>JAUMJL010000102.1:0-1200000 GCA_033558185.1 Dromococcyx pavoninus | reverse complement strand
GAGTAGAATGAGACGGGACTCCGCTTTCCACTTCTGCTCTTCCTGTGTGGGCGCAAAGCTGGTTTTCTGCCTGAGAAAACTAGGCATTCTGACTTGCAGCATTTCTGCACAATTCTGCAAAGCCGGAAGCTTGTCACACTCTGAATACTGCACTTGTTTCTAACACTAGTAAAAATCTTGAGGCAGATTAGAGGGGGTTTTGTGTCCCCAGACAGCTGTTTTAAAGTGGTATTTACCAATAGCAGATTCTGAACATTAACTTCCAAATCTGCATTACAGAGTAAGCAACCCCTTCAAAAGCTGTAGAAATTCTAAGTCAGTTCGAATTTTCACTGTCATTATCTAAAAAATTTTAATTGTAGATATGTTATAAATAGTTTAAGAAAACTTGTTTACTTGGAGGAGATGAATACAGAGAAGACTTGAAGCCATGGTAAAGTTATTGCAAGTACTGACAAGTCAAAGAAAACAGTCTTGTATTTTGTTTTGTTTAAATCTTAGCTAATGTCTAAATGATAGTCACAAATTATTTCCTCATTTCTTCTGTTTTTAAACTCCAAACTTAGGAGAATGCCATTCACATAATCAAACAATAAATTTCTCTAGGAAGAGTTCAAGCTGTGTGTTAAGAGACAGAGAGCTGTTACCAGTGATTTATCATCAGACAGTAAGTTTGCCTTGAGTGAGGTACCACAGAGGATGATGGATTTGCAATTAATGAGCAACACTCTGGAATAGAAAGCATGTGTGTAGACACATAACATGCAAGGAAACTGGGAGGCACTGCCATCAACTGGGGGACAGGACAAGCAAACTGGAGAAATTGAAGAAATCACTTCTGCAAAAGGAGAGCATGGAGCATAGAAGAGTACAAGACCATTTCTCAAATACAGGAGGGAGGCAGAACGGCTATGTACTATAGCAGAAATCATATAGGAGTTATGGTGGATGGGAAGACAAACAGGAGTCAGTAGTGTTGTGCTTTTGTGAATAAGGCAAGCACCACAGAAAGTAGTTTTCGTGGACTTATAGCAAAATATGTGGAATTTTTTTTCCTCTCTGAGGACAGTAACACAGTGGAATCAACTGTTTGAAAAGGTTTTAATGTCTCTGCCCAGTGGTGGTTTTTAAGGATAGAGCAGATAAACACATCTATAGAATGAGAAAAGAGTCCTGGTCCTGCTTTCAGTCAAATACATGGACAAGTTGACCTCTTGAGAGCTTCTTCAAGTTTATTTTCTAGCATTCATGGACAGTTTGGATAGTGTAGCTGTCATCTCATGGAAATGGAGATGAGTTATCTTCTTTGCACTTGGAGTTGGGGATATAGTACTTTTGGATTTCTTTCACATCACAATCTCTTTGTTTTGGTGATTTGAACTACCTTTAGGTAAGAAAAAAAATTGTACCCTGACTAAAAATTCTCTAATTGAAATATGGGAAAAAAGCACAGTGTAGGTCATAGAAAACCTTCATTCCTCTGTGAAAAAGAATGTTTTATAGTTACCAGCACAAGAATTCAGGGTATTGTAGCAGGAGAACAGATTAAGCTTCTAATAAATGTTCTTTTTATAATTGCTAGACTAAAAATATGTGATCCTAGAAAATAAAGGTCTAATGGGCAAGAGAAAAAGCTTTACTGTTAGGACAGTAAAGGATGTAAATGGAGGCGTGTTTGGTAATATAGTGCTTTATGATGTTTCTGTGTAAACTGATATAATAGAGAAGCATTAATATAGATATAGATTTATCAAGGCAAGCTAAGAAGAGTAGCAAGGGTGTGTGCCTTGAATATAACCCTCTGTCTCACAATGTTTTGAGAGCTAGTAATAGGCATGTACCACAGCACTTTTGTTACTCCTCTCCCTCACCTGCCATTTTTCTTCCTTCCTCTCAGTAAACTATTTTCCATGTCTATCCCACAGTCACTCTAGTATTCACTTCAGGCACGTGAAAGTGCCAAGCCTTGGTAATAAAAGTAGTGAGGAGCAAGAGTGAAGAAATGCTCAAGTGCTTCTTCTTTCCAGAGCCTACCACAACTATGGTTTGTTCTCTTAGGCCAGAGAATTTCTTAGAGAAGTGTGTCATGAAATGACCACAGCACAGGGATGAAAAAGGTAGCAAGGCCACCCAAGGGGAAGGACAGCACTCAAGTTGCAGAGTCAAGTAGTAGAGCTCCGTTTTCCCTGCAGTATGCATCCTGTCCCATACTTTTCCCTTGGAAATGCTGGTGCCTCTTCAGGGTCCTTTTACCTCTGAAGTGAACCTACTGAAAGTGAATGAGCTATTGATGAAGCCATGGCTCATGCCACATAAAGTTACTTCTGGGATAACGGCTCTGGTTTTCATTTGCATAACACCTTGATGTTTACTTGTGACTTTTGAAGACTGGAGGGATAAGTGCAAGACACCTTATGTTTCTTAAACAATGCTCTTTCTTTGCTATTTTTTTGTTAAAACTGCATAACAATTAAAATTATGGTTTTTTTTCAGAAGTCATATTCAACTGTTCTAGGAGAGACCAAGGCAATGCTATGTAACAGATGTTTGATGTAATTCACGGAGACACCTATTTACAGACACCATTGTCTTAATTTCTGTGAGAAGAGTTTTAGACAGTCTAGTCTATGAGGGAAAACAGCAAGCAAATCCAAGGTTTGTGTCTTTTCTGGCTTGTAAAGAACACCTCTCCATGCACCTTCATAGCTTCCTAATGAAGGGTGAGTATTACTTCTCCATCAATTATGTCACTTGCTATTGTTCTTTTTAATACTAGATCGGAAATACTTACAAGGACTTAGGATATATCTATGCTTTAACTAGTACGAATTGATGTCAATGTTCATTATGTTTCGTAGCTCATAGTTTTTGTCAATAATTTCTGAATCGATGTTTCTACTACATGCCAAATCATGCTCTTTGAAACCATCAATCAAATTCAACCGTGAGATTAGAGCATTAACAGATGTGTCTTGATTGTTAAAGCAATCCCAAATTGTAGCTGTAGGGTCCCTGGTAGATCTTCTCAGGTCACAGTCTGTTGTCCAAAGTCCAAGCCAGCATAAATGGTAATTCATCAGACCTGTATTTGTCTTTCAGTGTTGAATCATCTTGTATTTAAATTATCTTTGGTAAATCACTGTCTCTCAAAAGGCAGCCATTAGTAAATACCTCCAAGGTAACTGAGGGCTTGTCCTGGTGGATCCTGACACAATTCAGTACAATTTACCTGTTTTGCATATGTGTATCCTAAATTTTTTCATAATCTCCATGTAAGGAGTAGAAGGCATATGGGGATGACTGCAACATTATTTTCCCTTACTCAAATTTTCTCATTCTCTATTTAAAACCAAAATGCTGCTCTTGGCTGCTTTTCCTTAAGTCTGTCCTTACCAACACCCTTACTCCAAAAGCATCACCATGACTTCTGGGACTGCTGTTCCCCCAGGGGACAACGGTTTTTGATGACTGAGCAGTCTTAGGGCTCAAGCATACAAAAAGATGCAGCACAGGTTTGTTTATCCAGGGTGCCACCATAATTTCAGGCATATACCAGAGACAGTGACTCTCCCAAAAAGCCTGAAGGCTGAGAGTTCAAAGAGCACTGTCCCTCAAAATGTACTTATCTGGTTCTTCAGACATGATATTGCACATTCTCCGATGACGTATAATCTCACATCAGACATTTTCATTACTTTTTAGTTATTTTATCCATATTCTAAACTCACAATAAAATGTCAGCTATTATTAATATCAGGTATCCAGTTATTGCTGACATATTAGTCTATGCACTTTCCTGCAGCATTACAAGTCTTGCATAGCCCTGGTTAATCCTTCAAAGGGTTACAGATATCTTGGTCATTAGTCTATTCTCAGTTAAACTCTCGTTCTACTCGTTATTGTGATTGCCCAGGTCCAATAATTAAATTTCATATTTTTCAGGCTTTTGTAGCACTGCTTTAACTTACCGTTGCAATGAAATCTGTGGAGCAAGGAACAAGAGAAACAGAGAGAAAATGAACTGTTTTCTCGATAGATGTTACTGTTAACTTCTCTCCTGGTAGCTGGAAGGAGCAGAGATAAGTGCTCCAATGCATTTTAAAGCTTTTAGTGTCCTGGGCAGAACTTCACCTACCTTAAACACATGGCTTCCTACAAGGTTTTTCTTTTTGTGATCCATAAAGCAAAATAGCTTATGGGTTTGAAAGTTCAACTCCAGTACCTCAGATTTAACCATATTAATATCTGTATAATGTAATTATAGTAGGGAAACTTACCAACTAAGCAAAAATAATCACAATCTTTTCTGAGCAATTTCAGATGCTATTTGTGAATTGCTATGAAAGCAATGAAGGCACGAACAATGACTGCTTAAATACTGAACTTTTTATCCTCTTTTCTGTTCCTTCAAAGTTAAATCAAAATTAAAATATACAAATGAATCCCAGAACTCAGCAACACGAAAGCTGGTATTTTTCTTCTCTTGGACTGACTTCTCAAGTTAGTCCATCAGGTCTAGGTGGCTGATAATATATTCTGCATGACTCTATGTGAGTGAGCAAATATTTTGGTCTTAAACCTTTCTTATTTCCAGACACCAGATTTTTAGGAAAAAAAATTCTTGGTTCCCACAAACTGTCTTTGACCAGCTTTGAGAGAGAAGATAATATAAGAGTCAAATTACATCTTGTCTGCAAGCAAAACTCAAGGACATGATTACTCTTAAGCATGTCCATGATTGAGAGATCTCTCCAGCCTAGATGATGCAATTATACAAATTTAATTTCACCCCACTTGGTTGTGTGAAGTCCTTAAGTGACAATTGTCTATGAGAAGTCCTCTCATTATATTCTGTACAGAGATTGGCATTTATGACCATGAAAGAATATTTGAGGATAAATCATTACAAAGGTCCCATTACTCCTTGGAACAGTATGAACAAGAGGCTGATAACTGTGCTCTAATGTCATCAGTATAGATTTCTCACAGTTACATTATCATCAAGGGAGCAATTTTGAGACTATTTTCCTGATCAAAAGGAAAATTTAAAATTGCAGGAGTATTATAGCTCATTAAATAAAGATGTGTCACTTTAACATGATCAAACTTAGTTCATTTCTAAGCCACAGTTGTCATTGGTGTACAGTCCTCTTGAAATGGTAATACTGTATGACAAGAATTAGCAAAAACATCCTGAAAACCCTTTATTAATGTCCTTTATCTCTCAGTCCTGCAAATGAACCATTACAAGCACACACCATATTTATATACGTGAAAATAAGGAAGGTAGATAGCTCTTGATGAAAGTTACCATAATTTTGGGGTTTTGTAAGACCAATGCATAGAGCAACTGTGCACAGCAAAAGCGTTCTCCAGGTACTCTTTGCATTAACATTTAACAGTATACTCTAGTTTTTGGCTCCAGTCCTGCAAATTGCTTCATATGTGTGTAGAGTATGTGTTTGTGTGTGTGTTGATTTATGCTTACTCTTGCATGAGTCCATCGGATCTATGCTGGAAGATGTCTGTCCAGTGCTATCAAATTTAAAAAGTGAATGTGGCTGCACAGTTCTTACCCCCCTGAAATAACATAAATATGAAGGAGAAGGCCTGTACTACAAATAATATTATTTTGCACAAGTCTATGCTTTTTTATTCGAAGGATCAGAATAATTTTTCAAATGTAACAAAACAGTGACTTTTTTGCTGTTTTGTGTATGTAGTAACATATCAAGGAGACTCAAAAGAGAGGAAGAGTGCCTCAAGAACTCGCAATCTTTGACAATCTTCACAATTGTCTTAAAAAGCCCACTTCATTTTGGAATAGACTGCCATTGCTAAGATAGAAAACCTGAACATGAAGAAGTTCTTTCCTATCACAAATCTTAGGGATTTTCCTGTGGTTTAATTATCCACCACCCCCATGCTAACTATACTCATACTTTGATATGCTAGTAGTTTGCATATTTTTACTATCTTGCTTTGTTTTTCCTCTCTAATATTCTTTTTCTTCACAGACCATGGGAGTACACCCTTCAAGAGATGCATTTAGAGAAGATTTGCAGAAAAAACCCCAAACCCTTTAAACAGACATTTTATTCCTTATAAGACTGGCTAGCACACCTACCTAAACAGAGCACCCTTGTTTTCTCAGTGGAGGCACGAGAGTCTCACTAGTTAGAACTAGAAATATCAATACACCTGTAGCTGTATCATTCATGTCTATGATAAACTGTAATTATACATTTACATACTATAAATATCTCTATCTAATATGCATATCACAGTATCACAGTATCACCAGGTTGGAAAGGACCTCTGAGATCATCAAGTCCAACCTATAACCCAACACTAACACCAACACTAACACCAACCATCATCTAAACCATGGCACGCAGTGCCTCATCCAATCTCCCCTTAAACACCTCCAGGGTTGGCAACTGCACCACCTCCCTGGGCAGCGCATTCCAATGGCTGATCACCCTTTCAGTGAAGAACTTCTTCCTCACATCAAGCCTAAACTTTCCCTGACGAAGCTTGAGTCTATGCCCTCTAGTTCTGTCACTGGTCACCTGAGAGAAGAGAACAACCCCTACCCAACTACAACCTCCTTTTAGGTAGTTGTAGAGAGCAATGAGGTCTCCCCTGAACCTCCTCTTCTTTAGACTAAACAGCCCCAACTCCCTCAGTCGCTCCTCATAGGGCTTATGCTCCAGCCCCTTCACCGTCTTCGTTGCCCTCCTCTGAACACATTCGAGTATCCTAACATCTTTCCCAAACTGGGGGGCCCAGAACTGTACACAGTATTCAAGATGAGGCCTGACCGGTGCCGAGTACAGGGGGACAATAACTTCTCTGGTTCTGCTCACTACACTATTCCTGATGCAGGCCAGAATGCCATTGGCCTTCTTGGCCACCTGGGCACACTGCTGGCTCATGTTGAGCTTCCTGTCAACCAGCACTCCCAGGTCCTTTTCTGCCTCACTACTCTCCAGCCACTCTGTCCCCAGTCTGTAGCTCTGCATGGGATTGTTGTGTCCAAAATGAAGTACCCGACATTTGGACTTATTAAACATCATCCCATTGGAATCAGCCCATCTCTCCAATCTGTCCAGGTCCCTCTGTAGGGCCATCCTACCCTCTAACGGATCAACCCTTCCTCCCAGCTTGGTATCATCTGCAAACTTGCTGATGATGGACTCAATCCCCTCATCCAGATCATCAATAAAGATATTAAACAGGACCGGACTCAACACCGATCCCTGGGGGACACCACTGGTGACCGGCTGCCAACTGGATGAAACACCATTCACCACCACTCTTTGGACTCAGCCATCCAGCCAATTCCTAACCCAGCACAGAGCGCTCCCATCTAAGCCACGGGCTGCCAAATTCCCTAGGAGTCTACTGTGGGGGACAGTGTCAAAGGCCTTGCTAAAGTCCAGGTATACTACATCCACAGCCTTCCTCTCATCCACCAGGCGTTTATTTCTATTTTATGTTTTTCCTAAATATGTTTATATTTACATAAAATAGTTCTCTTTCTTCTCATCCATACTTAGTATTGTTCCCCGTTTGGACTATCAGTAGTAAGGACTATTGGAATCGGCGGAACTTGGTTGTAATATTTGATACAAATAAGGAAGAAGGAAGCATGTTTCTTCTGGATTACTAGAACAAGCTGCACTTTCAATTTTATGGCTACTTTTAACTTCAACATCTTTCCCTTCATTTTGCTGCCTTTAGCTGTATTTCCTCCCTTCTGCATGATCAGTAAACTGATGACTGTGATTCGTAACTCTCATCCTATTGCATGCTTATCTTTCAGGAAAGAAAGAAGAGCACACGTTCCCATATGTGCCCTATCTTCATCCTCTATGCTTTTGCTTTGCAAGTAGAAGATTGTATTTCCATTACCCTCTGTGTCTGGAGAAATAGATACAGCAATAAAGAATTTTTATTTGTTGCTAGTCAATGGGGTTTGTTGGGGTTTGTAGGAAACCAGGTTGATTCCTTTCCTATCTTGTTGCCATTACTACTATTCCTAGGTATTTTCCCTTGGCATTTTGTTTTTTTTATTTCCTCTCCCCTCCCTTACTCTTTATTCCCCCTGCTTTTTCCTTTCATCTTCTAGCTCTGATGAATTAACAAGAACTTGCAAAGGTGCACAAAATGTATGACCCCACTTTGCTGATTTTTCAGCTGCCTTTCTGGCATTGCCACCTAGCAACGCATGATACTGCAGGAAAGTTCCAGGCAGGACCTTGAGGATAACTCACAGATGCCAAATGAGATTAACTCCTGCCTGATCTCCACACAGGCAGATCTGTGGTTGGGGGAGTGTAAGAGGGCCTGCCACAATTTTTCAGAGGTGAATGTAACTATGACTCCTTTGGGATGTCCCTGAGTACAGAAGTGACTCTGCAGTCACTGCAGACAGGGTTTGGTGGTCTAGTGCTCCGTGTATCCAAAAATGCTCCCTGTTCTTCCTTGTGCTCCTCAAAATCATTCCCTACACTGATGCCTTGTCAGCAGAAATCCAGAGTTTGTTCCTAAACAAGCTCAGATTAAACCCATAATTCCATATCTCAGGTACCTCTTCTCCCTCAACACCTGGGGACTAAGCACTGAAATGTCTCCTCTTATAGAATATGTCAATGACAACACGTTTCCTCACCTGTTAGCAGAGACAGTGTTGGGGGACTTATTCATTTGAGTGAAGTTGATTGTAATTGTAAGGCATGGGATGTTTTAGTCCTTTGGCTCAGCTACTTGAATGTTCTGGCTGACTGGCAGTGACAAGGTGTACAGCGCAACAGAACTGTCTCTCCAAAGCAATCTATGGGGTGTGGAGAACTTAAGGTCCACACTACATACCTTATAGGAGCTTTATTTTGCATTACCTGTAGTCTGGTGCTGTGGTCCGGATACCCATTAGTGGCTGTGGCTCACCTTCTTGCTTTGTTTGCTTGGTAAGAGTGCCCTGCCATAACAATGAAACTGCAGTAAATAGCAGCAAACAGGAAACTTACTTCAAAGCACACACCCCAGTTGAAATATAATTAGAATATAGACTGATTTAGAAACCAAAGTTTCCTCTAGGAGCATATGGAGTTTTATGACCTAAAAGCTCTTCCAGGTCTATCTTTACCTGTTCTTTCTCACTGCCATTATTTACTACAGAATTATTTTATGCTGATATTTGTTTCGTAAAGTATTTTCAGATACGGTTGGCATCAGGAATACTGTAAAAATAAAGCAATATTGGAAAGTTCTTTCATAAATAGAATACAAATCCAATATCATTCCTGCCTAGGCTATTATGATGAGTGAGGCCTTTTATGAAATTTCCATAAAGTACCAGCTTAAGCTAACTTCTGCTCTTTGTGTCGTGGTACAGAATACACATAGATGACAGGACTTCATCTCTGGTTTGCAGCTACTTCACCTAGTTCCTCCTTCCTTCCCTGCCAAAGGATACTGCAGAGTTAGGCAGAGGTCAGAGCAGGGCATTGAAAATTATGAAGCACAGAAAAAAACCCTTTAGGAAGACAGATTAAAAAGACTGGGATTGTTTATTTGTGGCAGCCTGTGAGTAACGGGAGATTTGACAGGAGTGTACAAAATAACGAATGTTACAGAAAAAGCAGAGCAGGAGCTTGTATTCTTCCTGTCTCATAAAAGGTGTAAGAATTCAAAGAAATCAAAAGGTGGCAAATTCAGACCTAGTAAAAGGAAATGTTATCTCATCCAAAACATAATCAGACTGTGGTAAAATTTACCATTGACTGCTCTGCTGGCCAAGAATATAGTCGAAAGTTAAAGTTAAAAATGAACAAGAATATGTTCTTTGTATAACAGACTATATAATAGTAAGACAAAATGGGCAAAAAATGTTGTCAGAAAATCTCAAGTATTTCAGAGATCCAAATCAGACAGTAACTAATAGGACTAGGATGAGATGTGCTATATCAGGGGTGTCAAACACTTGCCTCTCTCTGCTCTCTTGTTCCTGCAGAGTAACACGCATCACTCACTGCACACGTGACCGGCGCTGGCACAGGGACAAGGAGCTTGGCGCTGCCACCAGGTAGATACAAGGTGCTAGGCTAGATAAAACAAAGTAGAGGCCTGGATTTGGCCTGTGGGCCGTGAGTTTGACACTCCCGGGCTATGTTTCCTATCTGCTTTTCACTAGGTTTTGTAAATATTTCTGAAAGCAGATGGCATGGCCTCTGTCGTGATATATCCCTTTGACATCATATAGGGAAAACAGGGCACCTGGAATTAGTACGTCATGTGTGAACTTTGGGGCCAAGAAATCTGTGGTTACTAACGTGTTTGCCTGCATAGCCACAGTGACAGTAACTGCCAACATACAGAGCACAGCATCTTGAATTGCCTTGGCTTGATTTACCACAGCTCATCTGGATACACTCTGACACAGTATGAGGCAAAATGCTGTCATACTTATGTGGTTGTCAATTCATGCATATTTCATACTCACAGAAAAGGTCTTTTCTGCTCTTCCCGCTGATATAAATTGGAAGAGAAACGGATCTGGGTTTTACAACTTCAGATCCTTCACTATAAAGTTCCTTTGTAGTAACCTCTCTGATGTCGTCCTTAGCCTTTCACACCTTGTTGACTTGTAATAGTGGTCACAAATGAGAAAAAAAAGGCCCTAAATCTGTAGCAGAAGATAAAGGTTGCAAATATTTTGGCATGTAACTTAAAGATTTTTATCAATTCAGAATCTTAAAGGCAGGATGTTATAGTTTAGCTATCCCCATAGTTTACTTTGCATACCAGAATTTGTTACCTTAAGAGTTTAAATAAACTTTTTATTTAACACCATGCAATATTGGTGCTCTTTCAGCTTTTCCAAATTTGCCTTGTTATCTTCTTCACTGGTTACCTCATTCCTAGGCAGAGAATCAGCCTCAGGAGGAGATGTGGAAATAGACAAATGGGAGGAAATCTTTTGTGGTTTAGAAAAGAAAGAGTGAGGATGAGAGCAAGTGACCTACAGGGACAACTCAGTTCCTTGGGAAGGCTGCTCATTATTGAGGTGAAGACTCCCTTTTGGACAAGGCGAATATTACCATATATAAATAGGAATCCTGCAATTCCTTTATGTGTGAAAAAGGCATTTATGATCTGGACTATAGATTTTGAATGAGACAGCAACTGAATGGTACTCTTAATGCAGTGCTTTGGGAGAAGATAGGGAATTAAGAAATGACTTGTACTTGCACAATATATGTTAAAACAAGAGTCAGCTGGACTCTGTTAAACAATTTTATTAATATTAACATGCACATTGCCTGGTGACCACAATGCAACTAAGCGGGTGTCTGAGCACAAGGGAGCAAAATAATACGGTAAATAACCCTTTGTTTCTTCCAGCAAGGATGCATGAAACATCTAGAGATAAATCAAGCTACTTGAGAATACAGAGTCTTTCCCTCAGTCATTGTTGAGGATTATTAATTTTAGAGAAATACACTGAAAGACCTTGATATATTATATTTATCTACATGTTTGAAATTAATGATTACTTCAATAAAACTTATGCTGATCTGCATCAGAATACCTAAGAGTTACAGAACCACTCAAAATATTTTCTATATATGCTTCTTTCTTTTTAACCTGCTTCTCAATTTGGAAAAGGTTTTGATGGTTATTAATTATTTGGTTTATTTGTTTCACTGATGAAAATTTCCGTGAAGTCATAAAAGGGCTTTAAACTAGATGTGAAGGGAGAGAGGTGTAATGTCAGTCTTGCCTATGACAAGCTGCAGGAGGACTCACTTTGGTTAGAGGGAAGGGGTGCTAGTATGGGCCCTCCACCTATTGTTCCAGGATATGCTGTGGTCACTGCAGTACAGCTGAAGTCTTGTGGAGATGAGCTGGGAGCTCCTGAGGTAGTAGAAACCAACAAGGAAAATTCCATGGAACACCTTTAAGGAAATAAGGGATGTTCCACTAAAAAGGTGATATGACCAACAGCCCAGAGAGATTTTATAGTGGCCTAAAGGGGGCCTACAAGAAAGTGGGGGAAGGATTTTGTTACAAGGGCTGGTAGTGATAGGAAGAAGGGAAACGGCTTTAAATTGAAAGGGGGAAGATTTAGATTAGACAACAGGAAGAAACTGTGAAGAAGCTTCCCCTGTTGCCCAGGGAAGCTGGAGATGCCCCCTCCCTGGAAGTATTCAAGACCAGGTTGGATGGGCCCTTGAGCAGCTTGGCCTGGTGGGAGGTGCTCCTGCCTATGGCAAGGGGTTTGGAACTGGATGATCTTTAAAATCCTTTCTGACCCAAACCATTCTATGATTCTATGATTCCAAGATTATTGCTTTTATAATAGAAACCAGCAAATATTAAAAAAACATAGACAAGACAAGAACAATTTAATTTAGAATAATTATAAATAGTTGTTTTCAACCACAATTTTAACTGAAATTTTCTTTCTCATGCCAGAAAATAAGTAAAAATAAAAGCTATTTTATACGTTTGATTGTCTCTGAATGAAAGACAAGCAGACCAGGAAAAACTGGTTTCAATCAACCATATGGTACAGTTGAAATAATTTTCCAAATTAGCCTAAGAATCTTGGGCTAAAATTCAGGAGTTGTCAAAGTATGGAATCAAATGAAGATGAGATTAGTGTGTTAAACAAATAGTTCTTAGAATCTCAGCTCCTTCTTTTTAATTTAGAATAGAACAGAATAGAATAGAACTGAGTATTTCAAGTGGAAGGGACCTGCAACGGTGAACTGTTCCAACTGCTTGACCCCACAAAATCCTTTTGGCAGGATGTCTGTCCAGTGATTCCTCTCCCAGTTTATACTTGCTCCTGATGTTATCCAGCTGTATATGTTAAATTTCATCCCAATAATCATCACCCAATACTCTATCTAGATCCCTCTGCCTTTTGTCCTCCAATAGAGTCAATAGCACATAATATGTTCAACTTTTTCATCCAGATTGCTGATAAAAATACTGAACAGAGTCAGCCCTAGAACTGAACCCTGAGGAACACTGCTTGTGACTGGCTGCCAGCCAGGCATAGCCCTGTTCTTGACAACCCTTTGAGCTCTGTCCTTCAGTCAGTTCTTTGTGCTCTGTGAATCCACTGATCCCACAGCTGGGCAACTTGTCCAGAAGAATGCAGTGAAAGACAGTACCAAAAACCTTATTAAGATTGTGAAAAACTGCATCCACCAATTCCTCTTCATCCGTTAGGCAAGTGACTTTGTCATAGAAGGATATCAAATTAGTTAATCAGCACTTTTCCTTTGTGAACTCATGGCTCTGATTCTTTAAATAATCTTCACCATGATTTTTCCAGGAACAGAGGTTAGAATAACAAGTAATAATTTATTTTTCAAAAAGTTCAGGTAAGTGAGAAAATAATGTACTTACAGTCTCTCATTTATGATAAGTAGATAAACACAGCGTTTTCAAGACTGTCATTCACAAGTTTTCTTACCAGTAAACAATAAGCTCTTCTGCAGGAGTAGAGTCCATATAATGTTGCTGAGAAAACTAAATTACTGTTATTCATTTTAAATGAACCAGGGAAGGCTCCTGCGTGCTGTGTGCTGGGTCATTTACTCCATCGTTCCACCTGAATGAAACTAAGCTTCTCCACCCCCATCCAAGTTATTAGTATGTGTTGCAATTAATGAGTAGACATCATATATGGGGTTATTCTTCTCCTGATTCAGAGAGCATCTCATTTTGTTGGAATACCATAATTCCTATAAATGACCACAACAGTATTCTGTTCTTCAGAGCCAGCACTTTATCATCTCTTGAAAGAGGAGAGAAAGGAAGAGGAGAATTCCTATTTATAGCAGTTTTTCTCAAACTTTCTAAAACAAAATAAAATTGTTGCTCTCAAGCCACCTGGTAGTATGCTTTAAAGAAATCTTCCCAGTATATTTTCATACCCACCCAAAAAGACAAAGTTCCTGGAACATTTTATCAGTTGAATGAGAACTGGGAGACAAAGGATTATAAAAGACACAACATTGTTTCATCCAGGTTCTTCTTGTTTTGTTAACACTGTCCTTTATGAAAATAAAAGGTGTTAAGTTTCTGTTGATTCAGGGTCTTGAACCAGTCCAGTTTGAAAGAGAGATCTTTGCGTACACAGAGATGGGAAGAGGGGAGGGATCTTCCACATGGCGTAAACGTTTTGATAACTTTGGGGAAAGTTAGTCTTGAATTGAGTCAGGAAGTGATGTGAAAATCAGCTCAGACCTTGATATATATCTCTGATTTGTTTATCTATGCTATTGACAAAGCTATTAAAATAATATTAAGCATGTAATGATAAGATTCAATAAGGTATCTCTGACAATGGAATAAAACCAAACCCAATGAAATATCTTTAACAGCTGTTACATGGTAGCTTTGTAGAGAAGGAGATGCTATGGATTATCAGTGAAATGCTTTCATACACTCAATAAGACATCTTTGCCTCAGACTTGTAAGAGTCAGGCACTTCAGGGACAGCCACACATTTTCATCAAACCAGATGTTTACCTCCTGGGCCTAGTAATAAGGGATGTGAATAAACTCTTGTTATGTCAAAATTTTGCCTGGAAATTCAGCTATTTCCTTACAGATCTAGCTTAGGACTTCGTTTAGGTAACTTTTTTTTTGTAGCAAGCACTGAAGTTATCTGAAGCAGCTGGACACTTCTGCTTTATTGCATAATAAATTTCAATACCACTGAAACAAGACTGCATATACCTTTAGTGTCTGTCTGAAATGTGTGACTTACAAGTTTTTTTTTTAAATATACGAAGTTTAGCACATCATCAGAAAAAAAAGCATAAAGCCACTGGCCCCATTCTTGTACAGTTCAAATTTCCAGTTTTCTAGTGAACTGATTTGATCTCTTGCAGAGCTACTCATATCATATATAAAGTATGGATTATCCCATATCAGATTTCTGCCTTAGGAGAAAAAAAATAAACTTACTTTTCGAGTCTTTGGATGATTTTTCAATTACCTGAGACAGCAACAAGTACTTAAAATACTAATCTTACAATCTGAACAGAAGGTCTTCAGTTTATCTTGGAGAATTTAAAGTGTCATTCAGGCAGAGCAAACCCATTACTGATAATGTCTTTGGAAATTAAACCAAGCTGGGTGTCCTTCACAGCAAGTTTCCTCCTTCTCCTCTCCAAAGCACTCCATGACTCTCCCTTTTCCTCCATGAGGCATTGCCCCTGCCCAAGTCCTTTCCCATTCCAGAGCTGACAACCCTGTTTTGTCAACTGAAGGGCCCCCAGCTGTATGGCCCTGTACCCCCAGCCAGCACTGCCTTATCACTGAAAAGGTGCCTGAGCTCACCTCCTCCGTGTACATAAGTGGAGCGATCCACCTATGTGGGAAGAAGATTGCTGGCACTTTGTAATAATGCAAATATAGCACACATATCTGTAAGCAGAAAGAGTCAGCAGGTAATGGGCTGTAATCTTCCCTCCCTCCTGTAATAGCATTTATTTCCCATAGCTTTGCAAAGTCTTTGGCACAACAAGGTTCTGTTCTTTGGGATAGCTGTAAATATGAAAGGAGAGTTGAAAGAAATTTTAATAATCTAATACTGAGTTAAATGGTCTATAAAAAAAAGATGATGGCATGCTCTATTATTCATGACTAATTTTACTGGACCATTTCTTTCCTGACCATGTCTTATCACTAGTGAAAGTAGGGACTCTTTCCAGACTGAAGAACACTCTCTGGATTTTATCTATGCCTCCTGAGCTCAGAGTCCTGCTGTACCTCATGCAGTAATAAGACCAGGGTCATCAAGAAACCAAACTCAAGGAAACCGCGGGGGTCCTTCTGTTACTTGCATTGAAAGATCATTTTTCTGAACAACCTTCTAGTACTAGAGAGATTTAATTTGCTCACATACATTTCCAGTATTTCTATTTCCCATACACAGTGTGGTTCAAGTGCCAGCATAGTTAGTGCTACCTCCTAGAAGATGATAATATGCATGACAGTAAACAGATTAAATCCTTTGAGGGCAATTGTGATAAGGAGAGCTAGGGTTTACAAGTGAAACAAATCTTAGTAAAGGAGCAGTCACATCCAAAAAAACATCCCTTGGAATGAACTGTAGTCTCAAATCATGAAAGACCAAGACAAGAAAGAATGATAAAACCTGAAAGATTCAGAAAATTTGTGCATTAAACATTGCCCAGCATCAGGTCTCATTCTAGCTAGATTTGTCTGTCCC
Organism: Dromococcyx pavoninus; assembly: GCA_033558185.1. Lineage (NCBI taxonomy): Eukaryota > Metazoa > Chordata > Aves > Cuculiformes > Neomorphidae > Dromococcyx > Dromococcyx pavoninus. The sequence goes on along the minus strand of JAUMJL010000102.1, from coordinate 1,183,733 downwards.
TAACCTATAGCAACAGCAAAGTTGAACCTGAGTTTTGAACTAATAATGTCTCGTAAGAGAAGAGAAAAAGCTATATAGCAGTTAACAGCTATTCAGATCAACAGTGTTAGGTACGTTTTCTTCAAATGTGGCCAAATAGCAAAGTAGTGACATTTGTTAATATAAACTAACCACTCTTTAAAACACGTTCTTTCTACAAACAATACAAATTATCACAAGGACAAATTTGCCAGAAAGTACATACTACAATCACACACTAAGCAGGCCTTTGAACCATAGAGAATCAACTTTTCAGTCTAAGCAAAGGTGCTGCAGATTTCCCTTGAAGGTAAGGTATAGGATACGTCACATAATGTGTTTTTCTAAAAGTCCTTGATCTTACCAAATAGGAGGCATTTTGCACTTTTGTTGCCTTACAATATGCTTTTGTATTTTGCTAACCAGTATGTGAAATATAAGAACTTAAAAGAAAGTCTGTTTTAAGTAAAGATCAGGGCAAGTACCGTTGATCTGAAAGTTTCATTTCACCCTGAATATGCAATCTGAAGAGTTCAAGCTTCATCTGTTATTTTTTTTTGCTTTTCTGCAGCTCATTCACATATGATTCTACATTACATAATTCAACCTGTAGTGATATGTCACTAGCAATAAATGACAACTAAAAAGGAAATGTTGGTTTATTATTTCCTTGTGGGAAGAGAAGTACCCATGGAAGAAACTAGGATGAAAAATCCTGTCTATAGACTTTCCTGTTTAAAAAAGGCCAGGTTTAAAAAAGAAGGTCTTCCCAGCACATTTGAAAGCCTCATTGCTGTTTTTATGGAGAGGCTCTGGATCATCCTGATGTAAAATAGTAATGCCATGGATCTGGCATAAAACTTCCTGCAGTTCTCCCTTCACTTCCCCCCTTCTATGGGACTGTCACAAAAACTGTTCAGGTTTCCCACCTGAATTTTCTTAATGCATTGAAGTCTTCCCAAGCTACACAACTATGATTGTAAGGTGACCAGCTATCTTGCAGAATTAACATCATGGAAATAATTGCTACTTTAAGGAATAAAGATTTTGGATCAAACAAGAAGTTTTCCTTGACCTAAACCAAAATGTTTAGCTCAATTCTGGGCATTTGAATGCTTTTCAAGTATCATTGCTACATAAGTTTTGAAACAAAATGTTGTTCTAACTTTTGAAAAATCTCACTTTTAAAATATCAAAACACTATCTTCTAGAAAAGATCTCTTTTCTTTCAGCCGGGCTACTTGACAAACTAGACACAAATCCAAGAATTATTTTGGACATTCCAAACCTTCATATTTGGCAGACCTAATTTCAACCCTAATATTTCACATAACCAGAGATAGCAGTATAAGCACAGTAACTTTTCAGTTTACATACTATGAGATCCTCTAAGTTTTCCTCAAATTTTGGGGCCAACTTTTCTGGTGCTAGCAGATATATTTGAACTATTGTCTCTGTTTTTTTCTCATTGGACATGTAAGGCAATGTAATTTGAATGTCAATGTTCTCAGGCTGAAAATTGATTCATGTCTTCAGCAATTAGATGAAATAGCTACTGTCAGCACTATGAGGGAAGAGCTTTCTTGTTCTAAATATGGCTTGGTGAAAACTGCTGGAAGTAAAAGTTCTCAGCCTAACTCTTTCATTTTCCCTCACCAAGCACACGTGTTGCTTTGAAAAGGAAGAAAATTCCCCACAAACTAGTACCAAACAGGCAATTCTTTGACAATATCTTTAGATGCAGCAGCTAACTGGAAGCTTCAACATTGGTGTGGGCAGCAGGAACTTTTCACATTTGTTCATAGCACTGGCAGTTTACTCAGGATTCCTCCAGAAGCAGAAACTAATCACCTTCCCTTTTTTATGTGAGAGTCAGAAGACACAGTGTGGATCTCACAAAGTCTAATGCACCTAGTTGAATCCTTTCAGGAGAAAACAACAATTCATAACTAATTAACTTTTTGAAAGGCATAAGAAGGACCCTGATGACATGTATTGTTAATAAATATTTCAATAATTGATTTGCTAAAATCATCTCTGAAATACTGAAGTTTTGCTACTTCCAGGCATGAGTTCCTTTTAGTCCTAAGTTTTTGGTTTGCAGAAGACTGATGTAAAAATCTTGCCTTCTGTAACTCATTTATTTCTTTAGCAATTATTCCTTTTCTAAACCGTTGGAGTTGAAGGCTTATAAACATGCTTAGCTCATCAAGCGCATTGAAAGTGAGGGACATAGAGGTAAACTCAGGCAAATCTTTGGAGGATGAAGGCATGGAGAAATAAAACACAGTCCAGTTCTTAACTGACATTCAGAAAGACTCATTTCCAACTTTCTCCTCCTTTGTGGACTTTCCTTTTGACCAGGGAGAAGTTATTAACCCCCACCCTGACAGTATTGGGATGTATCCATTTTCTGGTAGCTGTATCTTTGAATGAAATAACAGCAAATAATAGCGGGTAGGTAAAAGTGTGTAAAATGCTCCTACAATAAAATAGAGAGTATTACACAAAAGTGTAAGGTCGATGGCTATGCAGATCTGTTAAGTTTGCATGACTTCTACCAGCTGCAACCTGCTTGAGCAGCTATGCCTTGCATGAGTGAGTCTGGCAAATGTGGAAACCATTACAACCCCAGTGGTATACACAGACAGAATAAGGATGATGATTGCAGTGACTCTTGCATATGCACTTTGCTTTCTTCTGACATTAAGAAATGATTTAATAAAAGTAAAATATTGCACTGATTTTAGTTTTCAGGTCCCCTAATACCACAGAAATTATTAAAGTTATTTCTTGATAATTTTATGCTTGGAACTACCAGCATACAAGATGGGTTTGTTTTTTTTTTTTCTACTAATTACAAAATACCTCCATGTCTTAGTTGTTGATTACCCACAGGCAACAAGATCTGAGTGTAAAGTTACAAATCATTTAATAAATAATAACAAATACTAAATGAAAAATACACTCACTGATGCTATTCCAGATATACACATTGCAGCCAGGAGGCACAGACTGCACTTAGACTTCATGCTTCACAGAGAGTGAAGAATTCCTTCTATATCTCTGTCTTTTGGAACAGGAATTTGACATAATCCTCCACTCATTATTCCTGATGTGAGAAAAGCTGCTTTCCTTTGAGGACACAAAAGAATTGTAGAGCTGGTGCTAGTGAAGCTGGGACTTTGAAATTCACACCAATGAGTGTAGTTTCAACCAGTATGTTGCAGATAATTCTCCGGAAAGAACATCAGCTTTTCTTCAAAGTCTTTTTTGCAAACCATTGAAGGTATTTAATTACAAGCATACAGTCAATGCAGTTACATCCACATAATTAAGTTAATGCCACACGCATTAATGTTTGTGCTGCTACATGTTTACAATCATACTCAACAACACTGTTGAAACATATCTACTTCACTCTGTTTCTGCGATCATAGACTTTAAAAGTAATTTCTGAGAAGAGATGACAGGCCGTTGCAATGGTACTGGTCATCTTCTGAAGTGCATTGTTGCATTGTTGTGTCTACTTCAAAATAAGTAAGACCTGCTACTTTGATGTGCCTTTGCAGTGCTTGGCTAAAACCACTGCAGATTGCTAGGATGCCAAGAGACACAGTTAGATTTTCTCTGGAAGAAATAGCTGTCTAGCCTACAACTGGGGATAGCAAAAATATTAATTAACCTCCATGAAGCCAGCTGCTTTGTTTATAAGCAATAAGTTTTTATGCTGGGTGGGCTAGCTGATCAACTTGCTATTTTTATTGTAGTGATATGTCAGTATTTGTCATCATGGTAATCCTTGTCAGGACCAATGCTGATATGGAAGTTGTGGTTTTCATTAGAACAGAAGCTGCATAGTTTTGTCTACACTAATCCATATAATTGTGAATAATGCATTTTCCCATCACTCTCTGTCCTTTACTCTCTCCATAGCTCCCATTCCTGTCTCTTTCTTTGTAGATTTTTTTTACATTATGTACACAGAATAACAATAATTCCTGTATACAGGATAGCACTGGATATTCTATGTGTATCATGTACATGTAGGGAAGTAAAAGTGAAATACCTTATAAACATTTTGCTTTTTCTTGGTACATAGATGAATTTTCAGACATTAGCCACTTCTTCTGTAGTTCAATACCTACTGAAAAACAGTCACCCTAACTGTTCTTTGTGGTACGTACTTTCTCTGATTCTGGAACAATTCCTCCTTCTATTACCACAGAACATGTAAATCCCATTTTCCCTAGCTCTGGACTCCAGTCCTTAAGCAAACTCCTTTTAGAAACCACAGTCGGTCCTGATGCAGCAAATGTAGTTCATCACTGCTCAGACTTTTAAAATGAGTAGCCTCACTGAAATCAGGGGAACTGCTCACATACCACAGGTGGGTATGTAACTCTGTGTAATGCCTTGCATTGCTACAGGCATTGTTTGTGTCAGACAATTGAATACAGTAATGTACTTTTGTAAGACAGTTCTAGGCTAACCACTCCTGGAAACCAGGCATCGGAGCAGGGCAGGAAAGTTGACAATTTCAGGAAAGCCTTGTAACAGATAAGTTTTTCAAAATTTATTTTCAAATTCCTGTCCATAAATATATTTTGGAAAAAAAAAAACAGGTGGATTTCCTTCCTGCTTCAAAATACTGTATGGCCCCAGACCTACAAATACAGTTGACTGGAACAGATAATATGAAGGCTTAAATTGATTTGAATTCTCTCCTTTCATTTTTGTCCATTTACTTAGTGTATTCCAGGTACAGAGTTGAGTGTAGTTGAAAGACAGATTTTTTGAAGCCAGAATGCACTCCTTCCTGCAATTACATGGAGTGCTTTTTGACCAAAATAAAGAAGTGGGAAGGAAGGTCTTTTGCCACAATGCCCTTGTTTTATTTAGGGTAATTATTTACTGAGTACTTGTTTGCATTTTTAGAGAGGTGGTCTCTTCCTCTCTTATATAACATTTCTTTAGTAATATGGTAATACAGATGTTAGATTGTTACACTCTTTGACAATGCGATTAGCTGTGTAATGGCAATATCAAGATACCATTAGAATATTAGCATTAACTAATTAGCCTGTTCCAGTGCTCTGTCACCTCACAGTAAAGAGAGGTTTCCTCATGTCAAGGCGGAAAATCCTGTGTTTCAGTTTCTGTCCATTGCCCCTTGCCCTGCCACTGAGCGCTGTTGAGAAGAGTCCCATCCTCTTGACACGTTCTCCTGTTTGGACTAAACAGACCCAGCTCACTCAACTCCTCCTTCTAGGAGAGATGCTTCAGTCCCCTGACCATCTTTTTGGCCCTCCACTGGACTCTCTCCAGTAGTTCCTTGTTTTTCTTGAACTGCAGAGTTCAGAATTGGACACAGGACTCCAGATACAGCTTCATGAGGGCAGAGTAGAAGGGGAGGACAACGTCCTTCAATCTGCTTGCTACAGTCTTCTTGATGTACCACAGGTTACCATTAGCTGCCATGGCCACAGAGGCACATTGCTGGCTCAATTACAACTTGTTGTCTCTCAGGACTCCCAGGTCCTTCTCTGCAGAGCTGCTTTCCAGCCACTCAACCCCTAACCTGCACTGTTGCATAGGGTTACTCCTCCCGAGGTGCAGGACTCTACCCTTGCCTTTGTTGAACTTCATTAGGTTCCTCTCTGCCCAACTTCCCAGCCTGTCCAGGTCTGGTTGAGTGGCAGCACAACCTTTTGGTGCATCAGCCACTCCTCCCATTCTTGTGTCAACAGCAAACTTGCTGAGGGTACACTCTGCCCCCTCATCCAGGTCATTATTAATGAATACATGGAATGAGACTGGGCTGAGCACTGGCCCTTGGGGAACACAGGTTTTCAGCTAGACTCTGCAGGGTCGATCACCACCTTCTGAGCTCTACCATTTGGCCAGTTCTCAATCCATTTCAGTATCCAATATTCTATCCCACACTTCCTAAGCTTATCTATAAGGATGTTGTGGGAGGTGGTGCCAAAAGCTTTGTTGAAGTCAAGGCAGACAACCACCACTCTCCCCTCATCTACCCAGCCAGTTATGCCATCATAGAGGGCTATCAGAATGGCCAAGCATGATTTCCACTTGGTGAATACATGTTGATCACTCCCGACAACCCTCTTTTCTTCCAGATGCTTGCAGATGACATCCAGAATGAGCTGTTCTATCATCTTTCTGGGGACAGAGGCCAGTAGTTTTCTGGGTTCTTCCTCTTGCCCCTTTTTGAAGGTTGGAATGATACCAGATTTTCTCCCTTTTTCAGGTACCTCTCCTGTTCTCCATCGTCTTTCTTGTATGATGGAGAACTGTTTGGCAGTAACAAGTTCCAGGTTCCTCGGTGTTTGTGGGTCCTTCACATCAGGACCCATGGATTTGTGGGTGTCCAGTTTTCCTAAATGAACAATAACCTGATCCTCTTTGACCAAAGGACAATCTTCCTTTCTCCAGAATTTCTCTCCTTCCTCCAAGGCTTGTAATTCCTGAGGCCCAGTCTTAGCAGTAAAAACCGAAGCAAAGAAGGCATTCAGCAACTCTGCCTTCTCTGCATCCTGTGTCACCAGGGCAACCATCTCATTCAGTAATGGACCCATATTTTCCTTAGTCTTCCTTTCGATGCTGATGCACTTGAAGGTGCTCTTCTTGTTGTGCTTCATGTCCTCTGCCAGATTTAATTCCAAGTGAACCTTAGTCTTTCTCATTGCAACCCTATGTACTATGACTGCATTCCTATATTCCTCCCAAATGCTCAGTCCCTTTTTCCACCTTCTGTAAAATTCTTTCTTCCATTTGAGTTTTTCCAAAAGCTCAAGGAAGTCGCATGCATGCAGGTCTCCTGCCTCCTTTGCTCAATTTGTCACTCCTAGGGATTAATTGATCTTGAGCTTAGAGGAAGAAGTCCTTGAAGATTGCCCAGCTCTCCTGGACCCGTCTACAAGTCTCTGAAGGGGTTAAAGTTAGCTCTTCTGAAGTCCAGGGTTGTAATCCTTCTTATTGCCCTGTTTCTTCCATGAAGGATTCTGTACACTATCATCTTGTGGTCACTGCAGCCAAGGCTTCCCCTAAATTTCACATCCTCAATTAGACCTTCTTTGTTTGTTAACACAAGGTCCAGCAGCACTCTTCTTGTCAGCTTCCCCAGCACTGTGTCAAGAAGTTATCACCAATGCTCTGTAGGAATAGTATGGACTATGTGGGCTTAGCTGTCTTGTCTTCCCAGAAAATGTCCATGTGGTTGAGGTCCTGAATGAGAACCAGGGCCTGGGATCATGATGCTACTTCCAGTTGCCTGTGGAAGGACTCATTGACCTAGCCTTCCTGATCAGGAGGCTTGTAGTAAACACCCACAATAGTGTCCCCCACATTAGGCTGTCCCTTGATTCTTACCCCTAGGCTCTCAACTCTTCTTCCACACCTAGGCTGAGCTCAATACATTCCAGTTGCTTCATGACAAGAAGAACAACCTCACCTTGCTGGCCTGTCTTTCCTAAGAAGCACACAGATGTCCACAACAGTGTTCTAGCCATGCGAGCTATCCCACTATATTTTTGTGATTGCAGTGAGGTCATAACCCTGTGACCACACACATATCTCTCGTTCCTCCTGTACTTCAGCAGAAGTACTTCAGAATGCAGGTTTCCCTGGAGTTGTGGAGGAGTATCTACCATAGCCACACATGCCCTTGAGACATTTGCATCCTGGTTCTTGGGAGGCAGGTTTTTTACTGACCAGGTTGGTCTACTATTTCCTAGTTGGACGTAATGACATGATCATTGCCATTTTGGACCCCTAGAGCCTAAATCCTTCAGTTTAAATCCCATCTCACCAAACTGGCCAGCTGACTGCCAAAGATTCCCTTGCCATTTACAGACAAGAGGATCGCATTCCTCCTTAACAGACTGTAGTCCTTGAAGAATATTCCATTGTCATAAAAGCCAGACCCTTCCTGATGGCACCAGCTGCAGCTCATTTGCGTTATAAGCCTATTTCTGACTGTCCTCTTCTCTCCAACTGGTAAAACAGAGAAAAAGGTAAATTGGGTACCTACACCTTTCGTTATGTTGCCATGTATATGTAGATACATAGATATATATGTATGTATAGATATACATACAAAAAATAAATAATGAAATATCTACTGATAGGTGTTGTATAGGAGATGCTGTACTGCAAGTTCTTCACTACAGGTGACACTTAGGATTCATTCAATATCTGTGCATCCCAGCTCACTCTTTATTTCCAAAGAGAACTACCAGGCTTTTCAGAGGCTCATCTAAGCTAGGACATTTTAAATTTACACAAGCTTTAGAGGTTTGATTTCCATATTTGACAGAAACACAACAAAAAGGGACTTAAAATCGGTGGCATCACAGTCTGAGAGTAAGCTGGTTCTCTCTTGACAAAAAGAAGCTATTTGAGTCACTAAGAGGCACCGAGCACTCCAGGTTAAACAGTTGTCAAGAAAAGTCAACCTGCAGGAAATTATCATGAGACTGCCTCTCTCCAAAGGGTTTTCTAAACTCAAATAGAATGAAGCTGCTGGAAGGGATCACAGGAGGCTGTCTGGACCCCAGTGGGTTTTGCTCATTCACTAACAAGGATAATATCTTAAGGGAGCTTATCAAAGGGGATTTCATTTTCCAAAGATGCTGGTCTCTCCCTCTTCCTCCAAAGATAATCATATTTCTGAAATGTATTTTAATGTTTTTTGGATACACTTTCATATAGACACATGCATGCATATGTTAAGACAAAGTGCTCCTTTGGGGTTCATAATTTTGGCATTAGGCATATAGAAAAATGTCATGAACTAGCTACAGGTTGTGAATTAGCACAGAGGATAGGTACGAATATGCCAGCATGCCATTCATCAAAATGATATGGAAATGGCCCTTTTTTTGGTCTTAATTTACGATATTTGTCTCAGGCAAACCAATAGCATGCAGAAGAACTTGAAAAAGGAAGTACATCTTATGTCACACAAAATACTACCTCTACAAAATAGAGAGATATAAATCTGACAGTTACCTGAAATACACTGAAAGTTAAAATAATCAACTGAGTATTAATGTACCAGTGGAAAGACTGAGACCAACAAACTGCCACATAAGTACAACATATCTAATTTATTAACAAAAGTGGGAAATGTTGCATTTAACAAACCTGAGTGATCTGAATGTATCTCATTTTTTACTTTTCCATTAAAAATGAAAGACATTTAGCAAGAATTCTTTCATCAACTCGCCAGGTGCCATGTGCAAAACCAGGAGGCAGTGCATACAATGTTTGACAACAAACTACTACTCTGTTTTCCTCTGTTCCTCTCCTTTACACTTGGGAGGAAGACATGAAGCTCAGCCATTAAAAGATTTAGACAGCTGGGGACCCATCAGGTATCTAAGAATAGGCACTAGATAAGAATAGGACTGTGGGAATCTTTTCTTGCCTCTAGTAGGCACAAGGAAGAGCTGGAGGCTGTCATTCTCCCAGATGCAATATGTTCGAAGTTCTTTATTTGGATTTTGCCCTAAGTGTATAGGGATCACTCCAGTTCATGGCTAAAGTTACTGTTAAGAGAATATATTCTTTGTTTTATCACTGGTAGTAGGGCCAAATTTCATAGATGTCCTTTGTATGTTATAATTGGCCAAAACTGTCATTTCTTATTATTGTTTCCTTTGTTATGCAAATCAGAGAACTTCCCTAAATGACATCTCTGTTGGACTACCATATAACTTCTAGAAATTAATCTCGACACTACTTTAGCTAACCAGCAACCAAGAATCTACTGCAGCCTGTGACAGATTCTTTTAATGTTGTCAACAACATGCTCTAATTTTTCTTTCCATTTCTAGTGTTGGTTTGGTTAGCTCTGGCTTTCAGGCATTGAGACATACACTTGTCTCCAAGAGACCAAACGTACCGACTGTGTGTTCCTTTTGTAGGCAGTCAGAGGTTTCGTAGCATATCAATCCTTAACCTTTTTTTCATTCCAGTAAACTGATGGCAGTCATTGAGGTATTTTTGCAAAGTATGTTTCTCCTGTCTTTGATGACACCATTTACTCATCTACAATCCTTTCCAGAGCTGGATGTAATATTCCAGGAGTAACTTTATGGGCGTCAAACACACAAGTGCTACTATCTGTCTTTTGCAGGTGCTGAAACCTTTCCAGATCCACAGTTGTACTGGATCTCCCATCTGTAAATGCAGGTTGAGTTCTGTGACTATGAATTTGGCTCTGTTAAAATACATTTTTTTTGATGAATGAGATCTCCAAGGGATGGAGGCCACTTCCTCTCTCTCAGTGATTTGTCTTCTACACTGTTCAGCTCCCCTTTATATTTGTGTTATCTGCTGTCTGTTGTCTCTGTTGGTAAAGATTTTCTATTTTCTTCCAAGTTACTAATAAATGGTATAGCCATCTTTTAATCCATTTAATGTGGTCCAGGTTGATCTTGTATTTTTCTAATTTCTTTATCAAAATGACATGTGGTATCAAACAAATGTTGTACAGAAGTCTAAATACATTTCATTAGCACTATAACTTTCAGCAGTCAAACCTGTAACTCCAGCAGAAAAGATCAAAAGATCTCAAGGTAACTTTATTTTTTTTTAATAAGCTTATGTTCATTGCACTAAAAGCCCTTACTCTGGATACCCAAACCAACACTTTCCACATAAATAAAAGACCCTTAATAATGAAATTGGGGGTTTTTTGCTAGCATATGAAAGGAAAACTGAGAAAACATTATTTCATGCAGATATCATTCCACTTAGTGCATGCACCTCTTCCTTGCATTAGTCTCTCTGTTGCATAAGAATTTAAAGGATATTTTTTAGTAGACTATAATTCAGTCCGCATGGATTTGAGGTTGTTGAATAAAGGAGGCTTATGGGTAGAATAGCCAGAGATCTGTGTCCTAACATTTATGTGTGCAAATTAATTTACTTTCAGTATTTTAAAAAGAAACCAAATCTAGAATTCGATCTTTTTTTTTTAGCACAAGATAGGTTGTATAGATTTTTTGATATCTAGGTAAATTTGGAGGCTGATCTTTACACATTTGTGAAGAAGATAAGTGTGACGGGATAACTTTATGTCATTGTAGAACAGCAGAACATTCTCGACATAATAAGAGTATTTTCATAGAAATGCAATCCATAGCCTACAACGGCCAGGGAACAATCCACTACTTATAATCAAAGATAGTTAGAGGTTTGTATTTTCCTTACTATATTTCCTGAAGGAATCATATTAAGAATGTAACACTTACAAACAAGGGCATAGTTAAGGCATTCATTATAAGTTGTGAATAGGATTCATTTTAATGATAATTCCACTTGCCTACACAGTGTTCTTAGATGTGAAAAAAAGCCATGGGATTAGGCCAAATATTGTCATGGTAACAGAAAGAAAGGGAAATCATTCTAAAAGCGTTTCCAATAAGCAAGAGCAGTTAGCATTCAGTAAGTAGCTTTCAATAGAAGTTGACATCTGTTATTCATTTGTTGTTTCTAGGTTTGAAGAAAAGCAGGATAATTGGAAATAGGACAGTGTTCTGGGAACATATTGAGTGAAAAGGCTCTTAGTGCTTTTTAAATATTGGTCTATTTATCCTTAAAAACGTTTAGCATGTACTGTCTTTGTCCATTTAGAAATTGGAAAGCTAGTTGGAAGGTTGTCTAGACTCAATTATGCTTAAGCAGTGGAAGATCAAAGCAAGATTCTTGCTTTTAGTAAGAGGAACTACCATTACAAGCAAGGAACACCTGTTTTTGGAAACCGAGGAGAAGGCAAGAATGAATAAATTGTATAAAACTATGTGTTTACCTCATTTTGAGGATAGACTGGGAGACGTATCAACCTGTGCAAGAAACATGCACAAGTACTTTTTCCACCTCTTTTATTCAAGCACACCACTGTGCCTTACACGCCAATGTAAGACAATCCTCATGCCTCTACTGATAAGAAAGAAGTAGATTGAAATGCAGTTATGAAACTTGAAAAAAAAAGTAAGCCAAAATTCAGCCATGTTTTTCGTACCAATGGTGGTTACCAGTGAAACAGTGTACCATTGGATATTCTCATATATAACAACATTTCTAAGAGGTTGATCATAGGCCATTGAGCATGCTCTGTCTGACATTAGAAACTTTGTTTGCTCACCTAGGCTAGACAGCGCACCAAAGAAAAGCCCTTTTATCTTATGAATCCATGAGATGTTTATACACAAACTTTCTAGGGAAGAGGCTGGTTTCAGGCATACACAGCTTTTGCACAAGGAGTTTGCAAATTAATGGTTAAAAGCCTAGACATTTGGTAGGGGTGAAATAAAGGCAAGCAGCAGTGATTTTACTTTATTTATCCTGAATATAATTCCTGTAACACTTTATAACAGTGATGGGGAAGACAAAATAAGAGAAGAACAATACGAGCTTAAAGCTTATCTGATGTTGCTTAAATCACAAATTGGGAAGGATACTGCTGTTGATACATTCTTAAAGAAATACAATCTAGCTAAATTTCATTTATTTCTGCCTAAACTAGAAGTATTTCAGAGTTTTCAAGGTAAGTAAAAATACCTCTGCTGGATGAAGCATTTAACAAACACTTCAGTAATGCTTGTGCAATCTGAAATTTGAATAATTCCTGTCCTTAAGGGTAGATACTGTACAAACAGAAGAGAAGACACATGGACAGATTTGTAAAATACAATTAAGTATATGGCACCTGATGGAGTTGTCAGGAAAGCTTTTAGTACCCATCAGAATGGCTAATTAATTTCTTAGGCATTTTGATGTTATGACCAAAAGTTCCTTCTGTAAAGAACCTAAAATCAATATTGACTGAATGATCTTTTGTTATTTTGATTCTTTTTACAACTTGAAAACAATCATATATTTGTCTGGTAAAAAGAAAGTGTTCCTTTTTGTCTCACTGAATTAGCCTTGAAGACAAGCAATAAAATGTGCCAACATATGTAACTACCTGACCAAGCATCTCTTATTCATCTTTTTTTCTGTCTTTCTACACAGCGTGCAGGGGTCTCAGATATGTAACATCAATAAGTACTCCAAACCATAAATCTTCTCCATCATATGATTATGGGATCAATCTGTACAGAAGACATAAGATAATTTGTATTTTTTTCATGAGGCTGGATCTGCTAATAAAATCAACAAGCACCTGTGACAGCCAATAGGCCAGAGGCCAGGCAATGTGTGCCTGCAAAATACCTCCAACAGTTCTCTATACGTCAGTGAGTATGCAAACGTATACACACAATTGTATTCCAGCACACCTCTAGGAAAGCCCCAAACCAAATAATTAAATGTACAGCAGCCATATAAACTGATGCAAGCATAGAAAGTTAGTGACATTCTGCTTCAATATTACACGTATTTCTTTCAATGTGTGTGCAGAGGAATAGCTTTCTGATTCAGGGCTGCAACACGCTGCTTGGCCTGAAGCTCTGAGCTCCTCTTTAACTTCCTGAAATATCATGTTTCAGGTTTTGTTAAGGGTCAGTATGATGGGTGTCACTTCACTTGTTTGTAATTTTCCTTAAGAAGGTAATAGCATACAAGCCACTCAAAACCAGAATCAAGGAAGAACTATAAACGCCTTTCACTATGTAAATAATATAATAAAATAAACATTATATTAAACCAAACCAAACAAAAAAACCCTTAAAATACCAACAACCACACAGCACTAAGAAAAAAACACAGAGTCCATTTCCAAATCTATTTAAACTAAAAGATAACCACAGCATGGCCCCAGTTTTACTTGCAATGTGCCACTCATACTCCTTTTTTTTCAAAAGACCAGCAAAAATGCATTGATAAGTTATTGTTAATATCAAGTCTCCCGGTCCTACTCATTCAAGCAACCATCAAACTAAGATGGCCAATAACTACAGACATTCAGATAGATGCAATTTCCAAGTTGAAAGCAGACTATTGGAACACTTTTCCAAAAAGGACCTGAGTTTAAAAGCCATGTCATTTCAGGCTACAGTCTGTATATGCAATTATATGCAGATACTGCCTTATGCACACACTACAGCACCTGATTTCCATGTTGCAACAGTGCATCCTGATGTCTGTGACCTATCCTCCAGCTGAGTTGTGCATCTTTTGCTTCCCCTGTCCCAAGATCAGTTTGCCCGCATGTGCAATTCATGCTCTCCTCACATTTCTTCTAGTTAGGGATTATAGGGAAGATCTGTGCTCCTCAACTTAAGCTCAGCATTTGGCAAAGCTGCCCAAGAGCCTGTATCTCAATAGCTACATTTGCCAGCTTTTCAGCAGCCTTGAAAGTCTTAGCACTAGAGCAGTTTGGTTACAGTTGAAACTTATTTGAGTGTACAAAACCAAAATCAACCCCCTCCATCTGTTTCACTACCTCTCTTGCAGCTCCTGTCATTCACTGTCAGAGCAACCACACTGTCTCTGGGGTTCAAAAATGGACATGGGGTATATGAACGTTCTGAAGTACTACTGCTTCAGCTCCCAAGACTATTCTGGGTTTGCTGGGGAAAGGGAGGGTAGGGTTTTGAAGAGCAATAATCTTTGGTGTTGCAGTAGCCATTACTGCTGGTTTAGAGATAAGTAACTGCAACACTTAGCCACTGATAATCACTGTATTCTGTCAGCTGTGGAAATGACCTCAGATAGCTACAGATTATATAATAGGGCTGGAAATTAAATAGGAAACTGATTTATTCTCATTGTCCATTACCACAATTCAGTGCAATTTATTTAAAGCCACTATCTCTCACTCTAAGGGAAAAAGCAAACATTAATCTTCATAGACTCTATCTTGGATACCAGTGGTCTGGATAATTAGTTTGCTACCCTCTGTGTGAGTGCAATCTAATGAACTGTGGTGTACATGTAATCTTGTGCACGCATTACATTTTAAGCAAACAAGAGCTGGTTACTATCTTCAAATCAGTGATGCCCTCTTTTACAGATAGTTTTTATTTCTTTTGTACAGTACTTAGGTTCTGACATCTAAAACCTCATTTCCCTTGCTTGGGTTGTCCATAAAATTTTGTGGCAGGATTAAGATGGAGGAGAGTACAGGCCACAGTCTGAGTACTTGCCTTGGTTTTAGGACAGAATTTATTGTCCCTGTTAACCAGTGCATCCCTACCTTATCTGTCCCATGCAACTCACTTCTGGTGCATTTCAAGTTACTACTGCATCTTGACTATGGTATTGCATGTGTTATGTACCATGACCCTGAAGACCCAATCATTGCTATATGAAGACACATAGATTCAACAAGCAGGAGACCATCCTACTTTACATGGAGATGAAACATAAATACTACTAATGGGCAAACATTCAGAGACAGTGAGGTAAGCAAAAATAACTCACTTCTGATTTCCTCTTGACCTTAAGAAAATATCCATCCTCCTAAGTAATACTGGCAGGGAGTCAATCTGTGTGACTTCTCCCACTGTCGAAGATAAAGTTTTGAGAAGAGAGAGGATATCCCGCAATACAAAGAAAGAGAAAAATTCAGCTTTTACCAGTTGTGTTGAAACTAAAGGAAACCATCAATATTTTTAACTTGTTGGATTATGAGATTTTTCCTCCCTTACATTATTCATAATTTCTCCTTGTCTGCCTGCTAGGTCTAGAAGCAGTCGGTTTTGCTCTGCTGGAGATTGTATAGTGGGAAGGGGAAGTCAAGCCACCCAAAGACTGAGAATTTGCTCAGACAGGATGAGGAAACCAGCTTATTAGTGATGTTACATGCCAATCTGTGAATAATATTTAATGAATGAAAGAGAAAAATCAGGTGTAGATGGTAGAGGAGCGTAGCAATTAATGGCATATTTGCAGAACAAGTCTTCATGTCCTTCAGTCTCATATCCCACAAAAATTCGTCTTCCATGCTGAATTTCATATCAAAGACAAAAGCTAATTAACTTACATCAGAAGCAAACTCTCAACAACCTAATCAAGACTGACCCAACCTTGTACTCACATTGAACCTTTCTGAAGGTCCCTTGCCCAAGCCTGGCCGGGCTGGCTACTTGAGTTCCTCTGCAGCCGAATGGGATGGGAGAATTTGCACATTAGGTCATCCCCACAGGTTGCACTTCACTTTCTGAACTTGGGCCTTCTGGGAAGCCAGGGGAGTGCAGGGATCACAGCTTACCGCTCTTCTGTTTAATCCTGCTGCTGTGGTTTCACAGTGGACCCTGACAGACAGACTGCTTTTTAATGCTCCATCCCTCCCTACTGGCTGTTATTGCGCGGTTTGTGGTTTGTTCTCTAAATGTTTATGAGAAGATTAATAGTTTTACTGCTAATGGGCTTCTGATTATAACCAAAGATCTGAAAAGGCTCAGGGCGATATTTTCTAATACCCACTTGTGCAACCCAGAGATGCCAGAAAAAGGAGTGGGGAAGATGGGGTGACAGTCCCCTGCCCTGAGCTATGAGTCATGGCTGCTCATAGTCCTTCTACCAGCTTGTTTGTCTCCTTGCCTTTAACACTCTCCAACCTTGGACAAAGCCAGGCCTGATCACACTGATAGTGTCAGAGGAGGGGCCCCCATGGGCAGCTAGCACTTGTAACAACATACGAGTAACTGCTCCCAGTCATTATGAGCAGTACCTTCATATGTAACTGTGATCCAAATACTTATGAAGGGCTGAACTTTGAGCAACCCTTTGTAAGTGAAACAGTACTGTAGACAGCAGTGGCCCCAGGCTTGTGTAGTTTAGAAATGCTGGAGAATCCCAGAAGACGCTGACAGCTGCAATAAGATACGTGTAGCTTGGATCAATTTAGGATTAGCCTCCGTCCTCTGTTAACATTTAAATATAGCCAGGAAAAAGAGCTCACACTCTACTTCTGGATGACAGAAGTGAAAGTTTGTGCCTGGCCTGCCTTTACATTTTTCTGCACAGAACTTCTACCCACAGACGAATAAGTCTGGGACCATGTACGCTTTGCCTCATGATACGCACTTGGCATGAGCAAATAGGACTAGGTAAATGGCAAGAGCCAGACCATAAAGCTGGTGTCTACCCCCATTGGCTATTGACCTAAATGGAGGGTCAGTGATTCATAACAAGTAGCTATTTGGACATTGATCTTCATATAGCACTGCACGGATTAACTTTTGGATCAGCCAAAATGACTTGTGAAGTTAGGTGTATTTTGTTGAGCGGTGCTGGCTGAAGAAAAAGAAAACAAAGTAACATCTCCGTAAGAAAAAAAAAACTGTTAAAAATTACAAGAGTGAGTTTTATAAGCTTTGCACTTGTCTCTAATCCAAGATCTTGAGTGTTGTTTAGACGGGACTTCAGGCCAGGTCTCCTGCAACCAAGAATGTTATTTAACCCCTGGCTCAGCAGGGGGACACCACTGATGCTTTGTCCTAACCATCTTTATAAATAACAGCTGAAATCACAAAATAAATATTCTGTGCCACTTGGCAGGACTTGCCTGCCCTTTAAGGTTTTGGGGTTTTTTGTTTTTTTTTTTGATAAATCAAAGAGAACAAGCAGGGTGATCTGGAAGGACAATTAATTATTCAGGTAGCATTTCACTTAAAAAGGTGGGTATAGGGGGCAGGTATAGGGGACAGGTATAGGGGGCACCAAGAGGTGTAAGAACAAGCTGCCAAGGAGTAAACATGGTGAAAGACTGCAGGGAAGCAGGAGCAGGTCCAGGGGCAGCATTGCTCCCTTGCACCCTTCTCACTCACCCTTCCTAGGACTTTTCTGTGGCAGGAATTCAGACAATATCAGCCCTCATGTGCACGGTCTAGATGTGATTCCCTGTAACAGCACTTTTCTTAAGTTGTTCACTGAATATATCTCTATTACGAGTAGGGGGGCAGAGGTTTCCTTCTTGCACACATGAAGATTTTGGCAGCTTTTTTTCGATGACAAAACCTTGACAGAACAGCCTGTCTGCCGTAGTTGTGCATGAGCACAGAGGATTCAGAGTCATGAGCACTGGGAGTAGTGTTTTTTAACCCAAAGTATCTAGTAAATTGGCAGCATATCGCTGTTACTCCATCCCTTCATATGACATCATGAATTTCTTTCTGTGAGCAATATATTGAGGAAAGAATTCAGCTGTCACAAAGTAAAGCTGTTCTGCCACTCCTCTTTAGCCAAGGCCTGGCACGCCAGGGTAGAAAGGAAAATGTCCCTGTATCCACACCCTTCATCCCAGGCTCTCCACCTAGAGAGGGGAAAGAGAAATCTGATGGGACTGGGGAAAAGAGATTTCTCTTGAGAAGGTGAATTGAAAGAGTTCGGGAAATGTTGCCCTGCGGGCTATTACCTGAACATCCGGATTTATTACCAAGTATGGGAGTGCAACTTATAGCTAGACACTGAAGGTTGTAAGAAGATGACAACTATTTGGAAGTGTCTCAATTAATTTGCTGCTTTGCAGTCTGAAGGCTGGTGAGCCTACAACTTGGGAAAATATGCAAGGTGCAGAATAATCTCTTTAACACTCCCATAAGAAAGAAAACCAAACCCATGACATCTGTGAAGTCAATAGGAGAACTGACTCCAGCAAGATTTCACCCTGAATAAGGAAGGCCAGATTGTCCCCTTGATTTATGAATCACGGGATTTTTTCAACTTCAGTGCAGGCTGTCTCTTATTTTCCAGCAATGCATTCAAAAGCTGAAGTACACCTCCATGAAACAAAAGGGGATACAAAAATGCATTTAAATACAGCCAGTTTTATAGCAATGGGACATGATGTTGACTGAGTTTGTTAATTCTAATTTGTGACCAATGCAAATGCAAACTAAAACAACTCTGGTTTTCACAGACTAGTGCTGAAGTCTTAGAAAAGGAGGATCATGGTGTTGACCTTATGTTCAGGATGAACAAACTGACATGAACAAAGAAATCCCAGTGTTCCTGTCTCCAGTTAACTGTTTGTTTACCATGTTAGCCCTTGCTAATCATACTTGAGTAAAGAGTTTCTTTTAAGAGAAGACATTCCAGTTACTTTTTGCAATTCTGCTGGCTTCTATGAGTCCATCAAGGTCTCAAATTCATCAGGGCAGTAGTTTCATTTCTAAGATCTTACATTCTAATTTGAATAAGCAATTGCCTTCTTTTTCTTCTTTACGTGTTTTTAGTCTTAGTAGAAATAGCATGGAAAATATGATCTCATATATGTGAAGGATTCAAAATTAAGGATGGTAATAACACACAAGATCTTAATTTTTCTGTCCAGTCTTAAGCTTTTGAGCTACAAATGCATTAGATCACCAAGACCAAAAGCACAAATAAGCCTTGAGTGCAGGGAACTCGGAGTTACTTTGTGGTACATTAGCACTTCCATTTCCGAAGTGATCACCAGGTGGCATGAAGCTCAAAGATGCCATTTAGGAGAGGGTCCTGTACAGTTTGATAGTTTACTTACCGTAGAAAGAGTGAAGTGATAAGGATAAGAAAAATAAACTCCGTACAGCAGGGCACTGGAGATATTAAACACAATGTATGACAAGTGCTAGATTGTGTGCTTAGGAACAAAGAAGGCAGGGAATCTTGAGAGGATATGGAAACGTATCTTTGGGCTCAGTGGCCCTGAATGGGCATTAGGCAACACAATGCAAAAAAGCAATTCAACGTGAGAAATTCCACTGATGTGGTAACAAAGTTAATAAGAGCAGTGAGCATATGAACAAGGAGGAAGTGAATAGGAAAAGAGATTAAGGTAATTTTACCTCTCCGTACAGTAAAAAACTGACTAAAGAGGAGAACCTTGCACAACTGTAAAATGATGCTGAAAAAAAAAACCCTAAGAAACACAAATTGATACTAGGGCTAAAACAAATAGAGCATTTTCCAGACAGAAACGTAATAAATTCGGCATATTTTATGAGAAACCAATCGAAGAAAATAAACAAGAAATAATCTGGTTATGGAAGGAAAATAGTCAACACTCATAGGACCTTTAATTTAGTGCAGAAAGGCACAACAAAGACAGAAAGTGGAAAAACGTCCAATATATTTAAATGAAAACTGCACACATAACTTTACTTACTTGACCCAAGAGAGACCAGTCATTAGACACATTTGCAAGGGACACGATGAGTATCCATCTCTCCCTGTCTCAACTTAAGTCTAAGCTGCTTTACAGGAAAGCATATATAAATAAAGCACAGTTAATGGAGAACAGTACAGATATAACTAGATGAAATGTAATGGTCTACAACATATAGAAGGTCAAACCAGGTGATCTCATGGTCCCTTCTGGCAATAAACTTGATAAATTCTTTCTCACAATCTACCCTAATGAGCTAGCTCCCCATTTGTGCCAGGGTTACCTCTGTTTTTTTCCACGCCGGTTTCAATGTGATGGCAGTATCCGGGAGAATTTCAAGTCCAGGAGCAGTGTAGGTGGCTGGGAAGAATAGATTCATACCTGGCATCCGAGATGTCAGGAGCAGCACAATTTAGCAATGCATGGGGCTGTCACTTTCAGGCTTTTTTGTTTGTTTCTGGAGATATCAGTGCCCTGGCTGGCATATCCCCTAAAAAGTGCATCTATCAAAGGATCTTATTTTCCAAACTCGCTGTTAGCAAAGCTACTGAGCTGATATCCACACCTGTGGGGCCACACATGCACCTGAGTAAGACATTGGTTCCACTCCATGCTGAATGGCCACAAGTCCCCGTTGAACTCCTATGGAATAATACCCTAAAAATGAGTATTTTATCTAGAAGGACGCTCTGCCTGAAGGCTTTTTGTCTCATTTGAAAAGCAACCTTATAGTTTTGTTCATCAGGTGACTAATCCTTGGTTGAGGGGCTTTGTGCAATGGGGAATATGCTTTTTGTCTTCATCTCGCCAAGCTCTCCTATATATTAGCATTTCTGTGTACCTTTGATTGACTTGTTAAAAGATTCTGTTTCTGCAAGCATCACAACAAAGACAGACGTCCATCAAGTTTGTTAGAAATTAGAGATCTCCTTCCATTCAAATTTAATCACAAGTGAAGTTTAACTTGCATTTGTGAAGGATGAGGCATTCTGATATGGCTTTACGGTTTCAAAAAAACATATAATGATTTTGATATTGGAGCCAAAAGGACATCATCAGACAGGAAGAAAATTGTCTCCTTGGTAGTATTTAAATTACTTTCAAAACAAAGAGCCTTGAATTGATGCTTTCCCAGCTCTTGAAGGGCATAGCAAATTCTCTAGTGTATTGGAAATTATATCTAATGTAATCAGCAAAAGCACTCGTGCAGTTTATTTCCAGACAAGACATTGAAATTCTGCTCTGTTGTTCAGATATCTTTGTTACACTTTCATCCTGTTAATTATTTAACACTATTATCCTTTTCTGCTCTCCATGTGAATAAGTAGGTGACTTAGTTATATTCAAAATCAGTCTGACAGTTTGCTGGTCACGAAAATCACTGCTAGCTTGTTGTACATGTAAGTGTAGAAATTCATACATGCAGACAGATTTGCTCGTATAATATAGCTGATAAATTATCTTTCACTTAAAAAAAGATTAACTGGGTACCACTTTGCCCTTCATGTGTCATTATATTAAATACATGCTGAAAAAATTATGTGACATACCACATATTCCAAAATGCTTGTATGTATAAAATATAACCACAGTGTCATCCTTAAATGGTGTTCTCATTTGATTAGAGGCTTGACTTCAGGCTAGTCAGCTGATCGCAAATACTCCTATGGATTTCCTTGGGCTTTGGACAAATTAACACACTTTAATACAAGCAAGAAAGGTAGCTTGGGCTTTGGCACACACTCTGCACTATACCAGAGTGAAACAAGATTGAGGTCTAGTTTTGTTCTGCTTTCACCTCTCTGCAGTGTAAAAACATATACGAAGGAAAGTAAGGATGTTTTAGCTGTCTCCAAGTTTTTTGGGGTATTTTGAATGGTGTGCAGTAGCAATTGAATTGCACCCTAAAATGCTGACAAGAATTTCACTCGAAGAAAGAGAATATTCCTTAAATGTATCCTTTTCCATCAATGAATACAATTTTAAAAATCTAATCAGAGACTTGCACCATATTTCAGAAGCTGTGGATAATTTCAATTAATGTTCAAATCCTTTTAAAAATCATAATCCTGCAGCTGGATTCATATGCATGGAGTTTTGTTCTAGAGCAAAACTGGGTGAAATTAACTGGTTTACCATTACTAGTCCTTCTTCTTTCAATCAAGTCGAACTATTTAGCAAAATTTTAGGCAAGGAAGAAACATGTTTGGTTGTGAATTGCGCTTCTAGAAAAAAAATGCATCTCTGAAAAATCTATTAATAGGTAATTTTTTAGTTCAGGATACAAAACCAACTTGAAATTCTATCTGGTATCTTAATTACTCTTTTAAATATTTTCTGTTTAGTGGTTTTATTAATTTCATAGGATCATGGAATGGTTTAGGTTGGAAGGGACCTTAAAAATCACCCAGTTCCAACCTCCCTGCCATAGGCAGGGATGATTTTCACTAGATCAGGTTGCTCAAAGCCCCATCCAGCCTGGTCTTGAACATCTCCAGGAATGGGGCATCCACAACTTCTTGTGTAACCAGTGCCAGTGCCTCACTGCCCTCATAGTAAAAAATTTCTTTGGAATATCTAATCTGAATTTCCTCTCTTTCAGCTTAAAACCATTACCCTTTGTCCTATCGCTGCACTCCCTGATTAAGAGCCCCTCCCCATCTTTCCTGTTGGTGTTCTTTAAGTACTGGAAGGCCACTCTAAGGTCTCCCTGGAAAATTTGTAATTATTGATAAGGAACTATTTTATGCTTAGAATAATTTTGCTGTTTTTCTCAAATCAGTATTTTCCAGTAACAATGTTCCTTTCCCTCTACTTCATACAGAAATATTTCTGACTGACATAAAGAAGATGGCTTTCAGCTATCCCTAGAAGCATATGAAAAACAAAAGGCTGAAACAGAAGAATAAAAGATTTTGAACTGCCCTAAAACAGAATGAATACCTTGTAAAGAATTTACGTGATGTGTTTACTGATGAACTCTGAAGATTACCATTCAAATGTTGCTGCTTCAGCTAATCTAATTTTAACCTTTGTCTTTTCTGAGAGATTTTTTTTCAGATTTTGTGAAAAAAGTATTGAGATTTTAATGAGAGCCACTGTTCTCTTGAAGGTCATTTCTCGAACCATTACAGCCTTGGTGTTAATTAGAGGGTGCTAACAGAAAAAGGTTAAAATGCAGTTACCACTTTGGAAAATGCTCTATTTTCTCAGTGCACCAAATTCTTCTGTAGGAAATTTTCACTTGCTGCAGCTCCAACTAATGCTTTTTCTTCAGTTTTCATTTAATTTTTCTTCTATGGAGTTTCCAATAATATTTTTGTGACTGTGAATATCATCTAAGAAAAAGTCATTGGCAGGAAAACATGCTTAATATTTTCACTTACCTTTCGCCTCCCTTCTCTCCATTTACTTGAGCAAAGCAGTTTTTAAAACCCTAGGCCACTTCTGCTCTGGGCAAAAGATAGAACTGGCAGGAAAGGCCATAGACAGGTTTGTCATTACTTTGACAAAAGATGCTCTGAAAAATGCAGTACGATTTGGGAGTCAATGTGCTAACTGGTTCCAGATGTTTGCATTGTATTGCTTTCTAAGCATGGGTGTACATCTGTACATGATGTTCCCATTTCCCTACTCCTACTGGTGTCATTCTGCCTGTACATCAATCTGTCCTTATTTTCTCATGATAGTTAGGAAAAATCAATCAACACATAAGGCTGAACAAATGATAGAATACAAAACACAGGAATAAGTATATAAGGGTTTAAAGGAAGCATTAATTTAAATTACTGTGTGAAATATGAAAGTAATGATAAGCTGTCCTGCTTATAGCTTCAGAGGTATGTCAATATTTTCCTGGTTTAGGTACTGTGGATACAGGCCTTTTGAAAGTCTATTAATTCCAGTTATTAAGTAATTTTACTCTAGCACTCTTGCCATCCAGTAAACAGGGCTGTTACTCAGTATGAATGACAAAGGAATTTTTGCTTCTCTTTGTAGTGACAGTGCAGTCCTGAATTGCATCACTACCTTACGGAGCTAAAAAAGCGCTGTGCCTGTATCAAAGTTTCTAGGGATGGTCTCTGAAGATTATTGGCTGGTTGCTTGTTAGTGATTGCTACAGCTAATATCGCATTCTGCAGCATTTCTGCATGGAGCTCAGCTTACTGGAAAAGGAGTCAATGTTTACATGCTTGTGATGAGTTGTGAAGGGTGTTTTTTTTAAAAGAGGGAACATACAAGCAGGTTATTTTACATCTGTGTCAGGTTGCCTTTGTTACTGTTATCTACAAACATATTTGATTCCTTGCTGTCCTGAACACAAGTGATCTGCACAGTGTGAAACACCCTTGTGTGAAGCAACTTCCCAGTCACTTAAGAAAATATAGTGTATTTACATAGAAACCTGATTTCTGACATTACTGGTAGTTTTTTCTCAGGCTGCTTTCTCACCTTTTCTGTCTGATTCACTATGTGCACCCTGCTGAGATGGACTACTCCATCTGAAATCCTTTGCATCTACATCCTCCAGTTCTTCCAAATCTTCATGTACTCTTACACATATTTTCTGTCTATTTACCTCCCCAACCTCAGAGCCTAACACAAGCAAACAGAGAAGCCAAAAGGCATATTAGAAGAACAGAAGATCCTAAAAACATCAATAAGAATTGTTCTCACTCAATAGTGTTTCTGTAAAGAAATAAACATTAGGTACCTGAACCTCAGACTCTACCTTCCTTAGAAAGAAGCTACATATTTTGAAAACAGAACTAGTGTCAACCCAATCCTTTAAATATTTCTAGTAAATTGGTAATTTTGAAGTGTTCTCCAGTGGTATAAGAACCACTTGCCCAAACTCACTTCTGCTATTTATTAATTACATATTCCCAGTAAGTATTCTAGGATCCAATATAGACTAAAATCCTTCTCATTTATAAATTATATTTGTTTCTGTCTGATGCATCATCCCTAGCAACGGAGGAGGCATTCTCAATGTAAACCTCTGCTGGAAGCTCTAATCCGAAGAACTTCTGAAGAAACACCAGAAAAATGGCTCTTATTTATTGCTTGGAGGGGTTTCATTCATTTGTTTGTTTTATTTTTAAAGATAACTATGAGTATTCAGTTTACGTGCTGTGGTTTGTACTGAATGGCAGAAATACACAGGCGAAAACCATCTGCAGGTTTTGTGGTTGTTTTCAGTTTTGACTACTTTCCTTTCTTAATTCTCTAAATTATTAAATTTTTAATAATTTCAAAGATAATTTTACTTTGGGATTAATATGTTAAATATTTCTTTCTGTCCCAGACTTATTAGCTTTCAAGAAAAGACAGTATTTCAGTTATTATTGTTTAGAGATGGACATGAAATGACATACAAAACGTACAAATAAACTATACAGTGTTCCTTCATAGTTCTTCTCCTTTCACAGAGAGTTCATGCTCGTGCTGATTGGTCAGCTGGGATGTTGATGGCCCAGGGGCTCTTGCTCTTTTTCACAGCCTGTATGTGCTGGAGAAGACACAAGTAATGTGGCACAGACCCATTCTACTGATAATGCAACTATGATATATTTTCTCACACTCCATGCATCAAAAACTGGTCAGGCCTCATCTTGAATATTGTGTACAGTTCTGGGCCCCCCAGTTTGGGAAAGATGTTAGGATACTGGAATGTGTTCAGAGGAGGGCAACGAAGATGGTGAAGGGGCTGGAGCATAAGCCCTATGAGGAGCAACTGAGGGAGTTGGGGCTGTTTAGTCTGGAGAAGAGGAGGCTCAGGGGAGACCTCATTGCTCTCTACAACTACCTAAAAGGAAGTTGTAGTCGGGCAGGGGTTGGTCTCTTCTCTCAGGTGACCAGTGACAGAACTAGAGGGCATGGACTCAAGCTTCGTCAGGGAAAGTTTAGGCTTGATGTGAGGAAGAAGTTCTTCACTGAAAGGGTGATTGGCCATTGGAATGCGCTGCCCAGGGAGGTGGTGGAATCGCCGACCCTGGAGGTGTTTAAGGGGAGATTGGATGAGGCACTGCGTGCCATGGTTTAGATGATGGTTGGTGTTAGTGTTGGTGTTAGTGTTGGGTTATAGGTTGGACTTGATGATCTCAGAGGTCCTTTCCAACCTGGTGATACTGTGATACTGTGATACTGATAATGAAAGTGTGAGAAGTTACAGATGAAACAGTACACAAAGCAATGAAATACAAATCATCTGTGCGTCCCCTATTTTATTCTAGGCCTGTTGATCAGGCCCTGTCCCTTCACTGTCCCTGGAGATATTCAGTAAGTGTCTGGACACAGTCCTGGACAGGCAGACCTAGCTAATCCTGCCTAAGCAGGGCGTTGGACTGCCTGACCTGTGGATGCTTCATCCCCTTTCAGCCATTGTTGAGTATCGGGGGTTGTATCACTTGCGGGGCACCAGGCCAATGGGTGAGGACTCCTGACACTCCTGGCAAGTTATTGAAGCTGTCTTGTTTATGGGACTCCAGGCATAGGAAAAGGATGGGAGTGCAGCCCAGGACACAAGAGGGGAGGTGGAGAGTAGTCACTGTGCCCAATGGGCAGCCTTTCCCTCAGGCTAGCAACATGGCAGGCAGGAGCAATCCCCAGGAAAGGGACCCTCAGCCCTAACCACCCTCCTCCTTCTTCCACATTTGGGTACCTTTCAGGCCACAGGTCCCCCATTTCCAAACCTGCCGTATTTGACAATGCACCTCCGCTACAGTCACAATCACAATGGCATCACCGTGCCTCCTGCTGTCACCAGAGCGGCTGCTGCTTGGGACCTAGACAAGCTGGGACCCCTGCAGCCTGCCCACAGCTCACTCAGCTTCAAGGCACTTTGATAACAAACCTGCCTGGAAGGAAGAGCAGCTGGAGCAATGAGGCTGCTCAGCTTTGAATCAGTCAGCATTGACTTTAGGAACACGAGGAAAAAGCATGGAGTCCAAGCCTGTCTCCCTGCCAGGAGATACTGTCTGAATATCAGGAACATCCTTTTTTGCTCTTAGGGTGACCAGGCACCGACACAGAGAGTTGTGGATTCTCTATCCTTGGAGATACTTAGAACTTGTCTGGCCATGGTCCTGGACAAATGGATCTAGCTGATCCTGCTTGAGCAGGGGGGTTTAATTGGATGACCTCTGGATGCTTCACACCCTCTCAACCACTGTGGAGTGTAGAGGGGCTGTGCCAGTGACAGAGAGCCAAGTTGTTGGGACATCACTGAGATCACCTGGGTTTAAAATAAACTTTAGTTTTAGCTAACATGTCGAAAGTGAAGATAATGGTGAACTGTCCTGCTCATTGCTTCAGGGGAATGTCACCACTTTCCCGTTTTACATACTATGGAGACAGGTATTTACAAGAACATATATAGTGTATTAGCAACCAGCTGCCCACACATGATTTACAGCTTTGAAAGCTTTGGGACACATTCAGCTTGCTGTATAATAAGTCTGGGATTGTACGGACAGTACCATCTGGATCAGAGATCGTTTTCTGCTCCCTGCAGCCTGGGAGATTCAGGGGACCGCAGCCAAGTGACACTGGGATCTGAACAGAGATCGTACAACATCCAGCTTTATTTTCATCTGAGTTTTAACAAGGGGTACTGTTCAATGTGTCACTTCCACCTGAAGATTTTAACCTGTTACAAGTACCTCAGTGAGATTTTTTTTTAAGTCACCTGGGGCATAAGAGTTGAGCATCTGGGAAAATGACTTGACGAAAAATGAAAAGTGTATGAGCACAATTTTTTCTCTTCCATCACTTTGTTTTATTTGTATACAATTGTTGGTAATTTGCATGTTGCTACAATCACTTTCACTAGCGATTCCAGTTACTTCTAAGCACCTTTCAGATAAGAAAAACAAGTAGAAAATAGGAAAGCAGTTATATAAAAATATTTTAAAATCCAAAGAATTCTCATGAATGAAAGAAGTAAAAACATGGACTCCATTTTAATGAGGTCACATACTTACTGCTTCTGAGGACATTTCAAGACTGACTTTGCTTGAACATAGAGGCATTATTCTCTAGTTATTCAACCTGAAATTCTTTGTCAGTTCCCTTTGATTCATTACGAAAAATAAACATTTTTAATAAAAATCTGATTCCACTTTAGAAAAAAATATCATCAAATACTAATGATGTTAAAGAATATTGTTAGTATTGGAACTAATTCTTCATAATTCCTATGAAATTCCTATTGTCAGGAATGGTGCTGCTAAAATTCACAGCTGCAGTCATCTCAACCTCTCTTTCTTACAAATAATCAGGTGAGAGTGGCTGTACCCTGACAGATAGAGGACTTTCTATCCCATGAGCCACTTGTAGCAGGTGCCTGGGGAAGGATGCAAGGACAGGAGGAACACAGCAACATCCAGGATTTTTCTCAGTCTAATGTGGGCTGTAAAGCCATCGCTGTGGGACCTCTCCAGTCAGAGATGATGTCTTACTTTATAAGGCTTTTTAGTAGATTTTTTCATCCAATAGATTTGTCCAGCAAATTTGAACCCACTTTCATTCCTGGTGCTCACAAGAAGCTTTGGTCATGTTATGCAGCTAAAATTTTAAAATTCTCATTTTTCCATGAGAATATGTTCTTATTTCTTTTTGATGACGCTCAGCACTTGTATCTGAAAAAAAAAGGATGAATAATCATGCCATAGTCACTCTCACCATGTCACTCAGGATTTGACAGATCTTTGGTGTAACCTCACAGAATGATAAAATCGTTTGAGTTGGAAAAGACCTTTAAGATCATGAAGTCCAATCATAAATCTAATGCTGTCAAGTCCACCACTAAACCATGTTCTTAAGCTCCACATCTTTGTGTCTTGTAAATGCCTCCAGGGATGGGGACTCAACCACCTCCCTGGGCAGCCTGTTCCAGTTCTTGACAACCTTTTCAGTGAAGTAATACTTCCTAATATCCATTCTAAACCTCCCCTGGCTCAACTTGAGACCTTTTCCTCTCATCTTCTCACTTCTTTTCTGGGAGAAGATACCAACACCCACCTCGCTCCAACCTTCTTTCAGGTAGTTGTAGAGAGCAATAGGGTCTCCTCTCAGCCTGCCTTTCCCCAGGCTAAACAACCCCAGGTCCCTTAGCCACTCCTCCAGCCCCCTCACCAGCCCCCTCACCAGCCTCATTGCCCTTCTATGGATGCGCTCCAACACCTCAATGTCCTCCTTGTAATGAGGGATCCAAAACTGAACACAGCGCTTTAAGATGTGGTCTCAGCAGTGCCGAGTACAGGGGGAAAACCAGTTCCCTAGTTCTCCTGGCCACATCATTTCTGATAAAAAACCAGGATCCTATTGGCCTTCTTAGTCACTTAGGCACACTGTTGGCTCACATTCAGCCAACCGTAAACCTCCTCAAAGCCTGAAGATCGTATTTAGGATGCTACGGAGGCATTTCTTTCATGAGGGCTGTTGCTTCAGTTCTACAGTTGTTTGAGATGCATGCACCATTTAAGAAGTAAAGATTTACTCAGAGACACAATGATATTTTCTGTTCATTTTCTATTATTTTCATGCTAATTCCTACCTACGTTGGTTCTAGCACAGCTGATTAACTGAGCAATGAGACAGGCATTATTTCAGATTTAGAAAGACAT
Organism: Dromococcyx pavoninus; assembly: GCA_033558185.1. NCBI lineage: Eukaryota > Metazoa > Chordata > Aves > Cuculiformes > Neomorphidae > Dromococcyx > Dromococcyx pavoninus. The sequence continues at coordinate 1,154,021 of JAUMJL010000102.1, read as the reverse complement.
ACTTTTATGTCCAGGCTGTTGCAGTGTTTATTTTTGGCAGAAGCCTTATTTCTATTGGGAGCTTGTTGCAGCCATAAGGTATATTCACAGCAGTCAGACCTAGAGATGCCTGAAATCAACAGGAAGGTTTCCACTGACTTAAATGAAAACTCTGCCAACCCTTAAAGCACGGCCCGACCACCTTTTCACTGTAAGAAAACACCAGGGGATATTTCACTTTTCTTGAAGACTAAGCACACACTACAAAATAAAAACAGTTATTCCACAACTAAACAGCCCTGCAGGGAGTTTTTCATCTTGAATACCAAATTCTCTCTTATCCTGTACTGTTTTTATCAAGTCAATGGCAGAAAAAGGGGAGAGGGGAAAGGTAATCATGTCCACATTGTTCTTCTTTCATGATCGAGGTACCTTAATTCATATTTTAAAAAAAATTTAAAAGTGTAAAAATTTCACACAGTGTACTGTCTCGTGTATTTTACCTTTCTATCTCCATTCTTCTCTCTCCTGTCCTTCCCTATCTTGCTCGTGTTTCTTTACCAAAGAACTACTGGATGGCCCCCATTGCAGATTTATAGGTACTCCTCACAGTGCTCACTCATTGCAAGACCCCAGAAGTGTCCACTACTTGGAGCTTTCTTCTATGCCTCTTCCTCCACTATCAGAGCTTTTCCAGAACGCAGGAAGATCGGGCAAAGTACAGATCGGAAGTTAAAATAACAAAAAAACAATAGGTATGCATGTCTATAAATTTGTATTCATGGAAAGAGAGATAAATTCAAGTAACAATTATATTTGTCAAAGATATCTCTTGTAGATATATATATATATATGTTTTTAGAAAAAAATAGTTCTGAAGAAAGTCTACATCTCAACAGAGAAATGTTACTGAACAGGTAGCCAGCTTTGCTTCTGGGCTATGACCGGTTTCATGTATGAGGACTTTTACCAGAAAGATGCTTATTTATTAAAAATATTAAATTGCCTTTAAGAACTGGACAGTCTGAAACAAAGAACAAGAAAGGATCTCTCACTAGTAAGTTCAAATCATGTTATGAAATGTTATAAAGGCAACATAAATTCTTCTGTCTGCACTTGTTTGTGTGTGCAGTTGAAAGGATCCATTTGTGTTTTGTTGAACCTTCTTTTTGGTTTTTCCTAGTTTATGCCTGTATTTTGCTATATTTCATATAGCTTCTATTTTTTTGCTGTGTTACACATAGCAAAAAATATTGCATGGAAGTGAGTTAATTCTTTTCTGAAGCAATCATTTTTAACACCAGCATGTAAAACGAAATTTTGTCTTAATGCTGAGATGCAATTTAGCAGCATCATTAATACCTTTTCTTCAGATATTCATTTATTGAAAATATTCTTTAGAGGTTTTTTTCCCTGAATATCATGAGTATGTTCAGTAGCTCGGAAATGCAACTACCAAACTCCAGTCCTAACTGCATGAGCTGTTGTAATAACGGGAGGAATAAGCACACAAGAAAACAAACTTTTCCTATCAAAATGCTCTAGTAGGTGTCAGTGAAGATGTAAGAGGCAGAGGTTCTTATGGCACTGACTCACAGACCTCAGTCAGTGGCACCTTATGCAACAGTAAATACTATTCACTGTGAATGTGAGGGAAAAAATTGGGTTCGAAAGTACTGTAAAGAAAATTGGCCTATCTTCAGTATGACAAATTTATAATGGCTACAGAAATGAGAATGAGGAAATGAAGAGAAAATTTGTTCAACAATACCGCTACACTCATTCAACCAAATCATTCAGACTGGTGTTGAAGTGTCCGAACATAAATTTGCTTCATCCATTGCATCAAAGGTGTCCTGTAGATGTTCATTACAGATTTCCACTGCCCACAGTCAACTAGAGCAGCAAATCACTGAAACAAAAACCAGTTTATCAGCATTTCTGAAAGTGCCAAAGCATGAGAGAAGGTCTTTTTTAAAAAATATTATAAATTATAATGCTCAGCAAAGCAACATAACAGGTTGGTCTGTACTGTCTTGCGAAGCTTTTAATGGAAAAGCCTTGGGACATCAGAGGCAAGTGGGCAGGTCACAGGGGCTCCCTCTCACAAAGTAACAAGGCTGGAAGTTTCCACACTGGATCATGTACCCCAGCCTGAGGCACCTGTGTGGAATGGTTTTTCTCTTGCTCCAGGAGATATCTGAAGATGTTCATTTTCTGTGAGCTCCTCCTGGCAGACTGGTTTGCCTGTGGCACTTGCAGCTCAAATCAGGAAGACTCACGCCTTGGTGGGAAACATACCACGTCACAGCCATGGTCTTACACCTGCATGAGTATATGTTCTGGTTGCCTTTGAATGCCTTCTATCTCAGGAAAGGGAAGCTGGCTGAGCTCCATCTGCCTGGATTGCAACCAGGTGTTCTGACCTGCAGAGTTCTTTGCCCTAGCCTGCAGTGACTGAGAAAATCAACCACAACTTCCTTCAAAATAAAACACAGTCTTATTAAAACCCCTTATAAGCCTGCATTTGTATGAGAGTATGGGCCTGATCCAGCACCCAGTATGTTCAGATGGAGACAGATCAGTTGCTCCATGAAGAAAAACCTTGTTAGTGGCTCTAATTTAGCAACTGGAGCTCTGTCTTTTTAATCACTCAAAGGTTCTGCTCTTTCCTTCCCAAGTACAGAGCATTTCCTATTTGAAGAATTACTTTCCCATAATTAAATGAAAAGGAGTTAGTTGCAGTCCTTTGCAAAAATTACTACCCAGTCAACGCAGAATAACACGTTATAAGTAGTACTTTATTCTATTTATTGTACAGGCATTGATGTGTGTTAAATTTGTTCTATTTTGGAGGCACTACCATGGCAACTTGTCTCTCTTGACAAAGGCTTTATGTCAGAGCAGAAGTGGAAAACGCAGAAAGTGAACTTTGGGTAGCTGGTAAGATGAAGGCTGCCAGCATTAGCCTCACCAAAGCATCACTAGAGAAAAAGCTGGAGTGTCCAGCTCGTGTTGAGTGTCCTGCTCACTGGGGAACTGTCAACTGCAGGGTGAGAATGGAGGCAAAGAGGCAGTCAACAGTGTCTTTTTAAGGTAAAACACAACAAATCTGTGCTGTCTTAGTTTCCAAGATGCCAACTGCCCACATAGATTTAATCACTAGCATGTTTTGAAAGAGAAAATGACAGCGTGGAAGGGTTACCTTGGTCTAACAGAGTTGCACAGTGCCATCAGTAATACAGCAGGAAACCAAACAGCTGGAAAGATGAATGCACTAGGTGTGCTTTGCTGCTTTTCACTACAACTGTTGTTCTCAGTTTGCGTGTAAAATCTTGCCTGCCATTTCTACGTACTGCTACAGACTGACAGTTTTGGGATTTCAGGGATTGACCCTTGCTTGATTTCTTAGTCTGCCATGCACTCTGAGGTCCTTTTTCACCAACTTGTCTCCTCTGAGTACCCCTGGTTTTGACCTCAAGAAGGCAGAACAGCAGCAGGGTCTGATCCTGGACAGAGTCCCAGCAGACATCCCCATTGCTCATGCCACAGCCCATGCTCTTGGTTGTTTTATGTTTTATGGTCCCTTTGTGCTGCTAATCATGGCAAGACCCAGGCTGGGCATGTTGATGCCACAGACTTGTAATCAAGAATTTTTGCATATAGTGGTTGTATTTATGGCTTTCTAAATAACTGTTGACTTTGTCCAAAAAGAACTGGCAGCTAAATTTGTCTCATATAGCACTCTGTCTTGGTAAAGTAGTCTTTGAACCCTGCCTTCAGTCACATTCACAAGTGGTTGTTTAGCAGCAAATCTAATCTGAAAACAACCGCTAAGTAACATGTGACAGTGCAATAGGATTTTACATAACTTGGGAAAACAGCGTGACCTGTAGTTGGTATGGCTAACTTCACCAGTCCTTACTCAGTTGCCTAGCATGGAAGTCGTCGAGGTTGTATAACACAAGACGAGCCAAAAAAACCATGGGAACAGCTTGCAGAGTGCCTAGATCTTGCCAGAGTGATTAGTTCCCCAATGTTAAAAAACCCAACATTTACTGCCAATAGGTGTTATTTTAACCAAGAAAATTGCACATTTATTTAATGACCTCTCTGGTCAGAGGCACCATGTTTACTCTCCATCTGCTTTCTCTCATCCAAACCTCTTTAGAGTCTGGGTTACTAAAAATGACTAGTGTTAATGACATTTGTCAACATAATTGTTCAAATCAAAAAGCAGTGCAAAAAAAACGTAAGAGGGAAGAGATGACCTTGGTTTACAATGGGTTGTTTGCAGAGACTTTTTTTCTTCTGTAATAACTTGGAGGAACTGGAAGACAAAAAGACTCGGAGCCAAAACCCCAAAGTTTGGGGGCAAGAAGGGAGAGGGGCACAGGGGATATGAGATCCATATGTTTGTCCTATTTTGTCTCCTACAGACTTGCCATTCCTGGCTGTGATTTGTCTTAAGATGTTAATTATAGGAGCTGAAGATGTCTGTAGTTCTCTTAATAGACTAACTTAAGAGCTGAAAAACAGTTAACCAATGAATAAAAAAACAGTTTTAGAAATAGTGATCAAATGCAGCAAAATCAATAGAGGACCAGTGGCTCACATGAGGAGCATTGGACTGCTCCTCTGTCTGCTCTGCATTGTGCTGGCCAGGGCACCTGGCAGTGGATTGTTCATGTGCCTGTATGCTGGCTACCAAAACTGACCTCAGAGAGAGTGCTGGAAATGCGTGGGGCTGAGGAGGGTGTGCCCACAGCTGGCTGTGGCGAGGCACGCAAGTGCGAACACTACTGATGCTATCCAGGGGGTATGACTGCATATGTCTCCGAGGACTGTTTAGATAGTCTCTGGGACAAGATATATTGGTTCTCCCTTTCTGAGCAAATTTAATCAGTGTGGGAAAGCTATTTTGGTGTATTAATCTCGAGATCATTGAAACTACAAAACTACACCACTGGGTGTGATAAATTATCAGCTGCTGTGCCAAGAAGAAGCTAGACAGAGCCTTGCAGAGACAAGGTGAGTGACTAGGGCCAAGGAAGGTCGTCCCCTCCTGGAGCAGGGCTGGGACCCAGCCGCATTTCTGCTACCAGACTCCTGGCTGGAGGAAAGGCAAGCAGCTGCACAAGGCACGCAAAAACTATCCGAGGCCAAGATGCAAAGCCAAGTCAGGTCGCTAGACCTCTGCATGGCAAACACAATAAGGCTGCCGGAATGGCAATGAGTGGCATCCCCTGGCCAGCGGATCCACCCAAACCAGAGATTTTGCTACTGAGGAGATGAACCATGGCCATGAACACCAGCCTATGCCAAGATGGGCAGCTCTGCAACCCTCATAGCCATGCTACATACTGGCTGTTTGCTCTGATGCCACAGCAGCATGTGAAGATATGAGTGTGGGCAGCTATGTGTAGGGTGCTTATGATGAAGAGGATGACTGACAATTCCTGTCACAGTGATTATCATATTTTCCCGCTCACCTAAGACCAAGATCATCGCACACTCAGTCCTTTGCCTGCCTTGTTGAAAGTGTGCTCCCTCCCTCCTCCTGTCAATTATTTGCCCTGGGATACTCCAAATGCCACGGGAAAGATTTGAGGGGGATTGCAGGCTGCAGGTTGTCCACAGCTACATGCTCCCTGCTCACACAGGAGATAAGCCACTCCACTTCCACAAGCATTCACCCCATGGGACATCACCAACTCACCTCAGACAAACAGAATGTTTGTTTTCAGCACTGAACCCAGTGTTTGTCAGCAAAAGGGCATCATGGCCATAAGCTCTACCAGGATGTGGACATGCAGGAAGAAACCCAGTCAGTGCAGGCACTGTGGACAGGGACTTCTTGGGTGCCAGGCCTCACCCCAAAAACCAAATAAAGCCTGTGCTCTGCACTGTGAGTGCATCCATACTGCAGCAGGTCTATCCCTACCGTACTGAGGGGCATGAGGGGAGACGGAAGCATTTAAGGTGGGTAAGTAAGCCATGAGCATACTGGGAATAAACCTGCCCACATTGTTCCTCAGTAGATATCACTGACCTCTCAGCGTTGCTCAGCGGATAGAGACCACGGGTTCAAATTCTGTCAGATTTGCAGGCTGAACTGGCTCCTCTATATATGCTTTTTCTCCTTTCTGTTGCATGGAGAATAAATGCTGTTCACCTACCCTCACATGTATTGAGAGCATCTGCTCTCTCTGCAATATCAGGGCACAGAAATTAAAGGACATTTACAGGTGCGAAAACCAACTGACAAGGAATCATCTGCTTCGAGGGTGAAGCTGACCAACTCTGCCAAATTTGAAGGATCTGCCCTGGTAATGTATGCTGGGGAAGAAAAAAACCTTCTATTTAAATGTTGTCCAGGACCAGGGCTGGTAGCACTGGCTGGAAGGGCATACAGAAAGGTGCTCCAGAAAGGAAATGTTTCTACTTTTGACCAGTTATCGCAAAACAGTTGTAAATTGTTTTCAGTCTGTGAACAAGAAGGTGCTAAATGTATTGCAATTGTTGTTGCATCTCAGCCTTCCAGAGAAGAATTTGAATTATGCCAAGCAGAGGTCTGCCCTTGGGAATTACCTGTGTCAGTATTCCCATTCTCTCACTAGTAAATTACATACTCGTTTCCAATAGTTTCTAACTGGGCTAACTTCAGATTATATTGGAGCTGGCTCTGCCCATGCTGTGACACATTGAACAGTAGTATCAGTTTTTATGTATTTAAATGGTTTCAAAAAAAGAATTCAAAAATCAGGATAATACAGTGGCAGACTTGGATTTGTTCATGAGATTTCTCATGAGCAGTCATTGTATCATAAAAAAAGCACTTCTACATCATCTTCTGTATCAGAAGTCCTCAAGTTATGTGTAAATCATTTGCCAAGTGTCTGTTTTATTTGTCTTTAAGGTCAGACACTGGGACAGCAAAACTTCATGTCTAATATTTACATCACATTTTAAACAAGAGTTTGCTCACTTACTGTCTGATCTTCTCTCATTCATCTCTTCTTCCATTGTATACCATTTAATACAGAATCCATCCAGAAAGATCACAAGCTTTTCTGTTCCGAGCATCGTTATCAGTAAGTGGTCTAGGCTGAGTTTTAGGTCAAATTATGATAATATGTAACAGGACATATTTTTGCACGATGTGACTATCAGCTCAAGAAAGCAAAGCAATCACTTTTCCACATCTCCCTTGTTCTGCTTGTGGTATTTTTTATTAATGTTCTTCATTGCATCCCTGAACAAAAATAGGTCTGAGTCCTAAAATCTTCAACTCTCAAAAGGCAGGATTTGCTGAAGGTACCCCATGCATTTCATGCAGATCAAACCATCCTCAAGATGATAAAGCACAGGGTTCTTAGGATAAAATTCAGTTGGGTGATTGATTCTTCAAATATTTTTCTCTCTTGTATGAAAAGAGAGAACGTGTGGTTTATTATAAACATTAACACACTGCTTTGATAAGCCAACATGTGAGCTCTTTTAGTAGGGCCTGCCTGACCCTGTCCTAATGACATTCAAGATTTTTTTTTTCCTTTCTCAGGTCATCATACTTCCGTGTACCATAAAACTTCTCACTGATTTAAAAGTTGGTTATTATGGCCATTAAAAAAATACTAGTGGGAGTAATCAATAGTACTGTGAATCACTTTTAAAATAAAACAGTGATTAAGATGATTGCTTTTCCAGTTATACGAAGTATTTAGCACAAAGACTTCATCATTAAATCAATTGCAGGAGTTTGTTGAGCCTCAGGAGAAGTAGGCACAGGACTTGTGTTACATATTCCCTGTTGGCCTGTTAGGTATTTCACAACTCTGTGGATTTTATACAGAAGACAGGTGCACGATGAGCTGACAGGTCTTCAGCTGCTGCAAGGCTATGTATTGCTGTTACTGAGCAGCAAACTGAAGGGTGCTCAACTGGTTGTGCATCTTGTGACAGGAGCAAGTAGCCTTAAACAAGCTACTGAATCTGATGTGTTTTGGAGCATCAGGAAGTTCATTAGTCTCAGTAAAGAGTCTTCTGCAAGCCCCATGTTGATCCTGAACTGCATACTTTTACGCATAAAAATACAGTGCACAAAAGGCAATAAAAATGGCACCAGTCATTACTTCAGGCTGAGCCTCTGCTCTGTGACATTTTGCACACTGTGACGCCACAAGTGCCCAAGTAGGAAAGACAGGAAAACACACAACCCCCTTCCTTCTTCTACCAGAGGTGAGCAAGGGTTATCAACGTATCAACACCTCCTGCCTGCCCAACGGTCCATCTGGAAATGCTGGGATCAGCTAGGAGGGAGCTATGGGACACTGTGAGTAAGTGGGAGGGCTGCTGGGAAGAGGAAGTTCAAACTGTAGCCTTGAAAGGGCTGGGCTGCACAGGAGAGGAACAACCAAACTGCCCTGTTGCAATGCTGCAAAGATAAAGTGTGCTCCTGGGGCTGCCCATGTGCCCTGATGGCTCATCTGTCTTTGTGTCTCTGGTGCAGAGTGCCCACGAGGAGTGGCAACGTCCAGACGTGCTGCTGCTATGTGCCACAGCCTTAGAAATCCCCTGGGAAAGTGAATGGTGGGGAGGCTGTGCAGGGTGTCATGCTTGTGCTGCTGGGAATGCAGGCCTACGCTTACACAGGCTCGACTCTGGGAGTTTCTGCAGCTCTCGCTGTTGCCATACACACTTCATTGCAACAAATTGTCTGCAGCAAGGTGTTTCATTTCAGGATGGCAACCCAACCCATCAAGTCTGGAAGGCATCCAGATTTTACCATAAAAGCAGTTCTAACTCACTGGATGAACATGAACTGCCAACAAATCTTTTTAGTGTGGTTCAAGGGTATTTTCACAGCTTTAGACCAACTTTATCCTGAAGATTCTTCTCAGTGGATTATTTTCCTTTGACCTTCTGAATGCCTGTAGGCAGCTCATCTAATCTCAGAGGTCTCTTGGCAGAGGGGAACTGATGCAGTTGTAAAGTGACTCTTGTATTGTTTTACTCTAACCTTGAAGGGCTTGGTTTAGATCAATAGCTTGTGGAGGGACCTTTAATCAAGATGCTAAACCTTCCTTTGGATGTCAAAGCACTCAGCATTCTGAATCTTATGTTCTTCAAGGACTTGGGCTTAATGCTGTATTTGTTCACAATATATTCATTTTAGACTGACATGAGTGAAAAAGAACAAACTAAATTTTCAACAGGGCTATGGTTTGAGAAACACTTAGCACAAAGCTAAGAAAATCTGTGAAGGCCTGTTTGTGCTAAAAGACAAACAGGTACTTCCTAAGCCAGCTCCCTAAATGAATAAGAATTCAAATAGGATCTTATTTTGGAAAACAAACAAACAAACAAAATCTCACCTCATTCAGATTTGATAGTCCTTTTCCCTATTACTATGGGTCTCCTCTATAATCAACTACGGGTTCAGCAACCTGATTTTCACTCAGTGCAAATGTGTCAAGTTCGTAAGCATACTAAACTGTTCCTTAATCTCACCCTTTTCAAAAAGAATGAAGGTAAACAAAGGCATTCAAAAAAAAAGAAAATAGCACACAACACTTCATGAAACATTTATGTTTTTTAAAGTAATCATTTTCTCTTTCTTTTGGATGACATTGTTTATTGTAAGACATCATTTTTATTAAATACATTGTAATACAAGAGACTTCCCATGTCAGGTCAAGAGAAGCTGGTCACATGATTCACAAACAAAACTTTTAACACTGATACCTAGGCATCACTTTGAAATCAGCCAAGATGCAATGAAAGTTTTAAAGCAATGATTTGTTATAACAAACTGCAAAACAAGAACCACTAAATATTTCCACAGAGACATCACATTAAAAAGAAAGAAAAGGAAAAAAGAAAGGAGAAAGATAGCTCTACACACCAGGTCACAGTTTGGTGACAATATAGAGATTTATATTTATATGTAGATATCTTCCTCTTTATCTTAAGTGACAAAGAGAGTGATATCTAGAAATATATATACATAAAGTATAGGTGGAGAGCAGGGCTGGGACAAATATTTCATAATTTATTCTCTATTGGTGATTCAATTAAACATCATTGTTGAATTAAATTAGTTGTATATAAAACATTCTTAGCTGCTTTTCTTTAAATTACAGAAAGATACGCATAAGCTTCAAGATATAGGCGTCTTGAAAGATTTGATTTGACCTCTGTTTTCTCACCTATTCCAATCAAATGGCCTCACTACTAGCAGCTTCTATTATCCTTGCCCAAAGTATTCAGTGTTTATGAAATACCAGCCGGTCATCAGTCAGAACCTTCTACAAGCAAACAAAAAAACCCCCACAGACCTGGTCTAGAATGCATAGACAGTAAAATAACACACCCATCTTTTCCCATTTCTTCTCCTGAGACGAATGTTTAAAAGATGGCAAAATAGTCACTTGGTTGCTATTGTGAAATTCACAGTGTTTTCCCTGCAACATGTAGGCTTTTTTTTTTGCGTCATATTTATGATGAATGTAGCGCACCCTCCCGCCCCACCCAAATAAAGGTGTTTTAACTAAGGCTCTAAAGGACCTCTTGTTTCAAAGCAGCAATTGTTCATCCCAACAAGAAAATACAACTTCCTGTGCTATCAAAACCTTTATCTTTGATTAGATACCCCAATCTGTTTCCCAGCCCCACTCCAATCCCCTCCCTCACGTTTTACAGAAGTAGCTGAAATTCAGTTACAGGCTGCAACAACCCAGACACAGACTTGTTGTAACACATGTGCATTGTACCTTAGTCATCCAGTGACCTGATCATTTTATTGGATTACTTGATTTCTTTTTAAAGCGTTTTGTACAAGTCTACATCAACCACAAGAAAAACAATCTCTCAGAAAGGTGAGGAGCAGTACAGAGAGAGGGAGAAAGAGAAGAAAAGAGAACAGAACAGAAGAGAAAAGAATAAAGGAGAAAAGGAAAGAAAGGAAAAGAGAAAGAACAAGAGTGATAAAGAAGTAGCAAGAAAAGATGAAAAAGAAAGAACGAAAGAGAAAAGGTAGGCAGTTACTTTTTAAACTGCAGACAATATGTAGGTATATTGTTTTACGAATCAAAATTATGTCCTTCTAAAAATGGCACACTTCACCACGCATAATGCGGTGCTGTTGCTTTACAAGTATCTGTCCTCTATAGCCAGTTTCGAGTTCTGGAGATCTGCTAAGAGTGAAGGACAGAATGTGGCAAATGCTGTTATTATTACTGCTGAAATTTTGGTGTTCTCATTGTCCTACAAGTTGTGTTGCAGTCTGAATAGTCCAGCTCATTCTTGGAATTATTTTGTTATTGTGGATGAGTATAAAATGCTAATGAAGCTGCACTGTTGCTCTAGGACAATAGAACAACAATAGCACAAACTCAGAAATGACAGTAAACTAAATTCTGTTTTCTGAGCTTGGAAGCTTGTCTGTTCATTTGTTTGTTAGAAATTAACAAGTGAGATGGGAATGGAAGAAACGTTTTTATGCAATCATCTAGGGAAAAAAAAGTGCTTGTTATATCTCTGACATTCTAGCACTGCCTCTGCTGCACACCAGTTAAAAAGTTGAATCTTACGAACATAGAAAAAGAAATATCAGAAGAAAATAATATTTTGGTTACTTAGCAGACTTTATCGATTTATTAATAGCACTCTAATCATCATTTGTAGCAACAGGTGTATGTAAATTTATACATATACACACAGCCCATACATAATGTGCATGCATGTCTGCACATATATAAATTAAATAAAACAGACATAGGCATACATGTATATGCTATGTGTGTATATATATGCCATATGCAAACACACATATATAATATATATTATATATATGATCAGTTCATAGCACAGTCCAGAAAGACTTTTTAAATGAGCCTGATTGTCGTATTTACTCAATGTACACGACTTAGCTGACAGTGCAAGCATGATGAGTATGCACATATACTTACCCTTCATTGTGATTTGAACATATTTCTTCTCTGCTCATTCTCCTACACTTTTCCACCTTTTCAAGAACAAATGCAAACTATGTATAGCTACAGTTTATAGCTTGTCTACTGTGATTATACATTTTATGCACTATCAAGAACATTAATGTTATAGGTCAAGGTAACAGTGGCTCTGTAGAACATTTGGTCCTTTAGAAGTTTAACATACTGCTATGTTATTGCACAATGCATTGTAACACTATTTATTCTTTGAAATTACTCTAATAGTCTCACTAGTAAATGAAAAAGGAGATGCCACTAAGTACATTTTCAGGGTTTTGTGGTTATTTTTGGTATACATTCTTTCAGTGCTTGCAAAACCCACCTGTTCACTTTCAGGCTGGAGCCTGTTTTCCAATAGAAGAAGCATCTCAGATGCCTTTTTCTTCAGCTTATAAAGAAACTAAGACAGAATATAGCAGGTAGAAACTTAGCACCCCCTTCCACCACCTGCAACCTTCTCCCACTGCACAGTAAGAGCAGACTCTGACAACTTTATTTTCCACCATTGTTATTTTGAAAATAAATTTCAAATTCCTTTAAAACGCAACATTCAGATTCTCAAGAGAATGGGTTTCACTGGATGCTCAGTCTTTACCTAGCTTTCCATATGAACTTCCAAGACAGTCTAGATAAAATCTTAAGGCCCATTTTTTAGGAATCTTCCTCTGGCTTTTTATGTGTTTCCAGTTCAGTAGTGGTTAAGGAATAAAATCTAGTTTATTAAAGAAATACTGAGTATGGCTTTATAGTTACACTGTCATGTTTATTCATAATGCTGCCTTTTCAATGACATAGAGAAGGGTAAAACTTCATCACTGTCCAGTGAACTGCTTTCTTTTGAATATGTTCAGAATCTTTATGATCTAGCTCTAAAAGCTTCTGAAGGAAAAACCTAAAGTGCCTCAATAAATAATATATGCAACCAAATTATATATTAAATGTGCTATGGGAACACTTACAAAAATAAAATGCTTAATTTATTAAATAAAATATCCCCAATACGAAGATGAAGGACTATTTTGATCTGGCTCATATCAATAAGAAATAACAAAAAGAGAAAACAGAAAGATCACTTTTTTGCAATTAACGCCCCCTCACAGAGGGAGGCAAAAGTCTTGAGGAATAGGTAAGGTAGGTTTTCATTTGTAAGAATTCATATTAAAAATAATCCTAACTCTAAATTTGAAATCGTCAACTTCTGGTTTGAAAAATAACAAGTATCCCCATGCAGCTGTCATCAACACAGTGGCCATGCAAATGTTGTACACATACAATGCCAATCCAACCAAATATAAATTATTTAAGAAAGACTGGATGTTGGTAATGACAGCACTAGTACCAGTATGAACATGGTGCTGAGCTCAAGGTCTTTGCACTCTGAATAGTAAGCCATAACCTCAGAGTAATTTGTTTTCTCTAGAGATCTTTATCCCCTGCCATGGCTCAAGCATAACCAGTGATCTCTGTACATTGGATTATTCATGTTATATCAGCCTATTGTTTCTGTAACGTTGTAAAGGCATTTTAACATGGCTAATGTCATCCATTAGCCCCTTCTAATGAAATATAAGTTATATTGTTATGAGTTCGCTATGCCTACTAGGGTGTACTACAACATGAGTGATAGTTTCTTCACAAAGGGCATCAATTGACTTAAGACCATGCACAGTTTTGCTTGCACGGCTTAGAGAAAAGAAAAAGGGCTGAGGAAGGAAGGAATATGCTGCTGGACAAGCACAGTATAAGATACACCTGCCCAAGCATCTATAGCTTGTCCTATCTTATCAAAATCCTTAGTTTCAACATGTGATCGTGAAATTAATACTGTACATTAATAAGCCTAGCTTCAGCCTGTATTTAAAAAAGACTATCTGGAGAACATTTTTACACCAGTGGCACAACAACATCCTACCAGAAGACAAAATAAGGGCATGTGTTCTGTCTATCTTGCAACGTAAATGTGTGCAATGCAGGCAGCATCTTTTTGCCTCTATGTGTATCTGGCAATGAAAGGTGCTGGCAAAGCACCTCCTTGAACAGTCTCTTTAGTCCTCAGATAGACTCTTCAGGGAAAGTGCTAAACACTCTTGCCTCCATTATTTCAGTGGTTTTTGTGGAGTTGGATGCCATCTGATCTCCTAGTTCCTCCAGACAGTGTATCACACAAGACTCTCTTCTTTCCATCTGGCTTTATCTCTGCAAGGTATGTGCTTCATGTAGAGAACACCAGTCTTCTTTTTCCACCCAGATGCTGAAGCAAAAAAATTGAGGTGAATCCATAGAAACTTCCAGTAGCTGTACAGCAGAAATCATGAAGTTCGAGTTAAATATATATTTCCCTTTTTTTCATCCACATCAAAGGCATGAATACAACAAGGCATTGTTAATTGTGGTGGGCAAACTGAAGAGTCCGCTGATATAACAGATAGGTGTTTAAGGCCTTTGTCTATGCAGAGTTACAATAATGCAGAAGCCAAACTGATTAGAAAGACAGGAGAGAAGAAAGAAATGATAAAAACTGAAAGAGAGAGAGGAGACATGTCTCAGTAATGTCTAAAAAGTCAATACTGTGTCTACGGATGGAGAAGTGCACATTGCTTGCCCTTTGAAAGCTTCTCCGCAACTTTGTCATTAATGCTGTGAGAGTTAAGAACACATTTTAATGGAGTTCAGCGGCAGTTGAACACATTCATTCCCACAGCCCATAAGAAGAAATGCTAGAAGACCTTAGCCTAAAATATCCAAGTAGACTGGAGATGCCTTGGCCAAGTTCTGGAGGAGGGAATGGATTTCTTTGATGTTGAGCCTCATGTGAGGCTCCCGTTGCCAACAGCCCAGCATCAAGTCATACACTTCCTTGGGGCACGTGCGTGGTCGCTGCAGGACTCGGCCCTGAGTGATGCACTCAATCACCTACAAGAAATCACAATAAAAGGATCAGCACAACTCTGCCAACTATGTGGGGGTCATCCATGGAAGAGTCAACTACTAATCACCTCACTGGTGGCAGTCTCCCAGGCAACTCTGCCAGGGTTTGTGTTTCTAGATAGATGCGCATCAGCAGCAGGATGCAATCTGGAAAAATCACTGTAATATAAATTGTCAAGGAACAATAACCTAAGCAATATTAACTTCACCCACATTGTCCCTTCCACTCATGAGGCCAGGAAGTAACCCCATACATCCTCTCTCTCCCCATCTATCAATCTCACCTCATCTCAGAAGGTGGCGAAGGTTTCACTCTGCTCACACAGGGCAGCGGTGCCTCTCCTACTCTCCCTTCTTAAACTTACAACAGTGACTATTCTCTGGAAAAGGGTTTCCTGTGACTGCCTGGAGATCACGAGATCTCCAGATTTCTTCAATCTATTCAAGAGTAATTTTGGATAACCACTTTGCAAAAGTGACATGTATCATATGGAATTGAAATCTCCCAAAGCGTTTTCAGAAGATAGCTAAGCTACTTTTCATTGTCTCATGGTCTTTCTCAATCCATACTGGACTTTATCCTATACAAGTAAAATGCTAAATTCAAACTATTGTAGTTCTGCTTAGATAACTTTCATCCACCCTGGGGAGAAAAGAGTGAAAAGGAAGACATTCAACCACAAAGTTTGTGACAATACCACAAATACCTGATACTCGGGATTTTACCTTTACTAAACAAATTTGTTGCTGCCAGTTCTCCAGAGAAGTTATACCAACAGTTAATGTGTCATCCTTCCCAATACAGTTTGAGAATATATTACACATACCTCATTGTTTGAGAGCTGATACCATGGCTGTTTGCCATAGGTAAAGATTTCCCATAATACAACCCCCAGGCTCCAGACATCACTTTCTGTGGTGAACTTCCTGTACATGATACTCTCTGGAGGCATCCAACGAATGGGCAGCATGGTGTGACCCCCAACCTGAGAAAAACAAATGAAAGAATCAGAAATAATTCCTCCAGACCCTCACAAGAAAGAGCATCCAGACATTAGAAAAGAGAATCCATGGTTTCTGTTTTTCCATCTGATACCATTCACACTGAGGAGCTTTTAAGAACTATGGATTCATAGTCTGAAGTCTTTCTTCCCCCAGCAACAATCATTACCACAACAGTTTTTTCAATAGAATCTCCAAAGACATTGTTTCTAAAGTGCAAACTGAGCTTTATCATTTACTTGGTACACCCTACCCAAGGAACAGGAAGCTCTATAAAATTATTAATTAATTTAGGCTACCAACCCACTTGAAATTACAGTAATTTTACTCTCCATTCTAAGAGTCAGGAAACTACAAAAGACTTATGAAATGAAATCTGTACTGATGATTCTCCTAGAAACACAGTGCTCTCTATAGCTACCTAAAAGGAGGTTGTAGATACGCAGGGTTTGTTCTCTTTTCTCAGGCAACCAGTGATAGAACAAGAGGACATGGACTCAAGCTTCGTCGGGGGAGGTTTAGCTTGATATTAGGAAATAATTTTTCACTGAAAGGTTGATTGACCATTGGAATGCGCTGCCCGGGGGAGGGGGTGGAGTCATCATCCCTGGAGGTGTTTAAAAGCAGATTGGATGAGGCACTTAGTGCCATGGTTTAGACGATGAGTAGGTATTGGTGTTGGGTGATAGGTTGGACTCGATGATCTCAAAGGTCTTTTCCAACCTTGTGATACTGTGATATCAACTGAAATCCATGAAAACACGGTGGACTGACTGCATTATACCCTAGGATCGGGATCTGTATAGTTTAACATCCTAATTTTGAGTCAATCAAAGCAATGCTGTTTTCTGCTGGTAATTTATGAAGTTAATGCATCAAATTATTTCATTTCACATTAACTAACAACCCAGTCCTACACAGCTTTAAAAACAAATTTGATCCTTTGGTCACGGTGTTTTGATAATAAAGAACTTTTAAAACATCGACTTCTATTCCAAATCAACAGATGTTGAATGGGATCTTTCAGTGAATGAATGCCTTTCTGAAAGTCTTAGAACATTTTTCAATTTCTCCAGAATGTTATACTTCCTTAAAATTACTTTTTGTAACCTTAATTTAAATTTAAAAAGAAAAATCTCTTATTTCCAATTTCTAAACAATTTATTGTTCCTGGTATGTCCCATTCTGACAGAATCACCTCAATAAAGAAATCCACCCAAGTACTTTTAAAACAGTGTAACTAACAGCTGAGATACCGTGATATAGATATTTTGATTACTTTTGCATCAAGACAGTTGTGACTATTTTCAAAGAAGTTTAAAAAAAATGAAAGCTTTTTCAAGGACATCTAACTTTCGATGTTTGAAAACATATTTAGTTATGAAACCACATTTACACAGTTTAGCCTTAACACAGATAATTTTTGGCTAAACTTGTGCAGTTGGACTCCCAGATTCCACCCCCCCACTCACACAGGGGAAGGGAAAGGAAAATGAGAAGAAAGAGGCTTGCAGATTGGAAACTAAAGCTACAGCTTTAGTGAAATGATGATAATAATAGTACTAATGATTAAAATAATTAGACAGTAATGAAATATGTACAAATATCCGAGATTGCACTCCCACCCCTCGATGACTGTACATCACCACAGCTGCTGTAGAGCAGACACAAGTGAATGGGTCCGCAGTTAGCAAAGAGCTGAACTCAGGAACTGGGGACATGTATATCTGGGATCAGGAACAGTCAGACAAATGAGGTCCCCACTGGATGTTGGCCATCGCAGAAGCGAGGAAGACCTGCATGATCTCTCAATATTATACTGAGTATGACATATATGGGATGAAATACTCTATTGGTCAGCTCGGGATCACCTGTCCTCTCCGCCCCTTCCTGCAGATGCAGCCTTTCCCACCAGCTTGAGGATGGCCCTGGTTACTAGAGGAATAAGTGTAAACGTTGGCCTTTCTGCATACCAGTGTTCCATGTTATCACTACCGGAGAGAAACCGTCTGAAAAATGTGCAGTTAGTTTTTCAGAAAATGCAGTTATTTTAGACTAAGGCCAAGCCAGAGTCAGAAGCACCCCAATTAACTCAAACCATAATACACTTTCACGATTCTGTCAATTGAAAATATGATTTCTCCTTGTGAGACTTAATATTTGTTACTATAAAAAATACCCTCCTTGTTCTCACGTTGAAATAGCAAATGGAAGGAAAACCCAGTAGAAGTTCAGTCAGGGTTCACATTATTTCTAAATTATTCAGAACATCTATTTCCAGCTATTTCTCAGTAATTCAGAATTAGTGCAGCATACCAAACACACAGATATGGCTGTGAGAGTTTAACCCTGCTCCATGTATCGCCAAAAGCCAACACTTGCAACTGACTCCATAAAAACAAAAAATTATGATAAAGCTTTCATAGACTTGGCCTATTACTAGGATGTTCTCCTCCCCGTACTTGGCATGTCATGTGAGCGATGGAGGAGTACTTTTTGCCAGATGCCGAATGAAAGGCAGTGCTCCTGAGTTCAGTTTCTGGCTACATTGCAGATTTGCTTCTGCCTCTGTGCAGGTTGCTGTGCACAGGTTTCAGAGGCATTCAAAAGAGGCCCCAATTCCTATGGATTTCCACCTAACTTAATATGTGAGCACTCCATTGATAGACAATGGATTTTTAAGGGCCTTGCTGAATTTGTCCCACTTTTCTCTGGGTTACAGTTTATCCCTCTGGCAGGCAGACTGGCTGTAAGGCTCTGTGCATCACTATTTTTATCATGTTTGACTGAGAAGTCACTCTATGTGGACAGTTTGAAGTAACACACCAACTCTCAGATGGAAAAAAAGTTTGTTTCCCACTTTATCATTACCTAAACTGACACCACAAGCAAATAGTTCCAAATCCCTACTTTTGACCCCATCTTCAGAGACATTTCATTAGAAACTCAGAAAAGTTAGTCCCCCTAGCCACATACACCCAGAAAAAAAGCAAGTGCTGTTAAAAGATGGTTAGTGATGAAAAGCTTTTGGTCTCATCAAATATTAAAACGGCTCTTAGATCTGCTCATCATATAGCCTCTGCTATTGTTTCTTTTCAGCAATTTCTTTGACTCATTCCTAAAAAATTAATGAAAGCTATAAACAATAAAATATGTCTCTATTTTTTTCTTATTTGTCATATCTTACACCAAGAGATTTTGAAAAAGCAATTAAAAAAAAGCAGTCTCCAAATACTCTTTTCACATGGTTCCCTGGTACAGAACCACAACAAATTTTTGCTAGGACTCTATGCTGAGTTCCCAATGTCGTTCACTAAAGTGAATGACACACCTCCAGAGTGATGATGACGATAAACAGACACCAATTGATGGCTTTACGATGAACTGATCTGTAACATCGCAGAGCTAGCTGTCTCTCTTTGCACTCATAGCAAGACTGACTCATCAGTATTGATACCAAGAATTCAATTTACAGATAAGCACAAGCCACAGGGCTTTTTGGTGTTCTTCTCACATCATCTTGCCTGGAGGTATGTCCATTTCTGTGTCAGAAGGCAGAAGCCTTCACTGGGTAGAGTATTTGCCCAGGACTGAGAAGTCCTGTGGTATCTCCATTTCCATCATTGCCAATATCAATCATTTTAGGCAGAGTTACTTCCAATGCTTCAGCATCTTTGTGAAGATAATATTTAATGCCTTGCAAAATATAAATAAATGTCTTATGAAGGTTGCTCTTCCTGACAGTTGGCACTGCAATGATGACAGATTATCTGTGACAAAGCATCACCTGTGGAAGGCTGGGCATCTACCTGTACTCCATAAGCACTTTCAGTTTCAATTCAGATTTCAATTCAGATTTCAATTCAGATTTCAAAAGCAAAGGTCAGGGCCTGGCCAAAGGCACTTTCTCCAAATGCACATTTCCTTCTCTATTAATGATCAGTAGTTACTGAGTCAACATCCACTCAGCTCAGAAAAGGATTAAGGACTGTGTTAGGTACTGCTTAAAATGAAGCCTGGGACTTGACACCACTGTTTGCAGGATGCCTGAAACAAATTGCCAGTCAATTGTGACATTCTTTCAATCTTTATTGGAATGTTGAGTCCAAGCACCCACAGTTGTGCCATAATAGCAGTGAAGAGAGCTGAAGTGCCTTTTTGCTGTTGTTGCCAAACTCTCAGAAATGCTACAGGGTGTTTTCAAAGAGGAGGAGTAAAGGAAATCATGACTACACTGACCAAACTTCAAAGTTACTGAATGCTAGGGATGACTTCTGCATTGTATTGCACAGTTCTCAGATATCACCCGCTGTCTGGAGGAGGAAGTCCCTCCTATGCACCCTGCAATTGCTTGATACACATAATTTTAAAATGGTTGTGTGCTAAACAGACTACAGTTGCAGGTAAATGTTATAACACCTTTATATTCAGTCTAGTTAAGGTTATGACAGGTTTAAAAGCGTTACAGTTTTAACTTAATATACTATCATTTTAAAATCCATATTGTAAATGTCAAACTGCTGCAAAATGACCATTTTACAGATACAAATTAGGGTATATTTTCTTGATGTTTATCTGAAAGCAGCTGCATTATAATGGTTTGTTTTCATTTAGAATTGCACTTCTACAGATCCTTCCTGGGACTTAAGTACTTGCTTCCAAATGACAGTCTACAAAAGCAAGTACTCCCATTGCCTTCTATTACATTCACTATTTGCTTTTATCAGCAGTATTGGGCTAAAATCTAAACCAGAAAGCCCACAGAACTAGCCTCTGCAGTGTGCAAACAGGAGACTGTTATGCCAGAACACTGAACTATGTTCTCCAAAGAAGCACCTCCAAGGGGAAAATGGCTACACTGTTCCACATGTGTAATGTCACACTTTTAACAGTACATTGTCATTCCACTTGTCACCACTTTCAGCACTCATCTTTTAAATGAATTTAGCACTTCGAAAGGTGCCAGATAAGCTGACCTCAAACATTGTTCTCATCTATTTGCAAATGTCAAGCTTCATGGATTGCTGTAACAAGCACCATGTCTTAGCCTTGAAGCAGGGCATCTAATTCTGGAGTTTTTTCACTTTCTGGCTTTGTATGTTCCATATCCTGCTTCACTGGTAGTAGGAAATGGTGAAGCTTGTCTAATGCAGAAATTTTATTCTTTAGAAGGAAATCAGGCCTGTAGTATGAAATTCTGTGGGAGCTGATTTTTGTTGCCCAAGGGTCTGCACACATCCATCCATGCATCCATGCATCCATGCATCCATGCATCCATGCATCCATCCACCCAGCCTTTTTACACATTAATATCACTACTACAGAGAATAGTCTTCAGCTGATTGTGATCAAGCTAAAGGCAGGTAATCACTGCAATTTTCCTATGCCAATTAAAAACGCATCTGTCAATACCTTACCCTGGTCACTGTTTCAAGTTCTACTACCCAACCACCATGGGAGCCCAAAGCCCTGTTGTCTTGCTATTTCCAAGCAAATGGATAAGATCTTTTACAAAGAACAAGCAAATGAAACCTTGTGCTCCTGCTGCGAACAAGAGGCTGTGGATGGAGTCAGGAGAAGCCAACCTAGAGAAACAAGGAAGAAAAAGGTGGGGCTGTGCAGATAAGATGCATGCCAGGGTCTGGGAAAGACACAAGAAATAACATTACTAAGGTGACCTCTCAGACAATTCACACTAGCTTTATGCCCTACTCATTTGTACAGAGAAGAGGGAAGATTGAATGGATTGGCATCACTTTTGCAATGCATGCCAGCTGCAACCTCGTCTTACCATAGCAGCACTGAGGTCTGTGGTGCTGGGGGTACTACAGAGGACTTTGGGGCTCCAGGACCATGCCATAAGATGATGCAGGGGCTGACCAAAGGACGGGTCAGGGACTAGTTGGAACAGGGAATCATCTCTCTTCCTGCTAAATGCTTGTGGTTGTATTTGGAGAGGTTTTAGCGCTCCTGAAGAGGATGTCAAATCCAACTCCTAGCTTTTGCAGGCATTTCATTATATAACCCTTTCCCAATTTTTTTTCAATTTCTGACTTTAAATAGTTGATTACTCTGAATTCATGCAGCGAAAAGCACAGCAACCAATTGCATAGCCTTGGAAAACAGACTTCCTCAATTATGTTCACTGTTCCCACGATTCCCAAAGACTGACATTGCAGTAATGTGTCACAGTGCTTTGTATATTCTTTAAAGACTAGTGATGCCTTTTTTATGCCAACAGGACAGAAGTAATAGTTTTACTCTGTGAGCCCAATGAATCTGAATGACTAACCCGAGGGTTTCAGCATTGACCCTGTCCAATGTCCTGTTTGGCTTGAATCTCCAGAGTCTTCCTGATCTCAGACCTTTTGCAATTCAGGGTAGTCTTGAAAGAATCAACACAGTTCAGCATATGCTAAATTAACTGTCATGTGACAAGTATTATTCTCAGTCTCTAATGCAATTTGATCTTAGTTTGTCAAACTGGAACAAAGTTAGACCTTTTGATTAATTTGTTCATCCCCTCCTAAAAATCATCCTGTATACTTGCAAGATTAAAGAATTTCAGGGTAATTTTGCTATGTATGTTTTGGTCTTCTGACTTGTTTCCCTATCTCAGACTGATATAACTGCAAGGCAATGTTCTCTGCGAAAATTATCATGTCTTATTGTTAAAACTGAAACCCTCTCCTGTCTTGGTGAACATCTGCTCTTTCCGCCTCATAAAATGCTGGCAAATGTTTCTCTCAGCACAAGAAAAGATCAATAATTGTTATTTTCTTTTCTTCCACGCCCTGGCCTTGCAGACAAAGTCAATGTCTCCTCTTAAAATATCACCGGTTCTCCATGTCCACTTGCAGAAAAGCAATATATTGTTTTCACAGTTATAACAAGCCATATCACTCCAGCACATAATGCTAATGAATTATGAAATAAGGCAGATTATTAGCCTTATTAGCGAAAGATGTGTCCTTTCATTTTAACTTTTAACGCTGCTTTAGTTCATCTCTGTTCAAAAGGGGCTTAGGTCTTAATTAATTCTACCAGTGGTCTTGTAAAAAAATGAAACGATGTCCAGAACAACATTTTTTATACTGAAAATTCTCTCGTGTGTAACATCAGTTTCATATCATGTGTAAACTTTGTGTTGCTGGAGAAAAAATACTTCTCTTTAGTTTCTATGAAACCATGAGTGGCATAGAGAAGATGAAAAAAAGACCAAGAACTACTCAGAATTTCACATAACGTAAGAACCAGAAGACAACAGATGAAATTTGTAAATGGCACATTTATAATAAACGGTGAATGACCTAACGTCTTACAATTCGGCATCTTCTGAAAGACCTTTTCAAATGCTAATTTGAAAGCATATAGAAATTGTATCTATTGTGTTCTACACAACACAATATCATATTGGGTCATCCAAATATACAGGATAATTAATAAACTGTAGTAGTAGTTCCCGCATTACAGAGCACTTTTACTCTTCCAAGAAAGGAAGAAGTACCCTGGAGGTAAGATCAGATGAGTATTATGAAGAAGGTAACATGATTCACATCTCTGATTAAAAGAAACATCCGGTATCAGAGGGACATAAGGAAAGTTAACTGAGTGGAAATCTCCATCACTGAAAAGTAATGGATTTCAGCGTTTTGGTGTCCCAGGATGACATGTGTATGAATGAAAAAAAAAAACTCTATTCCTTTAAAATATTGTTTCTTTTACTTTAAAATGAGAAAAATTTCTGGTGTTAAACAATAAATGATAATCTCAATGAAAAGAAAGAGAAGTATGCTGTGGTACATTGAAAGGAAAGAATTGAATAGTGTATTTCAATGACTTCAGTGGATATCTAGATTAATTTCTGAAGATGGGACTTCAAGCCCTTGGTGAAAAGCAGCAACGTATGATTCCTTTAAGTCATAGAGGACTTGGCACGTTGAAGCAGACGACCTCTTCTCTCAGCAACACCTTGTAATCTCCTAATTTGCCATATTAAATTACGCCATAGCATACAGTTACTGATGACTTCAGCAGCATGACCTGCAACTCAGAATATTGAGCTTATGTGAAGTCCTGGGTTTTGCTTTACAAAATGTCATCACTATATCACTTGTGCTCTACCACTGTTTCCACACCAGAGTATCTACTGGTCGTATCAAAAGAGAGGTATCAAGAACCAGCAGACAGACAGATGGAACAACTAACGTTAAAATGCTCACAAGGTCTGGGATGATCATCTAATGCATCCAAGTCAACAGCAAAAAAAATTTGCAATGCAATATTAATGAACCACTGATACTGCCTTTCTGATTTTCAAAGAAAATGGTTTACAAAACATCAAATTTCACTCTTCTATTAACCCCAAGTAGTCTGGTCTATCAGGATCAAGGAGGTTTTAAAAACAACCTTTAATATGCATTGGAAAACTGGCCTCTGCAAGTTGGTACTATAGTTGAAATACTACTTTCTGTTTGCCTTTTTAAATAGGGGGTTTGAGGTGTAATGTGACAAGATGATGAACTGCACAATCAATATCAAACAAGTAGCAGTTACTTGAGGGTAGAGTCTGAAAGCCAAGTATTATGTTGCATAAGCCAGTTTGTGTCCATGAGCAAATATATACTCCTTTTGCAAGTCTACAAGCTATTTCCCAACTACTAGAGATCACAATCCTTTCCTGTATCTATTTTACTGAAATAATTTTTTTTTTAAATCTATCATAGGTTAACGTAACATACATTGCTCTATTGATCACGTCAAATTATATCACAGGAGAAGAGGGGAGCAACAGAGCTTGGCTTGTGGCTTTACTTCTCCCTTGTGAGTCACAAGTATTTCTATAACACACAACTCATGGGAGCATCACAATTTTTAGTTGAAATGTCTCAGAATAGCCTCTCTGTCTTTCCCTAGGTGGTTAATTTATCACATGGCTTACAAATACCAAGACTAACAAATTGCCACACACATCTGAGGCAACAAAATGAGTAGTCTTTAGCTTCCCAAATCCTAAGCACATGGGCAAACCGACTGAGTTCCCCCTTCTTTCTCAAGTGAAGCAGGTGGTTTTGAACCACCAGTGCGAAAGGGAAATAAATAAGGCAACCATTTTATGTCAACTTTGTGCCTTGTTCACAGACTACCTGTATGAGGCTGGGTAAGTCATGTAAGATCAAATCTGTCAACTACGGCTGGCCCGAAGAGAGTTCAGAGATGTACTCTTTCCAGTCAGAACTATCAAGAAGGTAGAGCAAGATTTCATGAATTCAAAGGAAGACCAGTAATCTTACTAGTTTAGAGAATTAGCAACTGCTCTTTTCTGTGATGACTTCTCTCTGCTTGCCTAAAGAGTAAGGGAGAAGTATGATCACAATGAAAATCCTGATATGTCTTCAGTGCCTCCACTGGGAACGCCTACACCAACTGTGTCAACAGGCTAATCTAAGTCTATGCAGACAGAGAGTCACATTAGCAGGGACCCAAGAGAGGCTAATTTACACTGGTCCTCAGCTAGATGCTAAAAACCAAGGCAATGGCAGGGTTCTTGTGCTGATTTTCTTTCTCTTCTGCATTCTTGATGATGTTTTCTAATTCTCACTTTCTCAGGCTCATAATTTGTTTGTATAAACTGGAAAACACAAGAGAAAAATTTCACTAAAATAGAATAGAAAATGTTCTCTGTTTTCATTCCATGAGTTCTAGTTTTTGTCTCCTCACTTGAGTCATGATATTCTATGAGCTGAAACAGGCATTTGCTCTGAAATGAGGTATCCATCAAACAACATGCAATATCATCATTAAAAATAGCAGTAACTGCTATTACTGAGAAAAAAAGAAATTACACACTGCTATGGAGCTTCCAAAATTCTAAACTGTCCTTATCAAATTCATGTGTTGAATTATTCCTCAAGCCATGCTTAAAATATTTTTCCTGGACACAAGAACCAAAGTGTAGCCCAAGTAGTGATGAAATAATTTTATAGCTTTTGGCTGAATGTCTACACTCGTGTAAAGGGGGAATTTACACCAGCAGAGGGCCTGGAACCACAAATTTGCTTTTAGGTTTTGTATTTGGTTTTGGGTTTTTTTTCTTAACTCTTTTCAGAGCCTGTCTCTACTCTCAGCACTGCCATTTTCCATTTGGAAAACATTGTGTACACAACAAAGCTCTTGGAATTCACACGACTGCATTTGTTTAACACCAACACTGAAGCGCAAATTCTGCCTGTGATGATGAAGCATTTTTCCTTCTGTCTTTAAAGTGAGGTCAGCTAATCTCCTCACATGCCAGCATTTGCACAAGGTGTCAATCTAGTAAGGTATGTCCCCTGAAATTTCCCTGGGGGGGATCCATTCCCCAATGGCCCGTAAGCAGGGTGGAAGTTTGGCTTTATGACATAAAGCCTTTTGAACTAGTTCACTATTAGGAGATTCTGTGGAACAGAGGAAGACTGCAATGTTCTTTTGAAAGTATTTAGGACTCTGCACCAGCATTATTGCATTTGAGGTAAGGGCTCTCTGAAGATTTAACACATACGGATTTCCATACCACGCCATGGATTGTGCAATGTACTCTTCACATCCTTCACCAAATGCTAATGGATGTGGACAAAGGAGAAGAGATGGGTGGGAAAGAAATTCATAACTACGCCTACTTTCTCTGCTTTTCCATCACATATTTTGCAGAGTCCTGCGGAAACTTCTACTTCTGCCTCAGATTAAGCTACTCCTTACTGTAACCCTGCAGCACTGAGGTAGTTCCTTCCACATGCACACTCACTTTCTTCTCTGGCTGAATAAGAATCCTATTAAATATTAAGTCCTCTGCTTCTGCACTTCTGTAATACTATAGTATCAAAATCAATGCATATACGTAACTTTAGTTTCAGTGCTCAAGTACAAGTAGGATCTGCAGTACAACTGAGATCTCAAAGGTTATATATCCCATTTTTTGTACTTAGGACAGGAATTTAATTTTTTTGAGATCTCTACTGTCAGAAGTGCAGCCCAACTCTATGATCTTAGATATAAATCTTAGATGCAGCATTACCAAACACCAGAGATTCAAGGAGATCTTGGAGACGTTCAAAAAAAGCCAAGTGGGAAATTAATGTCTCAAATTGCTAAGACAACATATTTCAAATTTTGGGGGGGGTTCTGAGATTGTCTATAGCCCCAGTGTTTTGGACAGTTCAGGAATACTTTGCCTAAGTCTTCCAAATCAATCTCTGTGAAAAATCTGGTACTAGAACAAGTCATATTTAAATTAGGTTGGCACTAGTTTTTTTTTACTTTTGTTTGTATAATGCCTAGGCCAATGAATTCCTGATCTATATGAGGGTCCTGCACACCCTTGCGGTACATGTCATGCATAATAATTTCAAAGTTTTTTGGCAAAAATTATAAACAAACTCACCATAGTAGCTGCACTTTGACTTGGCTATATGATAGTGGGTTACTGAAGCCCTCATACTTTACACTTCAAAATATTTTTCATCTGCTTCAAATGAAAACTTTTGAAATATCATTCTATCAAGCCTGTATTTCCTTTAAAAGTCATGCTACTTTATAATACTCTCTGGACATGTGTAGGATGATCCACACAGACCATTATCAAATGCACTCAATGATGTTCTTATTAAAATGTTACGTGCTTCAGGCCTTAGTGTATGGTTCTCTTTGTTTTCTTGCCAGGCAAATCTATTATTCTTTCTGTGTATTAGGTTGTCACCTTCACCTAACCCTGCAACCTGGCCTCTGTGGTTATTTCCATTGAAAATGCCCTTGGATTCCATATGGATATTTTCATCTACTGGTTTAACATGGTCTACAGGAAGGGGATGGTTCTGGGGTTCCCATTAGCCTTGACCCATAGTTAGGCTGGGACTTAGTACCTTTTTATTTTAATTTCTTCTCTGGCAGCTAGGAGGACTTCCCCTTCAAGACAGTTTAGTCACTGAGTTGGCTAAGAGGCTTTTGTTAAAATAAACAGATGTACCACTAAGTTCTCCTGAAAGGATCTTCCTCCTACCATAACGATTTTGAGTTTAGAAACCCTCTGTATTGTGCAAAACCCATTCTGTATGAACGCTCCAGCTTTCAAGACATCTGAAACGAGAGTTATACAAGTCTCATGTTCATTTTATCAGTTGGCTTATCACTGTTGAGCTAAAAATGACAAAGAAGGGTGCCTCGCTAGCATGGCAATTCCAGGTGAATATTGACATTTTAAATTAATATCCTTCAAGTTGCTGAACTGTGCATTTGAATCGTTTTAATTTTCTTTTCAATTTTTTTGAACATTTTGCACAGCTATCCCTGTATGAATGATTGGGTGTTTTGTTGCTAAGAAAGCCAAACTGGGTGGTAAAGGAACACAATTAATGCAAAATCATGAAGTTTCCATCATAAAATGTATGCCACTTAATTTTGCCACACAATACTTCCGGGTACATAGGATAATATTTTCAGCATATGAAATGCACTGCAGTGTATTTGGTAAGGGTACTTAAGTTTTTCTAGGATCTCACTGTTACGGTCAGTATTACACCTTTGCTGGAAAGTGAGAGGTGGCTCCAGTTTTCTGTGAGAATTGTTGAGCCAGGGAAATAGTCAAGTGGGAGTTAAACATCTGAAACACAAAAATAACACTACATGTTCTTTCTTCCGCTATTTTCAAGAGATAACAATGAGTATCAGATGTAAGCCAATACAGACCATGCTTCTATCAGACAGCAATTAAATCTGACAATTCCTGAAGGTCAGGAATAAGGTCAGACAGCATCCCAGCATCAATGTCCTCCTTTAACAGGCCTGACACAATGACAGCAGAAGGACATTATTGACTCCAAAACTGTTTTGGCTCTGCAGAATGCAAAGGACAACTTCCCCTGTTAAACCAAACTAATATGAGTTACTCCCCTTGATGGGCACTTACCCAAATAAGGGCCTCTTTATGCTCAGCAGGAGTACTTTAATGAAGAAGCAGCTACTAAATAAAGAAACAGCTCAACTGTCTAGCCTTGGGGAATGGAGAAAGCAATCAAGATGAATACCAACAGAAGAGAAAAGAGAGCGTGGGGTGGAAAGCGCACAGAGGGTGAACAGGAGATGGGAAAACAGCAAAATGGTTACAACCATAGACAAGGGTACGCAGGAATGGATGACCAGTCAGCCTTCTGTCTACTGCAAAGCACCTCCAGTAAGCAAGCACACAAGCAGTCATCAGTGAGCATTATGCTCTACATAACCCTCTTAATTACTGCACTTAAGTTCCTGTGTGGATGGGCTGAAGCCTGGCAAGACCAAGAGTAATCTTGCATGACCCTTTTAGTTATTTCAGTAAATACACAGTAATACTAACAGCCTCCTACACGAAGAACACTATATTCAGAATAAGAATAATAAATATAATTTCATTCTTCCAGCATACTGGTGCAAAAACTGCAGTGTCCCGGTTCATTTGTTTTTCTTCACGAGAGAGGGACAGGGAATAAAAGAGAGTAAGGCAGAATCAGAATTTTATCTAAGAGAACAGGTAACTACTGCCCTGCAGGATCCCACAGGCCCTTACTGGCAGGAGACAAGGAAACTTCCACTGGCTCCTGGGAGACTTCACAGGTTGTGAGTGGCCGTCAGAAAGCCCTGATTGTAGTTTTCAGCTGTCATCACCAGAAATAGGGCTTTCCCCTGAGCCAGGGAGCAAAGTCGCTACAGGCATACAGGCAAGACTCTAGGCTCTCCCTAAGTTAAACTCAGGCAGAGTTTGGGGGAAGAACCACAGCATTCAGAATAACTTCAGTTTTCCATGGCTCTTAAGATTACGTCTGTTGCCAAGGCGATTTGTTAACTCCAAAACAGTTACTGCATTTGCATTTTGTCTTGCAGCAGAAGGACAGCTTTTGGTTATTCTGCATTTGTATCAAGAATTTCTTCTGCAATGTCTGACACTGGACCAATGATCCTTGGCCATTACTATCCATGTCCTTGTTTTCAGAGAAGTCAAAGTTGAAATACACAACTAGTAAGTTCAGCACCTGTAAATATATTTATTATTTCTGTCTAAGGTTTCTATTCTGTGATCATGCGTTTACAGTATGGGTGAAATTCACCTCTGTGCGGTCATGCCAAGCCCATGCCATGCAAGTTGCTCATGATGTTCTCAGCCAGAGGGAAAGGGAAGAAGTACCATACACTTTCTCTTGATTATTAACACTGGGATGGATGCCAATCACTACAATGTGTTTGCCACAAATTCATCTCCAGAACAGTTAATTTCAATAAGATACAATAATGGAAAAAATCTTCTTATCATTAATGTTGTCAAGGTTGTTAATATTTAAAGATGTTTAAAGTTTAATATTTGATGTTAACACTATAAATTATTACCACTGTTAATATTAATTATGAGAATAATAGGTATTATGCATGCAAAGAAAGAGAAAAATGTATTAAATTAGATGAAAGATAGAGCTGCATCTGAAGCATGAGCTGGGATGCAGATTCTAGAATCCAACCTTTTTCTACTACGCTAAAGAAATGGATAATATTTTTATATTGTGCAACAGTATTTAGAAGCAGTCTTTGTAGAACTGAGTCCTAGTCCTTTTTGTTCTGTTTTTTCAATACAAAGAACAATACTCTGTAAAGCAAGAGATGGCTGTGGTGGTCGAAGGAATACAATAACTTTTGACTATCATGTTAATACACTGTGATTTAGAAGTATCAGAAGCAGCAGAGTATGAGGATGGGATAAACAGAGTAAGACTCAACAAGACAGCAGAAAAGTCTACCTTTTTCTTCTGGAGTGAGAATGTTTCTGCTTAAACCTTTCTTTCCCAAGAAATCCAAACTGATTTATACAAACATCTCCCTAGGCCACTTACAGTCTCCTCATTAGTCTTTTCAACAAAACCACAATGGTCAAAAAAAGTTCATTTCTTTGTGAGAATTACTGATGTTTTGAAATGGCTTTGATTCTTTATCAGGCAATAGTACTGAACATTTTCACAAAATGAAATATTTGGAACTGTTTTGAGCAGGAAATTTTGAAATGCAAAATGTTGATGTTTTCCAGAAAAACAAAATAGCTAGATGTTTCCAAAAGACTTAAGTTTGACTGGAAACCTAAACCAAAATGTACTCAGATAATTAAAATAAAATGTGACTGATGATACTCTATTTAGGTCACATTCTACAGCACTTTTTTTTTGATATTGTGCATAATTCAAATTGGTTCGGTAGTGAAGCAAAGACCTACAGAAGTCTGTTAAGAAAAAGCTCAGCAGCATCTGCTGCCAGAGGGCCAGAAGGTGGAAGAGAAGATGAGGTTTTTAGCAGCCAATTTCCTGCAGACTGTGGCACCTCCTTGAGTAAGAAGCAGCCCAGCATCCTGGGGATTCCCAGTGTGTTGCAGGCCTTGGACAGTTTGGCATGGTAAGAGGTTGGCCAGGGCATGAGAAGCAGCTCAATGCATGACCACCAGCATCTAAGTTATTTCCATTATCGCTTCCAGGAGGAATCCCTCGAGGAATTCTTCCCCTTCTCAAAACTGCTTCATGTACAACTCAAGATACTCAATATCTATACTGAGGGATGGTATCTTTACAGAGATTCACATGGAAAAACAAACAAACAAACAAACAAACAAACAAACAAACAAAGCAAGCTTCACACAAGAAGCTGGATCCTAGATAAAGCACTAAAACATACTATAGGCAACAAACACATATTGGGAAGGGAGTGGATTATCTTACAGCCTAAACAAATCAAGTAACAACAAAATTAATAGGCAAATCCTTCTGAATCCCTCAAGACAGATTCTTTCCATGGAAAGTGAAATGATGGGAGAAAGTGATCAACAGCTGTTAAAAAGAACCCCAAAATCTGAAATAGCACCAGTCAATGTCCTAGTAAGATTCTTAGAATATTTTCCTTTTAGAGATGAAATATTTTAGCACACGTATCATAGCAGGATTAAATCCTCTAACAATCTCCGACTGTCACATTGCATTGTTTATTCAGAAACATCACAAAACTTCTATAGCTTCTGCACAGCTGCATAAAATAGATGCAGCTCTTGATGAAATATTGTCAACCCAACCCAGCACAAAATTTTCAACAATTGAAAATAACAGAAAAGTCTTAAAAAATCCAAAACAGAAAAGGTAAAAAAATTAATAAAAAGACTAAGTCCAATGGAAACTTGATGCTCTACAGGAGGGGACAGCATGTCACTCAGCACCACAAATGATATCTAGCAGAGCCACATTGTCTATTCCTGTGAAAATGCGCCTTGGTCTCCAGGCTACATCTTTTCTAAAAGTCACGTCCTGCCATGTGCTACAAGCTAAGTGGCAGCAGAGGAAATGTCGTTTCTTTGTCTGAGTTAAGCTCTCCTTCCCCTCTCTGCAGTTCTCCAGCTGGATGTCATCATGACACCTGACTAGTTATCCAATGCAGAAATTTCAGAATGCGTTTTTTTTTCACTGTTCCTGCCCAAGAGAAAATTAGGGGCTTTCTTATTTCTGGGGCATTTAGCTTGCAGATCTGAGTCATGCCAGAGAGCTCGTCTGTAATACAGTGGGTAAGTGTCCTGTGTAGTCTCCTCCTTGCTGCCCCAGCCAGCAGCAGCTGCCTTTCAGCTCCTGCCTTTTGTGGCCAAATGCCTGCAACTCCATCTTCCTCTTGTCCACGGTGCAGTCTGGGCCTCCCTACAACTGCCTGCCTTTGCAAACACTGCCTGCCACTGCAGCCCTGGCCCTGCATACTAATTGGCACATTTAATGACTTTCTCTTGCTCTCCCTCCTGCCTCTTCCTGAGCTGCTATCTGGGAGCAGAGGAGCCTGGCTGCCATGGAAACTGAGACTCCAAATGCCCTGAAACTGCCGTACCAGCCTTTGGAGAAGATTCCGGTGGTGAAGCACAAATAAATGGGATGTTTGAGGAGGCTTAAAAGGGGTGGAATGGGAAGTGGTAATGCTGACTGTGGTGGGAACGGGTCTGGGCTCTTCTGCCAAGGCACTGCACAAGCTGAGTGTGTACTGGGCAGAAGGACGCAGACATTCAGGAGGAAAAAAAAAAAAGATTAGCTCTCTATTACCTACACTTATCTTCAAAATGTTTCAAATGCTTCTCACCCCCCACCCCCAATCCATTTACAATCTAGATCAAACACCCCTAATGCATGCACAGGCCATGTCATCAAAGGGGTTTTGACCATCCCAAATACACCTCAACTGAAGGACTGTTTTTAGCCAGAAAAAGTGATGATTATGGTGAGGGAAAAGTTCAGGGGGGGCCTCAGCTGTCAGAGGACAAACCCCTGCCTTGGCAATAAGGCTGTGATCCTGTGCCCAGCCTTTCAGTCCTGTCTCCCTTTCCCAGGCTAGCTGCAGGACTGCAGTCACATGGAAACACAACCTTTGTGGCACCAACTGTGTGCCCTGATGCCTTTTCTTGGCATAAACCTAATTCAACTCCAGCTCTGTGTCTGAAAACATTCTGGACCCCACTTCAGGCCATGTGGCAATGGGAAATGCACTTTTGTCCTCAGATCTCCCTCCTCAGGACTTCTGGGCATATAATGGGGCTAAGATGAGTGTACACTTAAACCTGATTTAGCACCCAAATTTCAGCAATTGAAGGACAGCTTCACTTGCACCCAGTCTCCTTGTAAGATTTTAGGTCAGCAATGGTGAATTTCCTTGACTTTCTTTTTTCCAAGCAAAGTTCCCCATTATATGATTTATTCATGCAGGAGTCCTCAGAAGGTCAACAAAACTGGTGTGCTTCCAAAAATACACAAACAAGCAAACAAAACAAAGAAGAAAAAAAACACTCTTCTTTTAGTGGGACATTCAGAAAATTTTAGATGGGGTCAGCACTTTTCTGAATACTAGATGGAGCTGATTATGTCCCTAGCAGACCCACTCATGCAATGGATGTAAAAAAATATTCCACCTCTCATTCTCTGTTCCAACTTGAACAACCAGCTTAATTCTGGGAACTTACATCAGATCCAAGTCAAAATGTGCTGTACTGTGCTGTGAAGAAGTGCAGAGATTTGGAGCTGAAGTACCCAAGACAGGCAACAAAGGCCCTACTTGGTATTCCTGTGAGGGAGGGAGATCTATCACAGTGCAGGCAGGGGAGCAAAGTGAGACAGGTCTTAGGCATGACAACTAAGAGCAGCCCAAACATCTCCTCGCAGGGATAATTCCTTTTTAGCTAAGATCAGCAAAACAAGACCTTTGTTTAGGTTTTTTTCTTTTAGAGACTTTATGTTGTCTTGCACTGATTTTGCCATTAAGGAGAAAGAACTACCAGTGACTTGAGAAGGAAGAGGACTTCCCCATGATATTTTTCAGTACACTAAGTCTGTTATACGTGAGTTGCTCCTACAGCACAAATTGGTGCATAAAAGATGGAGTAGTGACGGAGTATTTGCAAGTTACTTACAAGAATGCCTAACCTAAGTAAGAAAACTGTTTTACAGGGTTTGCATCATATGTTTAAGCATTCCCCCTTACACAGCTGACAGTGATTTTATTAAATAAGAAATAATATGAGAAGATTACAGGAAAAGAATTTTTTTTGAAGTTGGTTGTTAATGTCACCATGACCAAATAGCATTAGCCTGAGTCTGAATGCATGCAGGTGGGAAAATGCAGGTGTATGACTATCACTAAAAAGGACAACAGTGACAGAGAGTTGATGCATAAATAAAAACTTTCTGAACAGAGTGGAAATCAAAAGTTTCTGTAAAAAGAGATCCCACTCTACCAGCCTAGTGGTGGCCCCCAAGGGGGAGTCAGAATGAATTTCAACAAAGGTTTCATCCAGCAGAAAAAGCATATGTGGATTTTCAAAACACCTGTGATAAGGCTCTACCTCAAAGGTTATTAAAAAGGCTAAGCTACTGCAATGCTTAGGAAAGGCCTTCTCCTGGAATGAAGGCTAGTTAGAGAACAAGAAGCAGCAAGCAGGACTTCAGGGTCACTTCACAGGATAGAGAAGAGGCAGTAGTGGAGCCCAGAGAGGTCAGTATCAGCACCACATTCATCATCTTCATCAATGGCATGGAGACAGGAAAGCACTGCCAATTAGTCCAAGCATGGGGGTGACACTAAGTTCTTCAACAGGCTTTTGTGAGAAGGATCCCACAGAACAGAGACTGCAGGCAGGAGGTGAGCTTCGATACAATTAACTATGTGCGTGATAAATACGTGTAATAATCTAATAGCCTATGTTTACACCTAGTACTAGGAGCTAGTACTGAGGATGGAGATTTTGCATCCACCCCTGACAACAGTCGCAGCTGCCAGAAAAACTCAAGACAACAGCACAGGTACTAGCCATACAGTACAGGGAATAACTCTGCTGTGTTACACAGCTAAGGATCCTCCTCATGTCCAGCTAAGGGTCCTCCTCAAGTCTCTGTGTGCGGTTCTGGTCTCCAAAGCTCAAGGAGGATATAATATAATTGGAGAGGCACAGAAAAGGAGAACTAATATGCTTAAGTTGAGTCTTACAAGATCATTAAAGTGAGATCAATCAGCAACACCTGCAGAACTGTTATTAGCAAAGTCTGAAATACAGTACCAAGAAGATACTCAATGAAATTAGCAGGAGATAGGTTCAGAGCAGATAAAAATAAGTATTTTTTTACATAATGAGTATTAAACTTCTGGAACTTGCTGCCACAGTTATGAAGGTAGACAGTATTCGTAGGTACAAACAAGGTATTAGACAAATTCATGAACTGGCTCATATACAGATAGCAATGGAAATTACAGGAATGCACCCCAACATCCCTCATCCACACATTACAGGTTCTGGAGCAGCATAAGAGAACACTCAAAAAATAAAGGCCAGAGGAAGGGCAGATAGCTTATAAGCAAGCATGATTTTCACTTAAGAATACGCTCAGCGATTTCTTAGACAGGTTGGAGAGTGACATGCATATTGAGCTTGCTGGGACAGGTCAGGACAGTCAGGACAATATCTGCCTTGTCAGAGAGAATTAGACTGGAATGGAGAGCCACATGTATCTATAAGATGTCTGATTTTGAAGATGGGCTCAGTTTGCTTATTGTCATGTATAATGTGCACTCCACATCAGGAGGACTCGGTTAAACCTTCCATTAGTAGGGAAATGAGAAATGTCCCTTAAATACTGAATTAAAATGTAATGAAATGTTAGATGATCTCTGGCATTTTACAAGTCCTGAGGAGCTGGGTCTCTGAGCAGACAAACATGCTTGTGGGTAGTGGACAAAGACAGAAGCATTTGTGAATGTACTTGATCAGTGCAACTCATCACGTTTACATCTGTGTTTTTGAAAGTGCTGTGGTCCATCAGTGCTGGTCACTTTTTAAGTATCACCTCCAAGGGGCACAGGACCAGGCAATTCCGAAATGTCAGAAGTCAAGCAGGCGAGGCAAAAGGCCAGCCTGGATGAGTACAGATATTTTTTTTATATCACATATATCACATATAAGAGTGGGTGGGTTTTTTGTTGCAGAATGAAAGATTCTAGTGCCATCAGCAGTGTAAATATGCATTATGGAAAACATTTTTAAGTACAGGATCTAATATTTTTTTTCCACTGATTCTCTGTTTAACTCTGTATATTTGCTAGACTGCTCAGCAAATGAGGGAAATGTTTAAATATTTCTTCTTAATCTCATCACTCAGCGTGTGGTCACCTGCCTAACTCCTTTCACTTCTAACTTTATGCAAGTTCCCCACAATGTGTCAGCAATGGGATTTGATGGATGGTTCAATTGCAGCAGAGACCCCTGCTTCCTCATCTGCTGGACTAACTATGCTGTCTCAGAACTACTGCACTAACAAAATCTAGAATGGGTCAGTACTGAAACCAAACATCATCAATCGGTTACAACAAACCCATTGCCTCTTTGCTGACTTTCAGAAGAATTGATTCTCACCCAACTTGTGGGATGCCCAGAAGGAGGATACACAGCCTTCGTAAGAGTAAAATGGGAGAGCTGTGGCAGAAGGAAACATAGTCCGTGTTTCTCCAGATACAGATGTGGGAGCCAAGCTTTTCTTAGCAGTGTACTACAGTGCCTTAGGCAGCCATGCAAACCCAGCCTTAAGCAACGCAGTGGAGAAGGCTATCAGGACCTTTTATGTTGGGAAGTATTCAGCAACCCACCCCCATGGAAACAACAATAATGTACAGATTTGGGTACGCACACCCCACTGCTCTTTCACACAAATGAAAGAACTATTTTAGCATTTACACATCAAAAACAATTGAAACCAAATTAGTGCCTGTGTTTTTTAATTTCAGGACCTCAGCCTGACATACTGGTAACCGTAATGATTAGTTTTTTCTACAATGCAACAAAAAGTCTTGAGGTGAAGGGCTGGAAACTGCAAGTTATGAGTTGAATGCCAGAAGAATTCTGTAAGGACAAGTAAACTTTTTGTTTTGTTTGTGTTTCATGGGGGTGGGCGATTTGCTATTCAGAGGGTAGCAATCTTGAAATAGCTGCCTAGTAATAACTATAATTTAACCTGCCTGTCCCCAGAAGTCTCTAGACTCCTTTTAAATTCTGAGTAGTTATTCAGTAAAAGGCAGAGGATCATCCTATATAATTAAAATTACTGCTGTAGAGAGATACTCTCTGGGATTTCAATGTGGAGTAAAAGCTCCACTGCCACTTTGGGACTTGTGTTTCCTCCTACTCAAGACTCCCAATGCTTGCAATAAAGAGCAAGACCAGAACGATGCACCCAGATGCCTGCTGGAAATCAAAAAACTGATCCTGATGCTCTTCAACTTTGTCCCAGCCTCCACAACAAAAGAAGAACATACCATTACCTGAACTTTAAGGCAATATTCACTGTTCCCTTTCTAACAGAATACTCTTTTCCTAGGTGTTGTAGGGAAAGGTGGAGTGAGACAAAAACACCATTCACTTTTTAAGAATAGCAGGTATAGATTTGCTTTACAACATCTTTTGATATTGTATCTGACAGGAATACAAGTCTTTGTCCATTTCCCCATCTCCACCTCAGGGTGTCCTGTTTGTCACATCAGTGTTGGACTGCTGCTGTCTTCATCATCATATTGGGGATCTCCAGCAGCTGAACAGACCTCCAGAAACTGAAAGCTCTAGACATTGGCTAACTCTGTGAAAGAAATTTGGAGCAGGGCATATAATATGAAATAATTAATGTATTGAATCTGCTATACATTGAAACTCCAGTGGCAACCTGACACAATCCAGCATGGAAGCCCCTGTGCTCTTACCACTTTGCCTGCAAAGCTCTAGGTTTTTTGACATAAGGGTTAACTTCCACCTAACTGAATCAGCAACAGTGGTAATACATTTTGTCACAAAAAGAAGTCACTCGTGGTCTTGAGATGGGCACAGGTGGAATAGATAATTTCAAATTGTCACCCTTCTTGAAAAAAAGAAATGTGAAGAAAATAGGAAGGATACACAAATAGAGCAGAAAAAGAACTACTTACATGTTTTCATCCTTTAAAATCTTCTTTTGAGTTTAAATAATAACAAATGGAGAACACTTGGAAACAACAAGGTCAAAGCAATACTTGCTCTGATTATTAAGACTAGAACCCAACCTGCCTAGAACATGGAAGGTTAAAGTCTAATTAAACCTAATCAAGCCAAGGGAGGGAGACTGCATGCAGAAACAAAGAACAGATTTTCCCCAAATCACAGAGAGGGTACAAAGTCAGGTCTGATCTTCTGCTGTTTGTGTGGTTTTGTAAGCAGTGAGAGAAGCTGAGAAGTCACAAGTAAGAGTTGCAGAGCTATTAGCAATTATTTTATAAATAAGAAATATTTTTAACAAATGCCAGTAACTTGACTTTGAATACTCTGCGCAAACTAAAGACTGGGGGGACTGATCCAGATAAAATGAAGTATCTACGCTTCAACATGCTACTCATGTCGACACTCTGCCAGATACTTCTGACACACTCAGTAGTTTTGGTTCTTTATGTGCTCCACAGTACCAGCTAAGAATCGGGAAAGGCATGCTGAATCCTCTGGTCCTCTTGCACACTATCACATGGTTCACCTACATCACATCATTCCCATCCGTAAAATGAGACAGTTTTCTTCCCAGTTGACAGGCTGTCCAAGAACCTTATTCCTCTCATGGTTAGAAACCTTTTTCTAGCCTCCTGCTTAAATTCTTGCAAAGCCAGCTTGTACTCATTTGTTCTTATGCAAACATCATCCTGTAATTTAAATAGTATTTTTCCTTTCTGATATTTATTTACTCTTTTCATGCATTCATACAGCACATTTCTTTTAGACTCTTCAGTGAAGACTTTATGTAGGAATGCCCTGGCACTGTACTTCAGTTTAGAGAAATATTCTGTCTTCCCCACAACCAGGAAAAAAATGCTTGTTTTCAGCCAGATTGTTTCATCAATAGAGCTTGTTCAGTGGCTGCCGAAACACCTGTGCCAGTGCAGAAAAGCAGATGATGCAGGAATTAGTTGTTGAGACTAAGCAGGGAAGCAGGACCTTTGGGAAGCAGGGTTGGCTTACACTACTTGAAGAGGTCGCTGAACTCTGTCTCCCACCATGAAAGAGACTGTCTATGTCCCACATTGTTCAAAGATCTCTTCTCTAATCCTGTGCCAGGTTTAGCCTTCATATTCTGAGTCCCATTAGCCACTTTGCCTGTATCTTCATATTCATCACTGTCCTTTCAAGACCTGATGTTAAAAATTAATTTTGTTTCCATGTCAAATTAACGCTCCTTCCCACATGATCATGTCTGTAGTGGTGACTCTTTCCTCCTCATTCTCTTTACATTTAAACAGTCAAGGGACCTTGTGTTGTTTATTTTAAAATTCTTTTCAAAGTCAATCTCAAACATTTTTGGCACTTTTCACTGTATCTCTCTTTGTCCACGAGTATTCCCCTCTTGCATGTTTTTACTTCCTCTCTTTATGAGGTGAAATAACAGATAGTTCTACAACCTATTGTTCTCCATCTTTTCCTCTGATTTAGGGGCAACAATTTACAACTACTTTCTGCCCCTTTATTTGAAGAAAATCCA
The DNA here is from genome assembly GCA_033558185.1 of Dromococcyx pavoninus. Taxonomy (NCBI): domain Eukaryota; kingdom Metazoa; phylum Chordata; class Aves; order Cuculiformes; family Neomorphidae; genus Dromococcyx; species Dromococcyx pavoninus. Next base: position 1,114,018 of record JAUMJL010000102.1, on the reverse strand, counting down.
TATTTCACCAGCACTTAAGCTGATCATAACAGTTAGTTCCCTCCATTTCTCAGAGTTGACCTTCTGAAACATCAGTAGAAGGACATTAAGAAAACAGTTACTCCCAAAATTCTGAGGTCACAATTATTCCAAAGCCAAAAGTTCTGATAATCCCTGCCAGTTTTAAAATTCATCACTATCCTTATGAGCAATACTTACAAAAGGAAAATTATTCAATAGAAAATTATTCAACTACAATTGCAGAGTAATTGTCTACTTTATGTAATCTGAAGGCTAAAGAGATCTAGATCTATTCCTTTTTCGGTTTCTATTTTTGCTGCCTTGTATCCTGAAGAAATCTATTAAGATGTTGTAACATACTGCCAGACTAGAAGGAATAACTAGGAAAAAAGATCATTACTTACATATTTATTTTTCTGATTGTATTAATTAACATATTGCTGTTTTCCATATCTCTAATGCAATGATTGAGAACATATAAACACAAGCTACCTTTAAAGCAGCTAGCTTGGACTTTGTGAGTAGCACAGGCAGAGAAAAGTATACCCCAGAAAAGGAGCATTCATCCTGCTACTGAAAAGCTTTGCAGCCTTCATCAAGCTTGTGTCAGTTTTAGAGCCAGCAGTGCCTGCAGACTAGACATACCTTTAGTCTCACATTGTGCAGTGCAGCTGTATAAAGCTGTCTGTGAAACTCCTAAGCATTTTCTACTTTATGCTATTTTAGCTGTGCTTAAAGCTGAATTTGAAGGGCTTCTCACTGCGTATAGTACAGCATATCTTTCAGTTTTCTCTTTGTCTGTTTAGTGTTTTACTCTACTAATTAAAACTGATAGGGACAGAAAAAATCAGGATGGTCACTATTGCATAAAATCTGGCCATACACAAGCTGACTCAGCTCGAAACCCACCATTTAGTCCTTCTCCAAACTGCCATGGGAACATTTGTTGGTCAAGACTGTATGTTCCTCTATGCATGACTGATGTAAAAAAATCACAGCTGTCTATGCAAACAGGCAGGAGTCGTGTAAGATGGATCTTTCAGTCACTTTCAATAGAATTCCTCTCTGCAGAAAATGGCAATATTTGGCCTGTACATTTTAAACATGTAAGCTTTATTTTGTAGATTCAAGTAGAATCTATCGGCGTTCTGCTGAGGGGCAAATTCTACTCGTGTATTGGCATTGAGATTTATTTTAATGCAGTTATGCTTTTTCCACACAAGTACACAACACTAGATTTTCCTCTAAAAAAATGCCTGATATGGCAAAACAGACCAGTCCTAGAATGCATAAGGATACTCAAGGAGCATGCAAAAGTCATTTGACTGAAAACTGCAAAATTCCCTTTTTTATTGACGCTTTAGAAGACGGCGAGATGTGCTGCCAAAATTATGACATGAAATATTCAGCTCTATTTGGATCTCTCTTTTTTCTCTGTGTCCTGTTTTGCTAAAGATGATTTAAAACTCTGCTCACTGAATCCAAAAAACAAACAGTCATGCATATGACAGGCTGCCAAGAATGCAGGACCCTGCCCTTTGCTTAGCTCAGAAGCAAGAAAAATCTCCTACAAGGATACTGTCAGCCAGCTATACTGCACCAAATCTCACTGTCAGAAAATAACACTGGCAGCATAATCAGCTGCAAAAGGACTGCATGTAGAGCAGTAACTTGCGAAGACCCCAGCCTATGAGTTAGCCTTTCAAAGTAACTTGGTGATTACAGGCATCTGGTAAGCCAACCTGGAAAGAACCTATATTCTTCAGATAACATCACATTTTTATTTTGTGGGATTGGGCTATGACAGATGAAGAAAACAGTTGACAAAAACATTAGGACAAATGATCTGTAATCATCATGTCTGTCATTCAAGTTGCCTCTTCCCCCTCCCTTATATTTATACTGGCAGTGGAACAATTGCAACACTGATGTGTTATCAAAGAGTATCTGGCAATATATTTAACTAAGAGTTCTTTATTTTCCTAAAATCCCATCACCAAAAAAAAAAAGAAAAAGAGAGATACAAAAAGAGTGAGTTTTGTGCCCTGAGTATATTTTTCCCTTTCTCTGTACATCATTTAATCCAGAGTTATAGAGACATAATCTTGCAGGTAATTAATTAATTTGAAGGACTTCCTTCAAACACACAACTTGGAATGGAATAAATGATGTTATAAAATAATCTCCTAAGGGAGGTTCACACTGCATCACATTTTAAATATCAGTTGAAAAAAAACCCAGCTTCCATTCCCAGCAAAACATTTGTTAACTTCTTGGTGTGGCATGCAAGGATTGGATCACAGGCTGATGTGATTTTTTTTTTCACCCTTTAGATACAACACCAAACATGGAAGTGAGAACAGATGTAAAGCCATTAAAAAATTGCAATTAATAAGGATAAAGGCAAAAATATTGTTCCCAGTGATGTCACTGCTAGTTTGCTCATTGGTATGGAAGCTAGACAAGTTTTCAACCTTTGACTACCTACCAGCGTCCTTCTGTCTTCTATAAAAATTGTATAGACTACCAAACTAATTGCTTAGACCGTATTCAATAGCAACACAAAAACCCCTAGTATTTTTTGCTGTGAAGTATCACATGTTCAAGATTTCTTTATCTCTGAATGATTTTTAATCTTTTCTATTTTCACTATGTATTCCTTTATTACAAAGGCTCATTACTTTTTGTGGATGTAAATTTGCATCCTTTTACACTATTATCAGAAGCTTTGCACTATAGCTCTTCATTAAAGTCCTGGCTTCTAAGCATGTGATTATATGAACAATTGAAATGACAGTTCTTTAAAAATGTTGACTTCCAGGACTCATGGCTGTGGAGAAAACCTTGAGCATAGCTACATGGAACTGAGGACTGAATAAGCCCTAAATATCATGGGTGACAATAATTTAAGCTTCTTCCAAACTTTATACATCTCTACCTTGAAAATAGTTGGGTTTCTTGGTGCTCTGCATTGCTTCCACTGAAAGAACTTTTCCAGGCTTACTTCTTATGCTTATAAAATTCTTACTTACACGCTCAATCATGCCAGTGCAAGAGAAATAAACAGAAACTTTGGAAAGTAAATTTGAGGATATTAAGCTAGGTATGCTTCTTTAAAGCACTTCAGTTCGCTGGGAAGAATGAAGATAATGCCCATTCACATGCCTTTTCTTCTGCAGAGTTGTTTACCTGCCCGATGTAGACAGAAGCATTTGAGACACCATATTTTCTATTTTTTTTAATCTGTCCTTGATATCAGATGTATTGATCCTCATTCACCTTAAATCAGGCCTTCAGCTCCTCCTGAAGTTAGGTGACAGCTAGAAACTTAATAGCATTGCATAAGTGTTTTGGATCCAGTTTATGTAAGACTCGATTAAGGCAAAGCCTAGTTATCTCTGAGGTCTAATTACAAAGTTACTGAGCCTGCAAGATGCAAAATAAGTTCAGTTGGGGTCTTCAACTTTTGGGAAGCTTGGAGAGCTGTTCCTGACAACTTGTCAAAAAATTTCAGTACTGTTACTGATGTCTGGTATTGAAAAGTCTTCGTAATGGCATATGTGTTAGAACTACATAGGTACCTAAAGCATGTCCATGTTCCCTGCCACTGATGCCAAGAGGCTTGGATTGATCCAAGTCTTTGCTAATGACTTCCCTTCCTCTCCATATTAGAGTGGATACATGCAAACTGCCTGGCTGGCCCAGTGCTTCCTCAGACAGATGAAGGACCCAGAGAGCAGTGAGGATCTAAATGACCTGCAGTGTCACACACTGCTTCCTTTGTTCCCCATTTCCAATCACTATCAGTAGCTCTTTACTATGCATGCACCAGTCTGCAGAGACAGATTTGTAGGCTCTCTTCCATTATTACCTGATGGTGAACTCTCATCCTCTTGATCTATCCTGTTACACACAGAATTTCATAGTCTAATTATCTAGTTCTTCCTTTCTGTGCTTCCTGAGTTCTGTGAACCAAAAGGGTGCCCATTTTTCTTAGGACTCAGGAAAAAGTGTGTATTTAGGAGAACTGCCTAGCAACTACTTTCCTTATTTTAAGGGAAGAGGCTATTTGCATAAGAAAACCTTCCAGCTGGAAGTCTGCAAAGGCTCTGCTAGGAGCCCATCCTGTAACCAGTCCTCAAAGGAGAACTCTTGTTCGTTGCACCCTCTCGGTGGCCTTTCTGTGCTGTACCCATCATCAGTGAGATTGGCTGTGCAGTTGCACAAGGTACACTAGTGCTCTGTAGCAGCTAGGAGCTGCTCTAGTTTCTGACTGTGCTTCCAGAGATCTTTTCCTCATTTTATTCCTACATCATCTTTTCCTCACACTGTGTGCACCACACATCACAAAGTCAAACAGCTTCATCTGCTAACCTTTGGAGTTCTTTCATTTGCTTTGCAAATTTCCTGCCAAAAGTGACAATCTGTAACACTACAGTACAGTATCTCTCCAGATATTTACACATGGTTTCTCCCCAAAACTCCCAAATAGCATTAATGGTCTACACAAAGACCTCGCCCAGGAAGAAAAACTACAGATACCACTTCATCATTTCTCCTGCTGTTCTGTGACGGGTCTCTGGAAAATGTTGCCTGTAAACGTTTAACTTTCTAAAGGCCCAGACAAAACATTGACTCTAGTGAAGTCAACGGAAAGAGCGTCCACCAATAATCTACCTACAATCCAGAAAACTGTGAAGAGGGCTGGGATTAAGGACATGGCCCTCTTATGCGCTAAACATCTAAACAGGAGTCAAATCGTTTCAGCACCTGCAAAACTAGGATTGTGCTGCTACTTAATGGAATTAGCCAATTTTGATCAGAGTTCTGCAAAGCTTTCCAAATTGCATCTCATAAAGCTAATTTCAATGTGTGAATCATTGCTTTCCTGCAATTCATATCCATATGTGTCGTTATTTTTGAGAATGATTCAGTTTTGAACATATAATTTTAAAAGGACTTTTTAAGTTAATGAACATCTGTGCTCAGAGCCCCTCAACAGAAAAGCTTGTGTCAGCTATGGTGATGCTGACTGCGGAAACTTACTTATAAACTATAGGAGTTCATAAGGATTCTAAGGCTCTTATGGACTGCACACAGCAGCAGTAACCCTGATGAAAACCACACCATTAAACTACTTTAAAAATAGAGTGGGAAACCCAAAATTTCCATCCACTTGAAAACTGTAATATCTGTGTTATAACCAAAATGGTAAATTCTCAAAGCTTTCAACAAAAGCAAACAAAGGAAAAATTTCCATTTGAAAATTTCCAAACACTTTGATTAAGTTTTTGATTGACTTACATTCAGAGCTTTTAGCTATACTATGGTTCAACAGGATTTCTGCACTTCCTGTTGTATGTTTCTATGTGCTGTTTCCTGGTTGATTTTACTTTCACAAGATGAACCTATTTCTCAACATCCTGCATGAAAACTATGCTGATGTCAATCTAGTGGGGATGGATTTAACAAAGGAATAATTGGACACCCAAATTCAATGGGTAATCAACTGGTCATAGAAACAAGGTCACTCTGCTCTAGTTTGTCTTTTAATCATATTCATTTTTAAACCTAGTCATTATGTTTTTCTGTTTCTGCCCTCTCTGCACAATCTGATATCACAGACTGAAAGAGAACGTGCTCCAGGAGCTGTGGTGATGACTTCCCACTTACACATTTCATGTGAGACAGGGCTTAAATCTGGCAAAATAAAGTATGTCACAACTCCCCTGTTAAAAATCTCCTTTTCCGTATTGCTGTCTTGTCATTAACAGTGTAAGATGGAGTTTAGTAAGAACCCACTGTTTAAATGCAGAACACTGCACACGTTGGACATCTGATGTTCCTTTCCCTAGGACTAACATGGAAAACTTTCTTGGACTCCCCTCTTAGGTTTGCTGTCACTGAAAACAGATGGAAACATAAGCAAGACCAACGATCCTTACATGAAGATGATGAAAAAACTTCTCTTGAGAAGTGACTACATCAATAGCCATGCTAAAATCTGAAACTGTAGTTGCTGAAGACAAAGGTGGATTTGGCCTCTCTATGTAGTACTAAGCAGGTTAGAAAACTGCAGTTACAAGCAAAACACCAGCAGTCAGGGATGTGTAAGTAAGAGATGGGGAAAGAGCATACTTCCTGCATACAGTAAAATATACTCTAACATGGGCAAGTAGTAACAGGCATCAAATCATGCCACTAATCCTTTAGCATCAGGATAACACCATGTTCTGGTGCATACAAATTTCTAAATGCTGGCATTGTGATGACCTTTAGGAAGCTCCTAAAAGCCTTCTAAAATCATTAGGCCCAATTCTGCTTGTGATTATGTTACTTTAAGATCAGAGTTACCATGCTGACTTCAAGGCAGCTAGTTCAGATTTACATCTCTCTAGCTGGCCCATTATTTCCTGTATTGTTTCCAGTTACATGAAATCATCTGTGCACGTACCCCATGGCTGCTGGAACCCTCTATCCTCCCCAGCACTACACATGATGCAATGAGCCTCTGACGGAGGAGGAGAGCCGAGAAGTCCATGTAGGGAAGCAGATAATTTCCTTTTGAGCAACGGATACAAAAATAGCAGCTAATAAAATGCCTTCAAACTGTGCCTTCAAACTGTGACAATTCAATACACACACCTACGAGGATGCCTTGACAAGCTGCTTGACTTCTCAGTAACTCTTTCTTGTTTTCTTTAGTGCAGCCTCCTCCAAACTCCCACACACAGGTATTCATCTCTGTAGTGACAGCTGAGACCTGCAGGTGTTTGCTGCTATTGCCCTTTCAGAATAGACAGATACTTGTTCCTTACTGTAAACATTTGTATCATGGTGTTTGCCCGGCTAGTTACAGACCAAATAATGATAAATCAGCCTTTGGGTTTTTTTAGCACCTTGCTGTCATGCATTAATTCTCTTTGCAAACAGGCATTTGGTACTGGAAATAGCTTAAGCAAGATCAATCCCTGGTGATTATTTTACAAGCATTATCTTTTAGCAAATGTTTCATATAGAGAGTCACCAGGAAAGTGTATTATGCAGTTGCTAGAAATACAGCACCCTACAATATTCGGCTCACACATGAAGAAAGGACTGTGCCTAGCGGGTAAGATGCTCTTCGCCATTTCATTTCTCTAATATTAATGTTACTTCACTGTCTTCAAAATGCTACTCTGGCTTTGCTAAGCAACGGTGGAGACCAGAATCAGGACTGTTTGCTGAGGACTATAACACTCAAGTGTCAAAATGGTTTATCAAAAGGGTTTTTGACATTTTTATGTGGAGAGAAGGTCTAAAAGCTGGGTATTTTTAAAATTGGTTTGGAATAGCGAATTTTGTAACTCTTTGCTTTTCTGAAAATCTTCCTGAGAGGCTAAGAAGTGTAATAACTTCTCAGATCTTAACTGAAAGTGCATGGCAACTCTATGCTTAAGGAGATGTACTTTCCCAAAATATTCACTTAATATTAAATAGTAGTGATCAAGAAACAAAAGATTAAGAAACAAAGTCACAAAAATCTAGGAAATTTCCTTACAAACCCTTCTGAGTCCCTTGGCTGTTTACTTTTTAGTACCATAATTCTGTTTCTTTAATTCTTCACTCACCACCAAATTAGGCAAGGCCTGAATTTTAATTAAAAAAAAAACAATAACAAAAAGACCCGAGTCTTTCTCAACCACAAGAGATACAAAATGTGCCAATATGAACTGCAAAGTGCTTCACTGAGGGACTGAATCCAAAAGCTTAAAAAAAAAAGGGGATGTTCTTCATTGGGAAGGAGTGGATGATGAGAGTGGCACAGGGCACTGTTTGACAATGCAGTGACTGTCAATGCAGTGACAATGCAAGTCCAGGATGTAAACATACAGCATGTTTTCATTAGAGGATGGTAAGTACCTCTGATCCAAGAACAGGCAAAATCTCTCCTAGTGATGTTTATAACAGAAAGAGAACACCAAAACTGCTCTTTCATACACTGAAAGTTATGAGAGAAGGCTACTATAAGGAAACATAAAAATAATCTTTTCTCCTGATGGTGTGTCTTCATTAACCTTCAAAAAACAGTCTGGGAGGGGATAGGAGTACTTTTTCTAAATACACTTGAGATGTAAAGGTTAGGAAGAGAGGAGAATGTGATCAAGTGGGTGTACATTGGTCATACAGTTGATTCAGATTGCCAATAAAAAAGAAAATTTGCAGCTGTTAGGACAGCAAGGTAGTGGAGCAGCCTTCTGGGGAATGTCGCAGCAGCACAATTCTACTTATTTGCAACATTCACTTTGAAGGAGGGGGCTGTGTGATAGGACAGGAGTGACTCAAGAGCTAGAAATTCATGCTTTAGAGACAAAGACTACTGTTATCCAATTTTGCGGTATACCTGAGTGATATTTGAGAAGGCATTCAGTGTTTTGCAGACTGCTCCATATTTATTAACTGAAGTCTTTCTTCAAGACTTCTATTGTTTGCCTGCATTTTTGTTTCCCCCCTTGCTTGATAATATGGCTCTGGTTCAACTTCGATTCCCACACTTCTCTGAGGTACTGCGGACAGGTGACAAGGCCAGATGTGTCCTGAGGTGCATCACCAATCCCTAGTAAAGCCACAGGCTAGAGCAGCTGGCTTGTGCACTCATAATATTAAAGTTTGACAGTGTAGAAGGTACTTCTCACTGAGACAGAGTGAGGGGGATTACTGTCACCTCACATTGTGTATGGGGTCTGATGGATTTCCTAAGAACTTTCAGGAATTTTTGCCAAACATAATTTCTCTTCAGATTCTTAGGATACTTTTGATACTCTTGACATCTCCTCCTCTTTTCCCCCAACACAGTAGAATTTCTGTGGGGTTTGGTGCTGTATATAGAAGAGACTAAAGCGTTAATGAGGAGGTGTGAAGTTCTAGAAGCTCCTCCTACCCCTACCACCTACTGGCATGGCTGCCTGCAAGACTAGAAGGCTTGGAATCAGTAACCTTTGTTGTTTCTTCCAATCCTACATGCTATGCTCTCTTTAAGTAGTCAAACGTGGTACAAAACAAGCAGAAGATTTTAAAGAGAAACGAGGTCACTTGACTTTATACTGAAACACATTTTCTTGTTTTCTCCTGCCCTACCTGTGCCAGAAGTGGGGGAAACCAATTTGTGACTTACGAACCTCTCTAACCCTCTGGGGCAAGTTGCGCCTAGAAAAGATGAAACCTCACTAAAAATCCCAAGACTTTTTACAGATCCTTGTGCAGTTTGTAAAGCTGAAGAAAGAGTCCTTCACTGTTCCTCTTGTTGTTGCATAAAGGCAAGTAAGTTATACAATAGCTAAATAGGGATTACACAACTGAGCTCCATAAAGCTAAATCAGAAACAGAGTCTCTATCCTTCACTAGACAAACATAAAAATGTGGAAGGGTGAAATTCTGGTCCTAATGAAGTTAGTGGCAAAGCTCTTGCTTATTCCAGTGAGATCACAGTTTCATCCAAAATCTTGGCTCAAGCCTGTAGTTGGCTGAACCGCCTGGATATTTAAAGCATATCCCTGCTAAGTTTTTCCAAGTACTGGGAAAAGACAACATTCTTTTTTTTTTTTTCTTTCCCTGAGCTTTTTGGTTAAAGCAGAAAAATATTTTAAGACTAAGCAACAAACCTGAACTGGAAACCTAAAAGAGGGCCTGATACACTATCTCTGAATGCAAGAATAATATTAGCACAGTAGTTGTTTCCATGCTTCAGTATCAATACTTCAAGCCATTGAAAGCTGATGCTGAGTCACACTACTTGGGGATCAGAGGGAAAGATGGGAAAACCTGACCTGTGGGGGTTGGGAATCCAAACAACAAAAACCAGACATCAACAAGACAAATTAAAGTCCCTAATGAATGTGAGACCTAAGCTCTGCAGGGAAATAACTTTGTGAAATTATCCATAGTGCTACAAGGACTGCAGTGCAGCAGAGCATTGCTGTAGCTGTTAGGCACACTAATTACTTCACAGTTGTTTTAGTTTCGCCTTGGGTGGACAATAGTGCTGGGTAAGAAAAGCCACTACAGCTTCTTCATGTTCCCAGGCTCACCTGGTCTGACTACTGAAAACCATTGCTTTTACACAAAATGCTAGCACTTAGACCAGAGCTACTCCCACCCACCATATTCTTGCCTGATGATAAAGAAAGGAAAAAAGAAATGAGGTGGAAAAAAAAAGCTTGTGCAATCAGGGCCATGCATCAGATATTCCCAGCCCAAGGATTATTTCTCTCCTCCTCTTCCCTGAAGTATCTACTAACAAATGAGCTGATTCAACATAGGATGTCATTAACAATCTAAGAGTGAAAAAGGACTGGGGATCTTCCTCATCTTATAGAAGTAAGCTATAAATAATGATCTCGGGCAAATCTAACATCCTGACAAACTGGTAGGATCATAAAAAAAAAATATTCTAGTGTATTAATAAACACAACTGCTGAACTGTTTCTTGCAGAGCTTTTTGGAGCTGCGTAAATCCTTCCAAAAAGCATCAGATAAAACTGACATGGTTGAGTAAGAACTGCTTCTACATATGCAGTTAAGCCTGTGCAGCTAAAAAGACTTAGTCTGCTATAAACGTTTAGGTATGGTAGGTCAGTGTTATCCCAGCAATCATTGCTGATAGTTTCATAACTTAGGCCTGCCATGCATATAACTCTTCAGGGAATCACCTGGAAAGCCATCATAGCCTTGACTGTTTCATGTTGAACTTCCAACCAGCCCACACATGGCGCAAGCAGGGCAGGCCAAAACCTGACAGGCTCAACTGCAATTTCCAGCTTCTATCACAGCGGAATACATACTCCTCTGGAACGAGTGGCCAGAGAAATGGTCCTCCTGTTTTTTCTCACTGTGCAGAACAAGCAACTACCCAATTTTAAGTTTCATACCTGTTCATCCTATTGCAAGTGTACATCAATCAATTTGGATGGAGCCACGCTACTTTACATCTACATTAATCCCCTCTGATACTTCCTTACCGCTTTCTCCCTCCATTCACACTGTAACACCTGTCTATGCTTACCTTTCATGCCTTATTCATTCCCCATCCATGATTGCACCATACTTGACACTACTCCCTCTTTCTTCTCCTTTGTTACACCCTGGGCCTCGCAAATCCTCCCTTGGCCTCAAAAAAGGCAATGAAGTGGGAGAAAAGAAGGAAAGAAGAGAGCGATTCTGTGTAAGAGGCAGTGAGAAATACAGTGAAACGCTTGAATGAGGTCCTTTGAGAGATACCCAAGCACCATCCAGGTTATCCATAATTTCCTTTGGTGAACCCCTGCTTTCTCCAGGTCACAGGTCTTGTTCTAAACTTCTGCTTCACTGGGTAGAAGCTTTGCTTGAGTACTCATGTGTAAGACTCAAGGCTTAAACCCAGAAGTACATGAGCAGGTAAGAGGACACCAGAATCATTTCATGATCACGTGCCTGTGCCAGGCCTCAGCTGTCCCCAGGAACCCTATATTATTACTCACCTTCCTTTCCTTTTTGCAGGTAGTTTTTCTGCAGCAGAGAGTGATTATTTTTTCTTCAAAAATAAAGAGAGCATTTATTGTTCAAAAACGCTGCCTCTGACTGTCAAGGCCTTTTCAAAAACTTACTGTTAAGCATGGAAATTAATTCTTAAGTATAATGATAAACATGGTAAACAAATCCAGTCTCACTAAAGTACAGAACAGAGACACATCTTTAGTCCCGACAAGTACTGCTCATATTTCAGACACAAAATCAAGAAATGTTGGCCTTTGGTGCTCACACAAACACAAATAAAGGCAGTGATTACCATTCTGTATAGTTTTCCCAGTTCTGAATTGCAGTCATGCTTGTTTTACATTGACCAAACAGCTTGCAATGCCAAGTTTCCAAAATAACAACATATAACAGGAATTTGGCTCATATGTTTACTAAAAACTAGGACTGTCTTTTGAAAGAAAAGACAAACAACAAAGGAGACAGTTACTTCTCAGTTGTTAAGTGAAACAACACTCAACAATAATTTGTGCATGTAGCTTCCTCTGCCTAGTCCAGCCTCAGTCAGATGTAGAGACAATCTCTTTCCAGACATCCCAAAAAGCTGATATTGAGGTGACACTCTCCTTTATGGACACAGCAGCCCAAATTGGGTGGCTAAGGAAGAAGGTCTTCATTTTATCTCTAAGGAATTCACTGGCAACAAGTCATGTGAGAGGCAGATACATAAAATGTGCTTGAAAATGCTGAGTGACTTAGCTTACAGGATAAACTCTAGGATTTATAAACTAATATCTTAGCCACAGATTGCCTTCCCCAAGCCACAGACAACTCATAGAACTTCATAAGAAACAGCAAATGCTACGTAACTTGCCACATGGTAGAAAGAAAACAGTAGCAAGAGTAATTAATGTACACAGTCCTGCTTACCTAGTGATCATGGAAGCCCTTTGCAAACTTCAGAGATCATTTCTTGTCAAGCTCGGGGTAAACAGACTTGGGCCAGAATGAACAAGTGTGATGGACTACTCCTATCCACCACAAAACAATTCTTCAACCATAAGCAGTAGGGCTAAAGACCTGGCTTAAGGCAGGAAAAACTTACAGCCTGCCTTTTAGGTGATGTGTATATAATAATTTCTCACTTGTTTTCTACCTGAGTAAAATAACTGGTCCAGTATTGCTGTTCAATATTTACACCTCTTCTAGTAAACTGAAACATTATACAGCATCCAAAAGTTACAATTTCCACTTCTCTTAGCAATATATAAGAATGTATTTTCATAACTTCAAAGTGTTGGGCCAACTTTGATTACTCACTCCTCCTTTTTATCTGCTGCTGCTTCTTCTTCACTAAAGCCAAGCAAATGTGCAAAATTTCTGCTCAGATAAAAAACTTTTCTGTGATTTATTATTAGAACATAAAGCCAACATATATAAAGACAGGACATGCCAATCTTACTCTGGTTATATCTCTCTCTGTTTACCAAAACTTTGTAACTCAAACCCAGGTTCTTCATAACCCAGCATCCAAATTAGCTGATGAACAGATGGTCAAGCATAAAAGCAGAATCAGTCACATCAATGAACAAGACCTAGATGATTACCAATTACAGTAGCTCCCTTACCCTATAGTAGTCCGTGCTGTACACATCTCTAGACATCCCAAAATCCCCAATCTTCACCAGCAGGTTCTCACCAACCAGGCAATTCCGGGTAGCAAGATCCCGATGTACGAAGTGCTGGGATGCCAGGTAAACCATACCAGCAGCAATCTGCTGGGCAATGTGAAGCATCTGGGATTGGGTCAGCTCAGCAGGACGGTTGCCTTCTGCCATCAGTACTGCATCTGGTCCATGTGCCCTGCACCAAAATACAAGCAGATTAAGTGATAAGCTAGTGGTAAACTGGAGAGAAGAAAAGCATTAGAGATCCTAAAATGACAACTGACTTGCTGAAATGCAGTAACAAAAACATGTATAAATTCATTGGTAAAACAGGGAAAAAATTGTATCTTGGCTTTTTTCGTTTAATGTTTTCCTTCATTGTGTGAAAAGCATTACACAACAAGTGATATATTGCTCATGGAAATAAGGCACATGTGTTCATAATAACACCCTTCTGACCTAGAGCAGCACTTTTCTCCTATTCCATTCTAGAAATCTTTTCTGCAGAAAGACTGTTCAGTATAGCTGATTGGTAACTGAGGAAATCCTTATCCCTCTGTAAGAGTGAAATGCAATGAAGTGACATGTACAGCACTACCTTTCCTATTTCCAGCATTTCTTGATTTCTATAGGCAGATAGGCCATGGACCCTTCTACCTATTCTTAAAGAAGAAAAAGTTTTGTTCTGAGATGTCATCTGAGGAACAATGGCAGAAATTGTAGATTTACATTTCTAATTTCCTATCCAAATGTACAGCAGGAAACCATTTTTGCTGCATGCATAAAGAGTGTGTCCTAATGGAGATGGCAATTCTTGACAATAGGAAGCAAGATCTCAACTCTGGATATAAGGAAAGCAGACTTCAGGCTGCTCAGGGAACTGCTTAGAAAGGTTCTCTGGGAAAAAGTTTTTAAAAGTGCTGGGGTCCATGAGTGCTGGTCACTTTTAAGTATCACCTCCAAGGGGCACAGGACCAGGCAATTCCGAAATGCCAGAAGTCAAGCAGGCGAGGCAGAAGGCCAGCCTGGAAGAGTACGGATCTTCTACTCAAACTGAGACATAAAAGGATGCTGTATGGCCAGAGGAAATAAGGACAGGTGACATGGGAGGGCTACAGGAATGCTATTTGCCACTGCAGGACAGAAAGTCATGCAGGCAAGTCTCAATTAGAGCTGAAGCTGGACAGTACTGCGAAGGATAATAAAAAGGGCTTTTTCAAATATGTTAATAGCAAAAGGCAGGCCAGAAACAACATTGGACCGTTACTTGATGAGAATGGGTACCTTATTAACAGCAATTTAGATAAAGCAGAGACTTTTAATGATTTTTTTTATATCTCTATTCAATAACAACATTGGGCTTGGGCCCCCCCACAGCCTTGAGCTGGAAGATCATGACTGGGCAATCAATCTCCCAACCAATCCCAAACTTTCGCAGGATCTGCTGTTCCAGCTGGATCCCTACAAGTCGATGGGGCCTAATGGAGGTTATGAAAGAGTACTCAAAGAGTTGGCCAATGTCATATCAAGACCTCTCTCAATGATTTTTCAATGGTCTTGGGAATATGAGTGGGAGCGTCTAATGTGGTCCTAATCTTCAAGAAGGGCAGCAGGGATTACCCCAGTAACTACAGGCCTGTCAGTCTCACTTCAGTGCCTGGGAAGATTATGGAGAAGATGATTATTCTGGGAGTTACTGAAAAACATCTGAAAGACAATGCAGTCATTGGTCTTAGCCAGCATGGGTTTACAAAGGGAAGGTCCTGCCTTACAAACTTAATACCCTTCTATGACAAGGTCACCCACCCAGTCGGTCAGGGAAGACTGGTCAATGTCATTTTTCTGGATTTCAGCAAAGGCTTTGCTACTGTCTCTGACAATGTTCTCACAAGCAAAATGTCCAGAATATAGCTGGATAAACACATAATACAATGGGTGAATAATTGGCTGATGGGTCAGGCTCAAATGGTAATATTGAATGGAGTTACATCGGGCCGGCAACCAGTCACTAGTGGGGTCCCACAAGGGTCCATCCTGGAACCAGTGCTCTTTAATATCTTCACAAATGACCTGGATGAAGGACTTGAAGGTTTATTAACAAAGTTTGCTGGTGACACAAAACTGGGGGGAGCTGTCAACAGTCTTGGGGGCAAAGAGGACCTGCAGAGGGATCTTCACAGATTGGAGAGCTGGACAATCACCAACAGCACGAAATTTAACAAGCGTAAGTACAGAGTTCTGCACCTGGGACACGGCAACCCTGGATACATGTACAGAGTGGGTCTGAGGTGCTGGAGAGCAGCCCTGTGGAGAGGGACCTGGGGGTTTCGGTCAATGGCAAGTTGAACATGAGCCAACAGTGCCCTGGCAGCCAAGAGGGCCAATCGTGTCCTGGGGTGTATCAAGCACAGCATTCCCAGCCAGTCGAGAGAGGGGATTGTCCTGCTCTACTCCACTCAGGTGTGGCCCCAGCTCAAGTTCTGTGTGCAGTTTGGGTGTCACAGGATAAGAAGGACATCAAACTACTGCAGAGTGTCCAGAGGAGGCCACAAAGCTGTTGAAGGCTCTAGAGGGGAAGTCGTATGAGGAGCAACTGAAGACACTTGATGTGTTCAGCCTGGAGAAGGGGAGACTGAGAGGGGATCTCACAGCTGTTTACTGCCTTCTCACAAGGGAGGGAGGTGAAACAGGTGCTGATCTCTTTTCTCTTGCAACGTTTGACAGGACTAGAGGTAATGGCAGGAAAATGTGCCAGAGGAGGTTTAGACTGGATATTAGGAAGAGGTTCTTCACCGGGTGGGCGGTGGAGCACTGGCACAGCTCCCCAGGGAAGCAGTTGTGGCACTGAGTGTGCCAGCATTCAAGAAGAATTTGGACAATGTCCTCAGTCACATAGTGTGAATGTTGGGGGTGCCCTGTGTAGGGATAGGAGTTGGACTCAATGATCCCTTTGGGTCCCTTCCAACTCGGGTAATTCAATGATTCTATGGTTTCTCTGAATCCACATCAGCCTCTACCAACCAGAACAAGCATAGGACAGGCATGACTTTGAGGCTTTTGTCCTAGATCTGAAACAGCCTTTGGCTGCTTGCAGACAGCAAGGCTCATTCGGGTTAAATTTTGCATTCATTTTCCCCGACAGCCTTTGGTGGCGCTGCAGGGTAAGAAACACAGTCTCTTAGAGCCTGCTTACAACTAACTTCTGATCTGTCACCCAAGCTGCAGCAAACGCGAAAGGAATGACAAATTGTAGCTTAGGCTTAGCAGCTTGTCCCAGTGTAATCATTTTATGTTTTAAAGACGTGTGCTGATTAATAGTTAAAAAAAGACAAGACCTAAACAGGAAATAGATGGTTTGCTAAACTACCTTTCTATACATAACTCAAAATCAGAGTTAAAAGGTAGGAAAAGGCCAATCAAAATCAATCAAAGAATAAATATTTCTTATGAAATAAGAAATTATTTCTTATCAGCTGAAAATATGGCTTCTTCTAACAGACATACAATATCCTGAAAAAGTACTAGGACGGCATCTTAGGAAACTGCAGTTCTCTCCTGTTCCACAACACTGGTCCAAGAAGGCAAACGTAAATGTCCCACTAATATAGATGATAAGTCCGTGAAAGTAGTAGTACTTGCTCTGCATTCCTCACTCAGGTCTTGGTCTCCCTGACAAACTGTTGGCCCTGACAATAAGGGAGGATGCTTCTTGATGTAATTTGCTTTTACAGTGTGGCTACTTATTCAGTGGAGACTAGAAAGGCAACAAATTCATTTCACTTAGGCTATCAAATGCATAACTGGTGACACTAGGAGTCACTAGCCATTTCTGTCAGATAGAAAATCTGAACTCGTTTAAAGGGACATCAGTTCTGACTATTTTACAGCTTTGTCACAGATATCTTTTCAAAATGGTAGTACCTCTAGTCATCTTTGGCACGAGAGATCTCAATACACTGTAATGTCTTTGTGATATTCTTTGATGAAAAGCCCATAAAAGACCTTGAAAGAACAGTCCCTTATGCAAATGTGTACATAGCAGCAAAATCTGTTTCTTAAGTGCTTATTTTTATGACAACAAGCGCATGCTAGTAGAAAGGGCACGTACACAGTTTACTAATAATAACTTCCTGGTTGATCAGTTTCCTATTGTTGTGAACCTTAAGAATCATCTATTTATTTGTGACTGCTTTACTGCCTAATTTCAATTTCTGATGCATATTCCTGTGAAATAAAGCCCTAACCTGGACCGCAAAATGTAGCATTTTCCATTGCACTGAAGATTCCATGGCTCACAGTTTTCTTGCTTCATATTAATGACAGTCTTTCCAAAACATTGACAGGAGGGAAAAGAAAAGGGATTAGATTTCAAGAACTCTTAGACTCCTACAGATCGCTATAGGTGTTGAGTGGGATCTTACCAAGTGCCACCAGAAAGCCTGCAAGAAAACAATTCTTGCTGTAAGATTTATAACCAAACATTTCAGAATACACTGAAATATATTGAAAACAATATTTCTTTGGTTCCCATTATTTTGGTGCAAAGCATAAGGCTTAACTTAATGACCTTTCCAAATAGGTAAAGAAAATATGAGCCCCACATCCCAGTACAGAGCACAGGAGTTGCACAGATTTGCACTCCTAGGTGCTGGCATTTTCCAGTGGTAGTAGTTAATTTGATATTAAGTACAAGTAACACCTACCTTCTCTGCCCACCTCTGGCTCTGCAGCACAACATATATTTGTGGATTTACCTGAGAAATTTGTTAAGATCTCCATGCTTCATATACTCAAAGACCATGATGAGTGGGTCACCCTCAACACAGACACCATAGAATTTAACAATGTGCTCATGTTGCAGGTTGGTCAGCAGCTCTGCCTCACGGTGGAAGTCCTTGCGAGCGTTGTCGCTGGCATCCTTCAGTGTCTGGCGAAGAAAACAAAAATGTAAGGACAGTGCAATGTTTGCAGAAGGTAGCAAACATGTGGGATGGCCCTGTAAGGGTAAGATAAGGACACTCTACTGCAAAAAGGATGGAGGAATTACTTTCTTAATAACTCTTTTAGAAATGCAGATGTGATGTTGAAAGTGCAACTAAATAATAAAGTACAATTTTCATTCTCCTTCCACACATCATCTCAAAGAACAATTTTTCTCGTAAGTTGGTGTAGAAATACTCATGATCTGACTTTGTCAAGTGTTTTCCAAACATAGAAATAAACTGATCTTATAAAAAAATATACTAGTACACAGATGGTGCATATGCTTTAGCATTTAATTCAGGCATACCCTTGTTGGTACTTACCTTTCTTGTAATTTCTTTAAAATAAAATTCCGCTCACTTCAAACACTTAGTGGGAATGTAGATGCATTCTTTATGTATTACTAATGTCGCTGTTCCTGATGTTGGCCCCTGTAATGTGCTATACATTAGGTAGATTTACGCAAGGGGATGTTTCTGGACCAGAACTTAAAACCTGAGACTTCAGCCAGAAACTCCTTTGAAATTCAGTAAATCTACCCTCATGCCTAAGACTGAGCATATGTATAAGTAACTGGAGGAACAATCCTAAATTGATAGACAGAGAAGTAGATGCAGATCAGAATTATGTGGCGTCAATATTTCTCACTCCTTTTTATTTGCACAGCTCTAAACTCTTGCATATTTTCATTTTGAAGGAAATTTATCAACACTGGATCATATAGGAGATTTCAATATTGTATATTGAAATAATGCTAATTTAGCTGCCACACAAAGGCAGTTTTGGTTCCCTTCTTAAGAACTATAATTTCTGGGCAAGGAAACATATTAATGCACAAAAAAACATGCAAATTCTGACAACAGTTAAATGAAGAATAGAAATAATTGGCCATAAACCACAACTAGGCTTTACTTTCAAAAATTACAGTGCTTGCACTACACTAATTCAAATAATATTTTTAAATAGTACAAAACAGATAACAGGTTACAAACGCTCACAAATCATTATTCACAGAAACTGATATCTGAGCTCCGTACCTCTGGATTTTAACTACATCTAAATTTAATACAAATGGAAGACGAGATACAAAAGTAGCAGCATTGTTTTAACTAAAAACGCTTTCTCCTAGCTGTCTAGTTTATTCTCTACCCTGAGTTCATTTACAGAGTATGGCAACAATTAGACTCATTAGAACAGGCACAGAACTGTGCAATCATTCTGCCAATAAACCCAGTTTTTAGCTGCAGTAGTCATGGTTTATTCAACATTTTTCTTTTGACAGAAACAATTCTGTCTACTTTTCTAGTATTATACATATGCATACGTGAAGAAGAGACTAAAAGATAACTGTAAGAGAAAACATTCACTTTACTGGTCAAATTGCAACCACAGGTCTTGAAAAATGAACAGCTATTATAATAAGGTCGCTACTGGGGGACAAGTAGCAGGGAAAACTGGATAGACATCTACCAAGTTCAGGGGCCTTCCCTGTGGATTTCAGACTCCATGGATCCTTGAGGCAACAGAAAAATCTTTTGCCCCAAATATCCCTTTCCCGTGGCCCACTTATGAATTTCACGTGCCTTCAGGCCCAGAACTCTTCTACTCTAAGTTTTGCCTATAATGATGCAACAAGAATATTGCATCATCAAAGCTTCACAAGCTATGATGTATTAGTACACACAGCTATATCTTCTAAGGTGGATATCAAATTGGCTCCCCACTACAGTCCCCACACAATCACATCTGAACCAAGCAAGGACTGAAATGGAAATATCTTGCAATACTTTAAGGCTCTGGGATGACTCTTTAACATGATACAGGTACCATCCCAGACTCCAATCTATGCTATATAATGAAATAATTGGGAATAATTTTGCCACTTGAATTTCCCCTGATGGTTTCATTTATAAAGCAAATGGAATGTAATTCTTCACAACAACAGAATTAGAAAAACAGTTCATATAAAACCCATTTTTAAATAACAGAAACCTGGGAAAAAAGGCAGGCTCTTTCCCTGGAAAGACAGCAAAAATGCTGACAGTTCTGTCCTGTGAGGATGGCATATTGTGTATTTCAGAAGATGCTTTTTATCTCACAGGAACAGCAAAATTATCATATGACAGAACAGTTGCCATGGCAATTACACTTTTTCTGTCAAATAGCAAAATGCACAAAGGTCTAAAACCCAGGTAAAACTCAGGCAAGGTTTCTACTACTAAGGGACAACCTGAATTGCTATCAGCCACCACTGCAAAACCCCCTTTTCATTATTTCATGCAGTGCACAGCAGAGACACAATGCATGAAAGACAGATGACACAATGAGGCAAGGAGGAGGCTGGAAAATGAAAAAAATAATATGTACATAGAATTTATATAGAAATGACATTGGCTAATGCATTTAGCTTGTTCTCAATGCAAGAGAAAAAATGAAACCAAAATAAATCCGTAAGAGCACAAAGAAAGAAAAAGACATATTCATTATTATTATCATTGTTGACAAGTATGCCAGAGCTCTGCATACAAAGCACTCTCACCAGCCAGTAGGAGTTTTGCCCAAGTAGGAACTGAGGTACAACCATACATGCTTTCCAAACACTAAGGCTAGCAGCTAAGGAGAGGAGACACACTCCATTGGGCAATAGAGGAATCCCTTGACTGTTAGGAGTTCCGTGTCCGCTGACTTTATCCTCATGATAGTCAAACTGCTACTCCATGCTTATTCTCCTCCAGAGAGTCCTTCCCAGGTATCCAGGTACCATATGGTTTCTGCAGAGCTGCATTCACAAGCAGGAGCAAGGGGAACGTGGCTCTCACCAACCTAAGTGTGACTTAGTAATGAATCTCTAACAGCAGCTGTACTTTATACTGTTTCAGCCTTCCCCTACAATATCCTTACTGCTGCTCCCCCTCACCACACAAGAGCTGAGTGGTATAGTCCCTTGAGAAACCATAGAATCACAGAATGATTTAGGTGGGAAGGGATGTTGAAGACCATCCACTTCCAATGACCCTGCCAGGGGAATGGACACCTTTCCAGTGGAACAGGTTCCTCAAAGACTCATCCAACCTGGTGTTGAACCCCTCCAGAGATGGGGCATCCACAACCTCTCTGGGCAACCTGTTCCACTGCCTTACCACCCTCACAGTAAAAAACCTATTCCTAATATCTGATTTAAATCTACTCTCTTTTTGGCATAAACTCATAAACACTTGTCCTGCACTACCTGACAAAAAGCCACACCCAGCTTTCCTGTAGACCTCGTTTAAGTACTGGAAGGCTGCTATAGAGTCTCCCTGGAGCCTTCCCTTTTCTGGGCTAAGTAAGCCAAACTCTCTCAGCTCGTCCTCCTATGGGAGGTGCTCCAGCCCTCTGATCAATTTTGTGAGCCTTTTCTGAACTCACTCTAATTAGTCCATGTCATTCCTGTGCTAAGGACTCCAGAACTGAACGTATTACTCCAGGTGAGGTCTCATGCGAGCAGAATACAGGGGCAGAAACCCCTCTCTTGATCTCCTGTTTACACTTGTTTTGATGCAGCCCAGGATATGGTTGGCTTTCTGGGCTGATGGCTTATATTGAGCTTCTCATTTACCAGCATCCACAAGCCCTTCTCTTCAGGGCTACTCTCAATCCATTCTCTGTCCAACCTGTATTTCTGCTTAGGATTGCCCTGACCCAGGTGCAGGACCTTACACTTGGTCTTCTTAAACTTTATGCGTTTCACACAGGCCCTCCTCTCAAGTCTGTCAAGGTCCTTCTGGATGGCATCCCTTCCCTCCAGCATGTCAACCATGCCACGCAGCTTGGTGTCACTGGCAAACTTGCTAAGGGTGTCCTCAATACCGCGGACCATGTCCAAAGACATGTGTCAATATCAATGCCTGTGGAACACCACTCATCATTGGTCTCCACTTGGACATTGAGCCATTGACTACAACCCTTTGCATATGACCATCCAGTCAATTCCACATCCGCTGGTGGTCCATCCATCAAATCCATGTCTCCCCAGTTCAGAGATGACCAATTTTGTTTGGGATGGTGTCTAATGCTTTGCACAAGTCCAGGGAGATGACATTGGTTACTCTTCCCTTATCCACTAGTGGTGTAGCTCCATTGTAGAAGGCCACCAAATTTGTCAGTCATGATTTGCCCTTAGTAAAGACATGTTGGCTGTCACCAATCACTCCTCCAAGAGATATTGGGGTGGTAGAAGTCCCCTACGAGGACCGGGGCTTGTGAAAGCAAGGCTGCACCTATCAATCTGTAGAGTGCCTCATCCACTCGCCATATCTGGTCCAGTAGCCTGTAGCCAGACCCCCATTATAATGTCATCTGACCCTGCCTTCCCATTAATCCTGACTCATAGGCTCTGGGTTGGCTCTTCATCCATCCCTAGGTAGTACTCCCTGCACTCCAATTGGTCATTGAACTACCCCTGAAGTAAAGGGGTAGTTTTGATCCTTATCTGAACTGAAGGCCTGAAGAGTTGGGAACCTTTGATTTTTTTCTTCAAGTGCTGTGGAAATGTTCTTCATGTCATGCACACAGCAGTTCTTGAGCTGAGCTCAACCTTGGAGCAGCACAGGGTACATCCCCTTCCAAGCGTCTCCAGGGAGCCAAAGGCAGCTACTGAATTGATCCTGACATTTATCCTCATCTCCAGCTCCTGTCAGGTTAAACTAATGCAAGACTATGCCTAGGAATTCAATCCTGTGTGAGGAGACAGTACGGATCCAGACCTGAACAATCACTGTGGCATGGCAAAATGGCCCGCAAGAAAACAGCCACTCTTCCTTTCTTTAAAAGTGCCTGCAGTAAATGCTGTACAGATGTGATGTACAAACTCACCCGGGAGGAAGGGTAGTACAATGCTCACAGGGTTTGACCCACAAATTTAATTTTTGATTGATCAGTGCTCCCTCCAAAAAGGCTGATGGTCAAAACAAACTTAAACAGATTGTCTTTCTCCTCTTCCAAAGAGTAAAACTTCATACACTATGCGTTATTTATGCCAAACCTTATTTTATATCTACCCAGACTTTTCTGGATCTATTAGCTCCTAGACAATCTGCTGCAGCAACGTCAGCATTTCAGATACCAGCTGGCCAAGAAGGAGAAAGAGGTGTGTTGAGTCAGACAGTGATGAACAGGGCCAGTCATTGAACCACACAGTTGCCCAGCAACCAGCAGGTACAGACGGTTGTCACAGGCCACCAGCCATCCTGATCCACCCTGTGCAGGAGAGACCGTGCCTCCTTGATGCCTAAATCCCCCCGGCACCACCTTACTCCTCACCAAGTAAGTATTGCCACTGGGATCACTAAATATATTTCATGGAGACAGGTGTGTTGTGATTTTTGCTTATAGAGGTGAAGCTTTGTAAAACCCTTGCTGAGTGCCAGGAGGAGCTGCCTCCTGTGACTGGCATCCAGGTCTACTCCTCTAATCCTAAAAAAAAAATAAAAAAAATCACACATTTTCACTGCCAAATCCTGTCCCCAGTGGTGGGGTGTGAATGTAGTCCTCTGGCTTGGTAGTTCTCTGTGCACCAGTGAGGTCCAATCCGGTGACCTCCACAGTGACTGAAGGACACCTGTAAGCTACAGTTAGTACTGCAGTGAAAGAGAGAAATGCCAGGCAACTAACCCCTCAGTTATATAGGGATAAATCCAATGGCACAGTTTGCCAAAGAAAATTGTTCTTTGATGGCAGCCAGAGTCACGTCTTCAAGAGTCAAGGTGAGAAACATAAAATGGGCATAACCTGTCCTCAGATGTAATTCTAAATACATCTGAATGAATGACCCTTATTAATGACTCTACAAGCAGTGGATTTGGAAAAAAAAACAAAACAAAACAGAATGAAGACTGGTCCATAACATTCATAGATCTGTCATCTAAACCAAGGGAGACATCTACCCCTTTAAAGGTTCAATACTTTTTCCTTGTGAATTACCCTGAGAAAGAGCAGCAGAGTGTGAGCGTGGTACAGCATTTAACAGCCAAAATGCTATGCTGCACTTGGTCAGGACTTTCAGAAGAAGTAAGTGAATGGAAAGACTTTTATTTTGCTATCAGGCAGTTCCCTGAAGTGATGGAGGAAAGGTAATTTCCACTTCAGCTTACCAAAATACAATAGAAAATTCATTCAGATCTAGTTTTGTCACCTCCCATCTCTTGCGTTCTCCTGCCTATGACAGATATATCTTCAGGGCTTAATTTTTTCTCACCAGTCAACATGACTGACTGAACAACTCAAGTATTAAAAGCTTGTAATCCTGGAAAACTCTCAAAACCTGTTATTTTTGATGGAGCAAGAAAGCACTCTACAAGACCATACTCCTTTCATATTTTTCACTGCTGCATCCAAAAACTCTATTTCTTGTTTCCAAATTAAAAAAGATGATCAACCTGAATATTTTTACTGTATGGCTTGATCCAAAATGTACAGTTGCCTAACTGTGACTGGTCATATAAAATTATTTTATGATTCCTAGGTACAGTCCAAATTCTCAACCTGTATTCCCCCTGAATTTAATGAGATACTTCAAATTCTGAACAACTTGTTCAGCTTTTGGCAGAACTCGATGGATATAAAGAGATTGTTGCTAGGGAGACTTTGCAAACTCTTATGAGTGTCGTTTCTGATATTGTTTTCTAGAATAGATCCAAAGCTAAGGTTGACAACCAACCTCAGCCCTTCCATTTGAGGGGACAAAAAGGCTTGGTACAGTGAAGCACGTTTGGTGTCCAAGCTCTGAGATCAAGCTGCAAATCTTCTTACTCCTTGACAGATTCCCAATGTACTATGTGGTCTGTGCCCTACCAAACAAAATGACCAAACAAATGTAAAATAACAGGAGAATCAAACAAATGACTTTCCCTCCCCCCAGAATTGTCAGAACCATTCTGCGTATTTGAAACTCCAAGTTAAGGTTGTTTTCATGTAGCTTACTCCTCCTTTAGACTGCAGAGAGAGAGAGCTGACTGGAGCTGTATAATCAAAAATCACTCCTACAAGTCTTACATAGCATTACTTCTGGATTTTCATACACCAGTGCTTAACAGCACATGATAATATTACCCATAAGTTTGTTATAACTTTCCTGGCAGCTATATTAATGACAATTACCCACAGATAATTTCAATGGATGACTAAATGAATGGCACAATCTTGAAAAAGTAAGGCCTTCTTTGGCTAGCGATTATACACAAAACCTATTCACTTAGCTGGTAATAGATGATTTTTTTTTAGACACACTTATATGCTATATGCATTTTTAATTACTTAGACATTATTTTTCACTAATTATACTTTAGATTGATCATAAAAGATTTTTCCCCTTTGTGATACAGTCTGTTTCCTCCTTTTTCTTTATAAAATTAAGCTCTCATTTTATAATCCACAGCAAGATCAAATATCGCATTCTCTTAACACTCTATTCGCATTGTGAACCCTTCCGCATATATCAGAATAGCTACACTGGGCTACAGAATAGGTAAACATGATCATTTACAAATAAAATAGCACTAGTTGCAACTATGAATTAACAATGAAAACCCTAGACTGTTTTACCTTCACTGCCACCAAGATCTTATCCTGCTCAGGACAGAGGTTATAGCATTCCGCCAGAAAGACTTTCCCAAAGGCTCCTTCTCCCAGTTCTCTTTTAAGAACAATATTATGGCGCTTGATGTGTTGCACAACTGTGAAAAGAAGACAAAACAGAGGTCAGAAGTGAGATGCAAGGCCAGGATGGGAAGGGGGCCATATGTTTCCCTGCAGAGTGGGGTGCATGTCATAGAAGGAATCAAAGTACCAAAGTGTCATTCATTAGTGCTTTGTCCAATAAGACCAAGTTAATATATTTATATTTAGAGAGTAGCGCATATGCCTGATAAGAAGACATGGAAATAAGAATTACCTAGGAAACCTCTATTTATCACTGTATTAGGATGACTGCTGCAAAGCACATGTAACAGCCAATGCTGTTTTTTGAAAACATGAAGACAAAGTAACGTAATCCAAGAAAACAAAATGTGCTCTCTTTCAACACAATCCAACTTACTCTCTGCTTCTCCTACCACTTGTTCAACTGTGTTCCCTCTCTGTGCTATACTACAGCTACAAGATAGAAATTTTAGTCTTGCAAATGTGATTTACAGTATTGCTCTGAAGCAAAATAAATAAAAAATGTACAAAGGTTTTAGACAGCATAGTGGACAGAGCTGTAGTTGAACTGCTGCCCAGAATCAATTGATTCAGATATTAAAGTCCTTGAGCATTTTTGTTGAACTCATTTCACATTTTCCTTTCAGCACGAGCTTTCATTAAAAGACTAAAAAACTTCCAAATTTTGTAGAATGTGTTATAAATTTGCAATGTTGAAGATAAACAAAGCAGTTGCAAGGGTAGTTCAACTGCCCAGCTCACAGCTCACAGCTCACAGCTCACAGCTCACAGCTCACAGCTCACAGCTTGTGCTGCTGAAATTGTACAAAACAGTCAGCATCTACTGGTGAATTTAACCTCAGTGCATTTAGCTGCTTTTGCGAACACTAAAATATAACACTGTCAATAAAGCCTATTTGCAACTTAAATATTCAACATAGAGAAATAAATAGCAGTGCAAAGGCATTAGGCCTGCTTCTGCAAAGGCATGAATCTCACCTCAGCTGCTTAACTGCAGGCACCAGGACTGAACTCTGTCAATAATTTAGGATATATTCAGATGCATACCAACCCTTGCCTTCAGTTTTGGCCACATGCCTGCTCCAAACTTGGTGACCACTTATGCAGAAACCATCTTGCCTCCATTACTAAAAGACGGAAAATGGAATGCTGTTGGCAACAGCAGTGGGGAGGAATGGCACAGCTTACCCCTACTGCTGTCACCAGTATTTATAGAAAAGGCCCACTGTCTACAAAAGTAAAATATGTGATCCGCATCCTGAGCCTATGATGATGTAACCAGAGTGCACTGCATATAAATGCACTTTGTATACATATGCATCCATACAGGGGGAGCCTGGTGCTGGAACAAGCCAGAAGAGTGAGAGATGTCCCCAGGGCATCTCCATTATGATTCTACCAGGTGGGTAGCACACTTGAGGAGGTGGACCTCCACAAGACCCAGCTGGCACCTTCTCCAAAATGTCCTGGCCAGCACACAAGCAGGTCGGCTGTGCCTTGCAAGTGGAGTGAGAAAAGTCAGCATCTGCCCATGGCACACTAGATCCACCGCTTGCTCCTGTCCCTGCAGTTGGTGGCTGCAGGGAGAGCATCACCTGCCTCCTCCTTTGAAGTCAGGCCTGCTGGCAGAGGCTACACATCCCAATGGCTGAATACACACAAAATGAGACTGCAAGGTAACCATTTGTCTCTCTTATTAAACTCTCATCTAATGTAAGATTAAGTTTTATTATGGTGGTGCATTTATATAAGCATGCCTTGTTTGGCCAGCTATATAAGCAGCTCCCCCACAGTCAGTAGGAACTTGCTTTTTATTTTCATTTCCTCCTCAGCTCTGACTTTCAAGGAAAGCACAAAATATAGTCAGCACAAAATATATTTGAAACAAAACATGTATTTTCCCTATGGATGCAAGTTAACTGGTGTGCCTCACCTTTGTTAATACTCGTGACAAAGCACAAATGTAGGGAGGACTGCTGACCCAGCATGTCGCCTGAGCACAGAAATCGGGCACACTTTGTGACCTGGGCTTTAAAAAATGCCTACTAATAAATGAGTACCTCCCCCCACCCCTTGCCAAACCCACCATTGAACCCAGTCCCTTGGGGAGTTCTTCTGTTTCCCTCTGTTATAACCAGGAGGATGCCCCTCATCCTTTCCTAGAGAGAGAAGTTCAGCTCCATGTTAACAGTGGCACATATGTCTACAAAGGCCACAGACAAGGCGCAGGGCTGAGATCCTGTTCTACTGGCGTCAGCAGCAAAACTCAGCAGAGACGGAGGCAGTTCTTCATTTGGTTCTCTCCACAGCTGCCAAAAACCTTTGTGATGAACACAGTCGACTTTCTGAATTTGTGTGAGTCCTCTCTATTTTGAACACAGCACACTCTCAGTGTTGGCCCTACCCGTATGAAGTTCCTGGAGGACTTCACAAACAACACAGCAAAAATAAATGAGAAACATAGCAAGTACTTCTCTGTAGTACACTTACAGCTGCTGCTAAATGCTCTTCTGTAAACCAAGCATTTGAACAAACAACTCATCCCATAAACTAAACTGTTAAAACCAAAACACAGCAAGATGCAGAAGAGATCTGTGCAGAATATATTTGCAGCTTGTCATGCTTTAACTATCCTTGTTATCCTTCTGAGGTGCAACAAGTCACTAAACAAATAAAAACTGACACTGAATGTGACTAAATGGGCAGAGATTAAGTATAAGAATAATGAAAGAAAATCAAACACATATGATGTGATGGAAATATGAGCTAAGGAAAAAATCCGTTTAGCACACTCAGGGCCCCAGCCATAATGACACTGTCTTTAGAGGGAGGAGATTTCAGCAGGAGATACACTGAAAAATTCAGGTCAAAACCTGCTTTCAGTTAGTATCAGGATAAAGCTAATTACCTCTGTTGAAGTCTAAGAGATTATTCTGGATTTACACTAAAGAAACAAAGTAGCATTTGGCCAAAGAGGTGGCATAACTGAATTATCAAAGAAGCGGTCTCAAAACATTGTCTCACAGGCAAAGACACACCAGCATTCTAAGGACAGCTATATATTTTCCTCCTTTTGATTCTAAACAGTAACTGCCTTTGAACTGCCATTTGTAGTTCTAAAAGCACGTCATCCATGGTTTAAAAGATCTCATCTGATTATTGTAAAAAATACATCACATTAAGTCAAAAGCTAAGTCAAGCTGAAACACTTAAGAGAAAAAAGAAACAAAAGTGAGAACAAGAAAATTAAACAAGGATAAATGCTGAAAAAGCTGTGGTGTTAAATAATAACCGTACAACCATGCCCACAGAAGCGGGGGCTCCCTTGTATGACTGCACAGTATTGGCTGGCAACAGAAAGCACAACTACAGAAAAGGGTTCCCTTTTCATCTCAAGATCTCAGAGATATTCCTCTAACTGAGCTGGAATTCTAAGTTTTTCACTCACTAACAATGCATCACAATATAAATGACACACCAAAGCCTTATCCTGCAAACACTATTGGCAAGCATGTGATTGCACTCCGCAAATAACCAGCTTGTGATGGTGAGGCTTAACAGAGAGGATCACACTACATTCTGGAGCAAAATGCACAATTCAGGATCACCTCACCACATTGAATTCACTGAGCTGGATGTGACTGATTTCAGTCATGGACAGCAAGACACTTAGCAGGATAAATTATTAAAATGCTGCATGTAATTAGAAAGGAAAATGCTGAGATAGAGGGTGTGTCTGTTCTCATTGGTCACAAACAATAGGTCTGAACATTTCAGCAACATATGTGACCATTACACTACCTAAGCTGACCTTCTATCTACACAGCAGAGAGTACAGTAGTGAGTTAAACGACTTGTGCTTGGCAGGATATAATCTCCAGAAAGCAGCTGTGCCAGTCTTCATTTGAAAGTCTGAGCTATTCACTTTCCTTAATGTGTAATCATTTTCATTGCTAATAAAAATGCATGTCTTTTTGTTTCTTAATTTTTAGCTTGTCTGGCTTGCATATTTCTCCCTTGGGTTTTAGGAGACTTTCTCTGCTAGCTTGAGCAGCATTTTGAAGTCTGGTGTTAAATATGCAAAATCAACACTCTTCTTGCTCTTCTTGGTAAGGCAAAGAGATGGAATCCCACCCAGGAAAACATCTTTTCCAGTTTGTCAATCATTTACATGGCTCTTCTCTGAAAAAAATGTCAACAGTCTTTTAAAAGAAATTGTTTAATTTTTTTTCCTAACTGGAAGCCACAGTCTTATAGTACTCTCCACAAGATTATGATAAAATCAGCTCC
The DNA here is from genome assembly GCA_033558185.1 of Dromococcyx pavoninus. Lineage (NCBI taxonomy): Eukaryota > Metazoa > Chordata > Aves > Cuculiformes > Neomorphidae > Dromococcyx > Dromococcyx pavoninus. The sequence goes on along the minus strand of JAUMJL010000102.1, from coordinate 1,083,890 downwards.
CTATATCTCTACAGGTCTACTCATCTAGTTCTTTTAAATCTTGAACACCTCACCCAATTACAGCATCACAAGTACTGTATCTTCAGATGTGTTCCCACGTGCCTTGTGAGAAGAGCAGAGCAGAGCAGAGACCTGTCCTTTTGGAGAAGCTGCATTACAGACTCACTGCTTGAGAGACAATAAGCACCGCAGCAGATGGGCTCCATCATCACTGCACACTGAACTACCAACACTAGAAGATCCTGCCGTGTTTCATGCCTGCTTAAATCATCTGCTGAGTCTGATTTCCAGGGTAATGTTCAAAATTTTGCTAGCGTTATACATGTGGAATCCTCCTGAAAAAACATGTTGTGCCAGATCTCTGAGAAGAGAATGAGGATGTTCAAGATACAAAGTAATCAGGCAAGGTAATACTATAAACATATTTAGAGTTGCATAGGAAAAAAGCAGCAGCAGAAAAGACTCAGCTCATGATGTGACATGAGATGCCACAGAAAGACATCTTGCAAGTTACTTTATTTCTTCCCCTACCACTCCTCTTGTAATTGAGAAGACCCATCTATTTCTAAGATCTTCCTAGAAAAAACAGGCGTAAATGAATGAGTGATTGTTCAGATAGTGTACAAGCTGTACACCACTTATTATTCACATAAAAGGAGGGGTGAAATTTCAGAAAGAATCCCTTAGCAGAAGGATAGTAAATCACTACAAACAGCAGACAGCAAGTCTAGCACAATGGCCATCAAGTTCTGAAGGAGCAGCATCTCTGCAGTTCTGCATGCTATTGTCACTGTAGAAATTCTGGGACATTAAGATGGCGACTCTCTAACATGCCTCAAAAAGCATTTTTATTTTAATGATTTAACCTGTCAGCATTGCCTGGATGCAGAAATAAGCCATGTCAGTTCTGAAAGTGTGCTTCTGATTATTTAATGTATTTATCCCATACAACATTCATTACTTATTTTTCTTTATAAATTTTTGTCTAGTGCTACTGTTTAATTTCTACCATACATAAGCAATTCTCAAGGAAAACTGGTGCCCAGGTGTTGCAGGTGAAAGCAAACAAGCAGGATGTTTCAGCTGAGATTAAACTAACACCTCATCAACAGAAGGAAAGTAAGCTGGTGGAAAACCTGGTCTTCAGGTACTTTTCTCTGAAAGAAATGTTTTGTTACAGGCTACAGAAAACTGAGGGTCCACAGAAGAACTTGGGCAGAAAGGCATTTGGTCCTTGTCACATTACCTGCACAAATATAGTTTCTGAATCACTTTGAATTCTGTTTTGTTTCTTTGAAAAAAGAACAGTTTAATTCAAGAGCTGCAAAACAGCCCTGAGTGGCCACCAGTGACTTTCCAGATTTTTCACAGTCATCAGACCCCAGGTGGCCTTGAGAGACATTTAATGGGAAAGTTGAATAGGCAGGGGTCATCCTCGAAGTCCTGGTGACATATATGAATGGCAAACCTGGCATAAGTTTCCAGAGACTTCCTAGTTTTCCAGAGCTATAAATGATAATAAATTCAGTAAGTCTGTGATTTGCTGCAACTTAACCGCTCTCCTGCTTCGTTTACAACTTATATCCTCACAGAATCAATATCTTAAACCCCATTGTTTCTATTGTCTTGGCTGAGAACTAGGCTTCCCTTTGTGATGTAGGGCTGCAGCTCCTCCCTCACCTGCGCACAGCAGCAGAGGCACCATACCTCTTGCCCACCATAAACTCATTTTGCTGTAGCTGGTGTGGCTTTGCTCTGGCTGAAACTGAAGTGTTTGTTGTCTTTTGGGGTTAATTTTTTATTTCTGATGAGGCTTTTTATCTTATCCTTGTTACGGTAATGTATTTGTTTTAATTGACCAAGATGCTCTCAGTTTGTCCACAGACAGGCAAATTGCCATACCTGATTACATCCTTATAATCAAATAAGAACTACTTAATAATAAATTATAATAACAATTATATCATTGTCTTAAATGCATACGCTTTATAAGCTAAATTCACTTTTCAAGAAAACAAGAATGATGAAATCGTCTTTTTTTTCCACGCATGAATCTTGTCCTTGGATATACTAAGGTATACAAGGCCCTCAAGCCTTAGCAATCTGGAACTGGCTTTTATTTCAAATATAAATATGGATTAAACATGGATTTGATCTGCATTTGATACATGCTAAAACAATTTGGATATATGAGAATAACTGAAAGTTAATTTGGTGCTCTGTGTTCAGAATAAATAGCTCTCTGTGTTTTTCTTTCTATGCTGCTTCCAGTCTACTAACAGCTTTTCAGCATAGTGTGGCAAATCAGCCTTAAGCAGAAAAATGTACTGGAATTTTGACCAAACATCGCGTTTGCAGATGTGTATACACTTAATTTGTAAATGCCAAAATCTTCCACAAGATTAATGATGGTAAAACTTAAAGGCTGTTGTGTGTGCATTGCTGTACAAAACCTCTGCTATTGACATTTAATTGTAGCAAATCTGGTCCATCTTCCATGTTTAAATTAACTGGAGACAACTGGAGACCCACCGCTGCCTTTCTCTCAGCTCAGACCAGGAAATCCTTTCCTTCAGCATGACACTAATCTTTGGGGATCTTCTGTGCTGCAGAAAGAGAAGCACTCAGCAAAGGATGGGGAGGTACCATGTAGCATGTCATGTAAAACAGACACTTGCAGGGAAGAAAGGCTAATAAACACACTGTATTCAAAGTATCAACTCTCTCTGTTTTCAGAAACAGGCATAGTCTCAAAAGCATCCCAGGATGCCAGTCTGAGAAGAAGGACCTGAAAGAAACATCATGCATTCAGAGTCTAAGATATACTCAAGCTTGGCCTAAGTAGGTATAAAGGTGAAATCCAAAGGAAAATGACTTTTTTTTTATATAGGTTTCTTGTTTTGTATTTTCTCTTCTCATTTTAAAAGGAAATCATTTTGTACCTATAAGGGAGGATACAGAAGGGTTTTGGTGGCAGCCTTTCAAACAGAACATGAAGAGTAAATGAAGCTTTTAAGCCTGTGAAGGTATAAACCACGTGCTTGGCTCACAGTCCCATATTCTATCCCCTTACCAAAAAAAAAAAAGCACAGACCTAATTTTTACCTTTTCCTGAACTATTTTACTAAAAAAGACCATAGCATCTTATCTGCCCTGTAAGATGGGTAGCTCTGCTGTGTCACAGCTAACAGATTGCCCAGGGAGGTGGTGGAGTCTCCATCCCTGGAGGTTTTTAAAAGACGGGTTGATGAGTTTCTTAGGGATATGGTTTCGTAGGGAGACAGGCATGGTTGGACTTGATGATCTCAGAGGTCTCTTCCAATCTTACGATTCTATGATTCTATGATAATTGTGCATGGAAAAACAGGGAACAAGAGCAAAAACACTGTAGGAACATGACAGAATCGTCTTTCATATATCACTTTTAAGCACATAGTTTGTGCTTTTCCTAAGAATTTTTGTCCTGCTTCAGAGCACCTAGTTCTTTCAGGTGGCAGTACACTGTGTGGCTTTCCATGAGGAAAGCTGAATCTTATGCATCCCTGTGTTTTACTTGCTTTAGGCCAACCAAGGTAAGCTCCTCCCCTAAACTGAGGGGGTGTCAAACTCACAGTCACCGGGGCCGAATCCTGCTCTCTATCCTGTTTTATTGGCCCAGCACCTTGTTTCTCCCCGGTGGCAGCGATGAGCTCCTTGTCCCTCTGCCCCTGCCAGCGCCGGTCACATGTGCAGCGTGTGGCATGCGTTACACTGCAGGAGCTGGAAAATGGCGGGAGCTGTGAGTCTGACACCCCTGTCCTAGAGGAAGGTTCAGTCTCTGTCTGCTTCCTTAACTGCACACAGTTAGGACTTCGCCACTATGCAATTACTTGTTTTTATGATTCTGTGCGTACTGCACCATTTCCTGGGTTTTGTTGTAAGTACATTTAAAAACAGAGAAAAGTTACAGGTTTAGTTATCTCTGAGGAGGATGAACAAAAGATACATAAAGACATCAGGCATTGCAAACAAACAAAAGAAAAAAAATTCTTTGCCCTGTGAGCAGATCCCTGCACTATTGACTGAGAAACAAAATCAGCAGGGAGCAGAGAAAACAAGCCTTGAGTCTTCCTACAGATTGAAAAGCAAAGAACCTCAGTTTACCCTCTCTCCTCCAGGGATGCAGAATGGGTTAGCACTAACCATTCCATGGCCCCAAAGCCCCATGGAACAGGAAAGATGAGCAAAACAATCATAAAAGGTGAACAGACCTGAAAAAGAGGTTACTCCCTTTTACAGACACTTCAGCATTTTTGCGTCCTTCCATGGATGAGGCATTTGTTGCTCTGCTTCTGTTTCACTGACAGACTTGCAAAACTCTTTGTTGGAGCATGCCATCTACAGAGGCTTACATTCCCATAGGGCATTTTCCCCTTGGCCCCAGTTACCGTTTCAGAATCCTGTGCTTACAAACACAGTTGTAACTGGCAGTACATGCATGCAACTCACACCCAGGAAGTTTGTCTTTACTACTGGGCTGTGCCAGATACCTCTACTGCAGCCCCAAAGCAGGCAAAAGATTATTACGTTCTACTAGCTTCAAACAAAAGCCCTATAAGTTCTCCCTTACAGGCCACCCAAATGAAGTCATGAAGGGTTTGCCAGACTAAACACGCTGAGTGTTTTTCAGGATCAGATTCTCAACAACTGCAAAGAAGAGATTACTTTTATTTTGTCTTTTTGCACATATATTGGAAAAAAATTCTTCCTTTTTCCACATGAACATAACACATGCTTTATTTTTCAAGCTTAAAATCTGCTTATTGTAGACCACACATCACCTTCTCTGCTGACTTGGTTCTTCTGTCCTGCATTCTCCACAGGACTATGACCATAAAATGTATGCTTGTTGTATGATAACACCACAAATTGTTCCATGTGTAAAGGTAATGAGGTTTCTACAGCCTGGGTGACTTCTCATCATTCTCCGGAGTCTGACAAGGTCCTCAAATTGTAGGGAAGGATACAAATGAGACGGTGTCATGACTCTTGCATTGAGCTTTTCTTAAGCAAACAGTGGTGCTCCAACTTGGAACTGCTTTGTAAATTACACTGAACTGTAGCCCAGCGGGATTTCACAAGACTTCAAAGCCTTTTTTAATAGCAGCAGGATAGGTGCCTATTCTAATTGTCCTGACAGAAAACCCAACCTGCCTCAAGGACACAATGAAAAAATTAAAGTTATGGCTTTACAATGGGAACAGTAAGACTTCCCCAGATCATTTGTCTTGCAAAAAAATGTGTATTGTGTCTTCTCTCCTCTTGGATCTCCACGTTATTTTCATGTAACATGAAAACTAACGCACCTAGCTAATACATCCAGCAAAGAATATGAGAAATCTCCTTCCACTCACTTGAGGTCCAGACTGTATTATCTGTTGTTGAAATTACATTTCTCTATATTTCATATAAATAAGGAGGAGTCTTCCTTCTTTGCTAAGACAAGTTTGGTGACAGAGCAAAAGTTTCAACTACATATAGTCCCTTGTAACTGGTCTGCACAACATACATCCCAGGGCCACTTGCCCTTTACTGGATCAGAGGCAATGCCATGCTCTGTATGGCTCCGTGGGTGTGGACAGCTAGGCACCAGTTGCTCAGTCAGTACGCCAAATGGAGGTAGGTTTAAAGTAGGAGCAAAAAGTACCTCAGTTCCCCTACAGACAACAAACCAAGAGACCTATTTCTCACCAAACTTATCTTCAGACATCTGTTTGAATAAGGGCTTTGCAAATGTTCACTAACACATATAAATCTCCTCTCACATATCAATAAAATTTTATTTTAGAGAAAGACAACGAACACAGATACATTAATCAAAAGTTAACTATATATGTCAGCAGCTAATGAAAAACAAAGACCTGCACTCCTTTACAGCAATGACAGCTTCCCACAGAGTCCACTGTGATAACGAACAGTCAGAGCCCCAGTACCAACAGCAACAACACAACCAAACGCTCACTAAATGGGATCATATAAACTTGTGGCCCATGACGTGGATGAGGCCAAGTTCAGTCTCTGCCAATACGCTTTCAGCACCTAAAAGCATTTTGGTTTTGAGTTGATAATTACAGTGTGCTGAACCAAGGAGTTGTCACTAAGGAACTGAAGCTGCCCAAAAGCAGCAAAATGCATAGAAGCTTACTGGTTTATTTATCACACAATAATGAACCCAGTTACAGCCTTTTAAGGCATGGAAGTGAAAGACAGAAAGACAGAAAGACAGAAAGGGAGGAGGAAAGAGCTTTGAACATTTTGTTCCAGTCAGTTTCCAAGAAAGACGAAAACATCAGTCATGATTCAATTGAAGGATGCCCTTCCACAGCCCCACTGCTGCTGGAGAAGTGGCCACTGGGCAGATATCCGAGACACTTATTTCCCAAAGCACACAAATTCAGTCTTTGCCAAGACGTGAATGTTCGCTGATGACAGCACACACACACAGCAGGGGAAACAAGAAGAAGAACAGCAGAAATGGCAGAATGAACTTTATTCAAGATCTGACATACGATGTCAGTATAATGAACATGACCTAAAGAAGAGTGTTACACTCATAAGCAGACTGAGTTGGCAGCTCTGACCAATTAGTAACAGTTAATTTTATGGTGATAGCCATATATATATATATACACATGTATAATATCCTGTAAAAGCTTAATAGATGTCGCCATAAATCACAGCCACCTTTCTCCTCTGCACTCTTCACATTTGGAAAGTACTTACAGTTGAATCTGCTGTAATATTTGTTGTAAATAGAAGTGAATGAAAATGTAATTCTGTCAGTCTCTGCAAGAAACCGAAAATGCATGGACCAGAAAAGTTCTCTTCTGACCTACTGTTTATATGACTGTTGCATTTAAAAAACAAAACTGTTTAATTTCAACTACTCTACATCATGATATTTACAGGAACTGTACTCTGCACAAAACAAAGACAGGCAAAATGTAGGTTTTTTATCCCCTTCCTCTTGAAGTTCAAGTTCTGTCCCAGAGTAATAAATAACAGATGCCTACATACTCATGTACTTAGAAATCATTTTGAGCAGCAGTAACCAACACAAATAGCTGTTACAGATGTTGAACTGTAATGGCAGAATACACCACATACTTACTGGTAAAGGAAATATTAAAATTTATCATTTTAATTGCTACGAGTGAAACAGCTGTCTCAAGTTTTGTCTCAAGTTGCTCAGAACTGGCACTTGCAGCTAAGAAAATGTGTATTGTCTATAGATATGCACACCATCTGCACTTAACTAAAATACTGAGGTACACAGAGACAGGGGCCCTACAGACAAGATATCACCAGGGTAAGTTAACAGACCACTTTACAAGCAGCTAATTAACTGCTGCCTCCTGCAAGACCACCACCAGCAGGAGGGCAAATACAGGGAGGGACTCGTCTGAAGCCTGTTATGGATCTGGAGGGCTATTTTGCCTTTTGGCAGTGTGACATCCACAAAATTCTCCTCAAGTAATTTCCTTTGTGTTTCTAGCCTACCCTTCTGGTCAGAATTTTAAGGAGAAAGCAAAGATCAGAAGCTAACATAAGTTTATTTTAAAATTCTATTAAATTTTAAACTAATTTTCAGATTCATTGGTTATTTTTTCCAGTGTTTTCCCATGTACACGTCTCAACTAACTTATAGGCTGGTGTGTTGCTTTCACCATTGCTTCTGCCATATTTATTTTTCCCTTGTCACATTTTCTGCAAAAATGAGAATGGTAATTCAGCCACATGTTCCAAGAATATAACAGTTCTAACTGCAAAAATAATCATTACTGATTAGCAATTTTTCTTACAGAGAAACTACAGAGAGGCAACATGATTCGCTTCTGAAACCTAGACACACACACATTGAGTTAAAAAGTTATTTGTCATCAGTGCCTGGGCAAACAACTTTTATGAGGATTCTGCTGAATCACTGTTTCCCTTCATCATCATTTCCCCCAAACAGAAAACAAGGTCAGAAAAGCTTACCTAGTTGTTTCATAATGGGGATATGTGTGTGTTAAAATAAACATTAATTTCTATTTGGACAGCATCACAAAGCTATGAAGTGCAAGTTTTGTATTCATCACAGTTCTTACTTGGTACATTTTGAAAACAGTGGTCCAAACTCCTTGCTGTCATCAATTTCTTAATTTCAGAATCTCAAGTGGAAACTTAAGATATGGATCTGGCTGCAATCAATACTTTCTTTTATTTCTACGGATTCTGGCCTCCTTAAGGTTTAGAGGGCATTATAACACAGTGAGAAAAAAAAAAAAAGGCAACCAGAAAGGAAAAAATACATTCTGAGAAAAGATGTTCTTGCATTGCCTTCAATATTATCTTGTCTTCTATGAAACTTCTCCTGTTCTAACTCACAAAATGTAAACTGTGAAACTGGAGTGGAGTCCGTCTAGATAAACAGTCACAAAGAGAAGCTGCTGAAGAAAGCAATTAAGAAACCCAAAGTATCCTCTAATTCAAGACAAAAGAAAAAATACTTGCCATGAACAAAAGAAAATGTGAGGCTGCTTCTTAGCTAACTGCCCTAGTTCTTTGCTTAGTCCAGTCTATATGTTGTTGGTTTACAGTCTTATGTACTGTCCGGCACAAAAATAAACCAGCCCTCAGGGATTAACATATCACCATAAGCACTTCAAAACTACTTTCTGTAGCTCCCTTTCCACACCTTCATAAATATAAATAAAAAAAGATTTAGGACAGAAGCTACTGGAATAATTTTCTTTCACATTGTGTCAACCAGGCATCAGAAATGCCAGCTGCTGTGGAAATTGAAGAAAACAGTAAATTGCCTCCCAATAAGGACTATTCCACCTAAGCATTTGAACATTATCATTGGGAAAAATCTCTTCTCGAGACTATTTTAAAAGGTATTTTTGCCCATAATTAACAAAGTTGAAAGCCAGCTACAGTATTTAGAAGCAAGTGGTTCAAGAACCTGCATTATCCCTGCTACTGCACAAAATGTACTGTGCTTTTACATATGGACCTTGCTAAAAGACCTAGTTAAGGACAGCAGTGAAGATGCCTGCTCCAGTACTGAGTTGTTAGCTGAAGCCCAGCTTTCCAAAATCAGTGACAGGCTTATCACTGAAACAAGCAGTCTCACAGAAAGGAGGTACATCTTGCCTCACAAACTGGAAACCGGACAGTTTGTGAGTCTGAATGAAAAGACAGTACATGCACAGGAAACGTCCTACATGCTGCAGCTTTCCACTCAGTAATTTGAATCTGTGGATATATAGGAGAGGAGGATCATCCATACCATGGAGTTTATTGCCTCCGGTGAGAAACACAAGACTGAGCTACTGACGGGCTTGAGAAGGGACATAAGGGAAACATTATATATAGGCAGGGTGCAGCACGAACTCTGAAAAAAAAAAAAGAAAAGGAAGATGACTGAACTGTTCCAGTTCAAAAGGAAGGGAATCTCCAGATCTCAGTTGATTAGTAGTGTTAATCAGATTTTCTCCTATTTTCTCATTTAGGTCCTGTTAATTTTTATTTCTTCATCCTGAGCAGTCTCTTACAGCTGCTCAGTAACAAATTAAACACCTGCCTTGCAAAGACTTCCCTTAAAGATTTTACACAGCATTTCATTTAAATGCTATCCCTAGTACAGCAAGAATTTGTCCATATGCAAACCAATGTCATAGCCACCTGTTTCTGCACAGTGATGTTTTTTTTCTCTTACTCTAGACAACAATATTTGGGGTATTCCAAGAAAAAAAAAGACAAACTTTTGCTAGCCTATTTATCACTACTTCTTAGTGACTCAGCTTTATTTTGATGCCACATAGTGCACAGCTGCCAGTCTGTTGGAAATATTTCTGCATCCCATTTGGTTAGTTAGTACAATTTCAAAAGCTTGCGATCTCCTATGGAAGTTTGTAAATGAAGTTCCCTCACCCTCCCCAGCTATAACGTGACAACGCATGCCAGAACACAAGCTCTGGCACAAACTTTGGAGATGGATGTGGAAAGGTTGCACAATTTTGAAATAAATTCATTATGATCAAGCCGCACCAGTTAAAGCAATCACTTTCCTGGCCAAAGAAATATGTGAGGAAAAGAAAAACAAAATAAACAAGTCTTCACTTTTCTGATGTCCTGTTGCATCAAAGCATAGGTTGCAACAAGCTGAGAAAGTGTAATGCGCTTCAACGTCTTTTTCAGTTGCTATGGTACAGTTTCTTATGGAAAATTCCTTGTTCTGCGTGATGTTTTTCCTGCCTCATTTGGGATGGCAGAACCGTTCCTTGTGTCACCTGAGAAACCGGGCTGTCAGTTTCCACCTATTGGTGAGAAAGAAACTCATCAGCAGCAGAACTCAATGGAAAATTCCTCGGATGGAAGTTTCTGCGCTGGAGGCCAACATGAGATCGAGGAGGAAGGAAGCATGGATGGATTGATGGATGGATGGATGGATGGATGGATGGATGGATGGATGGATGGATGGACGGACGGGACAGGGGCCAAGGGTGTCACGCAGGAGATCTGGCTTCCACCTCAGGGCCAGACACAGACTTCCTGTGTGAGCTGGGGCAAGGGTTTTAATCCCTGGGACTCCCTGCTTGTGCAGGCAGGACAACAAAGCATCTTTCCCCCATTCTTCATCCTGTGTGGGAAGCCCCAGGTCTGTCACCTGCCCACAGATCAACCAACTAACTCCAGGTTACAGGAGCGGAGCCATAGTCCAAAAGCTCTCCAGACTGGGGTTATTTGCAGCACTTCCAAAGTGCTTTGCATAGTAAGGTCTTGTTTGGACCTTGGGGCTCAAAAGTAACCCATGCAAATAATAATAAATAATTGCATTGCTCTCTGTTCTTAAGGCAAAATACCAACATAGGCAAGGCGGGAAAACTCCAGCTTTGCTGTGCAGCCAAGCTTTCAGAGGAGATCTGCGATCTATTTTCTGCATAGATATTAACAAAATTGCCAGAAACACGGTATAAAAATGGTATTATAGCACCACACTAGTGATACAAAGCAATCGGAGATAGAACCTTTTACTACGGGAAGTTCTTTTATGATTTACTTGGAAGTAGTCCAATTTTAATCTGACATTTCTCCTCCTGGAATGTTTTTCCTTCCAATCAAAAAAGCAATTAAATTCTGTCACTTTAGATTCATGATAAAACCAAAGCATGGTTAAAAAAAAATGGCAAAAAATTGGTTAAAATTTTAATGCAGTTGGGTACCTGCCTTACTTCAGAATGCTGAAAGTCCCATGGGCTCCCTATACTGGTGAGAAGAGCTTTTGACCCCTCTCATGAAATGCGTTTTGAAAATAATAAATGTGTAAATTCTTGAAAAGAGACTCTCTTAATAATATCTATCATGAGAATGAAGAACACTCTAGATGTGACAATGCAACTGCACTCCATGGGACGAATTTTCAGTTGGTGACAATATTTAGAGCTCCATTGACTTCAGTGGAGTTTCACCCTTTAATCCAAGAAGGTCTGGACTTGGTGGACACCATTTGCAGTTACATACACTTCTGTGTTTTAGAGTCCCTCCTCCTCCCAGGCAAGTTAAATGAAACATTAATTGTGTAAGAATGAAAGAAAATATGCCAAATATTAACTGAAAACAACTTAGGACATTCAAAATCTTGATTCACACAGTACTGACTTCAGCATAAAGCCAGCCAAAAAATTTGACTGAAAAATGTTAAAGGTGTGAAATAAAGTTTCAAAGATTGAGCAGCAGGAAAATGGTGATTTTCAGTTACTTTTTCAGCTTTCTAAAACAAAGAATCAAATTCAACATTCCAGAATGGAAAAAAGCTTTACCCACCCCCTCTCCAAACACCAAGAAAAAAAAAATCTTACACATAATTTTGAAATATTTGCCCAAATAAACTTTCCACTTTAAAAAAAACAAATTATTTAAATTTTCTTCAAGATGCACATTTTTCCATTTCAACATTTCAGTTTGAAACTTGAGACAAAATGGAAACAAGTGCTCTCTGCTTTAAATTACATGCTGATTTTAAAGCAGAAAGTAATTTTAAAATGCTGAAATCTCCCATGGGAGGAAAATTCTACTTTTGAACAGCTTTACTTCTGTGTATTTAAAATCTCAGCTATTCCGGAACTTTGGAGGGGGAAGAGTTGTACTGAAGATGGAGTAATTCAGTAAAAGCTGCATTATTCTTGTTGTACAAAGTCATAAAGGAACTAGGACCTTCCTCTCTTGCTTTGTATTATGGTGGAGGAACCACACTCTCAAACCAATCATCAGACGAAGGTCTAGACGCCAGTTGTTATATAGGAGCCTAAGGAGGATGCCTGTACATCAAGCACTTTGCTCCACTAATAATTATCCTTATTCTTATAGAGGCTATCAAATCTGACTTCCAAGAAACTTACCCAGTAAAAATAATATGGAGGTGGAAAGGATGTAGAGAATGGAATTTAAACTCAGATTTAAGCATGGAAAAGTTGCAAACAAGATCTAACGAACAGAAGTTTGAACCAAAACCCAAGATCTGAATACAATTGACTCGATAAACTTATGTCCGGATCTGAACGCTGTGAGTTAAATGTAATTGCTTAGAAAACCTCTCCCTGACTGAACAAAATCATCATCATCAAAGAATGATTCTACAGTTTAATTCCTACACTATGGCAAATACCCCTCCATGGACAAAACCTTTGGAAAAGCAGAATTTTCCATAAGGCAGTATCTTCATGCTAGAACCCATCATTTCAATTCTGATGGATCATCTCATCTTCAGTAATGTTGATATTGCTATATTAATATTACTCATACAAAGAAAATCCATAGAATTACTCCTCTGTTTTTCAGTTACCAATGCAAATCATTATGTTTCTTAAACATCCAGTCCCTTTGATAATCACAAGCACTGCTATTACCTTTCTTTTATCCCAGCACATTAATAATCTTTCTCCTCAAATCTCCAAGCAGCACAAGTAGCAGCCAGAGTCTGGAGATGGGGCGCACAGATGAGCACAGAAATAAACAGTGACCTAGAAGAGTTTTTTGTTCTTTAGCTGTCTTACAGTCTATTTATCCTTTCACACTCCCCAAAGATATGAGACATTTTACAGTTATGACCATAATGAAATGCCACCAAGGATTCAAGAGGACTTCCCTCCTGAACATCTAGAAAAGCAATGAACATCTGCTTAAAAGCTATACTACCAAATCAACAAATGGTTAAAGCCGCAGATATAAGACCCTGTCAGGTTGATCTCTGGATCTCCTCACTGAGGCTCCAGAAGAATATGGATAAAATTCCCTTCCCAACTTGACTCACATATACAATTAGTCGGCTGTCAGGATGAAATGCAGAAAAGAGGGAAAGCTTGATAAGCACATCAGCCTAGTGAAAGGCAATTAAAAAGATCCTTAATCAAACAGTGCCACTTTTAACAAGTCAGGCAATGTATCAAAAGCAAAGCCGACTTGCCCAAATCCTTTTGCTTCCTGAATCTGAATCCTGCAGTCACGCTGTCAGGGACTGCAAAATCTAGGTAGTGACTTTAATTGTTTAAACTTTAGAACAGTACCGCTGCAAAATATTGGGTTAATTGAAGTAAATGACCAACATGGCTACTTTTCTGTCTTTCTTATATATATTTTTTTTGTCCCTCATCATCTCCTTCCTTCTCTTCATCTGGGAGAGGGAGATTTGTACACATCACTGTTTCATAGGGTTGCACTTCTTACTGGAGCCATCTCTGGTTACTGCTTGAATACATGCAAGTATTTTCCATGCAGTTTCCCTATTCTCAGCATGATTCATCTGCTTCAATCTTGTGATGTTGGTTTGTTTTCATCCCATCTAGTGAGTTTTATTAGTAATTGTGTCTAAGAGTTTATATTTATGATGTCACGTAAGAACAGTGACACCCTTAACAACATGCTTGCTGGCTTAAGCAACACCTAGATATAAGAATATTTTCTCCACATTTGCAACATGGAAGGTATTCCCTGTAGCAAAGCCTGAGAACATACAGTAAATTCTATCCACAGAGAGCAGCTGCTTGTTAAAGGTAACAAGCAAAATGTGAAAGAGACTGCATTGCCTTTCCTTTGTCCAGTAATCTGGCTATAACAGAACTCCATGATAAAAGACTGCATATATTACTATAGTTCATATTTTTTGCATTCAGGGATACAGTGTTTATTTCATAATTCTTTACATTATTTTTCCATGATGTTTTGCTTCACCACATTTCATTGGGTTGAAGATAATGGGAGAAGAAGCTTTTGTCTCCTGTGAATCAAACCCTCAGATGGAGTACTAGTTGCCCAAAAGTGCAATTTGATTTACAGTCATCCTACAGCTTGCACAACTTAATACCACATACCAAGACCTCAATAATTCAAGTGTATCAGGACACAGAAATGCTTACCTTCCACATTATTAAATGGCTCATTAGTTTACTTGATAGCAACAACCAAAAATCTAATTCTACACTCATCAGAGACAATGAGGTTCGTCACAGATGAGGTTAGATAAAGCTTGTTCCATCACAGAATCTGAGATACAGGGAAAACAACACTTGCTGGTTTTGACTTGAATGTGTTCAAACAGGCTTTGATCTATGGCCTCCTTAGCCTGATTAGCCAGAGAATTAACATGCTATGCAAAACTCTTAAGTCCAGCTCAGCACTGACACAGCTTATAGAGGAACTGCTAGCAGAAAGCAGCACAAGGAATGATGGAAAGCTTATGACCACAGAAGGTTTATACGCAACCTTGTAAATTAATATTTCTTTTTCTTATTATAAGGCTGTGGAGACCCAGGAAAGATTTAAATCAAGGATTGCTAACTTTCCTTAGACTGCATTTCCATTTAAATAGTTGCCCATCTTTCCTAAAAATCAATCATCCTGATATCATGATATATTTCTGCAGCAGCTTTGTTCTTAGCACTTCTCTGAATTTGTATTGTCTTTCTGTGGGAGTTTCCTAAAAAGTCCCTCTGTAAGTGGACAGAAATTAGGGGACTATTCTGACTCAGCTTTTCTGCCATCTGCAGCCATATTTTTTAACCACAGGGCAGACACTAGTCTCTCAGTCCTTCAAATGTCTCCCAACAAAGCCTTTGTCCACAGTCATTGGTGTCATTCAAGATTCAAAGTTTCAGAAAGACTGCTGTTGAGATGGTTTACCTAACAAATACTGTGGATTATAACATGCATGCTTGTATACAGTATACCCAAAAAGGCCAGAGAAAACGTAACAAAATGTTTCTTAAAAGCCTTTATGGCTTTTAAGCCATTTGGTTGGGATGACTGGTCTGGTCAGGTCACAAACTCAATGCAGCTGGGCACAACATTTCATATACGATGAAAAATAAATAACGCATGCTGAGGCAGAGAGTCCATCCCAAAACTAGACCAAAACATATATATTCAAAGATTTCTCTGCACACTTTCTCTCCATTATTAAGAAAAATGCCTAATTCTTCTCTCTGCTTTTCTCATAGAAAGTGCTCTACATATTTCTGTGTACATATTCGGTCAATAAACACAAGCTGCAAACTTGACAGGGCAAAGCTGTTGTCTGTGGGAGCAACAAACACCTATGTGCTTTGTTCTATCCTGAAACTATCCTGTCTTGTAGTCAAGAAAATTTTTCAGTCCAAGATAAACTTCTTACCAGTTTGTTTAATGCTGCCATTTACCACAGTACTGCTTTGGATGTAGAGACCAAATTTAAAAGACACAGAGACCAACAGGATGGAAAGATTGATTAAATGGGAAGTAAGTTCTGGATTGGGGTTCTGCAAAGAAAAGTTGAAACCTCATTTCTTCTTCATTTCTGAAAGACATACTTTATTCCGCACTGTTTTATTTCTTAGTGTGGTACAATTTCAGGGTTCTTTAAAATGCTGCCATTAAAAGAGATAAAAATTTGTAATCTGAAAGTGTAATAAAACATTGTTATGCATGTGTGAAACCAGTTCCAGCAAGGAAATATGCTGCATCAGAATGAATAATGCAAAAGACTTCAATGAGCTGGGAAGCAGTCACCTCCTAGCTGCTCCTGTTGCAACCAGCTGAATTCCGATTAGCTTTCAGAAAGATTCACTGCATCTGCAAGGAAAGCAAAAAAACTTGTGCCTTCCTCTCCAGAAGCAAAAGCTAAGACAAAAAGGAAATATGTTCTCCAAGAAGGACCATATGAATATGAGGCTTAAGTCTGTGCTCCAACACCACATCTCTACAATGAGAACCGTGATTTACTGTGTTTGAAACTATACCTCATCAAAAACATGCATCCAATGTCTTCTCTCAGGGTTAGGCAAAAGACTAAAAAGACCTTTTCTGTAAGGTTGAGTTGAGTGCAGAGCATTTTGGGCTTCACATCTGATGCCTGCTAGGGCTGGCTGTGGCAGCTGAAGCGGTCTAACCCACAAATCCAGCCTCCTCAGTGGCAGCAAGAGAACTGACACAACTTGAAGTCAATGGCAGTTTGCACCTGTAGTCAACCGCGGGCTGCAGGAGCTGAAGGGTGGCAAACTTGCCTCTGCCCTTCCCTGTTGCAGAGGAGTGGGCAGCAGTTCCTTCTTTAGGGACACTGTGAATGCAAGTTGGGGTTCAGAGCACTCGGGGCTGTATCAAAGGCTCACCCCAGTCACTACCATGAGTGCAGGACACTAACGCACCTCTGACAATGCTAACACTGTTTCACATCATTGCCTGCCAGGACAGATGAGCATTAGCTTTCTGCAGCAATGACTGGGGGTGCTGGCAAACCATGAGCCTCTGGCCTTTTAGCTGCTTCTCATCCTGCTTCTCCTCTGCTCTCCTGGTCCTGAGGATTTTGGCCACAGGAGGATACAAATGTGTTGCTACTAATGTCAGGGATGCTGCTACATACCACACAGGGAATATATGCTGATTCATTAAACAGGGCTAGTATTTAAAAAAGGCCATCAATTTTTACGTCACAGGCCCTAAGCCAATTTCTATATTTTGGAAGACCTGGAAGAAATATACTCCTTAAGGTTTATTAGATACTTGTTTCACAAAATGTTTCTAATAGGTACAGTGCCAGTCACTTGTAGGCACCAGAAAAGTGACTACTGAGATCCACTCCAACAATTCATCCATTCCCAAACTGAGTAGATACAGCATGAAAAATGAGGTGAGAAATTACCATCAACATAGACAGGAATGGCAGTGCAATGATAACACAAATCATTTTACTCTCACCTGAAGATACTGCACCTTTGTGCACTCCCCATTGAAGTGAACTTCATGGAACAGCATCACAAGCATGGGACAATACGGATAGTCCTGGAAAGAGCAAACTACTTAAAAGGGTACTTCCACTTCTAAAGCAGATGAAGAATGAGTCTGTAAGATTTTGCCTTGTCAAGAAGGAGCTTTTCAAGCTTTCCCACACAGTGCTGGTCAATGCATTTCTGTCTGGAGGCAAGCCCATTGGTATTCTAGACCTAACAGCCTCTTGAGTGGAGACGGAAATACTGCAAAACAGTTGCTTTTCTTCTGATGAGAATAAAACAGGGACAAGACAAATCATGTCCTCCTGCACAAGCAGTCAGAGTAAATCAGTCATCTATTGTTCTTTCTTTGCCAAACACTGAAAATGAGGTTATTTTGTTTCTTTTCCATTTGTTCCTCCCTTTTTCTGTTCCTCCCTACTTTCTGCAGGACATATTCCCCTTGGAGGTTGTTGTTTTCAGCCATTTCTTTTTATTTGTTAAAATAAAAAGGCCACAGGCCTTCCAAGCTATGGGCACCAAAAAATGAGAGCACATCCTTGGAAGACAGCCTAAGAAATCAAATCTAAATAAATCCTAGGCAACATTCAGAAATGAAAGGATCTGTGTGGGAATGGTTTCAGTTCAGAAAGTTTCTAACTCAAACTGCAGCTCAAAGAAGTATTTACAACAGCAGTTAAAAATTCTGTCAAATATGTATTTCCCTCAAAATTAACATAAATTGGAGATCATTTGAAGTTAGATTTGTCTTCTTACTACACAGTCTTGGGAATAAATAACCACAATGGAGAAAAACACCTAATTTTTCATTCTTTACAATGCTGTGGTAAATAAACCAGGATGGGAGGAGGAAATAGGGGAAGTGGCATTGTAAAGACAGCTTCACTGCCCATCTCCTAACTCTGACTCCAGTCCTCCAGTACAACTCAGTGCTGTTCAAGGGATCCTCTTGGAGACTGAAAGCCTTCTCCTGCACCCTGTGACCTGTTACTGACTTTCAACAGTTTCCACACCAGTTTTCAGAGGCATTTAGGTAGCTAAAGGAGAAGCAATCATTTACTGGAATTGTTCAAAATGCAAATACTAAAAGAAAAATCCCTAGAGATTATCAGTGATACATAGATACTCTGCGATTTAGAGAAACAGGTCATAATTGGTATGTATACCCCACATAATTTTTTCCTAAATGCAAACAATACCCCCATGCAATATGTTTTCCATTTAAATGCTTAATTGCCTCCAAAAGCTAATGAGCAAGTGGCTAGCCAGAGGTCCTGCACAATTTTTCATCAACAGAACTTTAACAATTTCAGACTTTATTGCAGGGTCTTGACTTAGGTTATCTGACACTTTTTTCTCCTGCTGGGGTTTTATACTTCAATCACAGTGATTCCCTTGCAATCTGCAAATGATAGTCTTCAATTACTATGGGCATTGATGGACTAGAGATAAGACCAAGCAAGTGTTCACGTCATACCAGATCTGTATGCCTCATGACTTGATCCGCATTACGGCCTTTGAAGAGTGATAACCAGTGGAATGTACTACTCAACCACAGGCTGAGAAATTCATACCAATTCTCACAGCCCAGGAACTACTGAGCTCAAGGACTGTCTGTCTCTCCCTGTGCCCCGCAGTCGTAGTCCCACTAAGCAGGGGTCCCTTTGGCACCCTTGGTAGAGACAGTAGCTGGCAATTAAAGATCCTCTTTCTTCTGTCCAACAAACCAAAAGAAAACTACCTTACGGGAAAGTAAAGATGGCTCTAAAAGATGATCATAAAGATATGTTTCAACAGCTGGGGTTTTATTTGTATTAATTAATGACAGAAGTGTGTTCCTGGAATTGTCTATCTGCAAAATAATATTTTTTAAATGTATCAAAAATGTTGAGCTCAGGTATTTTATTATACAGAATATATGTCTAAAATAAAATGTGTATGTTAATTAAATACCCTCCAGTGAGAAAAAAAACAGTCACCACTTTTCCCCAAGTGTGTTGTGGAATATGAGATATCTGTTGAGAGGTTTAACTAACAAGTTAATGCTTAATTAATTATTTGAAGAATATTACAGAATATTTCAGAATATTACCGTGTTACTTTTATCTCTGACAAAATTTTATGTGGCTGTTGGGTTCCACGTTCTGCTGCCCTACCCTATGCCCATAACACACATGCAACTAAGCCTGAGACAACGAGTAGCTCCCCACCAAAACCCTGTCAAAATCGATTCAAGGGTACCTTGGTACTTTATGAACCTCGCTGGTATTTTTACTGGTAAATGCTCCTCAAGACAGAATAATGATCAAGCTGCACAGACCATAGGACAAGAAAGGTCTGGGAGTTTAGCCACCTCAGAGCAGCTGATAAGCACTCCTGCTTTCAGAAGGAGACAGGGTAGAAGTGGAAGCACAAGCTTTCTGCGTCTCAGCCACATGGATCCACCACCAGCAGGATGCCGTGAGGAAAGCACCTCTCTCACAGAACCTGATAGCCAGAGTACAAATGAGGTAGGAAAGAGAAGGATAGAGCCAGTGAACTTCTGCTGGGTGCATGGGCTGCCATGCTACCCAATACACCTTCATTCATACACAGAAACACAAGAAGAGGAGGGACATGCATATGTTCAAAGGGGGCCATGGACCCTTCTGCAGTTCTAACAGCTCCAGGCATAATGTAAACCATTGCTATCAGGGGCCTCTCTGCACTGGGCAGATCTGAAAACTTGCAGAGCCTACTGCATGGTCTCCTCCAAGGCACCAACTCCTAAACCTCTCTCAGAAGTCAGTTGCGAAGCACTGATAGCCTTAGTTCCCCAGAGACAGATGGCAGTGAGAGCTGTGAGGATGCTAAACTCAGCTGAAAGTAACACAGGTCATCCTACAACCGTGATAAATACTACCCCACCTCAACTGATGTTTATTGTGGACAACTGTATTCCCAATCACTTTCTCCTAAACTTCATCTTTGGATGACCTTGCACTGAGGGCTAACTGCATTTTGCACAGTCATGTTTTGTAACAATGAAATGCTTGGTGATGAACTCAAGATAATTAGAAATAGGGTTTATGAAATAATTTTGGCTACAAAGTTATTTGATTTACTTCTGATTTTCTTGTACTTTAGTATTTATTAGACTTAAAATTTCTTATTTTATTCTTATTTATACTAAATTGCTCCTCTGGGATCTGTATTTCTTATTGAGCCAAAACTCTCACTGACACAGCAAAATAAATCCGAGGCCCAATCTTGCTCGCATGCTTAGGCTCATGATAAGGAGGTTTTCAAATGGATTACTTTTTTTCCCCTTTCAGCTTAAATATAAGTACTAACTATTTAACATCCATCATGTTATTTTCCCATTACACTTTTATATATACACACAGGTTTCTGTATATAAAATCAACATCCATAGAACTGAGTATGCAGCAGATTCTGAAAGGCATAATTTAATCATTACAATATAAATGGTGCTACTTGTCATTTATGTATTACTGATTTAGCTACATATTTTGGTGTCAAAATAGCATATGTATTTGATATATCGTCAAACAACAAACTGAATGTAGCAACACCAGTGAGATTATGCATACTAAAAAGCACCATGTTGGGTTTTTTTATCTTGACTAGTACCCTAATGGCAGAGAATGCTTGCACATATGATTAATTTCACTTCATCTTTGATAAAGTCCTGAATTGTGCTCTTCACATGAATCCCATAGTGGGGCTTGATGTTAAGAGTACATTTCCGTGCTCTGCTGAAAAAGAACAGTGTGCTTATCTGAAGTTTACCTGTCAAATATACACAGGAAGGTGCATGCTCTACTTGAATTTTGACACTGGACAGTTTCCTGAGTGAGCATGTTTCACAGTCTTGCCTTGTACTCTGTCTCCGTAGTGAAAATGCATATTTTGAGTCTTCATTGCTCAGATCCCCTTACAACATCCACTATTTAGCCAGAAGTATGCTTCACATGCTGTATTTCTAGGTGATAAAACACTTGTGCTATTCATATTCATGTCAAATGCAACTACTGAAATACACCATAGATGCATATGGCTAACATTCCTGACATATGCATGACTTGATGAACAACTGCAAAGACACACGTTTTAAATGGTGACTGTGATCAAGGATGAAAACATGCAATCAAACTGTGAAAGCATTTAGTCAAGATGACAAAATATACCCTCATATATCTTTATATCTTTATCATAGAATCATAGAGTCATAGAACAGTTTGGGTTGGTAAGAACCTTAAAGACCATCTAGCTCCAATCCCTCTGCCATGGGATAGGGAGGGACACCTTCCAGTGGAACAGGTTGCTCAGATCTTCATCCAACCTGGCGTTGAACTCCTCCAGGGATGGGGAATCCACAACCTCTCTGGGCAACCTGTTCCACTGCCTCAACACCCTCACAGTAAAAAAATTATTCCTAATATCTAATGTAAAGCTACTCTCTTTCAGCTTAAAAGTGTTACCCCTCATCCTGTCACTGCACTTCCTGATAAAGAGCTCCTCCACAGCGTTCCTTTAAGTACTGGAAGGCTGCTATAGGGTCTCCCTGGAGCCTTCCCTTTTCTAGGCTAAACAATCCAAATTCTCTCAAACTGTCTTCATATGGGAGGTGCTCCAGCCCTCTGATCAATTTTGTGGGCCTTTTCTGGACTCACTCTAACTAATCCATGTCATTCCTGTGCTAAGGACTCCAGAACTGAATGCAATTCTCCAGGCAAGGTCTCGTGAGAGTAGAGCAGAATAAAGGGAGAGAATCCCCTCCCTTGACCTGCTGCTTACCTTTGTTTTGATGCAGCTCAGGATACTTGGTTTTCTGGGCTGCCAGCACACACTGACGGCTCATGTTAAACTTCTCATCCATCAGCACTCCCAAGCCCTACTCTCAATCCATTCTCTGCCCAACCTATATTTGTGCTTGGGATTGCCCTGACTCAGGTGCAGGACCTTGAACTTCGTCTTCTTGAACTTCATGTGGTTCACACAGGCCCTCCTCTCAAGTCTGTCAAGGACCCTCTGGATGGTATCCCTTCCCTCCAGCGTGTCAACCTCACCACGCAGCTCGGTGTCACTGGCAAATTTGCTGAGGGTGCCCTCAATCCCACTGATCTCATCTCCAACAAAGATGTTAAAAATCACTGGTCCCAGTACCAGCCCGTGTGGAACATCACCCATCTTCAGTCTCTACTTGGACATTGAACCTCTGACCACAACTCTCTGAGCATGACCAGCCACTCAATTCCTTATTCATCAACTTGTCCATCCATCAAATCCATGTGTCTCCAATTTAGAGACAAGAATGTCATGCAGGACAGTGTTAAATGTTTTGCTGAAATCCAGGTAGATGACATCAATTACTCTTCCCTTATCTACCAATGCTGTAGTCCCATTATAGAAGGC
Source organism: Dromococcyx pavoninus (assembly GCA_033558185.1). Classification (NCBI taxonomy): domain Eukaryota; kingdom Metazoa; phylum Chordata; class Aves; order Cuculiformes; family Neomorphidae; genus Dromococcyx; species Dromococcyx pavoninus. The sequence continues at coordinate 1,061,187 of JAUMJL010000102.1, read as the reverse complement.
CACCAAATTCATAAGAAATAATTTACCCTTAGCGAACCACGTTGGTTGCCACCAATCACCTCCTTATTCAGTCAACATCTCTCTTATACATTTACCTATGCTATAAAACATCTCCATTGTAAAGCATATATAATAGGATCAGGACAAGTGGTAAATATGTATATTGCCCCTTGCAATATACAAATATGTATATTGCCCCTTGCAACCTCATTCCCATTTGGATTTCAGCATCTAAAGCTTTTTGGTTTTCAGCATCTGAAGATGATAAGCCTCCCAACCTCTGAATCCCAACTACCAATGAGAGTCAAGACTCACAAGTTCATCAGGGACAGTGAAGCTTCTCCTCCCAATGTGTATTTTGCTAAGATTGATCGGTTTTCCTCCTCTGTGTTCTGCCTTTTGAGGTCATGGTGTCTTTTGCAGGAAAATGAGCCACTTTTACCAATTCCCAGCTCTGTGAACTTCAGGAGTTGATTTGAAAACATCCAGGTTTAAGGCTTAGCTGGTGAGGAAACCACTACAGCTTAAAAAGAAATCTCCATTTAAAGAACAAGTGAAGTCAGAAAAAGTCTGAGATCACCTTTAACTAAATGGTGTAACAAGTTCTAAAATGCAAGTAAGAATCCCTGACTATAAATTGAAAAGTTCAGCGCTCAAAATTGAATGGAAGAGGGATACTCTCAAAACTTCTGCCTTCAAAATTAGCATCGCACATGCAGTTAGCAATTTTACTGTGGAACTGGAGCTACAGATTGCAATTTTTTAAGATCATCAAAATAAGTCAAAATTAATCTATAAAAAACACTTCTACCAATTGCAATCAGCTGCAGACTTTCTCTAATAGAGGCCAACTAGAAGCACAATAATTATTATCTAAACTGCACATTCACACTCCCATACTTGAAGAAACAAAATACCAAACTGCAGAAATACAAATGAAACATTATTATCTCATGAATATACAAAAATTTTCCCTATGAAAGTCAAAATCCACATCATATAATCTGAAACTCAGTTGCTATATGTGTGGCCAGCCACTGAAAATATCTTTCCACTAAACCACCCCCTGACTAACCAACAAGCCTGCCCAGTATTCTGTTTTCCATCATTGATAATATCTTTAGAATGAAATTGAGAGAGTTGCAAGTACAGGTTAGATAGGAAGTACAAGCTGATGTCAGCACATCTGCTATTTCTCCACCTAGGGGACCTGAAACCTGGAGCTTACCAGCCTCTCCGTGAAAGGACAAAGCTCCAGCCTTCCTTTCAGTTGCACCCAAACAAGTACAGTGACTTTGTGGTTTGAGGATGGGGGTTACTGGGCTGACATTCAGAGAACAATCTGATTCCACAAATCTCCAAATCACCTGCAAGCAGCTTCTTATTCAAGTTCTGCTCTGAGAGTCTCAGTCTGGGCACTTCCACTGATGTTTTATGCATGCCCTTTCCTCAGGTTTTGCTTTTCATGTTACTACCAACACAGCAATGTTTTATACTGACTGCATTTCCACCACTAATCATGGAAATGTAAATGTAATGGACTGATACATTCAAGCCCTAGGCTGCAATCTAAGTGATGAATGAAGAAAGTCCATAGTTCTTCATGGAGAAAATGGCTTTGTTTCTTCCACCCCTTTCAACAGGTCTAGTAGGCTCAGTTGGCAACCTTGCAACTACAGTTTCTGTGCAGAGATGCAGATGATTAATTTTTGAAATATCATGGTATTAATGAAAAAACAAATACTTTGCTCACAAAATTAGTGAAGGTAACTATCTAGTAACAATTAGCAACTATGCCCTCAAGACATTAGTACATAATCCAGTTGATTTCAGGAGACAAAAATCTTTGCAAGGTTTGCCATCCATGCAAAGTTTCTGTACCTGCTCATGTCACCTCACGACAAAATTATGGCTCAGTTTTCGATAGCAACAACTGAACACTGTAGGCAATTCCCAGGCAAGAGGTTTCCAGACTGACACTAAAATGGTACAACCTGGTTTATAATGACTTAAGCACAAAGAGCATTTCACCATGCGGACTCTCATGCATCTGAAATCAGAGCAGTCACTGTTAGATATGCACTGTCAAAGAAGAAATATCTTTTGATTTCACACAAAAAGGAACCAAGAAGTCTGGTACATGTCTGAAACATGTCTCTGCACCACAATCTGTAAACTTTCAAGGTGGAAATAGTCAAGATATAGAGTAGAAGATGAGCCCACTAGCCAGCAGCAACTAAGGATACACAACAGGGAAAGGAAATGCCAGGAGTGTTGGGATAGGGTATTAGACAGACAAATGTGGAAGTAGCATCATTGGGTTTTCTAGCACGGAAAATGGGCAGTTGGAGTGGGAATTATCCGCCAGCTGGAAGTGAAGACTAATTTTCTACCATTATGCCAATTAAAGGTACAGATCCGAATTTGGATCAAAGCCTGGGACAGAAATTCAGTCCTTGTGAGTGATGACTAGAACCTGACCCCTCAAGTCAATGGGTCTTTGGACTTCATCAGTTTGCTTTTCCCACTTTGAAAGCTGTCACTCAAGAAGAGGAAAGTGCTGTAACTTTTAGCCTGAGATTGACTCTTTAGAAGTCATCAATCTTGGAGATTTATTCAGTAGTGAAAGTACCATTTTACCAATACAATGATGGAATTTCAAACAAAACCGCTTGCAACAAACTTTTTAATTTTCTTTTAAACACATAAACTTCTAATACTTTGCAATGGAGCTTGTCACACTGTTTTTAGAAATTGTTATCCATAGACAGTCAAAACATGGCTTATGACAACAAAAATATCATAGAACCATTGAATGATTTGGGTTGGAAGGGATGTTAAAGATCAACCCCCTTGCCATGGGCAAGGGACACCTCCCACCAGACCAGGTCGCTCAAGGTCCCATCCGACCTGGCCTTGAACACTTCCAGGGAGGGGCATCTGTTCAACTGTCTCGTTACCCTCATCATAAAGAATTTCTTCGTCATGTCTAATCTAGATCTTTCCCCTTGCAGTTTAAAGCCATTCCCCCTCATCCTATCACTACTTGCCCTTGTATAAATTCCCTCCCCAGCTTTCCTGTAGTCCCTTCAGGTACTGGAAGGCCACTACGAGGTCTCCCTGGAGCTTTCTCTTCTCCAGGCTGAACAAGCCGAACTCTTTCAGCCTGTCCTCACAGCAGAGGTGCTCCAGCCCTCTAATCACCCTCATAGCCCTCCTCCAGACCCATTTCAGCAGTTTCATATCCTTTTTATGTCAGGGATTCCATAAATGGACACAATATTCCAGGTGGAGTCTCACAAGAGTGGAGTAGAGGGGGAGAATCACCTCCCTTGACCTGCTGGCAGCACTTCTTTTGATGCAGCCCAGGACATGGTTGGACTTCTGGGCTGTAAGCGCACGTTGCCAGCTCATGTTGAGCTTCTCAAGAATCAGCACCGCCAAGTCCTTCTCCACAGGATTGTTCTCAGTCATGTCACACCCCAGCCTGTATTGAAACCATGGATTGCCCTGACCCAGGTGTAGGACCTTCCACTTTGTTGAACCTCATGAAGTTCACACAGATCCACTTCTCCAGCTTGTCCTGCTCCCTCTGGATGACATTCCATCCTTCTGGCATGACAACTCCATCGCTAAGCTTGGTGTCATTTGCAAATTTGCTGAGGCTGCACTCAATCTCACTGTCAATATCACTGATGATAGAAGAAACTCAAGAAGAAACTCAACTTGCTACTCACAGCAGAGGTAATCCTTCAACTTCTGTGAAAACTGATTATGATCTGCATACAGCTTCACCTAGCTCAAAATCTCACCTTTGTCCAAAAATCAACATGCTAAATACACAAGAATCTTTTTCAACATAACTGTCAGTGATTGCCGTGTTTAATGCTAGCAGACAATAGAACTTAGACCAAATAGGAAACATAAATGTTAATTATCTTGCTGGAGATGAGAAAACAGATGACATCTGGAGCTGGCATTATTGTAAACAGGAAGAAGGTATGAGAGCTACTTAACTTAGGGGTTTATAAATACCAGATATGCACATCAGGAGGAGGAGGTTGGCAGGTTAAGAGAGGGCAAGTGCAGCTCTGTAATAATAAGTGAACAAGAGAAACAGAAAGAGAGCGTATATAAAATTATTTACGCAAAACCATTTTTGTCTGGGACCATTTCCATTACACTATTTATTGCACAGATAGTCAGTATGGTGGCAGAAATTGGCCTTGTCTTATGCATTGCTACAGTTTACCTGATTCTCTTTCCTAAAGCAATAAAATTACAAAGACTGAAACCAACATAGCTATGCAGCAGATTGCAGAGCATCAGTCTCACAAACCTCCCCAAAGCACAACAGGAAATCCTGAGCCACATCCTGCAAGCATTTACGCACCAACTGAACTTCGTACATTGCAATTAATTTTGCTGACATCATGTGTGTTTCAGCACACAAAACCAATCACAAACTTCTGTATTTTTAGGTTCAGGACTCACTTGGCACTAGTCACCTTAATGTGCAGCTTACTAAACGTGAGAGTAGTCTCTGTTTTGGTACAGTTTTTTCCTCAGAACAGCATGTATGTTGTTACAACGTTAATGCTGAAAATTAATGCTCTGCAGTCACTGATGTTTATTTAACCAATTATAATGTTGTCTAACACAGCTGGGAATGGAGGTACCATAGCCTCATATTTAAAAGCATGGCATTTTATATAACATTAGAGAGCTCTAGCGTGCATGTTGTCCATTTCCCTAGCAGCTTCTTTCTTCACAGGAATTAATGTTCTAATCAGAATGCATCTGTATATCACTTTCCTTATACTGATCATGTATCAGGAATTCAGTGATTACCTTACACACTCCACTGCATATGCCAGGCCAGATAATTCAAATATTGTCTGGTAGAAGAGATAATGAGGCATTTCTAATTACAAAATAGTACCACACAAAAAAAGATATGGTAAAAGCAAACATCAGGGAGGTATAATAAAAAGGGAGAAAAAGACCTTCTGTTGCATTGCAGGAACATCCTTCTGTGGATTGTCCTTAGTGCAACAATCTAGATGTAGGTAAGCATTAATATTCACAAGATACTTAGGTACTTCAGCATCAGTCTTTGCAACCTTATATGCATATGCAGGCATGGGCATGCCCTCATGCACAGGTCAAGAAAGATTCCTAGGACAGCATTTATACTCTGCAAAGTTGGACGCAAAGTTGGTAGTAAGCCCCTAGACTACAATTTGTGCTACGAAGCGATATCATTCAGGGTAGGATGGAGATAGGATGTAGTGTCCCTTAGCTGCAAGCCTAATGCTCACCAGCTATATTAGGAATCTCTGGAGTGACTTGGCAGAGAAACAGTTCAGACTTTCAGTGACACTTCAGAAATACATGTACACACACAAAAAAAAAATCCAAGAAAAAAAGAGGCAGTAACAACCTTCTCTGGAACACTTTAAGAACTTAATGTACTGATGAAAAATAGAAAGCAGCACAATTGCTATGAATGACAATATCCTTTTCCAGTTATCTGCTGCAATGCTAATCACTGGTTCAAAAATCAACATTCCACATGTCCAATTCTAAAACTGTCACTAGATTTGAAAAATAGCAGCTGAAGTTAGGGATACTTTTTTTTAACTCTTCATAGTTAAGTATGTTTAGCTCTTCATGTTTTTTCGCATTTTACCTGCTTCTAACTGAACGTGAAAGAATTTGTATGTGACATTCATTGTCCCTCATGCAATCTTCTGCTCTACTCTTACATAGTCAACATCTTTCCCAGCTGTGGAGGTTGAAGTATACAATGAAATGAAAAGAACTGAAGATTTAACCCTTACCATTCTCACATTTTTACAACACTCAAATTTCAAAGTTAGCCTATGTTCATTGCCAATATGATCAATTTAAAAGCAGAGTGTATGTAACAATACTGACTTCTGCTTCTAATCTAGGGTGTGTTCTCTCCCAAGAATATGTTCAGTACACAGGACCGGCCAAAGACCACTGAAATCAATGGAAAGGCTACCGGTGACTTTGATAGAATATGGATAAGGCTGACTTCATTGACTAATTGCAAGGGCTGAATTTGGCTTTGACAGACGTAAAGCGGTTCATTCCATGTACCTTTAACAATTGCATACATTTTAACCCCACACTTCCACTCCCAGGAATTTAGAGCATTTTGTTCTAGCTCTGTTAAAGAGGCCCATCACTTGCACAGGTAAAATAAGCGACTGAAACACATACAGTTGTTTGTACTTACAGGTGTCTGGCTTGAGCTGACTGTTGGTAATTCCAAAATACTGGGGATTTTCAATGACAGGAATCTTCGTCATCCCAATGATAACTGCATCAGGACCCCCCTCAGAAGAAGACGGCGTGTTACTGCCATTTGAGATGTGATGGAGGGGACTGGCTGAATCGTCGTCATTGCTGATAACTGAAGAAGGACCTAGAGTTAGAAACAAAGATTTTCCTGTAACTCAGCACATGATTCCCCACCCACAGACAATTCCTTTTTTCTTTTTTTTGGGGGGGAGGGGTGGCACAGTTTGTGCTCTATCCCGGCAGTCAACAGCTCTCTTTGTGTGCCTTGTTGACCTTACCTCAAGAATTTTATATGTCTGGATGTAGATGTAGAACAGTGGGTTTTGTCCATTAGAGGAGTTAGAACGGGAAGCAAATTTTTGTACTAGTAGTTCACCTAGACTAAACACATCAGGGTCCAGAATAGACTTTCACTGGAAATGATGTTCAGATTTGTTGAACTCCTTCTGTCATTTTCAGAAATCAGTGATGAAATACACTTACACTTTACCTTATGCCCTACTTGGATCATACAGAAATAATTGTCATAAATCCAGGGGATGATTGCCCTCCCAAGACAACATTATAACAACATAAAATTGACAGAGGAGATGGGCTCATGCTGACGTGGGAAACTAATAATTTCTGAAAGATAACACAGTTCAGAGTCAAAATCCAAGGGACAATTTGAACAGTCACAGAAGGTGTGGAGAAGATGCCGAGAAGGGTGGAGGGAAAAACACATCCCACCACATGACAAAGCCTAGGGTCACTGCGGAGGGCCTCATCCAAGGGATATCCCACTGGCTCTGCCATCCATACTTGGGTCTAACCACCTTCCAGAAGGAGATTTACTTTGATCAGTAATTCAATGACAGTTTTTGTTTTGTTTTCACTCTGTGCTTTATACTTTTAATGAAAGTACCATGGAGGTAAAACCTGCTTAGGATTGTCACTTCTGTGAGTTTCTGTGAGCCCTTTGATCTAATAGTGAGAACAGAAGAGGTAACATTTGAGCTCTTACTATCTAACTCTGCCATTTAAATTCCACATTTACATTTTCCAGTTTACATCTGGTACTCAAAGAACACCACAGTCACCATTTAGCAGTGACAACATTTTGCCTACTCTGTCCAGCAGAGATCACACATGCCACATTTCACTTCATTCTTGTTCTTGTTAACTAGTGGTTTTGGGGTGGCATTCACATCTCCTAATTGTAACAACCAAAAATTATGCTAGAAGTACATGGAAAAATCACCACTGAAAAAGTGCCTATCCTGGAACAGCATCCTCAGACAACAACTGCAGTCCACAGGCAGTATTTACAGTGGGGTTAATGCCCAAAAAGAAAAGAGCAGAGAGGACATTGAGGCCAGCAAAAAGGCTGTGTTAACTTCAAGGTACCAATCACCTCATTGCAAAATGTCAGAGCCCCAGAATGAGATTTAGGCTGGACAGAAGGAACAGTGCAGAAGCAAGACAGAGCTGACTAATGCACCACATAGATAGCACATATATCCGTAGGAGAGACAGAAGAGTGCAGAGAGAAAGGGAAAGGGAGAATGGCAAGCAGCAGCAGGTCTTGTCGATACATCATTGAGGATACAAGAGATGATGGGCAGGACCCAACATAGCACAAAAAGAATTAAGGAACAAGATGAGAACTAGGACATTCCCAGACACAGCAGTCAAGAAAGAGAAGCTCTAAAGAAAGGAAACCCTTACTTTTTTGTGGTTCACCATATTGTTAACAAAACCACTTTATCATTATATGGCATGGCTCACAAGAACAAAGCCTAAATAATTTGGCATGTGGCTACTCAACCTACCTTTAGAGACTCAAATGTACTCCTACTTTCCTTTCGCCCCAGTTGGTTTAACGGTGCATATGGGAAATATTCTCATAGTTTGAAAAAAGTATTTCCCTCCTAGCTTGAAACATTAGAGGTAATTTTTCAAATACCTGCACTTCACTGGAAAGTCACTGTTGACAAATGTAAGTGAAGCCTAGATCTCAACGATTTATCAAGTGAAATACTAATATAAAGGCTGGTTTTGTCATTACTGATCACCCAGATCCTCAAAAGTTTGATTCAACTAGGAAAGCTGCCAGGATTAAGAGTTTTTGGTGAAGATTTTTCTAATGAAGTACAGAGCCTAACATATTGTGGGAATGGGTCCTTCAGATAGCATACAATATACGTACATGAACTCAGAAAACATTTTTTCAGGTAAAGGAGAGTAGTGTGCAGTGGCACTACCGTGCAAAACCATTTAAAACCCCATTCCATATTTTCTAGGCATCATCCTTAAACCTCTACACTTTTGGAATGCCAAGCTAATGGCTCCAAAAAGCAGGCCAACAAATACACATTTTCTAGGGAAAATAAAGTCCTTCTATACTAATATAGCTGTAGTATGAGGGTCAGACCTCTTCTCTTACAGCAAATGGGCAGACTCTCTGGGCTCTGTAATTTAACAGAGACACGTCTCTAAGTCCTCTTCAGCCCTGCTGTTCTCCATTGCACAGGAAGAGACTCTTCTGTCACTATTCACTTCTCCCACACATTGCAGTGATGGCAAGGAAAAGTGACCATTACGCATTTCAAGATGTTTAAGTGGTATAATGAATAGAAACTCAATCTGTTCATCAAATATTTTTGCACTACTGTAAGACAATTTTGTACAGAGAGCTATTTTTTCAATCTGTATAAAGTGCTGCAGGTAAAAAGTAGGCAACTGTTCTATAAATCTATTCAGTAAATTAAGCTAACTAGTTAAAACTAGCCCTCTGTGCGATATGAAGCAGGCTCCAAGTATATTCAACTCTCTTAAGCAGGTGAGGAAAAACCTGGACAATAAGGAGATTTCTAAGCAATTCCTAGCAGTTTAAGAAAAAAAAACTCTGGGAACTTCGCTCTGTGTCACTTATTGAACCCTCTCACTTATTCACAAGTAATCAGCTCTTGCATTGGTCTTCAGAAGTAGTTGTTTGGGTTCAAAAATCCTATTTCCTGTGTATTTCTTCTCTAATTAAGAAAAATATTTCAACAGATGGAAATTTTTGTGTATTAGAGGCAGTTCCAAACTTCCCCTTTACTAGAACTTTTTCATCAACATGGTATATAAACTGGTATATAAACTGTTTCTACACTTGCTTATTTTCCAGACTATCCACTTACCATAAAGCTACATTCCACTTTTCCAATGCATTAAGCCACATTACAATCACAAGTCAGCAATGCAGCTGGCTATGACTGATATTCTAGTAATGCAAAACCTTTTTTCCAGGATGCAAGATAAGGCCATTACCTTTGCTGACAAGAAGCTAGATCTGCCCTTTTATGAATACACACTAAGCCCAAACTAAAGAAAAAATTTTTAAAGCTCCTTTAAATGTGGTTTCATCTAGATGAAACAGGGTCACTGAATTACTTCTCAAAGGCAAAATGAGTACAATAATTACCCCAAGTCACCTATAACTGATTCTATTTTTTATAAAATCTGCTATTAATTTCACAGCTGAAATCTGAAAATTTTAGACTTATCATTAGTGGGAATTAAAATCATGGATTGTCAGCATCCTTTTGCTATTGCCAATAGCTGACACACAGTCAGGCTGAGGTTTTAGAAAAACTCCAGTAGCCTTCACCTTCAAATGAACTTCACTTGATTTCATTTTTAGACCATATTTCTTATCTGAAGAAGATAGAAGCCGAAGCCAGATGTGAAACTGTAGCACACCCTGGAGAAGAAACATGACAGCTATACACTGCAGGCCTGAATTTTTCCTCTCATTTATGTCGAGCTACCCCCCTGCCCATTCTGTATTCCCCAGTCCCAAAAAATTCCTTCTGCGTACAAAACCCAGTATCTCTGAAAAAGTAGTGACGTGTAAGAAAATCAGTTATATTTGAAACTGAAAGTCAAAATACCTCCCATACCCCTAGGTTGTGAATGATCTTCTGCATATGGTATGGGGACAGGTAGAAACAGCAAATATCTCTTGCTGCACATCCCACAGAAATCTGGAGACAATCAAACACTGCTGGGGTGGGATCATGGTTTACCTTCAGTAGTGTTAGTATCCCTCCCTGAAATATAAACCACCTCTGCGCTACCTCTTGGACTGTTGCACTGTCCTGTCCTTGACCTCAGCAGTGCCAACAAATGTGAGTTTCCTTAGCTTTAGAAATAAAATTTAATAAAGCTGAATTACTTTAAAGGTGTTCTGCTATTTCTGCCCAGGAGAAGTTTCATGATTATAAAATATAGACTTTCCTGCTGCTCCTATTGCCATTGGAGTTAACATACTTTTAACATGGATGCTACCAAGACCTACACTGTTAAGCTATGTTTTGCTTTGCATTATTTCAGACTTCTGTTAATACTTAGATAGTTGGCTGTGGCAACACATGTGACTACCGGCTGCCACTGGAATAATTCACATGACCTTCTTTTGTGCCAAAGTACAGAAAGAGTCCCAAAGTGAACAGTAGTATGACCCAGCTAAGCAGGCTCAGGTGAAAAAAAACAAACCAGAAGCTCTCAAATGCAGAAACAGAAAAAACATGTGGATTTTGTTTGCATCTGGCATGGTCTTGCAAGCAAATATACTCAGACTTTAGTTTAGATGATCACAAACAGACTCTGTGTCCATCTGCTTCTCCCTCCACCCACTGTTCAAAGATATAAGCAGACTATGCATGTTTCTTCTCCAGGCTCAAACAGAATAGCTTGGAGGCTACAAAATCCTGCAACATCCACGCACCATGCTTCCGACCTCACAGATTACACCTAAAGTCACTACTAATCACTCAGGCACACTAGGAAACAATAGGAATAATAATTATCAAAACAATAGCCAATTTCAGCTTTGTTATTAGAGCCATATAGTTACAGGGATACATATGCCTAGTTAAGTGTTATGAGGCAGCTCAGGTAAATATGTTTGTTTATGGAGACGATTTTGTTCTGTGATGCCTTAACAACCACAGCTCCTTCCATGAAAAATGGTGTTGACTGCTAGGAAGCATCGTCTCTTGTGCTAGCATTGACTCTTCTTCCTTTTTCTGGGAAAGACCAGTCTGTGCTGGGACATGGCAATTGCACACCATCAACTCAAAAGCAGGACAGTGAGCACACAGCATCTCAGTCAGCATCACCTCGACTGAATTTCAAGGCCATACTGAATATTCTCTCTTTTTCATATTGGAAGGGGTGTATTTTTTCACTACTTAAATACCTTGTTCTGAAAAAGCAATTACACAGTATTTCTTTTACCATAAGACTCCCATATTTGCTGTAGATTCTAAGTTCTCTTCTGCATGATTAAAATGTAAGTTTTATGCCTCAGCAACAGAAGACATTCAATTTTTAGTGTTAGCAAGCTAGGATCCAACTTTCTAACCAGATCAGGTATCTTTTTAGCTTAACTTTTAAATCGCTATCTTATCTTTCACTCCCTCTGAAAGACAATTCACGAGTCAGGGCTTGGTACATTGTTTTATCTGTTTTTTTTCTGTTCAACATCTGTATGCAACTGTGATATTAAATCATGTTTATGCAGTTCTATTAGACTGGATAAGAGAGTCTAGCATAACAGAAAGTAATACAATTATAGAAACATTATTTTATATTTTTTGTTCCTTAAAATGCTGCATGCTGAATATAGGGGATTGAATTAAAAGGCATAAATATAAAACAATGAACAAAATTCAAAGTTGGCTGAATAATCTTCCCCTAAAGAAACCTGTTTTGTCTCACTTTGCTTGGTTGCAAAGTTAAAGTCAGATTCTTCGGCAAATCCAGAGTGGGCTGATTAAAATTAAGGTCTTTGCTTTGCATGAGGGAAAACACAAGACAATGTGCTCCTATCATTTCTCAAAGTTTAGCTATGCAGAGAAATAGCATTTCTTGCCTTTCCCCTTCTAACTGACCCTCCTCGTCTCATATGCCAATCCCTGCCAGCTCCCTGGGAAATATCCATTAGTCTGTGCCTCAGTGCAGTCATAGAATCATAGAATGACAGAATTGCCTGAGTTGGAAGGGACCCAAAAGGACCATCGAGTCCAGCTCCTACCCCTACACAGGACACTCCCAACATTCACACCATGTAACTAAGGGCATTGTTCAAATGCTTCTTGAATGCCAGCAGGATGGGTGCCATGACTGCTTCCTTGGGGAGCTGTTCCAGTGCTCCACCACCTGCTGGGTGAAGAACTCTTCCTAATATTGAGTCTAAACCTTCTTGGTACATCTTCCTGCCATTACCTCAGGTCCTATCATAGGTTGCAAGAGAGACGAGATCAGGACCTGTTTTACCTCCCTCCCTTGTGAGAAGGTAGTAAACAGCTATGAGAGCCCCTCTCAATCTCCTCTTCTCCAGGCCGAACACACCAAGTGACTTCAGTTGTCCCTCATACGATTTCCCCTTTAGACCCTTCACCAGCTTTGTGGCTTCCTCTGGACACTCTCCAGTAATTTTATGTCATTTTTATACGGCAGTGCCTAAAACTGCACACAGTGCTTGTGATGGGGCTGCACCAGTGCAGAGCAGAGCAGGACAATCCCCTCACTCGACCAGCTGGTAACGCCGTGCTGGATTCACCCCAGGACACGATTGGTCCTCTTGGTTGCCAGGGCACTGTTGGCTCATGTTCAACTTGCCATTGACCGGAACCCCCAGGTCCCTCTCCACGGGGCTGCTCTCCAGACTCTCACACCCCACTCTGTACATGTATCCAGAGCTGCCGTGTCCCAGGTGCAGAACCTGGCACTTTGCCCTTGTTAAATTTCATGCAGTTAGTGGTTGTCCAAGTCATCTCAATAGCCAGTGCCACACTCAGTTGCAAAATGAGTATTGGGGCTAATCCTCCTTTGTGGTGGAGAAAACGTAAGAATAAAGTCACCCCAGGCAACAATATATCCAAGTTTATCCTTCTGAAGCATGCTGCTCTTGTCAGCTCAAATAGTCCTTGTCCTTCTGCCCTGGTGCTGCACACTGAGCCAAAAACCACACTGCAGACATTAAGATCATGACAAAACCTGAGACTTGCCAAGCTTAGGTGTTTAGAGAATAAATAATTTCACTCTTCTCACAGGTATCATTAATCTGTTTAATTCATTTGCACCCACCAGTGCTCATTTAAGCTTGTACTCAGTTCATTCTTCATATACAAGATGAGAAAAACTTTCTGACACTGCACAAGACATTCAGTCCCCATCCAACAGCATGCTGCCAGGAAGGCAGGGGAACAAGAACAGAGAGCTTGAGAACTTCCCCACACCCAGCAGACAAATACTGCTGTTCCCTGTCACCATGAACTTCTAACAATCTTTGAATAACAGATGGAAGAGGGCTTATGGAAAGCCTCTTGCAGGAGTAAGTGGCTGAAAATAAAAGTTTGGTTTTACAACCATTGCAAAACAAAGTGAAGGCATTTGTTTGAAAATCATGATGAAGCCACATCGCTTTGACATATGGTTTCATTTGGGTGATCAAGAATCTGAAGTAGTTTGCTTCTGATTTCATGTAAAAAAAACCCCAATGTTCTATCTTTTCTCATTTCCTGCAGCTTCACTATAAGTCTAAATTGTGTTCTTATCATTGTATCATTTTCATGCAGAGCGAATAAGTTAGTGTTGGATTATTTTCTTTCCTGCATATAGTAATTTAAGTCTAATGAAATAACAGGTACGTTATTCAGCTTTATAGTACTGAATTTTCAGCGTTACTAGGTGTCAAAAGGTCAGTCATGCTGACCTTTCCCCTAAAATGCACGTTCCTCTCGCTGGAAAACTTATTTCAAATGCCTAAATCCACTAGAAAGCAAAAACCCCCACAATCTGGGTAATTTCCATTGAAATGACTGTGCATAGATTTTAGCCACTCAAGTATTTCATCAAGCCCTTTTGTTGCAGCTTTGAATCTAAGAGCCACAGCTGCATATTTGTTTGCTTTGGTTTTATTCTGGAGTATGACTGTGAAAGAATCCCAGCCAGTTCCTTTTTTCTCACAACTTTGTCCATGTTCCCCTGTATGCTCGCATTCACACATACCTTTACGCACACGACTAAAACACTCCAGAAGTCATAGTTTCTTGCAAGGAACATTTCCAAATAGGAAGAGCTTCCTAGGATAGCCTATGGGACCCCTTCATAACACAACTCACTCCCCACGTCACACAATCTACAGAATGCAGGTATTAAGACACAGGTATCTAGGTCTTGGATAGACTGGCAAGGCAGTTCACCCAAGAAGCCTCCTTTGCAGCACTGCAAAACCCTGTAAAAAAAAATTATGAGGTCTTCAATACAAACTGGATTTGCTAACACTGCCTGTGCAAGACAAAAGACCCCTGCCTCTGCCTCAGCCTCACTCCAGGGCCAGCTCTCTCTAAGGATACCAACAGTAAAACCTCAGCCTGCAGCACAAAGGTTGCTGATTTCTTTCTCCTTTCAGTCAGAATGGGAAGCATTTGTATAACAGATCTCACAAGCACAATCTGGTACAAATCTTCAAACTTTTAAGCACCGTAACCAATAAATCCTTATAGTTCGTCCTTCGTGAGGTACATGCTACTATTATTATCAATTTGGAGGCAAGAGGAGAAGCTCTTCATGGTTTGCCAATTTGCCCAGCACTGCAGGTCAAAGTCATGACCAGGACCCCAGAAGGACTGCCAGTCCCAGCTGCTGAATCACAGAGCCCTTCAGCACTTGTAGCCCACCTTCAGCTGCAGGGTAAACGGTGGCTGTACAGCCTCCCGCTGCTTTGTGGACATGCTTGCAGTATCTGCAGCTCAGATGATGTACCCTATCACAAAGAATGAGAAATTTATGGCCTCTGATTATTGGTAGTCACATGAAATACAGACCTGAGACAAAAACCTAGCAGGGATGTAGTGTATTAATCAATATGAGTATGTGAGCCAGAGAAATAAGGATACATGACAGCAGAAAACGTGAAAGAAGGAAAGAAAAATTGATTTATCTTTCTTAATATAGATCACCAGGACCATTAATTATAGCCACCTGCAGGTCTGGCTATCTGAGAAACGTGGGTAAAATTACAAACCTTCAAAAAGACTACAGTGAAAAATCACCACAATAAGAAAAAAGATCAGCTGGAATGCGCTTGCTGGTATCAAGAGAAAAAAACGATTGACCCCAAAAAAATCCTTGTTGCCTTTCATTTTAAAACTATTTAATTAATAATCACTTCCCTCCACACTTCTCATAAATGATTTAATTTTAGCATTCCCATTCCTAGGGCTGGGAATGAGGTCTTCTGTTGGCTACAAGACAAATACAATGTGTAAAGAAACAACAGAAGCAACACAAGTTTCCCTGTGCTGCTTTGGCAGTCAGTCTTTAATTGAGAAAACAGAAAAGCTAATTGGAGTCGTCAACTTGAATAATTTTCCAAATTCTGTTTAGTTAGACATGGCTATAAAATATGGTAGATCCACTACGTAGTGGATAAATGCTCCCTGATATTGAGCTTGTAGTTGCTGTTTGTGTGCTTTAAAAAAAAAAGGCATTACTAATGAAAATATTTCCCTTCTTTAAACTCTCCCTAATTATTTCTTGGGAGTATAGAGATATTACCTACAGGCCACTCCCATCCAAAAAAATCAGCTGAAAATATGATATGAAAAAAATCTAGAAATACTCAGACATCTGAAGAAAAACTGAAGAATTGAGATTTCTTTAATTCTAAACAGAGGTCTAAGGAGGTACATGAGGACAGACTTCCAGTGAAAGGGAACAATCTTTATTTCATGCCTACACTGGATAGGAATGAAAAGCTACATGACAAAAGTACATTAAGAAAGTCTGAGGTAAAATATTAGGAAAACATCTTCAGGTACTGGAATTGCTCATACAAGATTCAGCAATCTCCACTTCTGGAGATCTGGAAGCCACCTCAAGAAAAGTATCTGTTGGGAAAGATACAGGCATAATTGATAACAAGCTTAGGACAGGGAAGAATCTCCCAGGTCCCCTTTCAGCTCTAATCTTCCATAAGGACAAAAACGTAGACCTTGAGTGGTCTTACGGAAAACACTTTGGGTTCTTCAAACGTTAATTTATGTCTATCAGAACTGAATGATGTCTGTAGCTCAACAAATACATAGTACATATCAATAACGTACATACACTTCCCTGCGTTAGCAGGCTACTTTTCTAGGCTGCAGAATCAAGATAGGTTTAGTCAGGAGAGAAACACAACAGTGGTATACGAATCCACTGTCCACAGTGGGTTGTTCTACTGGAACACAAATTATTTAATTGCATTATTTACATACAGTTTATTTTAGTGGATTTTTCCCTCTTAATTGTTTCTGAAGTTTTCAGTAGTGGAAGTATTAACTACATGACAATATAACACACAGTCTTGTGTAATTTTTTTACTTTTTATGAGTGGAAGATGCTTACAGGTCCTCAAAACTGTATGAATTATGAAATCAACACCGTCTTACATTAAAATACAACTCTCAGTTTGTTCTCAACCAGCATTCTGTCATAATAGCTTCCAATTAATTTTTAATTTACAGCTGCACTAGCTAGCCTTAAATGTGACAATCTAAAACTAAATGACTACATGGAATCAACCCAAGCATCATGCTCAAATTATA
Organism: Dromococcyx pavoninus; assembly: GCA_033558185.1. Taxonomy (NCBI): domain Eukaryota; kingdom Metazoa; phylum Chordata; class Aves; order Cuculiformes; family Neomorphidae; genus Dromococcyx; species Dromococcyx pavoninus. Next base: position 1,044,229 of record JAUMJL010000102.1, on the reverse strand, counting down.
AACAACATTTCCAGAAATCTGGTATTGCTGTTTACTCCACTCTCACTCAGATAATCTTGCAGCTCAACCAAGACTTTCTTGGACTTGCACTGACTTAGACTAGTTCCTCTTCATCTCCAAACATACCCCATCCTTGAAAACAAAAATCAAAGGTCCACCTGTACCTGAAGAGGAGAATATGGGAAGATGGTGAACTAACACTCTACTATGTCTTCTCAAGTAGTTCACTCTCACCGTGGGTTAACAGGATCTGGGTCCTGATGGCCCATATTTTGCATGTGCTCAGGAGGCAGTGTCTGGCCTTTTGAAGAGGGCTCCTGGCAGGACAGGAGGCTCCATCACAGAAGATAGGCTGTCCAAAAGCTCACCTCAGTGAGCACTAACCAAGAGATAACAGCTTATTTTCCTTCCTGAGCATCAATGTCTGACATTTTATTCCAATTTATATTAGATTACTTAGCAACAGTGAAACTGATTCCTCGTTTCTCTGCTACAGCAGCCATTTCAGTATACTCCTCTACAGTCTCTGTTCCTAGAGCACTCAGTAAATATACACCTCCCTTGCCTTCAGAGATCACAGCCCCTCCTCAGAAAACCTTGCTGGCTGGCAAGAGACCAGCCAGAACCTTCCTCAGTGAAGACTTTTGGCGCTCAGCAGTCACTAAAAATTCTTGCAATACCCAGGCAAAATACCTGTCATGTTCTCCAATGTAGAATAGCCTTAGCAACAGACTCACTCTAGCATCCGGTGGGTTTGTGCACCTCTAAGAAGTCATAAAGAAAAGTAAAGCAATCACTTCCTATTAATCACTCTCCATTTGCACAGTTAGAGTGTTCTGGATTATGCTCAATTAGATATTTTGAGGCATTGTTTAAAAAACAATTCACCTTCAGAGACGCAAAGGAGTTAAACAGATTCTTTGGACGAATATCCCTGTCAATACAACTTCAGATTAAAGATGCAGAATTGCCTCCGAACAACACCCTTCTTTTCCCAGGCACGATTCCTAAAGCACTGAGGACTTACATACTCAAAAACCTCTTCAAATGCAGATTTAAAAATTACTGCAGTGCAGCAAATGACACTCATGGACAGAAAGGCAACATATTAAATTACTCTCCCAGCAGCATCATTCACAAAATATGGGATTAGCCGCACAAATTGACTGACTTGCTTTTAGATGTTGATCCTTTACTGCCATTTACAAACACCTCCTCCCTGGTATGTGATGCCTCATCTGCTGGAGATTCCTCCTGTCGCCTCTCTCCTGCCAGCCTTCCTTGAAATTGCCTCTATGGCAGGCATGAAAATGCCCTATACTCTTTCCACAATACCAGCTAGCTCTGCCATCCCAGAGGCAGCTACACAACAAATGCGTCTCTGACTCTTTTGCTACAGCACATTTGAAAACGGATGCATTAATTGTAAAACTCGTCACAAAACTGGTCATGAAACCACAGTGAGGTTTTGCCAAAATACTAGAAGCATCACTGTTTCTATTCTGCAGAGCTCTAAAGAAAGCAGCATTTATCTTTTTTTGAGGATGCTGCACATAATATTTTCATAAATTACTTGCGCTTCTACTATTTCTGAATACTTCAATGAGTATTCTCCCTCAGCTTTCATCTGATGTGCCACCTCTGCTTATGTAGTCACTTCTTTTATGAAGAATTCTGCTTCTCTCTTCTTAACAGATTCTCTTTTCATCACCTGGCTCGTTTATCCTCTCTAATACCTCCCTGGATTTCTTAGCCCTGCAGCTTCCTATAACCTCGTAATATCCCATTTCCAATTGTCCATATGGCCTCCTGTGATGTTGCAATTTAAATGTTAGCATTAAATAGCATTGGTACTTGTTACATACAAGTATTTTAGGGTGACACTCATTTATTCTTAGTGTAACTTCCTGTTCTAGCAAAAATTCAGTCATGGCTGTTTCTTAGCAACCAATTTATCAGAACAGATTTGCATGGAAATCAAATACTCCCAAAAAGGAACTGCTAAAGGCAGCTGATAACATAGCCTTATTCTTGACCACCATTAGAAGCAAATACTACAAAGCAAAATGAAATGGGTTTGTAATTCTGTATGAGTCTAATAAACACGTGCACAGCATTAACACCAACTGAAGTAGAAAACCATATAAACTTCCCTAATTACTATATCTCTGAGCTGATTTGCAAAAATAATCTTCTTGCCTCCAGAGACTGCAAAATAAAACAAAACATGCTCAGCTGCAGTCTCTTCTTGCACTAGACTAGATTCAAAACTGGAGGCTGTGACGGCCACATACAAACATTTCTGAAAGGACCTGCAAAAAGCAGACACATGCACTTCCATGTGCATGAAAAATGCGCACCCTCAATTCAAGCACATCAGTACTGAATAACCGAGAATCAGACTCCAGTGTAGGAACATAAAGGAACATAATCACATTTAGGCTATCATTTTCAGAGTCTTTAGAAAGAATCCATTTCCATCCATTTCCCTCAAAGAGGTTTGTTTTTTTTTAACTCAAAATAATGTGCTGAACTGCAACTAGTGAGTTCATTAAAAATGTAGAGAAAACAACTTCGGCGATAGGATGAAAGAGTGAAACAAAACATGAAGCTTGAAATCCTATGAACAGAAACAGTGAAACAACAATATCAAGAGCCTATTTCCCTTCACCTTAGTATAAACCAAGCGTAATTTATTAAATTGATAATGGTGCAAAATCTCTTTGAACGACAGTGGAATCAGGACTGCTGTCTTTGTATTAAGAACAATGACAACCCTTTTGGCAAATTAAGTCTTGTACTGCTGTGGCACTTATTTGTATCACTGAAAGGCAGCATATATAATACATGGCTGCACATGAATTATGCTAGGAATGGGTTAAAGTAATAGATCTGCATTATTCCCAAGAGGAAATGCCAAAAATGTAATTGACCATATTTGTACCACTACATTATGGAGAATGACAGTTTCATGTCTTCCTGATGTTTAACTGAAAATCTATAAAATCCATTTCTCTTTCTTGCTGAGAAATTAGTATGGGACCAGAACCTGAAATTCCGACTCTAGTCTAGCTCAGACAAAACTCCCATTGAAGTCAGTGGGAGTTTTGCCAGGGCAAGGATTAAAGACAGTATGATTTGCTGCATGCTACCAGAAACGTAAAAGGTACAGGACTAGGTTTTTATTACAGGGCTGTTGGGATTGTTAAAATTAGCAAGATTTTCGTCTTTCACCTTTCAGTGACATGGATTTGCAGAGGAGGAATGGATGTGAGGCAGAGAAGCCAGCTTGCTGGAGACCGCTTAACACTGGGCTGACAGCCAGCAAAACTGATCCTTCCTGCAGTATCTCCCTTCCCTCCTCCTCTTTAAGGCGCATCAAGAAGCAGGAAAGGGGCAAAGAAGCAAGCCTGGATGCTTAGTAAACAAGACTAGCTGAAAGCTGTAGAGCGTGCATATCACCACATAAACCCACTGAAGCCATCCTTGGTACCTGTGATGTTCCAGCACTGGGAGCATGCCAGTGCACACACCCCTTTGCGAGGCTTTGGGCTGGGCTCTGTGCCACAGAGATAAGACACCTCAGAAGAGAAAAGGCAGGAAGCAGCCAACATACAACAGCTTCATCGGGTTTCTGCCAGGGGCAGCTGGACCACATGGGTAACCAGAAGAGACCATTATCCCTAGAGGGACACCTGGCTCTGCTGCACTGCCTTGGGATCCTCAGATTTTGCTGGCTGTTCCCTCCACTTGGTTGTGTTATCTTAGATGGATACAGAAACTCATTTTTAAAAAGTACATGGCTCACAAACTAAGTTTTTGGGATGATTTTGTTAGTCAGGACAGTTTTCAGAGGCATTAGAATTTGGCTTGTTAATATAATACCAACTTTTCCTACTTTACCAGCCAATTTCTCCATGTTTTCATGATGTGGTAGCAAAACCCAAGAAAAGAAGATATGACAACATGATACAGCTAGGTTATCTAACCAGCCTACAAAATTAAGAAAAAATTAAGTCCTGAGCTACTCGTCCATTTTAACTGTTATGAGAAAGCAAGAATAGTGTAGGACAATATTTTAAAAATGAAACTTCATTTTCAAGTGTATGATTACAGCAGATTTCTGATATTTTTTACCACTAGCAATGCCAACTGGCACCACTTTAATTTAAAATAGCTAAGTAATTATTGCTAAAAAAATACCTAATATTCATACCCAGGGATATTTCTTATATTGTTTAATGAAAAAAGGTATGTTTAGGGATGACCACCATTTGCAAAATAAAGATCAAAAGTACTAATGATTCAAACACCAGCATAAAGACACTGGGGTCCTGAGCTAGCCCTGCTGAATTTAAATCATTAGTTCTCAAGCAAGTTTCAAAGTATATGCATATATAAACTCATTCATGCCCAGTAGTAAAAAACAAGATTACTTTATTCACTCTGTTAGTAACACGTGACTGAAACTGTAATATATAGCACAATTTTACACCTACATAATCTCCTAAAAGATCAATTAGTAGAAAAAATGAAACTACAGATAAGTACAGATCTTACCTGGAATCTGGCTATTATGAATTAAACACTACAAAAGCCTTACATTTTTGGAATTAACATTGCATTACTTCGTTTTGTTGGCATTTCCTTTTCATGTCAGATGCCTGGTAAGACCTAAGATGTTTTTTCCTAGAAATGTTCACAGAGAGTGAATTTCAAGCTCTAAAAAATTAATATTATGAAATAGTATGGCTTATTTGTACTTAAAAATGGCAAATAAATTGGTTTCTCAGCTGATGTGAATTAATTAAAGAATCTGATTTATACCTTCCTCAGTCTCTACTGATTCTGAGTTTCTCATCGGTTTGCATTTCTTGCAGATACATTCACCTCTGGACAGACTGATCTGTTAGCATTTTCCAGTCACATAGTATAACAGTCACATAGCATAAACATAAAGGACACACACGCGAAAGTCAGGCTGCACAAGCTGTGCACTTAAAATTATGATGTGTAGGTAGCAATGACAAGAAGTTTCAGAATGCTAAAGAAAGCACTTGTGCATTGATCAGGGACCATCTAATGCACTACACCAACAGCCCTCCATAGAATTCTGAAGCAGATAAAATTACATGAGGATGTGACTGCAGGCAAGACCACACATGTGCAAGATTTCTCCTTCCATAACTGTGTTGATAACGAAAATCTCAGATGAATAAAAGCCTCTGATTTATTTTATAGGCGAATAGAGTACTGTTCTCTATTTGGGGTCAGAGCCAGAGCTCTGGTGTAACCAGCATCTGCACAGTTTCTTTGCATCCTGCAACATGCAGATGGAATTCCTTATGAATGCAGCAACTTAAAATTACACTTACATTCTGCATTAAACAAATCTCACAGTAGCCTGATTTATGGCACCCAAATCAGGACCTGCATTTCTCCACAAGGGGAAAAAAAATCAGAAATTTTTCAGAACTCCCACTCCCCTGCCAGAGACAATCAAATCCTGCGTAATTAGACTGATGACAGCATAACTCAGCCTCTCTGCATCAATCCTCAGCCTCTCTGATTCATCTGCTAAAGGCTGCCCTTTCCTGGCACTTGCATTTGTCCCCTGGCAAACAACTGATCAATCTGTGGGCCATCTACAAATCACTAGTGGTTACAGCCACTCTCATCAGAGGCAAAGTTCAGACCAGAACCCAGCAGCAAAAAAATGTCAGAGCCCCACAGTCAGGAACAACTGCCCCTAGAGACAATGCCACCACTTCCTAACGACAGGTAACAACCTGACTTGGGTTCCAGGGTGGTTGAGTTCAACAACACCGGGGTTATACATACATTTGGATTCCAATGAAGTGTGAAATAGCAGTAGGGAACGGAAACTTGGCATCCTCTTCAGAAAGGAAAAGCAGTTATGATAAATCTTTGCTGCCTTCTTGAAGAAGCACATGGCCTTTCATGCTTTTTTAACATGATAATGTGGAGTGATGAAGTGTGACTCTTTACCTGGAAAAAGAGTATACTAACTACCAAGGGAAAACCAATGCTGACATACAGGAAAAGGTAACGTTATACCACACAGCAAGTAGAAAGCTGGTCTCTGAGGGTTCTATCTCAAAAATACTTCAAATGCCTGATGGTTACTGGAGAAAAGAAATGCTTAGACAATTCACTGTCAGTGTACCTGATCACCTGACATTAATAGAAAAATCAATGAGCAGGGCTTACCAGGAGGAAGCCAACGCTGATATTCTTTCATACTTTAACTTTCGTCCTTCGTATTTAAGGCAACATACACTGTCGTGAATCTGAATGAGAGTCCTATGCCGATGTTTTCTTCTACAAAGCACAGACTTACCAAGATTCCACATTTTTGTTCTAATTCCAATAGTTCATCTATACAAGTATATACAGCCCTCAGATTTTTACTAGGATTCTTAAGACATTTAACAGAAGTGAATCAACTTCTTATGATTATATATTAACCAGGTACATACACACTAAGAAACTCTGACATGGATAGTTCTATTGATCTTCACTCTGGGACCACGTGAGGCAGAGAAGTCTGAACTAACATAAGCTCTGACCTCAGCATCGTGCAAGGTCTCATGAGGAAGCATTAATATTTATTAATTGGCATGTATCTTTAGAAAAAGAAAGGGGAATTCTGGTTTAGACCCCTTTTGGATCCCTTCTAGCTTGGGTGATTCTATGATTCTATTCCTGAGGCATCATCAACTTCAGTGCTGCAGACACTGAAATTGTGCTAAAACTCTTCCAGGGAAAAATGTGGTGACTCTTCAGTGGGATCACAGCAGTCATCACGTAACTGCACAACCAACTGCCCACCTGGTTGCAAAGGGTTTAATCACTTCCTGTTCTCTAACTTCTCATACCTAATACTAGCTATTAAGACTTACTGTGGAAATATGATCTGTGATGTCATTGATACGTGGTTCCCAACACATACTTAGATTTTTTCCTTTTGCATAACTCTCTTGGGAAAGTGTCATGGCTAGAACAGTCAGTTGAATACTCTGCTTCTTCTGGATGTGTAAATAGCACAGCAGTTACATGCAGCAAGAGTAAATGCAGCTATGAAAGACACTGCGGTGTTCATATTCTAACTTATTCTGATTCTGAGACACTATTTGGGATATTCAAGATTACAGCTGCAATGTATTAGGGAAACCATATCTGAAGTTTGCTACAAAGAAAAATGATGGTCTCATAAGAATGGCATAATGGGAATAAGCTATGAATTTGGAAACTACAGTAGAAAAGCAAATTGCGTAAATAAAACAAACAAATCATTTTAAAATTACCATTTTAAAACCACCAGAGCAAGATGTTCATCTTAAATGCAGTATCAACTTGTGCATCAAACAAGAACTCTAAGCCAAACCCATCTTCAACTCTTCCAAATGCACCTTTCTATTCTCTTTACCCACATCCGTCTTTTATTACACATTATGAACTGCAGTTTTACATTTTCAGGGGATTGTTTTAGGTGAAACTCTATGTTTATAAAACTTCATGACATCTGGCTCCTTTATTCTTAACTCTGCTCAGATGATGAAAATCCTAGAGCTCTGAATAAAAACTCAGAAGCTAAACAAAACATTATCATTCAAATCTGAAGTATCTGTCACCTTCAAAAAACTAACCAGAGAACACTTAGTTTAGAAACCTACACACAATATTTGCTTTCTATAGGTAAGATACATTGTCAAAAATGTCTTTCAATAGAACTATTTATACATTGGAAACCAGAATTTTTTACTTTTTGCAACAATTGTCATTCAACTTCAATATACAAAGAACTCTTTGTTATGTGCTCTATGTTTTTGTTTTAGAGCCTGATTACTAACATAGTATAGAAAGTAACATCAATTACACAACTTGAAAGGTGATGTTTAAATTAATTTTATTCTTAAATACTAAGAGAATTTTAAACTAAGTTATGAAATTAACTTTTTATTTTTTAGTATGTTAATGGAAAAACTAGAAAGAAATAACAATTTCTCAATATAAAAATATTGAATACATGCTGTTTGTATTTTTCCTCATTTAAAAGAATAAAATACTTTTCTTCTACAATACTGTTAAGTTACAATACACATTCATTTAAAAATGAATATTTATTTGCATTTTTATACTAATTTATACTTATCCTGTCGACTTTCTCATTTCCTGAGCAGTGTAAGTGGCTGTTTTCAGTTTTACTTTTATTCAGCTTCATTTTTTGTTTGTTCTCCCTAGGTAGTAACTCCTTGCTCTGCTGAGGCTGCAAACCCTATATTATTATATTACACCCTATAGTATTTCAATGGCAAGTTTGCTGCCACTCAAAACATAATCCAATATATCACAATTTCAATGTTCTTCTACTTGGTAATGTACCTTCATGAACATAATGTTTCATATTGCCGGATCCTGCACTTTGGCCACAACAACCCCATGCAGCACTACAGGCTGGGGACAGAGTGGTTGGAGAGCAGTCAGGTGGAAAGGGACCTGCGGGTACTGATTGACAGGAGGCTAAACATGAGCCAGCAGTGTGCCCAGGTGGCCAAGAAGACCAATGGCATCCTGGTCTGTATCAAGAATAGTGAGGCCAGCAGGACGAGGGGAGTGATCCTTCCCCTGTACTCGGCGTTGGTGAGGCCACACCTTGAGTACTGTGTTCAGTTCTGGGCCCCTCAGTTCAAGAAAGATATTGAGGTGCTGGAACGGGTCCAGAGAAGAGCAACAAAACTGGTGAAGGGACTTGAGCACAAGTCCTATGAAGAGAGGCTGAGGGAGCTGGGGTTGTTTAGCCTGGAGAAGAGGAGGCTCGGGGGTGACCTCATCACTCTCTACAACTATCTGAAAGGAGGTTGTAGTCAGGTGGGGGTCGGTCTCTTCTCCCAGGCAACCAGCAAAAGAACAAGAGGGCACGAGCTTAGACTCTGCCAGGGAAGGTTTAGGTTGGATATCAGAAAAAAGTTCTTCACAGAGCAAGTAATCAGGCGTTGGAATGGCCTGCCCAGAGAGGTGGTGAATTCACCATCCCTGGAGGTTTTTAAAATAAGACTGGATGTGGCACTTAGTGCCATGATCTAGTAATCATGATAGTGTTGGATTAAGGGTTGGACTTGATGATCTTGGAGGTGTCTTCCAACCCAGATAATTCTATGATTCTATGATCCTATGATTCTATGATTGGTTTAATACTTTCCTTAAAATAATCATATCTACCACTCTAATCAGTATCACAATTTACCTGTAATAGCAAATCTTATTGAAAGCTTCTCTTAGAAAAGCAATGGACTTTACAGTGAACCTGTTTCTTCTAGATACTGAGGACACATCAAATCAGTTCCAAAAGCATATTTCACATGGATGGTGATAAAAAACCATACATGTGACACTACATGACATCACACTAGGCCAATAGGTGAAAAATTTGAAATTTTCTGTGGGCATACAAGATAGAACAGGCACAATGCTCAGAGATGCGCTGAGGTCTCAGAACAGAAAAACGTGTCCAAACATTTCAGAAGCAAAAAAACCAAACATGTAATGCAAGATCCATATCTGTTGTTGTCCAAATACAGCAATCATCAAATTCATGGGAAAATATGACATGCCATAGTAAAAAGCAAAAAACATAAAAACTTGGGCTTAATCTGGGATATAACCATTTCAACATTCTTGTGTACTGTGTTTCATTAGGAGTATCAAGAAATCCAGACAGTCCAGGGCAACAAACAGAAGTCCCAAAGCAAAACATATCCTTCAAATCACAGGACTGATACTTCCTCAAAATATTTGGAAAATCAGCTCAGTTGAATATTCAACCAACCAACTCCTTCTGTTTCAGGTTCTGAGTAGAGGAATCATGGTCTGACATGTAAAACTTGCTGTCTTACAGCCAACAGCCAAATATGTATCATTTGAAGACACACAGCCCCCCTCTCTGATTGAAGGTACGTGCTAAACACACATACATTTAAATTGAACTCAACACAACTATTGCAAACAGGCTTTGGGGGGGAGCGGTGGAGGGGGGCGGGGTAGCACAGACTTCTTTAAATAGCATAAACATTCAAGATGCTATAAAACTATAATTAAGGTCTTGAATCTCAGTGTTTACCAGATAATAAAAGTAACTATAAGCATTTTTATAACAACAGATAAAAGGTGAGGAACTCGAAGATTCAAATATTTTCCAATACACTGCACAATTACTAATGAAATACTAGATGTGATCATTTTACAGAGAGTGAAAGACACAATGATAATGAATTATAAAACTTTATTGGACTGTTAAAATTAAGTTTGTCAAGTACATATTTTATGAGTATAGATTGTCCAAACTATTATAGTAGTACTTGGGAATAAAAACAATGATTGTCTGTTATTTACAAGAAATACAAAACACTTCCAACATGAAGAATTAGAGGGGGAGAGAGACAAAAGACTCACAGCTTGCTGATGAATTACAGCAAAGTATTTTTTATGATGTGATGATACGTTACAGTCAAAGGCATTTTTGTGCTATCATTTAGAATATTACTTTTTTCAATGTAAAAAAACAGATTTTAGTTAAGAATGTCTATGTTCTATACTTTGATAGCAACAGAATTACTCCTTCCTATCTGAAAGTTGAACCTGAAATCTAAGACCAAGGAGCATAAGGTTCTTAATGGCTGTGGAAGACAGTTCAAATGTTTTTGTCAAAGACTCTGGTCTTGGGTTTGTGCAGTGACAGGGCAGGCCAATGTTACTCTCACATTAGTAAAGTCAGTAATGTGAATAAAACAGCTGTGTTTGAAAAAAAATAAAAGGAAAAAACTGACGAAAAAATCAGAATTTCTTTCCCCGTTTTGTGGTCATGCCTGAGGTGTGACCCTACGTTGCTTTACATCAAGATAAAATCAAAGCCATCACAAGAAGGCCATGACTTTACCCTTTACCTGTTTGAGTATCAGATAGTTCCCTGAAAGCCTAGATGGTTCTTCTTGTCATTCCAGCCAAGGAACAAAGTTACAGCAAAGATGTGTCTGTGATGACTTTCCTCCTACATTAAGATACAATCTGTTTAGTAACACCGCTGTGAGTTGCTGCCTCTAGGGACTATGGGGGAACTGCCCTCTTCAAAATGAAAGCAGTTTGGCTTTACACTGCCCATGACTATGCTCCAGGCCAGGACACGTGTGCTTATCCATTACACTCCTCGCAGATGCAAAAATAATGCTAAATGTGGAAGGATACTATTAAAATTAGGAGAATATAGCATGTCCACATCAAAACAATAAAAATTCTAATGAGAGCTCTTTAAATCTATCTTTATTTTGAGGAAAATAATCACTTAACCATGAGGTTTGATGAAAAGACAGGAACATTTTCTACAAGCCTGATCATATAGTCTACTTAGTTTTAAACAGCTACATTGATTTCCAATTAATACATAATTTTCTATTTTCACAACAGATTTAATTCCTATGTATGAATGAAAAACTGAACAAATGGAAGTTCGGGGATACACATTCCCATGAAAGTGTAACAATGAAATTGGTTGTGAAACACATGAAATACATAGTAGCACTGATCTCTGTGCTCCCTTCAGGGCTGTATTTATACTTCTCAATAATACCAGTCATCCATGAACTCTTGCTGTGGAGATCCAACAACATAATCTGGCACAATGTGGGCCTACATTATAACTTGGAATACTTTACACCATCACATAATGAAGCAAAGCCTTTCAAAAGAATATTCAAAGTCTTTGCACATTGGTACATTACTGAGAAGAGAGCTTACCACACAGCTCACAAAGGAGGATGTTGAGCTCCCTCAAGAACAGAAGACAAGGAAAGACAGAAACTGTGAAGACTGAAAACTAGACAGAAGAGGTGAAGTCAGACAAAATGATGATGAAGAAGAAAATACTAAAACTTTCAGGTAAGCTTCTGGGATTCTCCTTTGAAATGAACTTGAACAAAATACTTAGCTGCTCAATCCACTAATAACTTTCAAATTGTTTTAGATGTTAAATAAGTAACTAGAAAAGGAGGGGTGAATTAAAAATTGTCAGAAAGGATGCCTTTTGATCTGTTTGATAATAGCTTCCAACTTTGTAAATCATTTGCAAGTTTATAAACATGTAAACAGCTGCAAACAAATTGCTGGTCTTCATGCTGGTGATTATGTCAACTTACTATGGAAGTTTGGGTGAAGGGACTGAGAAACTGGACCTTGGTATGAATGCTGTTGTCATGAAGAGCCACTAGGAAGTGTATTGGTCAATCCTACATGGCAAAATTTCCTAAGTTTTTTAATGTTTGAAAAACTGTAGTTAAGGGATTGGCTGCACCCTATGAAAGAAATAGATTTCTAGCACTTCTGCCAGCACTCAAAAAAAAGAGATATTCCTGCGAGAACTGTTTAAAGTAGAACTGTTTCCAACTGGCTGTCCATATGTTTTCTTGGCACTATCTGCTACCGTCAAGGATCTTGTTCCCACTGAAATGAATGGTTTGCTTCACTGCTTCATGGGAGATAACCAGCCGGTAGTCAAAAGCAGTGGAAAGGTTGGGGACTGCCTTGCACAGGTTAGGGTACTCAGATAATAACACATGGCCATGCAAATGTGTTACAGCAGCCTCCATCTGCCCTGCTGGTGAGCTCCCATGACTCCCATCAAAAAAAAAGCCATGGTGCTCAAACACCCTTCTGCAGGAACAGCATTTGCAAGGGCCCCCACCTTGCCTGGCACAGCAGGCAGCTGCAGCGAGCAGAACACAGACCCCAGGCTATGCCTGGGAACAATGAGCTCCTTTACAACACAGAGCTGGCCACTGGCTAAACTTCCACAAATTCAATACGAAAAGGTTTATTTAATAGACCAGATTATATGTCTTACCTCAAACCAAAACACCCTAAGTAATGCTTCCTCTTCAGTCCCCCAACTAAACCATCTAACTGCTCAACACCTTATCTCAGTCCTTCTCTGAGTATATTAAATGTCAAATAAAACAAATTCAGTATTAATAAACTCCTTCTAGTAGAACATTAGAAATATGCTTTTATTTTAGTTTCAAGTCTGGTACAGTGGAAAAAAAATAGCAACTCTGCCTTTAGATGATTCATAGTCTTTTTTATTGCTCTGTGAAACAAACTAAAAGCTTTTTAATGTCAAATCCTGGATGTTCAGCAACTTTTACCATGCTAATGGTTCCTGCATGATTCCTAGTTTGCATCTCACTTTATTCTAAGGAGGTCAAGAACTCATAATTAACTGAGCCCTTTACAAACCAACACCATTTGGGCAGATCAGAATCTCTACAGTTATGAGCAATGTCATTTACAACGCAGCTGAAAGACAGGAGCTAGCAGGTACTATGATTTCCATGCTAAAAGTTTAGCTCCCTTAGCTTTAGGAGGCTCTGTCCACATACTGAAAAGAACTACTTTAGGAACACATAGTCTTTTCCCATCAAGCATTAAACATCTGTGTTAAGACATTATTAGCAACAAATCACTTGCTGTAATCCATAAGGTTCTGTGAATATCTGCATCAAGCAACAGTGCACTGAATGGCTAATACAAAAGATACAGTATAAAATATGTAAGAAAGTATTCTACAATATACATATAAATATATGTATTTCACTGGTGTATAAATCAGTTGTGGTTTATTAAAGTTACCTGCATGAATACACAAAATCCAAAATACTGTGTCAGTACATGCTGAAATATTTGAAGCTTAAACCTACTCCTAAACCATAAAGATGAACTGCAAAGTGCTACAAAATAAATTAAAAAAAAATTATATAAAATCCCCAGTCAATAACTGTGCACATTTATGCATATAAATATTATGAATCAGAAAGAACTACCTTTAAAAATTAAATATTTCAAAAATCAACTGCCAAATTCCAGCTCTGCAAGTTTGCCTTTTTTCCTGCCAAAAAAAAAAGGGTTCAGATTCTCACTTCATTTATTTTTCAATAAATTGTGAACGCATAACTGCAATACATTGACTTTGTCCCAGCAAAACTTAAACCTCGAATCTGGGCTACTGGGTCGAGATCTGCTCACGATCCAACTTACATTTGATGTAACTCCACTGACTTTAGTTGAAATACTGCTGACCCAAATGATACTCCATTGGTTTAGAATCAGCTCAATGGCATCAGGCATTACTTCCACAGGAGAAAAAATTAATGGTATGCAAGTAGGGTGAGAAAAAAAATTAAAAGGAAGTTAAACGAGAAAGAGTAAGCAAAAGAGAAAGTCTAAAATAAGATCACATAGACTTAGGGAGGTAAAAAGGCAGACATTCCCAATGTTGTTTCTGAGAAGCAGCAGAACACTTGTTGACATCTAATTTCAAACAGGAACTACAATGGATATCCTTAAATGCTGCCATCTCTTCCCAGACCCTGCAGTACGTACAAGGTGACAAGGATGCCACAATTCCTAGATCATCAGTAAGCTTCTAGCTCTGCCCTGTTCTTTAACGCTGGAAGAATACAGCTTTGGGACTGATTCTGGAGAAGTGAAGAAAACACTTTAGCAACTGCAACTCCACTTCCCTAGTCATCGACGAGAAAGGAAATATCTCACTACATAGGCCTAGAAGAACGCAAAAGCGGACGCTTTCTCAAAACTTGAGCACAGTACGAATAAAAAACCTGGATGAGAGAGACTGAAGAGAACACAAGAAAAATATCAAAGGACTAAAAATCCTAAAAAGCAAAAAGCACGCAAGTATAACGAGACAGACAAAAGAGTCAAGACAGTATTGTAGAAAGAGAAGGACAGTGTATGCTGTAAAAGACCGCAGCAAAAGAAAAGATAGTAGTGTTTCGGTGGAAGAGTGAAAATGACTGAAATTAAAAAACAGAAAAAATGAAAAGCAAATACAGGAGAGACAGAACAATAACATCTCATCCTTTCTACTAAATGTAATTGTAACGAACTAAAACAAAAACTGAGCTCAGCAACGTAATCAAAATGCATAGAAATGTAGGCATCTATCTCAGTCTTTTGCTGCTAGTCTTTGAAGATAACTCTTGGTTAAAAGCCAGAAACTTCACCTTTCTTACAATTCCCTAAACTGAAAAGATCAATTTAAAAACTCAGGATTTGATAGGTAAATAGCATGAAAATGAATGTCTAAACATATAGCACTATATCTAAATGCAGTCTCCGCTCTTGCAAAATCTCTCTTTCTTTGCTTAGCTTTACTTGTTATAGTAAGCTCTTCCCAGGAGAGAGCAGGCTCTCCTCTGAAGTATACTGAAGCACACACTGAAGTGTACTTCACAGTTAAATATGAACAGTTAAATAGGCCTGTAAGTATGCAGTCTGAAGGACCAACTGTATACTGCTGTTATTCTTCGTCTTGGCTCAGAATCAGCATTCCAGCCTGGTAAAGATTTGTACACTTACCCAAACTTATGGACTACATTGAATAAGCACAACCTAAGTGAAAGTCCAAGTGATAGCACTGGTTCAATGTCCAAATGCCCAAACAGCATTGCCACCTTCCTGTGTACAGCCCATGCTCTCCCCATATTCCTAGTAAAGTCAGTGGAACCACATACATAAAAAAGATCTGCAAGGAGAGCTCTGAAATTTATTTTGTTAGAATTTAAGGCCATATCCTGAAAATATACAGAACTTTAAGGATGTGAGCACTCCCATTGAAATCAATGAGTTTACACTCAGTCTAATTAAACATCTAGAAGTTTTGCAGAGCCACTAAATAAAAGCAACTTTGCAGTTCACCTTTGATAAATATTATTTATAAACCCAACATCTTTCCAGTTAAATTCAAACAGATAAAAATTGATAGAGGACACAATATAATGCAATTTCATTTCAATATCATTTTGGAAGATGCAGTGAGGACAAGGCAGTAGAAAAAATTGTGATAGCTTATTTCTGGACTTTCTTGAATATAATAGCTGCCTCAGGGCTTGAATTTGCCCTGATCTTGCAACAACAGCTACTGATTTGAATTTACTTCTACAGTTCTCCAAACACAACCAATGTCTAAAAGAGAAATCCAAGGGAGGTGGCACTTCACTGGGCAAGAATACTGTCCACTCCCTAGTGTGCAGCATACAGCTTCCACAAGCTCAATATCCCCTTCCTCATCTTTTCCTTATTTCATTTACCCATCCAGTGGGATCTTATGAAATAAAACAAAACCTAAAAGAAACAAAATAAAATATGAGAAATCATGCTTTAAAAAAAAGTCAAAGAAAAATCAATACAAAAGTCCATACAAATGAATACTTAAGAAACACATAAACATAAAATGCATTTAAAACATACATAAAACGTTAAATAAAAACTGTACACGAGTTTACAAAAATAACAATATTTGCTCTGTCTTACGGCGAATATCTTTATTAGTCAATTAAAAATGTATAAAGCACATTACTCATTTGTATTTAGCATATCAAATAATTCATATTGAACTGTAATGCTACAAGCAGGGACTGTACTATACATGGGTCAGAAAAACCTCAGTCAGGTGTAGTGACTTGCACAAAGGCCTATGGCAAACAAGCCTGCCCAATCAAATTCTCTGTCTGGTCTGGTTCATCAACTAAGTGAAGGGAACCCCATTATACCAGAGTTACTGTAAGTACAACATCAGGTTCTTCCGTAACCTTTGCTTCATGCCTTAGCTCTGCACATATCATCCTTTCTGCCTGCTCCAAATAGGCTCCATTAGATGACTTCATAATGACTGAAAAAATGTGGAGCTGGGGGAAATAGTTGTTAATTATCCTAAAAAAAAAATAAAATATCAACAGGAACTTAAAAATCAAAAACTACATATGGTGGCACACTGAAACACAAGTGAAAAACCCTGGCTCGTGTTCTGTTCTGAGACGACGGAGAAACCCTGTGCACCTATTCCCCAAAGGTTACCTGACTGTCTAAGGCTAAGAACTTCAAAGAAGGCTATGCCTGGCCCTGTTTGAAATCCAACTATCTGACTCTATAGTATAAATGCTTCCTGGAACAGTACTGTCTTACCCAGTTTGTTGTTATCTGATGCAGCTGAGTTATGTACATCACTGTTGACAGTCACCATTACTTGTTCTAATAACAGTTGAAAAAAAACATATGAGAGTTTTACTATCATCCTGCAAATGTAAATTTCATCAGTAGTTTTTCTGGAGGTTGTTTTATTTTTGAGGGGGGGAGTGGGTCGGGTACCTTACTTTAGAAAGTTCTCAATAGTTATAAACACTGAAAGCTTATCTATGTTTCACAGGCCTTTAAACAACAACTCAGAGCCAAATCTTGATTTGCTTTAAATGAATGGGACTCACGCTATCAGTTTCAAGAGAAACTGAACTTGACTACTAGTGATTAACAATGACTAATTCACCTACACTGCATTTTCTTGCTTGTTCTAACCTCGAAGCACTCTTAAGTATTTCTACCCTAGAAGTAAGTAATGGCACATTCAGAGGCTGAACATGCAAGCTCTGAACAATCACAGATTTCCAAAAGGGTGTGGCAAAATTCCTTTTCTCTGAAATAACTGATAAGGTTAATGTAAGTCATCAAGAAAAACCAAAGGAACCTGGTTAATTCATAGACAAGAACATAGTATCAGCTGAAGTGAGCATTAATTCAGAACAGTTAGGCTTCTGCTCAGGGACGATTATACTTGGACCGGAAGGATCTAGGCTAGACTAACACTGACAAGATGAGTTTCTTATGGTCATACCCATGTGTGGTGATGAGTATCTTAAGAAATTGTAATGAACATTACATTATTGTTGGAATCTGTGCTCTCAGTGAAGCTCAAATCATTCAGGTCCTTGCTACTTCTACTGCCGCCTCTCACATACAGAAAATATCCTAAAGTGAATTAATAGTGTTTTGCCATACCATGAAATTGTCAATGAGAGAATTCCATACCAAAACCCTGTCACTGAAAATTCAGTTCATCATGCAATGTACTAACATCACAGCCCATTAATATGCACGCCCATAAAACATGTTGACTTTTTTTATTGTATATGCATGTTGCAAACTCCTTCTAACAGAGCTGGAGGAAGACTAAGGATCCATTTCTGCACATAGCACAAACGTGGTAGATTTTTCCAGGTGTTTCTGCAGGGATGTTGGAACTAGATGACCTTTAAGATCCCTTGCAAACCAAGCCATTCTATGATTCTATGATATTTATTGGGTCACTGTAGTTAATCACTATCACTTAAGTAATCTTCTGAAGGATGTTTGGAAGTTACAGGTTAGATGGAAAAAACCAACATATTTTAAAGGGAAATGTTTATTAGAAGGGAATCAAAATAAAAAAGAAAGAAAAAGGTAAACAAAAGAGTATTGGCTTTATTCACTGAAAAATGGCAAGCAACAAGGTAATGTATCTAGAAAAGAAAAGACAGAAATACAGAATAATTGCAGGGGGCTGGAGGAGGAGGGAGGAGAGGGATAGCAAGGCAGGACACAGGTAAAACAGCAATGAAAAATAACTGAAATATAAAGAAATAGAAACTGAACAGAAGTACTTTAAAAAACAATTCAATGGAAAAAAACATTAAGTAGCAGGCAACCTGGACTTAATTTGAACACTAGTTTTCTGACAATTTGGAGTCATTGAGATAAGAGAGGCAAAATATTATGGGCAGTGAGTATTTAGAAGATGATTTCTCTTGTCCTAACTGCCAACCTCTCATCTGGCTTCTCAGAGTTCAAAATGAGTAAGTTAGGCAGGTTGAGGCAAAGCCTGATTGTAGCTTAGCTGCTGCTGGGACACTAGATTCTGAGTGCAATATTAGTTTTAAAAGAACATGCTGTTATGTAAGCTGCCACTCAGACTTGCAGAGAAAAGTACGACAAAGAAAAAAATAAAAACCTCAAAATAAAAGTGAAAGAAAGAAAAAAAGCTATCCATCTTCCCTGTACAAGGAATGACAAAACTTCATTCATCCTTTAAGGGAACATTACGTCTCTGTCTCTCTCAGATGTGTGTCCAAAAATAAAGAAAATTATAAGTAGTTTAAAATTTAACCTGCTGATACTTTATTTCAAACATCAGCTCTTCATTCAGAGTTCTGAAGTGAGCACTGTGTTATCATTAGTCTTAAAACAAACATTATAAAGATTTTGCAATACGTTACTTTGTGCACATCAAACAAGACTAAATGCTCTCCCTCAAAGAGAAAGTACTATTGAAAGTGTAGTTTGAATTATTATAATTAATATGGATCCAGATGAGCCAACAGTGGGAAATTTTTTAATCCTGCAGCTGGCTTTCTGGAAGCACCAGAGCTGACATATCTCATGAGCTTTGCAGATTTGTATCTCAGACACTGGATGATCCATAACTTCCTAAATAGTTTACTATCATTGGGAGCTGGATAAAATGCCTTTAAGACCAATTGTTTTTATATTTTCTATTCATTAGAGAAGACAGCATAAAAATAAAAGTACAATAGCACAAAAGCCTTATGTTCATAATACTGAGCTCACTCTGAAAGAAGAGCCTCGTTTAAACATCATCATTTTATATGTGAAGAAGCTATCTTTTTCCCCTTTTAACCATTACACAACACAAAACTGAGCAATGGCATCATAACATCTAATGCGTTACCATATCTGGGAAGATCAGTATAATGGGGATAGTGACACATCCATGAGTTCAATTTCTACCTGTCCCAAACCATTTTGATTGCATCCCTTCTCACTGGATGTGTTCCCTATAAGCCTTCAACTAAGCCATTTAGAAAGTAATTGTTATGACACGGTCGTCTTCTGATTTTTTTCACAAAGCAAAATGATAAATTTCAGTTGTCTGAATCGTTTTTACTCTGACAGGATTTGAAATAATACATTTCAGTAAGTCGTACTTAAATTGGAGGCCTGCAGGCAAATTTTATTGCTCATTTCAAACTTTACCTAAAGTCTGTCAGAGAAAATAAAAAGTTTCCTATAACGACTTAACTCAATTTAAAACTAACCTTCATTTACTTACATCCCACTCTACAAATATGTCTCTATATATGAGTTGCATAAATTTGAAGATCTTGTACGTAAACCCAAATATTCAAGGGAAAGTGCAAGCAAAAGAAGTGCTGAGCAACTGAAAGTTACTATGATGTTGTTTTATTACACTTCCTCTCTCTACCAAGTATATATGGTTTAGCCTAAGCAGAACGTTACCTGGGATCTTGAACGAATCAGAGTATTTTGATACAAAATTAAATTTTCATTTTACTTTTTCCAGCTTGGAGCAAATGGAGCATAACACAACATGTATCTCTGGTCTTTTTTAATGTACTGTGATTTATATGGAGAAAACTCAAACTGCTGAGTGGAAGGAAGGAAAGCAAAGAGAGGATACAGTTCCATTACCTAAAAAGGTATTCTTATCAAATTTTTCAGTTTCTGATTTCAAGTAGAAAATTAAATGAAATAATTCTTTCCTAGTTTTATTTTCTCCTTGGATCTGAGCCACTGCTTCAAAGAGAAGTGCTGGCTACCGCTGTGGCAAAATGAGAATAAAACACCACCTCATTTTTATTGGAAAGGAAGCAAAAGCTCCTGGATAGGTTTCCAAAGAAAGTTTACTGCACAAAGTAGAATAAAGCCTTGCCTCATTAAAAGAACGCCTACTTAGCAGCAGAAGATAAAAACGCCTGAAGAATTCCATACTTTTTCTTAGGATTTTGCAAATCTTGCATGCACAAGGTTCAATACTGCCTTGTGTTTCAGAGCAAAGTAACATGAACATCTAATACAACTTTTTCTTTTATTTTTAAACATAACTTTTACATTATGAGGCACTGGAACTATTTTTCATTCATGTTATTAAGAGCTATAATTGCATAAGTAAATATTACTTTTTTAACCTAAAGATAAAAGAATGGTTTG
Source organism: Dromococcyx pavoninus (assembly GCA_033558185.1). Taxonomy (NCBI): domain Eukaryota; kingdom Metazoa; phylum Chordata; class Aves; order Cuculiformes; family Neomorphidae; genus Dromococcyx; species Dromococcyx pavoninus. The sequence goes on along the minus strand of JAUMJL010000102.1, from coordinate 1,023,304 downwards.
AAAGCAAAGAAATGGAAAACAAAGACCTAAAACCACACAGACTTAGACACACTCTTGACTTACCAGAGGTCAGGAATTCCCAGAAAATTCTGGATTTGAATTTCACATTAGTCGCTCTTTCCAGATCAAATTTTTTAGTAACTAAGTTCACTTAGTAATCGGAAAAAACAGGATCAGAAGAGATTAAACAGTCTATGCCATGAAGTTATACATCAAGACAAAAAATATTGACTCTCTTGTTCTCCTTTACAATTCTTTAATCTGCAGTATCTTAGATTTCTTTTCTACTATCAACAGCTTTTCCACTAGTTCCACAGCTAAGCATACACAGTTTGTAATTTTATGGATGCTGTCACCTATGTGAGGTTTCCAAACAGGTTTAATAAAATTTGAGTGATTAACATTAATGCTGCAGGTAGCATTCAATCTAATGGTTTGTTTCTTTGACCTACAAGTTCATAAAATGACAAAGGCGGTCAAATAAAATCATATGTAATTAAGTACAGAACTCTCTAAAGCTGTTCTCAATGTGAAGTGAGTTAGAACCAACAGACAGTAAAACTTGACATGTCTGCTCAGCATTTTAAGAGGCCACAAATATTTGCGATAACAGTCCTCTACATCACTAACATGGATCATTTGCTATATAAATCTTTCTTTTCTTAGTCTGATTCAGAGCTTTTATTTTACTTCCCAGTATGATGCTTTGGAAGATGTGCTCATTTTCCAAGCAGGCAGCAAAAAATGAAACATTTGTGTTCAGCACTCTTAAGGAGAAAACACAGTATCTTTCTTAAGGAGAGTCATTACCCTCATAAATTCCAGCACAATATCCAACAGAAGCTTTCTTTCCCAGTACTGCTGCTGATGCTGTATAGCTGTTTTACTTGCTACTGACTAGAGAAGTTCAAGGACTTTAAAAGCCGAAGCTCAAACCATCAGTTCTCAGAGTTGGTCAGTGCATGTATTTTGCACAGCTTCTAATTCAGGGACAGGTTAAAGTTAAAAAGAGAGTGTGTGAATGTGCAACTGCTTGGACTCAGAAACAGAACTTTGCTGTACAGCAGCTCCCCATTGAACCACAAAAATCACACATTAATAGAAACCCAGTTCATAGGAAAGGATGTAGCAATTGCCACCTGCATACACATTTTAAAACATAGATGTCTGCAGGGAATTTTGCACTTTGTTCACATGCAACACTGTATGCTTGAGAGATCAATCAATATATCAAGGAATGCTTTCTTATAGCTTTCTGCAAGTACTTAAAAAGTCAAAGCCGTTAAGAAAAAAGGCTGGTTACCTTATGACATCCCTAACATTTGTGTTTAATACACTCATGGATATGCATGTAAAATACAGAAATGCTGCTACACAGATACACTTTTGACAAGTGTCAGTTTACACCCACAAGAAAGAAGATCAGAGCACATGAAGGACATAAGCTAATTATGTCTTTATCCCTTTGAAAAAGATAATCACTGTCAACTTCAAAACCATTGTGTCTCTACCTGAATATCGGAGCCAATTCTACCAGAGTGTTAGCTTGCATAATTCCAAGGATCAATAGATGCTCCACATTTTCAGCATATGGTTTCTGACAAGAATTGGCAGGCCAGTTTTTACATATTAATTAGAGAAATAATGTTGCCTTACAACAATATTAACTCCTTTGATCATTACAGGTCTCAGAGTTGCTATTGAGCAAATCTCCAGCTTCTTTTCTGTGACATTTTACCTGTGAAATTTGAATACAAGACGCATATCACTGAGCACCTCTAGTATAACAATTCTTTATTTTACTTATTTTTTTCATTTCATTAATCTCAACTGCCTTTCTTTACCATCACTTTTTAAGCACCTCCATGTGGCAATTAATGGTCTTCCTTAAAAAAAAAAGATCTACGCACAACCTATGATCACGATATCAGAATGACAGCAACCAACAAAGAAACAAATGCCAGCTAGCCCAGTTACTGTTTTGCTCCATGAACACCTCTGCACCATTTCTGCACATCTCTTCTTCCTCCATCTTGTGCAGACTTTAAGTTCTCAGGGCCAGAGACCATTTCACCATTTTGATATAATTTTGGCTCAAGTATTTCACGCCACAAATTGTCTCCCAGTAGTAAAATGAAGACATAAGGGAAAGAAAAAAAGATACACTAAAAGCCCTGTTAGTTATTTCTTGCCAAACATCCTAATGTCAGAGCACAGGGAAGAGACAATCCCACAGCTGCCTTACACTGAACCTTGTCTACGTAAGTCCTCAGCAACACATAGGTTTTGTGGGAAGAGAAGTATGAGGCATGGGATGCTTCTTCATGAAACTCATGCTCTGGATTTATATTCCTGAAAAGCCGTCTCAAAGCTTGGTGCACATTTTGTAGGCACCTTGAAGTACATTCAGGTTCTGCATCTCCTCTAAGGCTCCAGGAGCTTTTTTTTCTCCCCACATACTGCAGTAAGTTGGAATCACACCAAAGACACCACTGCGCTGTTAATGCCCCTGTGGTTCCTCCCAAACACAGAAGATGGAAAATATTTTTAAGGAAAAATACTGCACACCACCATACTAAATGAAGCAGTTTGAGTCTTCTTAATCACAGCTACTTGGAGTCAAAGGGAAAAAAATGGGTACTTACTCCAATCTGGCCTGGTTTGCTTCACTCTGTTCTCAGTTTTACATGGGCACAAAACAGATCTCCATTCATAATAGCACTGTCCACAAGGTACACAAGGAATGGAGAAACAAGGTGATCTTGGGAAAAAGGGAAGCTCCCACTCCTTTTATTTATGAATGCTACCTCTTACAGCATCATTTTGACAGAATAAAACACATACTATGTACAGCAGGCTAACAAGAACCTGAATTATATCTGAAAAAATCCCATCTGAAGTCAGTGACTTGACAGGACACAGTAAACAATTTTAATAAATTACAGCTTGTAATTATAAACTTAATTATCATTAAATAAATGAGACACGAGTCTATAATGGATTCCATGTTTAGTTGCTTATTGCCATAACTGCCAGGGGAGGCTTTTAGCAAAGAAGTGAATAAGACTGTTCTCTTATTTGAAGTTGTGTTCCTGCATCTGGAGCTGCCGGATTTCTAATCCACATCTGGCACACAGTATGCTATATATCCTTTTTGAATCCTATTTATCTGCTACCACTGATGCACTAGGAACATAACTTTCCAAGCTGTGTGAACAGCAATAGAAGCATCCATTCCCTCTCCGTGCATGTGGAACAATCTCCTCTCATGTTACCCAGCGAAAGAAAAGAACTCCTGAACATATTACCACCATATAACTTTATAGAGACAGAACCAGGAAAGAATGGTGCTATTGCTTAACAATTTCTGCAGTATTGCTGATGTGTGCCTTTTGAATCTCCCTCTTTCTACAGAAAGAATGGTGTTATAACTGTAATAAGGTTAACAAAATGCCTGGAATGTGTTTGAAATATGAGACATTTCTTCTGAAAGAAGAGAGATTGATCCTTTACTTGGTGACAATTCCCCCCTAAAAGCACTGTTAAAGAAAACTAGAGTCCTCAGTCTTCATAGTCAAATTCCCTTGCCTCTTCAATAAATAAATAGCAAAACCAATATGCCTGGCTCTTCTTTGGTCAGGCAAACAGAATGACCTACCTTTGGGCTCCAAGCAGGTCAAGAGTACTTGGAACCCAGCAATGCTTTGGCCATGACATTGCCAGCATTAGCCAATGTGGTGCTCTCCACCAGTCCTACTACCGCTGCAGAAAGAATCAGTAATAGGGCTTACACCCACCTTCCTTTCAGGAGATGGGGCTACCAGCTCATCCCCCCTTCCCCAACTTCCTTCCAGAAAATAAACCCAGACATACTTGGTGCAAGGCTGCTATAAACTAGACCCTGAATAATCACGTGAATTCAGAAGTGGAACAGACATACTAGATCCAAACAGTAGCTAACAAGCCAAAAACTCTTCAGTGTAAATGGGAGGTACAAGACTAGTTGCTTCCAGGTCCATCTACGAAGCTAAAGACTTCAAAGACAAACAGGTTCAGGGCACATTTATGTCAAAAAAAAAAAACAGCACAGCCCAGGCTTCAGCAAAGGTGTATCTCCTTTTTTATCCACAATTATTTAATCTATATAACATAAATAACACCCTTCCAGACAATGTCACAGTACGGTTCAAAGGACATCGTGGGACAGGAACTATCTGTAATATGCAGCATGTATGAGGCCATCTTATTTGAGGGATGAGGGAGAAAAGAGGTTTTAATGTATGGACATTACCTATGCCTTTCCCTACTGGACAGAGAATGTACCCTAGCCCCATTTGCTTTGATGGCATACTGGTAGCCTCAAACGCTGCTGTGGTTTGACCCAGAACTGAGTGTAATTATATATTATGTGCAAACCACACACTGTGCCTACTCTCCAGGGAGACCACTTAACTAATAATATAGAATTGAGTTGTTTCTGATTATGTAAAGCACAACGAAGAGCTGAGTCAGTTATGTGAAATGCATGCTAGTATTGCAACTAGTTAAATAATTTTCAAAATAATTGTACCAATTCTGTTAACATAGGACACAAAAGCCTGGTATTTGGTTAGTTCTCATTATTTAGGCTTGATGCAATAAATCAACACTGATGGAACAAAAAGCAATTTTTGACATTCTACCTGAAAAATATATTAACAGTTACTTGAGAGTTTTTGAGGTTTTACTCCTCTCTGGACAGGAAAATAAGATAATTGAAAACTTGTTAGCAAACAGTAAAACAAACAAACAAACAAAAAACCCCCACCAAACTCCATAAAACCCCATATATCTGAAGATGTTGGTCCAAACATGATATTTAGGACATTTCCCTAGATATAGAGCTGGGTTTGTTTACACCGAATGGATTCTTACCAATTGCTTTATAATATATTTATAATGAACAAAACAAGACAGCAAATTACATTCTCACACTGTTATTTAATCAGTCCAAATTTATCAATTATTTCAATAGAATAAAAGTCCTTTCAAGCCCTCTTCAAAGCCCTGACACTTACCAAAAAAAAAAATTTCCCAGATTTATAATGGAACCTACCATGCATCATTAATTATGCACAATTTTTCACTACATATGTATTTTTTCAATGAAAAAAGCATGTATACATGTAAATATATATATAAAACAGGATAAATTCCACAAATATAACTTAAAACAAATACAGTATTTCATAATGATATCTGTTCTAAGAATAAATAATTCTGTAAATTCAGCAGGTAAATTTAAAAGCAATAGTCTTTGCTCTTTACAGGTTAGGAGTCTGAATAACTTCATCATTCTCACCTTCACTGCTGTAGTCCTGCAAAGAAAGCCATATTTGAACTACCAGAACAATTCCTTTTACTTCACCATGAACTGGAATGGAATGCATTACTATTATTGTGAGTGTCAAGGGTTTGATTTGCAATTGCCAATTCTACTCTTTTTTAAATTTATATTGCTTTACTTATAGCTTTATTTTCCATCTTTTTCAGTAGGAGATAAAACATCCATTGTGATACCCCTAGACTGTTCCCAGTTCACATTTTTCACAGATAACAATCTATACCATGATAACAGTCACTATTAACTTATATGGTTTTCGACTGGACTCTAACAAACACTGCTTGTAAGCACATCTTAGAGCTACAGAAATACATGATTCAAAAATTTTTATGAAAAAATTGTAATATTATGCTTCAGGATAAGCAGTGAGGAAATATTTCCCAGTCACTATTCACATTCTTCTTGGTGAATATCCTTGGCCTGCAAAGACAAACTTAATGTACAGATGGCCTCCACTGAAGTCAAGGGTCAATATTTAGTCATACTGCACGGAGTGATTTTTTACTCTGTGTTTATGTTTTTTGTCTGGGGCTTTTGCTTTTGCTGCGGATCATATACAGATAAAAATGCAAATTATTAACAGCCAAGTCAGTAACTCACCGCATTAAAGAATCCTCAGAAGACCTAATATCAAAACCACTTGTTCAGCACCTGGCCCTACTCCTTACTCCCAGCACTGAATTAACTTCTAACAAAAAAACACTGCTCAAAGCTTCTGCAGGTTGCTGTCCGTTGTGCCAGAGACCCTTGTGTTGCCTCCCTGCTTCCTTCAAGGAAGGAGATGCCACTGTAGCAAAACAACAGGTTTCCACGTCTCCTTCTGTTCTCATCCAAGGTAGTTCACCATGAGGCATCACAATGAACATAAAACAAAGATTTGCAAATACAAGCCTCTGTGCCCTGAATTTTCAAGTATCAGTGCTAAATATTCTTTACAACATGAAAAAATGAACTTCATGTGCAAAGGCAACAGATCCGTGGCCAACATACCTGGACATAAATTATGAATTTAATGCAAATGTCTAAAAATAAAAAATAAAATAAAACAAAAAGGAAATCCCAGCCAAATAGCAGGGTTTAACTAAAATCACCTACTTAAATTATATCGTTTGAAAATCTGTGGAGCTGCATGTATATATACACAAATTTCCTCCAACATATTTCACGAGTCACTCAACAGGTTTTTCCTTGGAAATTATATTATCATTAAGGTACTAGATCCACACAAAAAAGCACTAGGAATAGATTTTCTGTTACTAGCATTTTATGAACAGCATAAAATCAATAAAATATATGTAGAAATGATTTGAACCGTACTAGATACGACGTCAGTAGAATGAGGAAAGTGAACTATGGACACTCCTTGACTGATTAGGGATTACGACCCACAGCAAATTTGGATCCATCATGTTCAACAAGCATGATTAACTGTGTTCATAATATTCTACAGTAAAGCTGACCTCCAGGAGCTCGCTCCTGAAATTATTATGACAACGCTGATTTCTGTCATGACCTCAGACCTTTACTCTGTCCATATTTTCCTAAAAAGCAGGAGAAGGATGAGATCATGACTTAAATTTTATTTTTATTTTTCAGGCAACATAAAATTACACTGGATCACCTTTTTTAGCTCTCACAAATATATCCAGCTCATTCTACTCACGTGATCAGATCTTATACATCACTTTTAAACTACAGAATTTAAGTTTCAAAAAGCAGATCCTGTTCAGCAATGTGACGTCTACATGAAACCTGAAGCACGTAAGTGAAGATAGGCAATCTTGCTTGCCTTTTGACAAAGCATCAAAGCTGTATTTTAGCAATCAATTCATAAACAACACGTTTGGCTGGCAGAATACTCTATCAGGATTCCAACCAAAGATATTAAGATATTACTCTGTATTTGTAAGTGACTGGTTATGATAATTCTCAAAGAGAAAAGCTATTTTACAGTGAAAAAGGTTTCCACCCCATTAGAGGAATATTGTTTCCTTTCCTGCAATTAAAATATTAAATGTGGTACTCCCCTTAGGATTTACAACATAATTTTAGCAAGTAAGGTTAATAACTGAGTATGTAACAAAGGAAAATAAATGTATGAAAAGGTGTATGAAAAAAATACACAACCCCCTATTAATATTATTTCAAATATACCTTTCATTTGCAGTTCCAGAAAACAAAATTGCCAAAACACATTAAGAAGTTTCATCACCCATGCAGTGGAAATGTCCTTTCCCTCACAACTTAATTTTCTAAAACCCAAGTCTATTTTACAAATCTTGCAAAATCTAATACCAGAGGTGCTTCACAGCTTCCCTGTCAATAATGCAACCACAGCATTACTGTGGATAGAAAGGGAGGGAAAAGCCCTTTTCATGAATGATATGAAGACATTCAGGAGCACAGCATCCTTGTACTTGGATCACGGAAGAGCGTTCTCCTGTAATAATACGGCTTTCTGTCTGAGCCTGAATATTCTAAGAGTTATTGATGACAACCTCAATTAAACTAGTAATTAAATCTCCAAAACACTCATATAGTCGGGCAAGGATTGTGAGAAGGAGAGAGACTAAGCAGTAGTTGTGACCTTGAAAGAAAAATATTGATTGGATTTTGTCTTGTGAAAGGAAGGAGTGGAAACTGAAACCGACCATCCTGAATCATTAATGAGCTCCCACAGCATGCTCCTAACTCCAGTTTTTTACATACCCAACTGGACCTCTCTTCAGGCTTGCTCAAAACCAGCACATTTACAAACTATTCATGAAAAACCCCTGTAAATTAATTCAAGACAACATGAAGTACCTTTAGGCAACAACATAAAGATATCAATTTTTGTGCACTTAAGATTATGTAATATATAACATACATATTATCTATATTTTAAATATACATATATATGTGTGTGTTTATATATACTATATTCATTACTGTGAACAACTAAAAGAAGTTATTGATTGCCCGTGCTACCACCTTTCATTAGTACCCACTGATGCAGAATATGAATTTTCCAGTCATTGGCTCTTTTCTAGGACCGAGAGGACTTTGAGCATAGTTTCTATGAGGCATATCCATTCGGCTCTACAAAAGGAGAGATTGAATGGAATGAAATAAAATTATGTGAAAAGTTATAACTTGTGTGGCAGGAGATATCCAAATAACTACTGGTTTATATTGATTAGCACCAAAGCAATACAGAAGCATAAATGGAAAGAAGAAAGCCAACCATTAGATGAGACATAGGAAGGTGTATGATAATCTTCTGCTTATTTATCTTGCATTTCATTACAATCTCATTTTCAGTGAGTTTTCCCTCCTCAGTACATTCTTCAGTTTTTCTTCTAAAGTCTCCTTTCATACAAATTATCTCCAATACCTTTTCTTTGGGTAGGTCTAGCTGCTGTGTTACTTATTGCATCACAAAGAAAGCCTCCTCCTCTGGTCTTGGCTCACCTAGCAGTCCTACTGCTAATTATTCCCTAACTACTAATGCTTTTCTACAGAAAAGTCATAATTTAAAAGACTGGAAAATTATTAAGCTAAGATTTTTTTAAAATTTGATCAAAAAAAGAGAACTTGAAGAAAACCATCAAATAGCCAAATGATCACTGACTGTAGACACTTCCTCTCAGACAGATGCTGCTCAGCAAAGAAAAGTATACCAACAAGGTGCAAATACGAAAAGGAATAAATGCAACAACTTCTGTCCCATTGCCACACAGCAGTGCATTGGCAGAGGTCTGTAGGTTGCATCTGCACAAAGGAGAGCTCAATATAGTCAAAGACAGTGAGTTCACGTGTGTAGCATGTTGGCTGTTTTCAAAATATCCATGTGATTAGTTCCCTTTAATCTTCCCCAGAAACATCGACAGAGGCGAGAATTACTACTACTAGAAATAAATTCAGGTACCTTCTATAGTAATGGGATATTAAAAAACACCAGAGTAACAGTGCTGCTTCTATACTTAATGATTACTGAATTACTGTCGTTAACATAAAATGCTAACTACTATCATATACAAAGTGTACAGTTGATTAAAAATTCTATGCCGTAAACCCACACTGCAAAAGCAGATTATCCCTTTTTCCCTGAACTCTGAAATACAACAGTTTTGCTCTCCATGGAAATTTACATTTTGGTATGCTAGTGAAAAAAATATCCTAAACAGATTAAAATATCATAGGTAAAGAACAAGGGAGGTGAGCAATGATAACTCATCTATGTATGAGAGAAAGAGATGAGCTGTAAATTACAGTGACAGACTACACATGAAGGAACATGTGCAAACCTATGCTACAATAAAGCCAGAAACAAATGTGTCTTCAGAGTTAGTCCAAAACTGTAATATGACCACACAGTACGTTTAGCGAGAATCTGGTGAGGGACACCTTTACATCAGGAATTAAATGGCACTATACAGGAAGAGAAGAATAATTCATAGTTTTATTATTCAGTTTACATTTTCACTCTACCACTGTCTGTTCCCTAACATACAAGTAATGAACGATGAGATGTTTTAGTGTCATGAACTGGACATCATGTAAATGTCATATCCAAGGTTGTATAAGACCTATGAGTTAATTCTTTCTGACAAAAACAGAAAGAATATTCCAAATCAAAAGACTATTAGTAAGTATCTTTTTCTTTTTACATTTCAAAGAGTTACAAACCTTCCCATTTTGCTTGTTCAGCGCCATGGCTCTTTCACAGACTTCATACAAAATCAAGAAGGAATAAAAGGGGGTGGAACACTCAACTGTAGAAAAAGTTAACAATTATCTTGGCTATAACTACTAAAGCCACTTAACACCCAGGGAGGACCCCTAATGAATTTTTAAAAAGGCCAAGGTTAAAGTTCTCCTCTTTCATGCCTACTAAAAATGTATTATCTGTGCAATCTATCACAGTCCTTACACTGCACTGACTGTTAGCTCCTATTTCCATCAGTGGTGTTTCCAGTGCTGAAAAAAGGAATAGGATGCAGCAGCCAGGCTAGGGCAAAGAGGTTTACTCTCACTGCTGGCTGAACCCTGCAGCATCCAAGACCATCACACAACTAGCTACCCTTCTGATTTAACAGAATTGATCCACAGTTCTCAATAGCTGCTTCTATGTACACAATCATTCACATATAGTGGGTGGGAGAGGCCTCATTTTTTTTCATTCAAGATTTTAATTGTACATAGGGCACATGCTGAAATTCACTGTATTCCCTGAAATCTCCAGAAAAGGTCTGCCTGCTGCTTGCATTTGTTAATGTATTCTTTGATGCATGCACATCCAATCTTGTGACCACAGGTCAGATTAAGTAAACCTTTGCTAAGAGAGATGTCCTAGCTAAGGGCCAGGCTAAGTGCCATTGTTCAGAGCTTTGCAAAATCAGCTTTCTCATCTCTCTGTCCTTTTGATCCTGTAGCAGCTCTGGCACAAGAAATACATTTCTTGGCCCTGGTTGTCTGATTTTCAGTGCCACTAGTCTGGCCTTGGTTCGTGCCAAGCTGAAGTTTAAATATTTCAATTTTTTTCCATTTGTTCAGTTTTCTTAAAAAGGTGTGCTGAAATTCATAACTACGTGGACGTATCTGATCAGATAGGGTTACCAGTTCATTCCTTTCTTCATTCACTTTCCCACTGATATTTTTTCTCCTTTCCATTACACCCTTTTAAAGTCAGGTTGGGATCTCCCCCAGATGGAAAAGAGATCACACTATCCCTGTTTCTGTCATACTTGCAACTGAGAGAAGTTAGTCCCATCTTCCTCGTCATAATTAACTATACCATCTTCAGCTCCAGCAACCTCTCCCCAGGTTTGGGCTCCTCTCTTAATCCCTTCCCGCTCTTCTCTTTCTACTCAGAATTTAATCAGGGCTTCCAGTACAAAACTGAAAAAGGGTGTGACTTTTGCAATCTTCAACTTACTTTCCCTCAGTCATATGACAATGTTTTCCTTAACTATACTACAATCTTTTCCATTTTCCCCATCACAGTTAAAGAAATTCACTACCTGCTCACCAATTCTAGTCTTCTCACTTGAACCCAAACATCTTCCCTCCTAGTTTCCCTTACTTCTTTTTTCACTCCTCTCTCACTCTATTACTTCTTACTTAGCTTAACTTCACACACAATGACAGCAGACTTTGAACTATTATCTTTATTTCTCATTGAACCCAATGAATGAATTTCAAGAAGTTCACCTGATCTTGGACTACTACCAGCCCTCTGCCTATGACCTTCCCATGACTATATTTCCTACCTTAATGTAACACACCATTTACCTTTTGTCTAAGAGTTTTGCATGACTCATGATTCAGAGCTATTTCTTCAATCCAAACTGCCACACACTATACCTCTTTACAAGATGATCCTTAATTCCTTACAGTCAGTCTGACGAAGAAGAGAAAAGGTAATTTTCTTCACAAGGTGGCAGTCAAGGTGAAGCTAGTACATGGGATCTCCAACCACCTGTACTAGTGCTGGTACTACTGCTGAAGATAAACGAAAATCTACACAAAAAACTGCAAAATATTATTTTGCAGAAACATAAAAATGATTCTCTTCATCCTAGTTGCAGGAATCATGCAATATAATGCAAAACTCACTTTTTTATTTTTCCAGTTTTAAAATTGTAGACATATTTTGTATGATTAGCAAATAAACCACAGAAATGTGTCAAGAGCTACAATCACATTTCAAAAGTTGAATCAGAAGCAGTGAAGCTATGAAGAATTTAAAAAAAAAATTGGCATATTTGTTTTTTATGTGACTGAATTATGACTAACCTAGACAAATAAAAATACTCAAGCACCATAAAGGTCTGTTAAACAAAGCAGAAAACTATTTTAAGTCACATTTAGGAAGACAGTTATCTACCTATAGCTGACAGGCTACACACCAAACCACGGATGTGTAAGCATACATGAACATGAACACGAACATGAACGTGAACATGAACGTACATAAACCCCTCTGTGTAAAAACGATTCATCATTTAGGCTACAACCTGCGTTTATACCTTCTACTAGACAAATGTATTTTTTTCACTAGCATGAGCAAAATACTTTTTACTGTACCTTTGTGTTTTCCACACAGAGCAGCTAATGCAGAGAGCTAAGGGCACCCTCTGAAATTTCAGTTCCTTAAAGCTGTTCTTTTATAACCTTTTGTAGCTAAGATTTACCTAGAAGAATTGATCTTGGTCCACATCATGTCCAGAGCAAGTTCAGGAAAGACTTTATTAACTGGAGCTCTTTTCTAAAAGCATTTTTTAAATCCTGCCATGTTGGCTAGAAACAGTAATCCAGAAAAGCACTAATATTTCATCCTCTATTTAAGAAGTTATTCAAGAAGCACTCTAAGATGTCTCCCTCATCCTGAGCACATTGTTTTACAGTGTCAAGGTTAATTGAGGGGCTAAAGGCCAAGATTAGGTTCCGCCTATTCTCTAGGAGGATTTAGTTTCCCATGCTACTATAAAGATACTTTCCTAGATGCACATGGAATCTGACACAGCCAACCGCAGGGCCTCTGCCTGCTGCACTTCTCTCCCCAGAGAAATGCTAAACCCATCAGTCTATATAAGTCTAATTCCCATGCACACCCATTTACTGGCACAGTAGTACAAAGGAGTCATTGTGTATAAAACAGTCAGGCTTACTGACTTATTTTTTTCAGTGAAGGGTGCCAACAGCATACCAACATCTTTAGATACCAATGATCCATTCTGTGCAGCCCACTTTCCTCCTCCCTTTTCCAAAATCTGGCACTAGCAAGGACTCTACTTCAGTTTTAAACATTAAGACAGCTCTTTGACAATGTAACAGTAATAAACACTGAATTCCGAAGTCTCCACTGTAGCTGAGGTTCTTTTTTTTCCCCCTCACATTGAAGGAAAACAAACTGGCGACCAAGTTGCTGAACTGAAAGAAAACATTTCAATTAAAGCATTTCCATAACGTTGCTCACTGTCCTGAATGCATTTTCAGGATTGGAACAGAGAAGAAAGATTATCAGTAGTCAGCTGCAACAGAATAAGCTGGAGAAAGACAAGGTATCTAACTAGCTGACTTTGAAATATGTAATTAAAATTTAAGTAAGCTTGGGAGTTAGGATAGAAAAAATCTCAGAAGGCTCTACGTCTTGTACTTAAAAGGCATGTAATAAATGACAGGTATTAATTTAGAGTGCACAAAGAATAGGAGCTCAGCGGCAAGGAGATCACTCTTCCAAGGCCAGTTGGTGTATACAACAGTGCACACAAACATCCTTTTTGTGCAGGTAGCGATCAATGACAACAGTGTTCAGCTTTATAGTTCATGTAATCAAAGTGCCTGTTGTAGAAACATAGCTTGTACATAGCAAAAATGTTGCCCTGGAGCTGGGAGCAAGTTAAAGTTTGTGAAAGTTACCTTCCCTGTAGTACATAAGCACTTAACTGCTAGGTGATGTTGTTACGATTAATTGTGAATGCCTATTTTGGTATTTTTCAAAGTACACTGATGGGTCACAGCCAGCTGCATAAAGACTGCAAGCACATGGTAGGAATTCCTCTCCCTTTGGCACCATAAGTGTACAATTGCCAGCCTTAGAGTTGCCATGGGCAACACCAGCACTGTGCTGGATTTCTGTCACAGAAGGAAGGCACAGGAAGGCAGAATAAGACAGTTTCATCCTTCTCCCAGGAATACCAATCCTCATCACTCAAATTTGATACACTGGGGCCTGAACCACACAACTGGACAGATGATTCTAGTCTCTGTAGGAACTCACAGACTTTGACTTGACCTCAGGAATTGTTCGAATGCACTAAAGAGAAAAGCAGGATTTAGAACTACCTGAGTCTCTCCATGGCCTCAGCATAGTATTGTCCAAGAGCCTGAAAGTATAAACACCCCTCAGTTTCTATGCTGTTTTGCTATCATGCTTCTCTTTTGCATGCCACATGGTCTGTAACATACGTCACGTGCAAGAACCAGGTACAAGCTGCTTTGCAGAAGAGTGAAAGGAAGGATGTTTCCTTCGGCTTCTTTGCACTCATGCTAGAACATCTGGTGAACTGGTGAACTGCACAATAAATCAACTATAAGAAATTCCAAACTATCACTTTGCTAAAATAAAGCCATGTGTACTTATTTCATACTCATCTATACGAAAGCAACAGGGTGCTTACAAGACAGGGAGAAGGATACTTTGTCTTTCCAGCCTTCCTGTGCACCGCAGATAGTGTAACATGAATTTACGTTGCCTTGCCTCTGACAGAGGTCAAAAGTATCTGCCTGTGAGAACATGCAAGCACAGAGCAAACGCATGGTCACTCACCCAGTATACTTTTGCAGCTCAAAGATTTCATGTGCCAGAGGTGATGCCTTCATGCTTAATAGCTGTATCACTCAAACTTACAGCCTCTGGGCCGGGAACAGGCCCTGTGCCATCCACCTGGCTCACAACCTCCACCCACAGGGCATCTGGGCTTTACCATGCTACTGGCAGGTTGCATGATTTTTCTGCTGGCAGAATAGCATGTGATAATGTTTGCCTGGAGCATGCAGGAAGAAGCCATTGCAAGAGCAGCTGCAATGCCCATGCTTCAAGCGCTATGAGAAGCAGTTACAATACCTGCCTAGTGGCAAGCTAGCACTCAGAAGCACAGAAAAAGTGAAATTTAGCAGGAGAGGCTATCTGCTGCTCTCCAAAGTGACTGAGGGCTGTGAAAGTTCCCAAGAAAACTTCAATAGGATTGCAACGGGAAGAAACATTTTGCTTGTGGTAGTCACAAACACAGAATTTCATGGCTGGTTTTAATTCGACTCTCAAGTAGCTAGAGTGCGAGAGACATTCAACAAATGAGCAACTGCATTAAACTGCACCTAAAATGTGGGCCACTCAGGGCATATCATCACGTGCCACCGGAAAATGACAGATAACAGTGTGGCTCCAGAGGTGGTGGGAGGGAACACTGCAATGGTTCTCTCAAAAAAAATTAAGGGAAATTCTGGTTCAGATACTACTGCGGAAAAAGGAATATTTCTGTGAGGTACATTTCTGCTGCTGCCTATTCCTAGAAATCACAGAAATAAGACTTTTTGAAAGGGTACAAACATCAATAGACTATGCGGCAAACTTCTCTTGGAGGCCCTTTTGTAACAAATGTTTCAGCCATGGCCACCAGCTCCTGTCCCTGAGTGTTCCTGGGTGAAACAAATGGTTACTGTAACTCAATTCACTGATATGAAGAAGTGTTTTTCTTCAGGTTGTAATTATTCATGTCTTCCAATCAGAACCATATTTAAAATTTCTCCTACTTTACAAGGACATATACAGCATGGCTCTATGTCGGGACCCTGTCCCATAGAGGTAAATGTAGAGGTAAGTCTGTGAACACAGGCAACTCTACACAAGGGTTCCCAAAGAATATCTCTGGAAGCAGATGCTTCTGTGCACTCTCTGTGGGGGAACAGTGGCAGTGCAAAGATTGTGCCCTTCCCTCCCGTAACTGCTTAAGGATGATGTAGGTAAAACTTAAAATAGACCTGAGAGAAAAGGTCTGAGTTCTCAGATGTGTCACCTCTGTATGATAATGATACCTTCAATGCTCGGAGAAGGCAGGAAAAGGCCCGGCAGAGAGAGGAGGGCCACAGTTAGAGTGGATGGCCAAACTGCCAGGATGAAGTGAAGCTTCATGACAGATACTTTGTCACCTATCAGGGACATAGGAATGACTTTTTAGAAATACTTCTTCCAGGTTTGCAGTACTCTGTGCTCTAGGGTATTCCGCTACACTGGGCAGCTGAAGAAAGAATGGTATTAACCCTTAGCGCTAAAAATAAAACTGACCCAGAAGAAATAATAGTTACTAAATAGTTTTACTTAATTATAAAGGACCTTGTTATTGCTTCTATGCCACCATTCCTTTTAAGAAGCTCTAAAAAATCAAACAGAACAAACCAGAAAGATTCTCAATCCCATCTTTTTTTTTTTAATCTCTAAGAAATAAGACTGATCTCATTTAGCTAGGTCTGGTTTCTATTTTCGTACTGTAAGAGCCATTAGTTCTTCCTAGTTTCATTAAACGGGACTAAATATGGCAGAGGACAAAAAAAGAATGAGAGACTCTTCTTTAAAAAAGCAATTCTGATTCTTATGGAGGATACAGAATAGATGTTAGGAGAAAATGGCCTTTGAGGGCAACACAAAAAGCTACTTTAAAACAGAAAAGACAATTTCCATTTCACCTCATCATTCATTTATTGGGGAAAAAAACATTAATTATAATACATTATTGTGATCCTTGCATTGAATTATCATCCAGGCTGCAGACTTAATAAAGCCCTAATGTTTTAAGTAAATAAATGTGAAAGACTAAAACGGGGTCACTATAAGACAGAGAGGCACAACAGAGAAAGAACTGGAGAGGGACAACATCTCCTTGAACTAAACAACCAAGAATAGCTACAAGACACTTGGAAAAGGTGTGTTCAGCTACCCACAAATTAAACAGCTTGGGGAATTCACGAACTGCAGTGGCAGGGTTGTATCAACAGCTAATATACAAAGCTGTTCCCAAGTATAAATACCCTGGCACATGTTAAATGTGCATCGGTGTGTGTCTAAAAAAAGGATATATAAAAAGGACTCATTCATTCAAATAAAAAAATCTTATTTAAACTTTTGCCCAGACCCAAAATAAAACCTAAACTGTTCCTTTTACTAAAATTCTAGCAGCTTGGCTACCTCTTGCCTTAATTTTTATTCATTCCTATAAACTTTTATACTTCTTCATTTCTTCCTAGTAAGCAACATTATTGTGACAACAATGGCTTTACAGCACTTCTTTTTCATTCTGAAAGAAGAAATGCCATGAACCTGGCAAAATCTATTCTTAACGCTTTTTCCAAATATTAGCTCCAAAGAGTGTAATGCCATAGGACCACACAAACAAAATAAAGTCATCTTCAGATGCTTTAAAGGAAGATGTTGATAAAAGGCTACTGCTGTGTGTTTTTGCAAAATCATGCCAGAAAGAACACACAGTTCGCCTGACTTGGGTAAAGCTCAAATAAGCATGAGAAAAAGCTTTTAAAATCATATCCAGTCTCGAGCAGTTTTTGTTTGTTTTGGTTTTTAGGCACACAAATTTGTCTGGAACACACTTAAATGAGTGTTCATTTTTTGTGATTCTGTCCACGTTACTTCAAAAAACACAGCTCCACTGCAGGAAGCAGAATGACAACAGCTGTGAAGAGAGCTACAGCACAAGTGCTCTGTGCCAGCCAGGCTCTGAGCCCATGGTGCATCTTCCCCTGCTGTGAAAAATTCACTACTGAATGCTTTTACAAGAATTAAATAAAAAAGGGGCACTCTAACTGTATTGAGATCTTGGCATCTGCTAACAGAATTGGTAAGTTGCTAATATGGCCAGGCATTTAAAAGCAGAACTTTATAAAGAAGAGTAATTGTATTATTTACTATTCAGGACAAGCACAGGTTTTGTCCCAAGCTCAGGGGAGAAAAAAGATTCAAACCTCAGAACTGTTAACAGAAATCAATACAACTCAATCAGAGGAGGAATCCTACATCAGTCTTTGAAAACTGAAGAATGCAAATGGAAGAAAATTCACATAAAATCCAACAGGTATTGTAAAAGAAGTGGAACCAAGTCCTAAACAACATACACTCATAATCCCCAGTGGTGGTATTAAACTGGGACTCACATAGCTGAACTGAATAATTTCCCTGAAAAGATGTTGCTGTACTGTAAATAGCATGCAGTCTACTGTAACCTTTCAGTACTTCCCTGTCTTTTCAACTAAGCCAGTATTCAGAGGCAACACAGAACAACTCAGGAAGTGTCTTTGTCCACACACCACACTTATGAACCCCTTGTTCCTCTACAGTGTGAATGAACATGTCCAGTGACAGGACAGCAGCAATGGGAACAAACTGAAATAGAGGAAATTTAACTTAAATGTTAGGAAATATCAATGGTATTATAAGGGTGATTGAATACTGGCACACATTGCCCAGAGAGGTTGCGGTGTCTCCATCCTTGGAGATATTCAATCCTAACTGGCCACAGCCCTGAGCATCCTACAGTAGCTTGCGCTGCTTCGAGCAGGGGGTTGGACTAGATACTCTCAGAGTGCCTGTTAGTCTCAGCTGTTCTGTGGTGATTCACTACAACCACCTGGATCAGCCTCCAGGAGGATCCTCTAACAGCATCTCTGCTAGAAGCCCCTTCCATATTAGCTTTTTTCCCTAGCTGGAGATCACAAACGGGCCTCATGTCCACCAGGAATACCTTCTATTTATCTACTCTTCATGTTCTCACATATGTCATTTAAAAACTTTTTGAGCTTTAGCACCATTTTCCAGCAACATCTAGCACCACATCCAAGCACATATGTAGTAGATAGTGCTTAAAGCATTGGAGAACTGGAGCCACTCACACAAATAAATAAGTAGCATAGGCTGGCTCTGTTATTCTTTGCTCCCTTTCATTCTTCACATTCAGTCCCCACATTTGAATACTCCTTCCAACCTTTGTGCCTCATCTGACCCTGATTACAAGTAAACGTTCAACTATTATGACCCACTTCTTTCCCACCTCCCATTCCTCTCTTCAACATATCTCCTCCTACATCCAAACTCATTTCTCTCTAAATTCTCCATGAGCTAAATCACAATTTTCCCTCGGGAACTAATGCACACCCAGAACAGCATGACCCGCACATAGGCAAAAGTTCATACAAAAGCAGAAAGCAGATAAGTGTTCACCCTTTGCACATATGAAACCAAAAGAGAAACTCTAGGCTCTGTAAGCAAAGACTTACGAAGCAAATATGGATGTAGACTGAACATGAGGTTGGCTTTCTGCAGTTTACACCTGTAAGACTGACTCTTCTTGCACTACCTTGATCTAGGACCTATGCTACCCCTGTGAGCCTCAGCCCACACAAAGGTCATTTCAGTCTCTTTCCATTTCATGCCTAATCTGTCTTCTACTGAGCATGTCCCTAGTTCTCCAGTCCATCTCATTTTCACACACATCACATACATATGCACACCCTCACCCCATCACCTGCTTCTTCTGGGGGAGGAGAAGTGCAATACAACAGGTACTTGTTTATGCTTGCTTTCCATATATTTTTAGCAGAAACAGACATGAAGCCTCATATAATTTTCCTGTGTTAATAAAATCCATCAGTATAGCAGTCTGAACCACGAAAAACTCTCAACAAGTTAATAACTCCTTTTCTGCCTCAGCCATTACAGCTAAGTTTGAATTTTGCAAACGAAGGAGATCATAGACAAATACAGCATCACATAATTAAAAACTCCCAGGCTTCAGATTTCAGATGTTTCTTTAAATCCTTTGCTACATATGGGGCATGCCGTCCACTGTCTTGTTCTTACCATAGAACCAGAGCTACTTCCTCTCTTGTATCGTGCACTTCAGGTTCAGACTCAGGAAAAGTAGCAGCAGGTAGAAACAGAAAGCTGAGAACTAGAGACCAAATTTTATATAAATAACAACAACGGAAAGCTATAAATGCTAGTATGTTCTGATAGGGTGATATGACCCCAAAATAATGCTTTAAGAGACACCTCTTTTCTTTATTGGAACACAAGAGAATGGTGTCTTAAATATTTTAAGATCTTTGTAAAACCCTTTACACAAAATTACTTTCATGGATCAGTTCATAGGAACTCTCATTCTTTGAAGCATTTACAGCAATTTGCTGCCTCAGAGTAAGGTACGTAAAAGCATTAACAACTCTATCTTCCAAATGTTCATGTGATAAGTAAGTATTACTGCCCCCATTGTACAAGTGATGCACCTGAGACACAATTTGTGCGATCTGCCTGTGACTGCAGGGATTGGAATGCCAATGTCAAACAATAAAAATAGCTTCTTCTGTGTGGTTCAGATGAGCAATATCATGGTTGCCTTTACATGTCTACTCACTAAAATACTGCAGATTTGAGCACATTCATTTATTTCTACATTTTACCTTACGACACTGACTCACAGAAATTAATCCCTCTTTTATTTTCTGCTCATTGACTAAATAATAAAATGTTCTAAAGACATTAAAGGATCAACGCCACACAATCAGCATTTGGGTAGTTACAACACAGTACAAAATCATTTTTAAAGGTACAAATGGAAACTCAAAAAGTTCAGGATTTCAGTGACTTGATGAAGGCCAGGCAGTAAGCATGTTCCCAAGCTACAAACTGATCTTCTTAAGTAGCAAGCACTCAAGGCAAAACTGTCCAGGAAACCCTCACTGCAAGCTTATTGCAGACCAATTTGAACAAGTGATTGTATTTGTCCAACCACAGGTCTTTGCTGAGGATGCAAAGCTTTTATTTTGTACTTGTTTTACAATTAAGAGAGATGTCTAACTGTATTATTCTCCTAGTCTACAAGTAATCCAATTGCTTAAGCAAGATGTGATAATGTATGAGTTAATAATAAACAGAAAAGCCCTCCCTTTTCCCACATCAGTACTAGAAACCACTCAGAGCCATGTAAACCTTCAAATCTGAATTCTTCAGTCACCAATGCCAATGAAGACAGGTTTGGCTTGCAGTCCTTTGCAACTACCCCATCTCCCACAACAACATGGAGTCAAGTAAAAAGAATACAATGACTATTTGCTATATGCTTATAGCAAATATTTTTTCTGCTGGCCCTAAAGTTACATTCAAAAGAATACATAAAAGCCTCAATAAAGGGTGATGTTCAGACAGAATAGTAAAGTACTCCACTCTCACCTGGACAGATGTGTACTTAAAGTCATGTAAATATGACCTCTTGGGTAAATGAGGGTTAAAGACATTAAATCATCACAGATGCACTGTGTCAGAATGAAAATATGTTCTGTAAGGAGGTTTTTACCATGCAGTTGCATAGTATTTCTTACCCAAACTGAAATGCTGTAAGACAACTCAGAAAAATGCTGCAACTGAAGAAGAGTCCCAAGCAGCCCTCCCCTGTGTTTGTGTTTTGGACCAAAGCCCAAAATGTAACAAGAGTCTACAGGCAAAGACAATACAATGAATGACATGCAGAGAGGAAAAAATATTCCTTGACTATCAACATGCTCCTGTTGGAATAAACAACACTTTTAATTAAAAGGTTTTCAAGGAAGTTCATGGCCCAACACAAAACTTAGAGTAATCACTTGAGAGAAAAAGCTGTCAAGAAGGAGAAAATAACCTCTTTAGACTTTGGCAGGCAGAGTCCATAGCTGTGTTCATAACTTATTGTCAGTTTCATGACAAAGCACAGCATCATGACTGATAGTCCAAATTTTAAACTTACATTCAAAAATTATGACAATGAACTAGAAATGGCTTGAAGGAAAGGCAGTATTTTGAAGTGTTTGCCCTCAAAAGGACACTGTTTTATTTCTTAAATCAACCCACAGAATCTCATTACCTGATCAGAGAAAGAAAAAATTCTGTGCCCTGAACTGCACAGACAGGAAAGACCACGGAAAGGGGGAAGCACTCATAGTCAGGACTTAATTTAGACATGGTTGGTAGTTCAGAGAGCAATCAAGAAAGGAGAAGCACCTTTCAAAGCGAGACACCCAAGCCCACAGACATGAAAAGATAGCTGTCACTACCTAAGTATGATGGGAATTTCGCACCCAGTTTGTTCTCTTACCTTTACACTACTGCATACAGCTGAAAGCACCAACAGAAATTTTTTATAAACATTCAGAAAACCCTCTCTCACTCCAAAGGAATTAAGTACACATATGTTTCCCTCTGCTTCTGTTAGATTCTATTTGTTAACTTCTTAAAAGACAGAAAGGGCTGCTTTGGAGAAGAGTGAGTTGTCTTTCCTTTCTCATTTTGGTAAAACCTACAGAAACTCCATTAATCTGTGTGGTAAACCAGATGCGAGCATACTCTTGTCCATAACAATCCACTTCCAGCTTTCTTAGCAAGCAAGAAGCACTAAGGATATTGCTCTGTTTCTCAAATAGGGACATCTTATGCTAAAATCTACTCCAGTCGAAAACAAAAATGTTTTCATCCTTTTAACTGAATTATGCTATTTCAAATGTTATCCACGATTTATGTTCCATCAATTTCCTCCATTCTTCCATTCATGCTTAGTGGTACGCTGCTATACTAACATTTGCAAACTGTGTATCAGGTTGGTCACGCTGCAACCAGTTGTTCATTTACATTGATATTTTAACACAAGAGGTAGAAAAAAACATCAGAATTATTCTTCCACAAATCTTCTCAGGGAGTTCACATACCTTCCCCTGCTCTCTCGATTCCAGTATCTTTTTACTTTTCAGTTTTATAAGCTGGTTAGATGGATTTAGAAATGCACACAAATGGTAAGAGCTGTCTTGGCAGCTTTCAGTGAATTCCCACCATAAGCACTTTCACATCCTCTAACAAGCAAGCAAGCCAAGGTGTTTCATAAGAGCAACCCACAAATCTTAATGAATAAATTTAAGAAATTAACTGAAGCTTCCACCATTTATGCTGCAGGATCTCACAAGGGTCTAAAAATCACACCTCCAGATTCAAGCACTGAAAAGTAGCTTTTCACACAAAGCTGTTATAAACAGATCCTGTACAAGGAGGTGTTTAAAATTCACACAATCAGAGAAACAGAATTATGTTTCAGCAGTTACTCTGATGAATTTTGCAATGGAAGCCTGGAAGTCTGGCACAACATGAGAGTTTATCCATAAAGCAGAAAGACCAGTATTTTTTTTTTGTACTAATCCTATTTTAAGTCTTTTCTAGGACAGATCACAGGCCAGTTCTGTACTAATGCTGTTCCTGAAGTTAATCATCAGAACCTGATATTTCCCCTAGCTCTAAAAGACAGACTGAAAAGAAGCAAGACAAGAATGAAAACAATTGCCACATACGATCAAATCCAACTTCAACCAGAATCCAGAATATGGCAATCAAAATATTTTGTTTTGCTACTAGTGGCGAGTGCTTTGCTTTCCTCTTACCTGCAAAACCACTATATTACTATAATTTCGAAAGATGCATGCAAGAAAAGACCATATCCCAAATTGTCCCCTCACCTTAGATATACAAAATGAAGAGAGAAGCCAAAAGACAGGGTTAGTTACTCTTACACAACTCTTCAAAAGATCTTGATAAGAGATTAATCAGTACTGTCAAAGTACTGAGAGCTCCCAGAGAACCTGGTGCTCCCTATCCCATAAACTGGACTGTTCCCTGCTCAGTACTGAAATTGGAAGAAGACAACATGGGCATGTGAGCTCTGCGGCAGTCTCTGCAGCTCTTCATGTGCGGTGCTTTGAGGT
The DNA here is from genome assembly GCA_033558185.1 of Dromococcyx pavoninus. Lineage (NCBI taxonomy): Eukaryota > Metazoa > Chordata > Aves > Cuculiformes > Neomorphidae > Dromococcyx > Dromococcyx pavoninus. Next base: position 999,597 of record JAUMJL010000102.1, on the reverse strand, counting down.
ACTGGCAGCTCTGATGCATCATAGCTCAGACACAATCGCCCGCTTCTGATCTCCTTCTGGGGATGCCATCACAGTCCACGGACCACACTCTTCAAGTGCAGAAGGACTCAACAATGGCACAGTCTAAGAAGTGGGCAGATGATGACTATGCAAAGCATGGGACAAAATGGCATTTAAAATATGACGCGTGAAACAATGTATTCAAGAAGCTGCAGATGCCTCCTGTGAACCCAAATGGGGAGAAAATTTCATCCTTTACATAAAAACATTTCCTATGGGACACAGTGCTGATTGCCTAGTCACACATTTCTTTTCCTCATTTACAGTGGAACATGTTTTCCATGTACACAGTTACAAGAAAAATAGCAAGCAGTGCCAGTTGCACTGCTCCAGTTACTAAGTTACTATTTTGCTTTTTCAAAATTACTTGCTGAAGAAGGGTCAGAAGATGTTTAACGACAGGTCTCTGAGGTGACCAGGCTGTGCTCTCACAAGACAACAGAAAAACAGAGCACAGCCTTTTGTGCCTTTCTGCCTGATGTAACTCAGGAAGTTCCTTCTTATGAATGCAAAATATTCATTAAAATTTTGGGGAAGATCTGAAAATAAGGGGGGTTTATCTTATTTTATAAATATTTTCAATGGCAGCCAGGATATTTTGCTCCTTCTCACTTTCTTACTAAGACTGTTTATGAAATCACCAACTATAACACAATATCTGTATGCTGTCAGGTCTAATTTTGCTGTAGCTGAATTCAATGGCAAATGACTCAAAGAGTACCCAGGTAGCTGGTTGATCCTTTTATTCAGAATTTCCAAGACACACATTTTAAATGTATTGTACAGATCAATACTGAGTGCAAAAGTTCTCTTCACCCTTTGCCTTATCTTCCCCATGCCCAAATACCCCAAGCTATTTATCTTCATTTATGAATTCTCAACTCATACTTACGCTGCAGGCTTTTCTGAGTAGGCAACATTTTAGCCTTAGTCTGACTATTACATACCAATTAAGTGTTCTGATCTCAGGTTTTAAATACTGCTTTTATATAAATTGAATAATACTGATGTTTGATAAATGGAGAGAGACTTTCTGGTACTCTGGACTACGGGTTGATCCAGACTGTGAACCTCAGGTATGCATGCAAACTTTGAAGAAGTTTGAGGTTCACTTCAGGGACAACTGAAGGACTATTATTTTTGTGAGAAAAGATGTACCTGGAGATACCAAAAAATAACCACCATGAACAGAGCTTCCCAGAAGGTAGCTTAACATGTTACCACACAAAATGCAAATTGGTACATTCGCCCTCAGGGTATAGTTTAATTCCTAGTTCTTTCAATAATGCAGCGTTGAAATATTAAATACAAATTTCGAAAAACCTAACAAGTATTCAGCTTGAAAAAGCTAACACCAGACCTTTTTCATCATTGCTCTCAGTTAGGTTCCACCTACTTCAGCTCTCTAGATGCAATTCAGAAAGCTTCAGACAGAAATAAAATTTATGCTGAACAATTGTTTATTTGCAGAATGTTTTTTCTAGTCTTTGGCCAAAACTCCACAGCTCTGTCCTGCTGGTTCCATGTTGCTATTCAGGATATTTCACAATTACTGTCCTCTTCTAACACCACCGTGAAGTGCAGAGACTGTCATATCATCATGAAGTGAGAGAAAAGCTTACTATCCTCACAAGCTAATCTGCAAATACTACATTTCCGTTCAGTTCAGATTTGTTCCAGGAACTATCCTCTAAATATAATATAGAAAAACAAAATATACAGTTGATATCTCTGAAAAGAGTACTTGTCAAGGGCAAGTAAGGTTATCAAAATATACATTCATGTGGTACTTTGTCATGAGCACAGCTGAGAAGAAAGGTTAACAGAAGTGTACCAAAAGATTACTTACCACTCTCTCCACAGACCCTCATCTACACATCTTAAGAACAAAACCTCAACTCCTTTAGCACATTGCAAACTATCTTCTAGTCCTCACAACAAGACAGCAAGTGTTTTTCTCTTTCTTTTCTTTTTTTAAATACAATTTTACATCACCAGACAAAGACTAATGGTTATCAATAAAATAATACAGTAATGGAGTTGTTGCGGGTATCTCTCTGTTGCACATACCTCCATCTGACTGTATAATAAATAAATTAATAAATGGAAGGGCTGAGATTTCCCCCCTTCCACATGGACATTAGCGGTTGCCACTCTCCCCAGCTGCTACATCCCAAGATATAACACTTAAGAAAATATGTGTCAGAAAGCATCAGTATGACAGGATTCCCTGTAAATGCACCTTCTGCTCTTGCTGTTGTTTCCCCGTGAATCTAATCACCTTAACATGACATTGTGGTGTTGGGTGGTCTGAAGTACCTCTTAGTTTCAGCATAGATTCTCATCAAACTGTTGTAATAAAACTTGTATCAGAATAAATTTAAGTTCCTATCTTCTTCCTACCTATGCTGACTCAAATAATATTTTACTCCAGGAAGCAGAAAGAAGAGAAACAGTATTTGTCATAAGAAACAAACAGAAGCAAAATTCTGCATCCTGTCTAAATCTGCCTCTGTCCTTACTTACTTGATGAATAAACAAAACAGTAGGTGTGATGGTATTAAAACCAGTTATTTTGACTGCTCTCAGTGCAGAAACCTATAGTATCAGCTCATACAATGCAAAACAATTCTGGAGGTTATAAAAAAACACCCTGCTTACCTTTCATCCCAAACTTAGAGTGCTTTCCAAACTTCAGAATAATGAGCATTACTATTAAGCCAGTGCACACCAGTGCTGCAATTCCCACTACAACATACACCTAAAAAAAGAGGACATAAAACAATCAGATCTGTTTGTTCTCAAGAAATACCATCAAAGATAGTCAGTGTATATTCAGATTAACCCAGTCAGTTAATCTCAACTGTGAAACATTTGCACTCAGATCAAAGAGTACAGGAAACAGCTACTTGTCGAGGTTTCTTCTGTCCTGTAGAGAAGAGAAATTCAGACACCTCTGAGAACGACTTTTTCAACACCCTACATATTCAAGGCAGGTGGGAGGGAGTGCACATCACTTCTTTCCCTTCCAGCAGAGTGGCGTGTTATGAGAAAACACATAAGAAAAGCACATAGGAAAAAAATTTTTACTGTGGTTTTACACTGCTACAGATTGCTCAGAGTGGCTTTGGAGTTTCCATCCCTGGAGGTATCAAAACCAGAACGGACAACAATCCTCAGTAACCATGCTGGCCCCACTTTAAGCAGAGGGGATTTGATTCCCAGAGGTCCCTTCCAACCTCAGCCATTCAACGATTCTCTTAACAGATAAGACAAGACTGTTTGGAATCCCTCCCAGTTTTTTAGCACAGTGTACTCCACTGTCTAGTTCATGAACTCACACAGTGTCCACTGCCTGCTGCTTTGCAGAGTCACTGATGCAAGGTGGCTGCAATATCTACCAGGCTGGCACCTGCTAACTGTTTCCAACAACTCAGTTCAGGAGTGCATGAGAGGCAAGGCAGCAAAGGAGGAGGCCCACCAATTCAGCTACTTACACTAAAATTTACTACAAATTATTCAATGAAAAACCTAAATGAAATCATGTTTTAAAAACATACAATTAGAATTTGAAAGTTCATTGCAGCGCATCCACTCTGTAACAAGTCAACTCCAGGACTAGAACTCAAATAATAATCTTCAAATTACCTTGGATGTCTTTGTTTTGTAAACAAAGATTGCTCTCCTTGGCTAAAACTAGAAGGAAAGTCTTAAGACTAAAAAAATAGAGTTAGTTGTTCTGAAATGCATGGAACAAACTAATTAGCAATATTACTTGGACTGAAAAATTATTCACATTTTAAAAAAAACAGGGGGAGGGCAGGAGTGGGGAATATTAATTTCCTTTTTTTTCCTTTTTTTTTCTGAGTTTTGATCGTAACAAATAATAACAACAGTGCTCTGGTAGCTGAGGGTCCTGTTACAATCTCCACAGTTTTGTAAGTTGTATAGCCAGGAAGTCTGCCAAGATTACAGATCAGGAAACAACGTATATACTTACAGTGATACTATCTTCATTCTCTTTGTTGGATACATCCGTAGAAGTGATCTGATTACTGTTATTTGTGGTGTCCCCAAGATCATTAGGCGTGGTTTCATACTCTTAGGAAAAGAAATAAGATTACTTTTATAGTTTCATAACTTTAGAGTGGAAAGCGTTGACTTTATTGTTACTGTTCTATAAGATGTTAAGGCCACTAACAACTCTCGGGACTCTGATACATAATTGTTCAAGTAGCTGGAAAACTCAGGGTGATCCCTGTGATAGATAATTGAACAAATGAGTTGTGACCAATAAACTTGAAAAGAGAAGTGATGTACAGCATAATGTGTATTTCTACTGGTAAAACTAGAGTTAAGTAAGAACTCCATCCATAAAGCTATTTTTATGTGCTTCTGACATCCCACTAGAAATGAAAGACGGCCCTCTACACTGAACTTCTCCAGCCTTGTATTCAGCCAAATATAGGACAGTCTTAGAAATTACCTTGGGGGGTTTTGTTTAACTGAGAAGAACTTAGTAGATTTTTTTTTTCGCTGATTTATTACTATCAAATATGAAATAGCTGTTCTTATTCATTTAAAAAATTATTAAAAATACTGTTGTATTGACAAAGGTTAGAGTCTATCATCATAAACTTTTATACAGGTAAAGCTTTAAAAAATGAAGTGCCTGAGATGGTATGAAGAAATTTGATTTATCAAAGTAATTCCACTGACAGGTCTGCAAGGGTGAACCCAGAGCCACCAAAAAGAATTAACCTGGCTTAATTATTTTTAATAATTTAAAAATCTATAATAATTTAAAAATTTATAATAATTTAAAATTCATATATATGAACTTACAGATATGTACATTAAAACACAATAAAAATGCATATATTTTATGATTATATCTGGAAATATATATAACACTTCAATTTTATGACTGTAATGTGTGCAAATGAAAGAAACAAACAAGAGCAATAACTGCATCTATAACAAAACGCGCCTCCAGTATTGTAATTTAGATTTCTGATTTCTGTATATTTCTTCACACATTTTGATTAAAATCAGTGCCGTAAGCCAACAGATAAAACCTTAACTGTGTTTTCAAAAAAGCAGAGCTCAGAGGCATAGCTTTCACTAACAACAGTGTCAGAAAATCTTCTGACCTCAGAACTGTTGCTGCTGAGCAAGGGCAGCGAAGGCCTGCCCCTCAGTAAGGTTTACCTTCTTTAGCTCCCAAGACCACTTTGGAGAGCTCAGCTGGCAACACTAGCAACAAGCTGCACTGGGCTTTAGATCTCCATGCATGCATGAACACTTTTTGCTTCCTGCAAAGCACTCAGCAAGCTGCAGATTTTTTGGTATATAAAGCTACAAGGCTACCTCTGGCATCAGCACCGCAGTCAGTACAGTCAGGTTGTCTAATCAGCTCACATAGCCTATTTCGGTTCACACCTCGTATGTCAAAGGATAGGACTCTTTTAAGCCAAAATACATATTAGGTGTACAGAGCTTTCACGAGAAACAAGACATTTTCCTCATCTTTACCATCTGAATTCCCCAACTCAGCACTGCACCTCTATGTCTATAGCTTCCTATGCAGCAAGATCAAAACAGTAGCAAGAGGCAAGCAACCAGCACTCCTTATTCTTTACTCGGGCCACAAAAAACCTTCCTGAATGGTTCACCTGCGCAAGCAGCCTGGACGCTCAGACAAGGTGCCAATGCAGACCATCTGCCACCATGACTACACATTTTGCCATAGCAAAAGAGGCTTCTGCTTCATTCATTTGCAGGCAGAATCTACTCCATCTTAGCCTATGAGACTGGCCTTCCTTTACAATTGGCTCAGAAAATCTTCACAAAGATAGTTTGATCAACTCTGTATTTACTGCAGCTTTATAAGATCAATATATAAAACAAACATTTAGAGCCTTTGCTGCTCTGACTCGATAATGCAAACTTACAAGAGGGAAATTTTGCGCTCTTAATTTTACCTGTAAATAGCATTGGGCATAAACCGATGCTATTTGCAGTTTCGTTTATGCTCATGTTTGGAAATCACACTGATGGATAATGAGAACTACACAGAAAGCTTCAGGTATGATCAGTAAATCCTCTGAAAGCACTTTTGTATTCAAATGGGCACGAGCTAAAGTAGGACACATCAGTAAGCTGGTGTTTCGCTACCATTCCCCGCTGTATAACTGTGAAGCGCTTGCAATTGAACTGCCATACCTTCAAAGCCTCTTGAAATGGTTGAGCCAGGCAAGGAAAACACGCGAAACGGCTACCCAGCCAAAACCAAGCAATTCTGAGTTAAACAAATTCCTGTTCATTTCACCAAGAAATCCTGACATAGACATGGAGCACTCTTGACACAGACAGGGTCAAACCGCTTGACTCACACTATGCGGGACTTACATCATGATGTTCAGGGCCAGGTTTTCTGGTGCCACGTACCTCACACAGCCACCTCCAACTACGTCAACTGTGGTGAATCGCAACTCAGATTGGGCAGTACTTTGAAGCCATTTTAGAAAATCCCCGCACAGCAGCAGGGATACAGACAAGAACACAGTCACACCATCACTGAGGGGTCACTCTGCACTGTCCTCTTGGAGGTTGGGTGATATGGGGCACATTGTCTCTTCATGTCCACAATCATATTAGAAGAAGCAGTGTGTCATGAAGATGTGAACTCAGAGCCCAAGAAGCTGCCTTTGTATTTGATTTCCTACTCAGTCACAGCTAACTCGCTGTATTTCTCTCAGTTACTTCCCAGACAGGGCCAGGACAGCCTCTCTCTTTGCAACGGTGTGAGCCAGAAGCACCAGTAACTACTCCGCTGGAGATACTCTCTAAAAACACAACATCACGCAGCCTGCTAAAACCATCAGTTTTTCTGTTTCCCATTGAGTATTCAAAACACTTAACTGAAAACCTTTGGAAATGACCTCTTACATGTGCAAGACACAGAAGGTCAATTCCCATGGGACAGAGCAAACCCAGCTCTTGAGGGGCTTTAGTCCGCGTAGAGGGGTACTCGAAGCAGGAGTTCCCTGCTCTCAGTCACCTCCGTCTTGGTCTTCTCACAGCCCAGCTCTGCTTGGCTATGGGCTCTGCTCATCAGGGTCAGTGTGGGCCTAAGGCCCAGTCTCAGGGGAGCGCCTGATGCCTGAGGCTGTGGCTGCCCATGGCCCCCCTCAACCTGTCTCTACCACTGGGACAGGTCTGGCTGCCAGTCCTTGATCCGACATACCCCCATGGGGAGACCCCAGCCATGCAGCACCCTGACACTTGCAGGGAAGCACCTTGTAGCTGCCACTGTACCCACAGCAAACAGACTGACAGACACACAGTTAGTCCCAGTGGCCAGCAGGATCAAATCCTCTGCCACTGCCTTTACACTAAGCAGATCTGCAACATGATCAGCACAAAGCTCCGAAAAATTCACTTTAAAAGGAAACTTGCATGGGCTGGAGGTGCTTAACATCTTCCTTCCAACATACTCTAAGTTGCAGGTCAGCGTAGAGATAAAGCAGTCTGAAAAAACCCATGATAGCCGCTCAGTCTTTGTGGGAAGGTCATCCCCAGTGGTCAGCCACGTCAGCCATGGTTCTCTAGAGCAGTACAGCAGTTCTCAGACTTTTCATCCAGCCTCATTTATTCACATCACAAACTGGACTTGTGAATTTGGAATAACTAGGGAAACACTCTGGACTACAAAGTGCTTCTCAAAGCAAGCACTGAGTCACTGAAACAAAGATCAAAGACAGCAGTTTCACACAGTAGAAAGAAAAGTCAGGAATATAAAGGAAGGCTGCTTTCATCAGCACTAAGTTTTGCAGGCTGTGATCTGCTAGTGAAACTGAAGTGGACATCGCAGCAGAAACCTAATCTAAGCACAGCACTCCCATGGTTAAAACCATGCACAGGCATCAGGATCTTGATGTAACAGCTCAGAATAAAAATCTTCATGCATAGAGCTTACATAACACAACACGTAAGTAATTGTGCAAACCACCACCACCTTCCCACCCCCTCCCCCCTCAAAAAAAAGAATTTGTAAAGAGAGGGAGGGGAAGCTATCCTTTAGTATTTCTAAGCACTTAAAGTCAAATTGATGATTCAATTGCACATTTGCTAAAGTTTAATGACATGGAACGGAATCAAAGCAATAACATTTAAATCAGCTTAAGGAAACTTGAGTCATGGGCCACTTTGTCCAAATACAAAGAACTCCAAAGAGGATCCAGTTTTAGCTGGAAGCTAAAGGGTGTTTGGGTATGTTGGTTAGGATGGACTTTCCTACTCACTAGAAGCACAACAGAAGTCATATGTAAAACTAACCAGTTCCCTTTCATTCGGCAGCTTCCATTCTAGTGCACACTGGCTTCCACTAGGTATTGACCAAAACATTCTGCCTAACTAATAAACTAACACCGTGTCATGAAATCTTCTGGCACACACTCAGACATCACTGAGTTCATGGTCCATTTATGCAAGAGAGATTAAGGGAAGGTACAAATGAGCGGACAGAGCAAAATAAATTGCCTACAGGAAAACTTACTTATGCCAACCTCATTTTTAAGTGGGATTTAGGGGTACATTTTTGGAGGTAAAACAAGTATGGAACCATCCCTGAAAAAAATAAAATTAAGTTACATAAAGAGAAATCATAAATTCTCATTCATCCAAGAAATGCCTCCAAAAGGTTCACAAAATCTCATGCCTGTGGGCTACATAAGACAGCTGCCATCCTACAGGATCAACCACAACCATTTGTAGCAGTGGATTTATACTTCTCATAATGTGAATCAAAAGCAGCGGAGTAAGTAAAATGTCACACTGCACTCACATACCTTAAAAAATACAAGGCAGGAGAAGAACCAAAAATACAAAGTATTTTTAAAATTGTGCTATAATATGTGCCATTGCAATTTAAATGAGTCTGACATTCAATCTTTTAACAGTTTCAGCTCTTTCATTTCTATCATTGAAAGAAAAGAAAAAGGAAATCAAATATATACCATAAACGTCTGGATCCACAATTGGGCCACTACCTGTACATGGAGAAAAAAAAAGAAAAATAAAAACTTTTGTAAATAGATTGCAAATGCTAGAAGTATATATTTCTCTTTAGCAAATTTTTTTTTAAGAGTTAACATATTCTTTGCAATAGCAATGATCAGTACCTACACAAATGTAAAGTAACATCAATATATTAGAGCAACTGTTCATCAGATTACACTTGCAACCATTTTCAAACTATTCCAAAGGTCAATATTTTTCCTCACTTGAAACAGCTAACACGCAGGCTGCTATCTCTGGCAAAGGCAAGTGTGTTTCCCAACTGGGAAAAATTCTGCTTTTAATGCGTATCTGGAATAAGTGCAACAAAACTATTTCTATTGAAAAATTAGTGGTAAAAATTCTCCCCAATCTTAAGCAGAAGCACACTTCAGGATAACAATCTCTGACTTTCACCTAGTCAAAAAATTTTTCTATTAAATCACTGTAGGAATAAAACTGTTTATCTGTGAGCTGGCAATTTAACGGCTAGAGGTAGCAACAACCTAAGTGGCACAACTACATTTGCTCTGTAAAAAGATGCTTCCAAGAAGCCAATTGCACAGCTGATACACAGACAGAACTCTCACGAAGTTACATGTCTCAGAAGCCACTCTTTACACAAGCAAATACTTGTTTAGTCTACACTTTTCTAATTTTCACTAGTTCCAGTTTGCAGCTTTTTCTAATTACTGCACATACGTAAGTCTAAGTGCATATGTGAGTATACTGCAGAGAACACTCACTAAAATTAGCATACGATTAGACTATTCACACTTTGAAAGAAACTTGTGTTGTATTTCAAGACACTCATTCATTCTGGTCTATAACGTATTTATAGCATAGTTTATGTAGTAGGTTCCTAATTAAGTCTTCCATATTTTCACTCTTTGTTGGTTTGGATATAAAACTAACTGATAGTTAAAATTTCTAAAGATTAAACAAACTTCACAAAGCATAATTCTGTTAATAGTACTATACAGTAAATCTACAGCACTGGCATTACACTCGTATAAATCCACCACGAAATACGATCAAGACAACATTGTTTCTGCTTATTTCAAGAGAGTGAACATCTGCGTTGAAAACACTGAACAGCATTGCAACATATTTTCAGAATGGCAGCAGATAACTGGGTTTACTTTTAAATGCATTTGAAGATACTCTAATATCCAGAGACAAAGGTTAATAGAGCCCAAGAGAACTGTCCTGTCAATCTGCAGAAATAGATAACAAGTGAAGAAAGCTGCTTCAATCTGTCCTCAAGTAACTTCTGATCAGGGTTTTCTGTCCATAAAAGTTCATGGATTCAGTGTTTCCAGTATAAAAAACCCACCTGCTGAAAGATAGTAATTCTAATTTACCTTCTGTAACCCGAAAGCGAAAAAAATACCCAACAAAAAAAATCCCAGGTCTTTACTCCTGAGATAAATCACATAATTTCTTTTACTGTTTACTGGAATTGGGATGAAGTAATCAGATTAGTTTAATCTCCAACTCCTGCCAGGGATACAAACTAGGAAGTCACCAACTTCATTCAAATACCTTTTTGCATAACGAAACATTTCACTTCAAATAAAACTGCAAAAACCAAGATGTTGGATGAACCCCAAATTTCTATTAGAGCTCCCTACATAAAACCAAATCTACTCAATCATCAAAACATCAATTGAAGCGATTTTAACGTAAACTTGAACACAAAAATTTTGCACATTTATATACAATTATTTTTAAGGCAAACAACAGCATTTTTGTTTTGGTCCCTGTTAGAACAGGTTGCTGTGTAAATAAGATATTGAAAGACTTATCCTATTCACTCAGCTTTATAAACTACATGAACTACACTTGGGTTTGCTTGCTTCTTTATAAAGTTGACATTTTCAAAACAGAGCAGCAGCAAAACACTCAATCCAAAACCACACTTCTGCAAAACATCTCCATGCTGTTATGCCACACAAGCAAGATGCTACTTCTAAGGCATATTTAGCATATTCTTTTACTTTGACAACTTACTACATGACTTGGATTTCTTCAGCTGAATTTTGGAGCAGAGAGCTGGTAGATAAATAAGCTTAGTTTAAAATACTTATTATTGGTAAAAATCTCTCCCACATTCATTAACTGCTTTGAATCAACTATGAGAACAGTGTCCAGAATACAATATGAACATTTCTTGCTTATTGTTTGCTGCTGTGTGGTCTAAAATAATCAAGTCATCCTCAGCAAAAAACGCTTCATGGGAATCCATAAACTTTAGCAATCTAAAGCTAGTTAAAAATCTAGCTAATAGAATATTAAATTTATTCTTTCAGGCCTTTCTATTTAAAACAAAGCCTTAATTTATAACATTAACTGTGTTATCATTACATCAATCCAAGCTCCATTCAGTACATGCTTCCCTCTTCTTTATGCCTGCATCTTCAGGCCAGGTTCTGCAAGTAGCATACTGGAAGTTGACATCATCTTAGCATAAATTGTGTCTTCATCATGTTTGATGCAACTTTGAAAGTGGAGTATTACACTGTTGATGACATAACATGCTTCAGACCCAGCTGTATTTAACTTAGATAGACGTACGGATTACAGGTGAGGGGGACTTCTTAATTTTCTTTTGTTATTACCTTCAGTGCATTTGATCATAAGCGATGCAATAACTAGAGAATCAGCTTAAAGCTCAGTGAGTATACTCCACCCCATGAAACATCAGGGCTGGTATTTAATTCAGTCATGAAGGCATGGAAATGAAGATAACATCAGGGCGTGGGCCTTAATCTTTATGCTTCATTGTACACTACATGGGCCAAAAGAAGAAACTACACAGTAACGACAGTACTGAAAAAGCCTTTTAAGGGTTTGAAAAAGCTTGACAGTGCTTTAAATAGCAATAGTTTAAAACAAAAATTGTAATATAATGCACAAAGGATTCTAGTTTTTTACTGTTCACTTTTTTGCCAGCTTCCATGGAGGAGACAACAATGTTGTGATGCTTTCTAAAGCTCAATACAACAATTCTTACAGGATAAAAACAAAAACAAAATTGAGGAGGCTAAGCAGATAAGCAGTTTCCCCCTGTTGTTAATTTTTAAGATGGGTTTGGTGCCATCCACTGTGCATGAATGGATTTCTAATGCAGTTATTTCCTGTCTATACATAGTTTTGTTTCTTTTTGTGAAGCTTAATCTACCACAGCACAGATTATCTTGGGAGACTTACGAACCAGTAAGTATAAAGAGGACGGAACAAATAAATAATGATGTCTTTCTAATATGGGTAATGCCTATAGTTCTATTTACTGATTTAAAAGGCCACAAATGGGAAATTTTCAGTGTACAGGGAAACAGAATAGTAAAAGGGATTTGCATCAGACAAAAAAATCAGAAATTAACCTAAATGTATTAGAGGAACTGTTATGAATCCAGGTTCATATTAGATAATCAGGGTGTAAGAGAACTTTCATTGTACACATAAAATCTATGAGGTGAACTGTTTTACTGAACTATTATAATGCAGTATTAGAGGATGCCAGTAGCTGAAATCAAGGCATGTTTCTGTAAGAAGTGTATTTATGGAAGAACTCAAGAGAAAACAAAGTGAGAGGAACACTAAGGACAGCAGGAGTAAATTAAGTCTAGTTGTTACCAGCTCTCCTCCTTCTAAAAGTAGGAAATCAAAAGTCATATCACCTCTTTCCCTCCAGTGGACTGAGCTGACAAGAAAAATGTTAATTACATTTCATACTTTTACTGTCTATAGCCTGTAATGTAGGAGAGAAAATTTAAATATTAACTTTTTTCCTGCCAGATAACAGTAGCACTGCACACTGACTTTTCAAAAAAGAAGCTGGCTACTTATATTGCATAGCTAAAACGCCAAAAATACACACCCACTCATATTTTCAGATATGACTATGCAATTATTTGAGTAAAAACATGTCTCTATTTCCACTCCACCTGTGCAAGGTTCACTGAGAGGTTTTTTCCACACACAGAGACTTGTGTACATGTACGCCTCCTTACTCTCACAGTTACTTGACATATGATTTTGAAGATATGGGAAAAGATCAAACCATGCTCCCTCTGGTGTCCTAAACCACGTAGTATCATCAACACATCAGACTGCAACATGGCACTAGATGCTACATCCAGGCATGCCCTGTGTCCTTGGATACATTGCCGAGTTGCACTCATCTGCAGTGCAGAAACCTCATCTAGTGCCTGAATTGGCACTCAGTGCTTTCAAGGATCAGCACTGAAGCTTGAGAAAACACTTAGAAACAGCAAGCTTTTACTAGCCTGAGCAGGCACTGAGGATGGTTACTCAAAAGGAAGATTTACAAAGCACTAGCATGGCCTCCCTTGAGAAGCAATAAACAATAAGAAAATGCTCAATAAAAACATTATTTTACAAGTAATCTTGAAAAAAATTATTCAGAGAGGAAAAAAAAGCATATAAACAGCTTCTTCCAAAACAGTTAAAACTGACCAGGAACACTGTCTCCACAGTCTCATCAATTTGCAATTGTTAACATTAAAAAACCCCAAAGAACTACACTCACCATCGCCAGGCACTGACATGAAATGAGCATCCACCCGTTTTTCATCTTCTCCATATTCATTCTTCGCCAGTAAGGTATAAGCACCGTTATTCAGGTGGGTAGGATTGTCCAGCTGAAGGCAGCCATGGTATTCACTTTGATTGATAACATGTATTTTAGTACAGATGTATTCAGACTCATTCAGTATAGCTCCTTCATAGAACCACTGCAATGTGGGCTTAGGGTTCCCTTTCACAGTGAATGGAATACACCAGTGGTGGTCTGGGGTTGGAGATTCAATAAATGTGATATTTGGAGCAACTATATTGGAAAAAGAGTGAAGAACATCAGAATATTCTGAACACATCTCTCCTTCCTTTCTCCCTCTTCCCCAAACCCTCCCTCCAAATTATCAGGGAAGTATTTTTCATCCATCAGCACAAAAGTATGTTATTTAGTAGGAGTTATATCTATTTGGAGGATACTCACACAGGAACCCACCTGATCTGTCTAGGGTACTATGCTGACAACTGAAATGAAGCCATTCTTTAGAAAGAAACAAAACAAACCAGTTTCAGACAAAGACTGGACACCTGTTAAATCACTTAAACTCTGTAAGGTGTGGGAAGTTCTGTTACTGGATCACTGTGAAAGGGGGAAGAGACATTTTACCTTTGCTGAAAAAATGATGCAGAGGAGTGCTGAAGGAAAAATAACAGTATTGAAAATATTTAAGAGTTGGCCAAAAGCAACTAATACTGGAAATATATTCAGCTAGCAATCCAAGTTTTCAGGTTATTTTTTTCACAGAATCAAAGCCAGAACAGATGACTTAATTCTCTGGATTCTTCTGTCAGGGAAAGATGATTTTATACTATACATTTTCTCATTTTTTGTTCAAACCTGCTAAATGGCTCAAGTTTACAGACATTATATTTATTCTTAACTGCATTCAATTTCATCTAGTTATACTCCCTTTCATCACTCTTAACAGTGCCAAGTTCAGAATCTCATTTACACTGTTCAAACAGCTCTAGTTTATTTCCATTCCCATAGATATTACATAGCCAATTTCAACCTACAAACCCACATCTACAGTGAATTTTCTAGTTCCTTTAAGTACATGCTGAACAAAGTTTGCCATCTACAAAGTGTTCCATTCCCATCTTCAATTAAGCAGAGGGTTGCAACTTGTCTAGTTCAGATAAAATGAATTCAGGCTGGAGGTTAGATCTAAGAAGTCAGCGACTCTACAATACATGTCCCTTACCCCTTCCTTGGCCCTGACAAATAAGTACATTATTCAAAGTTATGACAACTACATTTACATCTGGCACTCTGAATGTTTCAAGTGTATCATTTTTTGAACAAAGCAGTTGTTGCTTTTGATAGTAAGAACTGAAACATTTGTAGTCTTTTAATTACTTCTGCGAGTGTTTTGATGCTTGCACTTTTCTTAATTCCTAAGGCAAGGTGCAAGTACATGCACACCATTACAAACCTTCCCACACTGACAGTGCCACTGAGTACTTTGGGTCTCAGACTTTTACTTACAGATCACTCTAACTGGAAAACGAAGTATTTAAAATTTTTTTTTTTCAGAATGCAGGGCTGAAAAAGATAAATAGAACAACTGCTGGCATGGCTACTCCCAGCATTAACTGAAGTAGGTAGTTTACATGCCTTAGGGGTTTTTATTTCAACAACCTGCAAGCCCAAAAAGTATTTATACCCAAAACAGTTGCTGCAAATGCAGTTTGGCCTAAGGAGCTGTATGGAGGCCTGTGTACATACAGAATACTGTGAGCTCAGCAGAGGCTTGGTCCTCTCCCACAATGTTCTCTGCTACGCAGGATATCCACAGTCCACTGTCCATGGATGAAACATTCTTTATGGTTAGTGAGGCAGGGTTCTTACTTGTGTCACTCTACAAACAATCACAAAAACATACATGTGTCAACTGCAGCACAGAGAACAAGGGAAATAGAGGGAACCACTGGCCACGGATGAATGGTATTTTCGCATTTTCCCTTTCTTAACCTGTATCAGTCCATGATTAACCACAGCCTTACTTTAGTGTCTTATTCAAACAGACATAAAACATCTACAGAACCAATTGTAAACACCAGGGGCAGTGGATTCAAAGTTCCAAAAGTCCTCCTACAAGGGCTGCACTCAGCCATTTCTCTGGCTGTCACTTTCAGTTTCTGTCTCTTTTTTAAACACTTCCTCCTCTCTACACACATATTTTTTTTCTCTACCCATACCCTTGTTCATCTCTCTTCCACTTCATGATTGATTTCTATGATCTACCTCTGCTCCCCTTGAACGCTCTCCTCCTTCCTATATCCTGTTCAGTCCTTGCATTTCTTTTCCTTTTTTCTCATTCCTTTACACTTAATGTTTGACATCTCTTCCACTGCAGTCTTCTGAGCTAAACTGTACTTAGACAACAATATGTGTTCTCCCTCTTCCTTAGCCAAATTTTTCTTGAAAGTTCCTCTTTCTTATGAAATCTTCCATGAGAAATTACATACCTTCTACTGCCTAAACATAAGCATAGGCTAGTTAAGGTAAGACATGTTGATTCTTACAATTCTCATTTCCCTATGTGCAACTCTCGGAGAACAGCAGTGCTCAAAGCTGGAGTGAAAGTAAAGAGGCTCAACCACAGGCTCAGGACTGAAATCTAGAGCAAAAAAAAAAACTAACCGACACCTACGAGAATACAGAAACTGAAAGCACACAACTAGCTTTCTGGTGCTAGAGTTCAGTTTTAACTTTTGTTAATATCTCTATTTCTAAAACAGGAAAGAGAGAGAAAAAAGGCAAAAGCACTATAGCAGGTGAAGAAAAGGGAGGCAGGAAACCAAAACCAAAATCAACAATCACAGAAAAGGGAAGGATAGTTGTGAACAGCAAATGAGGTTTCAAAGGCACCTATTCTTCTCCTACTGAAAAGACTACTGTGTTTCACAACTTAGGTTGTAGCTAGTCTGAATTATGAGCCCCTCTGAAATCTCAAGATGAAGTTATGCCAGGTCAGAATACTTCTGGAAAGCTTGAAGCAAACTGACCGTGGCATTTCAAGGATAGGAGGGTTAAAAAATGAGGTGATCTCACTTTTTGAACACCATCCCACATTTGTTTTGGCTCATAACCTCAAAAAAAAAAAAAAGAGAGAGAGAGAAAGAAAGAGCGAGCCCAACTTGGCATTCAAAAATAAAACTAGAGGTCTGCAGAGCTCTTACTTGTAACAGCTCTTGACCAGCTAGTCAAATTCTATACAGGCCTGATATAAAGACCTCAAGGAAGAAAGCACGAAGATTGTGTTACACTGAAGGTTATGTCTCTTCTGCACTGCAGAATAGTTTTGCAAGTACATATCCCGCACTTTGTACAGACCAGGAAGCTTTAGGCAGGCTGCATCATCAGAATGTAGGAAAGTCAATGCCACAAAATTGTAAACAACGGAGGATCTTACCCACTGCATAAATAATGACAATTAAAGTGGTCAGCAGCTGCATTTTGAAGATCTGCTTACATGTTTCTCCTCTTTAACACTTCCATCAGAAAGAACTTAATCGTTGTCTCCAGTGTGCACACAGTCTAAGGCAGTCTAAGGCATGCTGAGTGCATACAGAATACAAAACCCAAAACTTTCCTGCCTAGATGATTTTACTGAGGAAACACCTTCATACTTCATTTAAAAAATCTGCCATTCTTTTTAGGAAAAACATCACTTCAGTTTCCAAGGCTTTCTATTGTTGCTTTGTTTATTCGAAGGAAAATGAAATAAGCCATAGAATAATATTTACAACCAAACTCACACCAAGCTTTTGGCATGAAGATTTAATAAAATTAAAGAAACAAAGGGTTTTTTCCACGATCGGAGTAGATTAGATTTATTGTTTACATGCAGGATCAGTGATAATAAGAAAGCCCTTGTGTTTTAGAAGGCCAGTTCACCAAATCACTTTGAAAAAATTACAGTACTTTCACTTGCAAGGTGAACATCCGAAAAGCAGAGTACAAATCAGGGTCTGTAAGAGAAAGTGTTTGCCATTCTCCAAAGACACTGTGGTAGTTATCTTGGATTGAAAGTAACTGGAAAATAAATGTAATCCCAGCACTAGTTTTCATCTTTTTATTGAAAAGTCAACTAAAGCCGGACAAGAACCTTCATTCCATCCTTCAGTAGTTATCGCCTATTTCTCAATTCTCACATATTTAAATATGAAACTTACCTCATGGTTTGAAACAAGATTACTGAGCACCCAGGATACATTTGGAGGTGGCCCACCAGTAGTATCACAGTACAATGTGACGCTCTTTCCTTCCACCACGGTGATATTGTAATTGCTTAAGTTTGCTGAGGGCAAGTCTATGATAGAAACAACAACAAAACTCACACGCATTAGCATTTGGCAGAAATAGATACCATTCAATTATAAGCAAGCAAAATAGATATTCACTGTGGTCAAATACAGTTCAGTCAGAGAGCACCTTTGGAATCATATAACTACAATCAGTAAGTTACTATGCCAAATTTTTCTGCATCTTCTCTGCTTCACATCCAAAGAAAGCATTACTGCATGTGAAAATACATTAAGCTAATTATATAGAGAAATATTTCAGGAGGGCAAACAGAAACTACTCTAACTTCAGTTTTTACCTTCAAAATGAAAAAAAACCACCTTCCCTTATTTTTTAAAACAGGAAATTTAATCTGTCTCTTAAGAAACCTCTATTTTCCACAAACTGATACAGTGGTATTCCTGCTGTTTTCCAAAACACTAACATGAAAATCCCATTAGACCCCAGTACAACACAAGAGACTGCAGCCCTCCTTCTCACAGGGACACAGCTCACAGACAGCAGGGCAAAATTTAGATCTTAGAGCACAAAGCAAGGAAAACAGAACACTCAACAGATCAAATGAGGGGAGAGAAAGGAGAGAAGAGAGGGTTAGCTATTGCACAGAGATGCTATCCAAAAGACCTCAGCTGTGGCTTTTGCCACAGCCCTTAAGAAAGCAAAAAAGCAGTGAGGTAGTACCACTCACCAGAAAACAAGAATCAGGACTCCCCTGCCATCTCATAGAGCTGCAAATCACTCTGTATCTCATTCCTCAGCAACAAAAGCAATAAGCGCTTCTCAGAGACTAAATATATGCTGAATGCTTACAAAACCCACAAGGAACTAAATACTGAGCCTCTTCAAAAATAATGCCAGTAATATCAGCAGAGTTCAGGCACAGAGGACCTCACATTTCATATTTATTTATATATCAAATAAATATGCAACGTGCTAGGAAAATTGTGTCTTTCTTTAAGGATACTGTTCCATCACTGGAGCTGCTACACTCTGTAAAATAAGTCTTACCTGCTGTGCAGAATAAGTATACAGGATATTGCAATGACTCTTATTTTTCTGAAACAATAGCTCTCTTTTGGTTTTATTTTTTTGTTGTTTTTTTTTCCCCTCAGTTAAGAGTACAGCAGTTTCATCACGGACTTGCTAGTATAGAAGTTTAGCAGACACTTTTTTGTTTATGTAAGAAGCTCCTTACAATTAACCATCAAATCAGCGTGAAAACAGAATATGTTTGCTAGAACTTCAACAGAGGCTATATGTATAGGAAATCTAAGTTAATTAGTTAAAAAAAAAATTAAATGACAGGAAGTAATACCATGGAGAACACAAATAATTTTCCAGGCAATGTTTTCTTGCTTAATAAGATTTGAAGATCAGCATAAGTATACAATGACTGCTTATGCAATTCTCCCAGTGTTTTAAGTAGTGCTGTAATATGATTCCCATTAAAGGCATCATGGATTTTTTTCTATTATGTTCACTTTATAAATCATATGTTGAAGTGTATTGAGACAGAGCTGGACAGTTTGCATGCTTTGATGCAGTACTCCGTTAGCAAAGGTGGCCATCTGCTCTTGCCTGCTGTGACTTCAAATCTCAGCAGTGTCTGTCACAGGAAATAAAACTAATCTTAGGGAGCATTTGGATATTAATTATGCTGGTTAGGGAGCAAGGAGAGAAGTAATGAGATCATTTGCTTTATAAAGTTACACTTCCACCCTATCTCTGAGAACCATTCCAACTACTTTTGCCAGACCCAAGAGTGTGAAGAGCAAAAGGGAACTGCACAGGCAGTGCAAGCAGGGACAGGTAACCTGAGAAGAGTATAGGGACACTGCCTGGTTGTGTAGGGATGGAGTCAGGAAGGTCAACGAGCAGCTGGAGCTGAACTTGGTAAGAGAAGCAAAGAATAATAAGAAAGGCTTCTATAGGTACATGAACCAGTAAAGAAAAGTTAAAGAAAGCATTTCCCCCTCGATGAATGAAAATGGTGACCTTGTATCGACAGACAAGGCTGAGGTACTCAACAAGTTTTTTGTCTCAGTCTTCACTGGCAACCACTCTCTTCATCCCTCCTGGGTCAATGGACAACAAGATGGGGACCAGGATGGTGTAGCCCCTCCCACTGTAGGGGAAGAGCAGGTTTGTGAGCACTTGAGGAACTTGAACATATACAAGTCTATGGGACCTGATGAGATGCACCCCAGAGTCCTGACGGAATTCACTGATGTGGCAGCCAAGCTACTCTCCATGATATCTGAAAAGTCACCACAGTCAGGGGAAGTCCCTTGTGACTGCAAGATAGTGTCCATTTTAAAAAGCGTAGAAAAAATGATCCTGGGAACTACCGGCCTGTCAGTCTCACCTTTGTGCCTGGGAAGATGATGGAACAGACCCTCCTAGAAGCTATGCTAAAACACATAGAGGGCAGGGAGGTGATTCAAGACAGTCAACACGCCTTCACCAAGGGCAAGTCCTGCCTGACTGGTGGCTTATTATGAATGAGTGACCATATCAGTGGACATGGGAAAAGCAACAGATGCAATCTATCTGGACTTCTCTAAAGCCTTTGACATGGTCCCCCACAACATCCTTCTCTCTAAACTGGAAAGATATGGATTTGATGGGTGGACTGTTTTGTTTAGGGAATTAAGGAATTTGTTGGATGGTCACATCCAGAGAGTAGTGGTCAATGGCTAGATGTCCAGATGGAGATCTGTGACAAGCAGTGTCTCTCAGGGGTCCATGCCAGGACCAGTGCTGTTTAAAATTTTCATCAACAATATAGAGAGCAAGATCTAGTGCATCCTCAGCAAGTTTGCAGATGAAACCAAGCTGAGTGGGGCGACTGTCATGCCTGAAGGAGGGGATGTCATCTAGAGGGACCTGGACAAGCTGGAGAAGTGGATCTGTGTGAACTTCATGAGGTTCAACAAGGCCAAGTGGAAGGTCCTACACCCTGGTTGGAACAATCCGCAGTTTAAATACAGGATGGGGGGTGACATGATTGAGAGCAACCCTGCAGAGAAGGACTTGGGGGTGCTGATTGACGAAAAGTTTGACATGAGCCAGCAGTGTGCACTCACAGCCCAGAAGGCCAACCGTGTCCTGGGTTGCATCAGAAGTGTTACCAGCATGTCAAGGGAGGTGATTCTCTGCCTCTACTCCACTCTTGTGAGACCCCGCCTGGAGTCCTGTGTCCAATTCTGGAATCCCCAGCATTAGAAGGATATGGAATGTTGGAACAGGTCCAGAGGAGGTCTACAAAGATGATGAGAGGGCTGGAGGACAGGCTGAGAGAGTTGGGCTTGTTCAGCCTGGAGAAGAGAAGGCTCTGGGGAGATCTTACAGTGGCCTACCTGAAAGGGCTTCTGGAAAGCGGGGGGAGGGACTTTTTACAAGGGCAAGTAGTGATAGGACGGGCAGAATGGTTTTAAACTGGAAGGGGGAAGATTTAAATCAGACATGAGGAAGAAATTCTTCACAGTGAGGGTGGTGAGACACTGGCACAGGTTGCCCATGGATGACCCCTCCCTGGAAGTGTTCAAAGCCAGGTTGTATGGGGTGTCCCTGCCCATGGCAATGGGGTTGGAACTGGATGATCTTTAAGGTCCCTTGCAACACAAACCATTCTATTTTTCTATGATTAAGCATCACCACTTCTTCTCAGCCCTAGCATTGGGATAAGGTCTACATGACAAATTACTGTTTCACGTTGTAAGCCCGCACAGTTCCTACTAACACATCATTTCATATGAAGCCTCTCATGTAAGCAAAAATAAAAACAACTTCAGTCCTTTGGAGCCCTCCTTTAATAGCCATTAATTCTGAGACACTTCTTCCTGCAGTGTGTTTATTCACAGGACAGGCAACTAAAGTTTAATTCCTCTGGTACTGGTTCCCACACAGAATCAGACCTAGTTCTGTTTATTTGCTAAAGTCTCCACGTGTCATGTTGATGTTATATATCTGACAGAAATAGCTATATCATGGCTGTATCCTGCCAGAAGGTTTTAAAATAATAGCGCTTATTATTCCACAGATTACTAAAGTTGCATTAAAAAACATTTGCAAGACTCAGCAGAAAAAAAAAGTGTAGGTGGAATGGAATGGAATGGAATGGAATGGAATGGAATGGAATGGAATGGAATGGAATGGAATGGAATGGAATGGAATGGAATGGAATGGAATGGAATAATCACATTATTGTGTGTGGTTTCTTTTATTCCCTTTCCCACTCAGAAGAGGTGGGTGGGAAACATATACAAGGATTGCCTTGGGATTAATTTTTTTCTGGTTGGATCTCTTGAGTTACTGAACTTTTTAAACTCGTTTTGTTTTTTATTTCCAGTGGAATACAGACAGCTCCACAGCAGAATACACACTAGTTGAGAAGCAGCTCTGTTTGGAAAAAGCAAACAGTAACATAAAACCTCATATCTAGTAAATGTGATAGACTGGACTTACCAATAAAGCAATGAGACTAAGCAGCAACACCTGTACTGAAAAATAACTGTATTTAAAAAACAAATGCACGCTTAACAGACACATATGCTCAGTATGTATGCTCAGAGTAGTATGAGATGATGTATACAGGTCAGTAGCATTTTGACACTTACACAGCTACAAAGATATCCAACTATGCTCCATTTACTCCTGACTTAATTTGGTTAAATACAGTATTTTAGATTACTATCAATTGTGTTGATAAGGATATATATTTTAAAGAACTTTGTATATAGTAATTGATACAAGCAATCAGACAAAAGGATTAAATACTTTTGTAGATTGCCAGCATAGTAAGTTTAGCATGTAGAATAAGAGCCTATACAAAGTAGACATGACATCATCTTTTGATGTCCATCAGACAGAGATTACCCTGTGCCCCAAAGCTTGAAATACAACACCTGTCTCAAACTCTGATAGCATTAATTATTGTAATTCTGGATACCAGTAATAACTCTGCTAATATCAATTTCTTTTTTACGTTTGCTATATTCTTGGTCTTAATAGCCTTTCGCAACAATGAGTTTCACAGGCGTACTGTCCAGGCTGTATACAAGTTTCAGTTTTACAGTTTTGAAATTTGTCTGCAACAAATTCCCTCTTACAGTTCTGAAATTCGTCTGTGATGTTCAGATTCACTGAATGCTCTCCTGTTCTGATGGGATAGAGCAAAGACAGTTTCTGAATGATCTTCTTAAGACCCCTCTGTTTTATTTCACTTTCTCAAATCCCCTTTATTCTCAGTAATCTATCCGAAACTTTGAAATCTCTACAAAAATGGGAGGACAGAACCTGCTGCTGAGAAATTTAAACTACACTGTAGAGAGTTATGCTGTTCAATATATTAAAGTATACACTAAAATTCATGTATTTCATTATGTATGGGTGTGTTACAGCTATATTACTTCACCATACAGATAATATCTGTTATCATATTCAAATTTATAACACTTTATTTCCAGGAATATGGATCTCTGGATTAGAATAAGTGGTCACTTTCCTCATCCCAGCACAACTGGACACAACAGAGACAAGCAGTAGGAACTCATTTACATCAGCAGAGTGTCTTCAAGTATCACCTCAAGCTTTAGAAGGAAAATAACCCTGCTTTAAGCAGGGAGGGGCTATGTACCTTCACAGACCATCATCAGTGCAAAGCAACGGCTCAGGACCATCGGACAGTGGAATTGTCAAGCACCATTAGGGAATCACTCATATCTTCACTGTACATAGCTACAACTTTTGCAATCACAAAGCCAAATACTTTGGTTGAAATTTTCAAAGGTTACTACAACATTTAGCTACACAACTGTCAATGGAAATTAATAAAAAGAATATGTTTAAATTCCTAGAGGACTTCCAAAGCCTTCATGCTGCTACTTATTACTTTCTGCAGAACACTCTCACTGCCCTTGGTAGAGTCAGATAGCCACTATATGTCAAAGGAAGGCTATGACATAATTAAGAAATAACTGAGTATTAACAAAAACTCTGTAGTTTGTTACTCTACCCTCAGCACAAAGCTAATGCTCTAGCCAGTACACTACAGTAACTTCTTGAAGAAGGTCTTAAGCAAGTAGAAAAGAAATCAACGTTGCACAGAAGATGTTGTTCCATTGGTTAACTATCTTCACAGTTACAAAAGTTTTTACAAAATTATTTCTAGATTGACTTTTCCACCTTCCACTTTCAACTGTTCAGTTGTGGATTTGTTTAGTTGCTCAAATTCCTTCTCAAAAAAAAACCCTCTCAATATGCTTAATTAGCATCACTGATACCTAAGAAATTACATAATAAAGAAATGAGCACCTGAGAGAATACCACAAATCCAATATTGCACTCATTTATGCCATCCTTTGCACACTAAGCCTGTGATTTTCACTGGCCCATAAACAAACTCCTAAGAGTGTAGTCATGATGCAGTGTCACTACATATTTTTCAATGAGACCCATGATATTTCTTTTTTTGCTTGGTACATTTTCGCAGGTCAACTTATTCTGCGATATGAACAAACAGTTACCAAGAAAAAACTGACATTTTTTTCCCTCAAAATTAGCCAACTGCATCTGAATTTTAATAAGGATATTTTAATTCTTACCTGAAATCCTTAATCATCTTTTTAATAAATACATTAGACCCAGAATGATTAAATTAAAACTGAGTCAGCAAACATCTACCAAACTAAATCATGTAAGGAAAACTACTACAGCCTCCAATTCATTAAATATCCCCTGCAGTTTTTAAGATACAGTGGCCCAAATCTGATCTGCTTGCCTCACATAAGGTTTCAATACAGTCCAAGGTTCTTGGCTCCCCTTGTTTATCTTCTTCTCTCCAGAGAGAAAACATATAACTAATTACAACACTACAGTACAACTTGGTAACACCTACTACTGGTACTGTCTGAAGCCTGAAAGCAGGATGATTGACAATGCAATTTGTTGAGAACTGTGCACAAGGATCAGCAAATTTCAGAGGTCTTACTGGCTTCCAACAGGTTGTATCAACGTAAGAGGAAAGAAAGTCAAATTTTTCTTATATCACTCTATTAAAATTCTACTTTGTTGAAAAACATAGGAATGTTTACAAATTCCAAAGGTCTTATTCCTATGAGGTCATATGGGTTTAAAAAACAAAGCAAAAAACTTCCTAGTAATTGTAGCTATACAGCTAGGAGCTGTTGGATATGTGATACATCCCCTGTCTTTCACTTAGCAACTGTCTGCAGCCAACAAGCTCTGAGCCAGATTTCAGTCATAGCCTAAATGCGCATGTTTCCACCAAAGTTTGAAGAACAACAGGGCCAAAATCAGTCCGGCTGCATCTTTAGAGCATTATAAACAGGATATCCCAAAAGTTTATATGCAAAACATGAATTAAAGAAACATAAATAATTTTTTCCATTTCCTGTCATATCACAACCAGAAAATCAAAATGCTCAATACATAGAGATAATAGCAGAAATCTCACAAAAGTTTATTCCAAGATGACAATCACAACCATACTCAATGTAAATATGTTAGGCAAATAAAATACAGAACTAGCAGAAACGCAGAACACTTTAAAAAAATTATCATCTTCAATATACATTTTTCTTTTTGTTCTGGAGCCCAAGATCACTTTCCTCTCCAGGAGCATTTCACTGCTCTAACCACTACATGCTGCTCTCCATTTCCCCACTGTAACTTTGCCATCATACACTACGAAACAATATTTCCTTTGGATTAAAATGAAAAGTACAAGCACTAATCTGAAAGGTGTAAGGGGGAAAGCTGAAAATGAATCCTGGACTATAATCCTTTTGCCCAGCATATTTCTATACTCTGCCCACTGAGTATTAATGTAAATTAAAGAAACTTTCCCAGATCAAAACCTTTTCAACTTTTTAGGAGGATACATAGCCATTGAATAGAGCACTGGGTAACCACTGAATATAGATAAGCTCACCACATAGCGCAGCAAATCTTGATGGATGTTTTTCACAATGGCCATGGTATTTCGCACAGGTCTGACAGGGTTAAGCTAGAACAGTCTCACTCTACAGGCTGGTGATGAGGACATTATCCCCAAAGCTTTAATGTAATTTCTGAACTGAACCTGAATCCAGAGAAAGATGACAAAATCTCCTGCCAGTGCATTTTTCATCTTACAAAAACCCCAATAAAACAAACAAAAAAAGCAAACAGCAGTTCTTGTTATGCCCTTTTGAAAGGAAAAGCACAAATTCCTACCACTGGGAGAGACTGAGTCCAAATGTAGAGGCTGCTGGCCAAAGCCCTGAGGACAGTCATTCAGACCAGCATCTAGGACTTTCCTATGCCTTTAGATTTTACTAATTAGCAGTTGGAAGGCATACGCACACTGAACAAGCTCACTTCAGTATCTTCTTGCTAGACGTGTTTGTTGCTTCAGCATTCCTTCTTAGAAGCCCACCTCTCATTTTTTTACCCTGCCAGATTTGACACTCACAACACCTACCTTGTAAGTCTATGGACAAGCATCTTTCTGTTGGGAAGCAGAATGAGCAATGTGACAGCTCACTGAACCACCCAATTATTTTAAAATACTAAAAGAAAATTGCCTCCAATCATGACACATCCAACTCTCACACTCAACGGGGTACCTTTACAGAAAGCAAATAAACAAGTACAGCTTGCACTAGAAGAGGATGAGTCTTTAAAGCATGCTTTCCCATAGCCAATACACCTTTACTTTGCCTTTAAACAAGAAGTAAAATTCTGTAAGTAGAGCTAGCATATGCCACAGCAAAGACCACAAAACTTGCTAACTCATCTTCACGATTACAGCAATAAATGCAGCCTCCACAGAACAGTCATCCCACTGAGGGCTTCAAATGATGTCACGAATGCCATGCAAGCAAAAACCACCAACAGCCGTGAACCAGAACAAACGTACTTGGACAGCGAGCTGTCTTCCACAGTCAATCTGTACAGAAGCTTTGAAAGTACCTGTTGGCATTTCAAAACACATGATGAGCTTATGGTTCCAAGCTCCTTAATTTCTTCTAAGGGTCTAGTAGAAAGGTGCTAAACAAGAAACGATATTGCAACACCTGAATCATTTAATTAATCTCGTCCCCAGTATTAATACAATTTGTCTGCAGGAATTTTCAGGTTATATGTTTCTATAGAGGCTAACAATATTATCAACACTTACTTTGCTAGCAGTCTCCTGAAGGTACTCAGTCATGTTTTTTCTCAGATTCCCTGAATGGTTAAGGTTATCAAATTCATCTGGGGAAATTGTTCTTAACTGATATTTAAGCTTCAGTTTATCCACAACAATTTTCAAAAGAAGTCTAAGTTCATTCAGTGTAGTTGGACTGAATATAGTAGGCATAAGCTTAGCAGATGAACTAAGAGCTAAACCACCTTTGTAATGTAAGTTAATGAGGCCTAAACTAGCTTATGCAACCCTCTAAAAAATGGTTTCTTATTCATTAAGTGCACGTAATGCAGTTGTAATTCCTGTACCTTTATCTGGGGAATTTCATGTGCGTCCAGGAAATACTGAAAATAATGCCAACCTGTTAAATATCATAGAATCACAGAATCACCTGAACTGGAAGGGACCCAAAAGGATCATTGAGTCCAACTCCTATGCCTACACAAGACACCCCCAATATTCACACCACGTGATTGAGGGCATTGTCCAAAAGCTTCTTGAATGCTGGAAGACTTGGTGCCATGACTGCTTCCTTGGGGAGCCTGTTGCAATGCTCCACCACCTGCTGGATGAAGAACCTCTTCCTAATATCCAATCTAAACCTCACCTGGCACATCGTCCTGCCATTACCACAGGTCCTATCATAGGTTGCAAGAGAGAAGAGATCAGCACCTGTTTTGCCTCCCTCCCTTATGAGAAGGCAGTAAACAGCTATGAGATCCCCTCTCAGTCTCCTCCAGGCTGAACACACCAAGTGACTTTAGTCGCTCCTCATACAACTTCCTCTTTAGACCCTTCAACAGCTTTGTGGCCTCCTCTGGACACTCTCCAGTAGTTTTGTGTCCTTTTTATCCTGTGACACCCAAACTGCACACAGTACTCGAGGTGGGGCCCCACCAGCGCTGAGTAGATTGGGACAATCCCCTCCCTTGACTGGCTGGCAATGCTGTGCTTGATGCACCCTAGGACACAATTGGCCCTCTTGGCTGCCAGGGCACTGTTGGCTCATGTTCAACTTGCCACTGACTGGAACCCCCAGGTCCCTCTCCACAGGGCTGCTCTCCAGCCTCTCACATCCCAGTCTGTATGTGTATCCACGGTTACCGTGTCCCAGGTGCAGAACTCCACACTTGTCCTTGTTAAATTTCATGCTGTTGGTGACTGTTCAGCTCTCCAATCTGTCAAGATCCCTCTGCAGGGCCTCTTTTCCCCCAAGAGTGCTGACAGCTCCCCCTACTATTGTGTTACCAGCAAGCTTCATCAATAAACCTTCAAGTCCTTCATCCAGGTCATTTATGAATATATCGAAAAGCACTGGACCCCTATGTGGCTAGTGACTGGTTGCCAGCCCAATACAAACTCATTCACTATGTTCTTTGAGCCCAATCCATCAGCCAATTGTGCACCCATTGTATTATGTGTTTATCCAGCCGTATGCTGGATATTTTGTTTATGAGGATACTTTGAGAGACAGTATCAAAGGCCTTGCTGAAATCCAAAAATATTGCAGCATGATAAACATGATACTGAAGCAGGAACATTTTCAGAGAACTACTACAATGATGGGTTTCACTCTTGATACAATTATATCATATACCATATATATGGCTGAAGCGATGCCTTCATGAAGTGTCTCCACTTTTAAAGTGAAAAAAATACTTTCTTCAGACTTCAGAATACAGTTACCTAGTTGTCAGTCTTCACCTAGTTACTCTGTAAAAGCAAAGCAAGAGTAGTGCCAGCCAACAGTCAGATAGACATTCTCCCCGAGCAGATCAGTACTCCACACTTAAGCAGATGTGTCAAATCAGGCATAGAGAGTACTCCTGCAAACCTGCATATAGCAGTGAGTTCAGGAACAATACCTGAGTGATCAACACACGTTTCTTTCCCTTAGATAGCGCCTTACTTCTTTCTATTTCTAGTTATTATAAACTTGCTTCATTCAAGTTACAGCACAAACTGAATCCAAATTATAAACCAAAATTCTTCTACTTAAAAAAATGAGATGTTCACATACATCACATCTACCC
Source organism: Dromococcyx pavoninus (assembly GCA_033558185.1). Taxonomy (NCBI): domain Eukaryota; kingdom Metazoa; phylum Chordata; class Aves; order Cuculiformes; family Neomorphidae; genus Dromococcyx; species Dromococcyx pavoninus. Next base: position 970,340 of record JAUMJL010000102.1, on the reverse strand, counting down.
AGCTATCACCGTTCAAGAGCCCTGATTTACATATCATATCTCGAGACATCTGTATGAAAGTCCCTCTTTGCTTCATAAACAGATAAAAGTGTGCATGCTCACAAGGAAGTTATGCACGTCTTTGAAAATGAAATTCCTGTTGCCTTTTTAAACATCCATAAATTACTTGGTATTTTTGCTTAAAAGTTGGAATAATGAAAATAGTTTTAATTAAGTTTGGAAAATTCTAACTGAACTTTGGAGCAGCAGTGAAATGCCATTACTGTCGAAACTTTCAGAAAAAAAACATTTTTCATGCAGCCCATGATCACAGTTAAAAATGAAAACTCTTACAGAGAAAATAAGAACAGTCTGCCACCATACATCACGTATAACATCCAGTTCTGGAGCCAAAATAAACAACAGCAGCTAGAGAGCCCATGAATATTCTGAAAGGTAAACACGAAGAATGTTTAAGGCTTTTTTTAAGCTCACTTCATTCAGCCTGTAGTGTTCTCCCTCTGATAGTCTTATCTGTGAAGTCTGGCTGACAATGGAGAAAAATGTCAACACTCACTGAACTATGCCTTTGCTTTTGATTTTAGACTGCATTGTACAGTGATTGCCTGAGATCTAACGCTTATTTTATTGCCTCACTAATATGACAAAACTTTTCTATAAATTCAAAGAAATAAATGCAACAATCTTTCAGTTTGCCTCCCTTCTCCCTTAGAATTTATAACCATCTGCCTCCAGTTTGATACTACCTTTTACATATTTACCTCTAGGACAAAAATTTATCATCAGAAAGAGGCTGAAATGAAGCCAGATCCAGTCCAATCCATTTGTAGTCATCTGAACAATTGCATGTAAGAATTCATGGCTTTCCCAACTAAGCAAGAAATGGGCAACCCATATCTTTAGGTACTAATTCTACATTACAACTGCTTCTAGAATTTTGCCAGTCATAGACAAGAAGCAGCACTAAGAGCAACACCGCATGCACACGTACCTCATGCACAAGGAAAGAGACAGACAAAAAATGCTGGCATTCATAAAATCCCATAGCTCTTAGATCAGACATTTCCGCTGACTGGGTGCACATGTAAACAAACAGACACTCTGAACATACATTTGTTATATATACAACAAATCAGTAGACGAGGCTAATTGGCCACTTTGTTCAGCAGACTTCAACTTGCATGCATGACCAACAACAAGAAAGAAAACATCTGCAAAACCAACATATGACAAATAAGCATATAAAGCTGGGACAGTAAGCAAAATTGAAAGCCAGATCAAGCACCACACCAGCATATATAAAACAAACTGACTAGCAAAATTGGCCAGATAAGGCAAAATGCCATTGCCAGAGATTCAGAACAACAAAAAATCCACACAGGATTGTAGAGACAGCTATAGAAGCCAGGCCCCTCCGAGAAATACGACAAGAAAAGAAGACTTTTTCATTATCAGAGCTCAATGATATCAGATGAATAATTGAATGCCTATGAGAGGGAGCAACAAGCACCTTAATAAGCAGTCCCAAAGACATGGTCTTTCCTCCTTGGCATTCAATAAGCTCCAGGTGATCTGCAGACTGACAGACTTTTGAGTGACCCCAGGCACAAGACATGCCATGCTTCCAAGGACTTCAGACACCAGTGGCAATTGCCACCAGAGCTTAAAAAAACAGTAATAAGAGTAAAGTGTTTACTTATTTAGTTATCCTTCTTGATTTTCTAATGCAATTTATCAAAAAAGAGGACAGCCTAAGTGGTGATGTTGCCTACGTTGTACAGACAAGAAGCAAATACTGTGAAAATGGCAGAAGTAACCACCATTCCTCTACACAAAAGGCTCTACTAATACTGTTGTGGCAGATGCAGCTTAGAAACCTTCGACATAGTAATTGTGAATTTAAAACTTAAGAAAGAAGAATCTGACAATTTTCATTACACATAAATATACTTCAAATTCAGTTGAAAAAATAATTGAACAAACATTGTAATGATTGACACTTTTAACATTGCAGCCAGAAAGGATCTCCTAGATAGTGAGCATTCTTGACTATGAACCTCAAGAAAAGAAACCACAAAGGTGATGGCACCTAAATTGCAATCAGCCTTTAATCAGCACATTAATGAACACTTCCACCATATAAACAATAAATAAAGTACTACGGAACTTCACTAATTTTCACATCAATTATCTACAAACCAAAGCCATATGATCAAGAAAACACAGTGGCCTCTCCCAACTGCCCAGCAAGAGATTTATTAACAATACACAGTAGCGAGACGTCCTATTACCAAGACATTTACCACATACTGTACAGGCCACTTACTATAGCAATATGAAGTAATTTATAACATCTGCATGCAAAGAAAGAAAGCATGTTTGCTTAGTTTATAAATGAAAACAAATAACAAACAGATGGGATTAAATCATTTCATTAGCAGAGAAAATTAGAATAAATTTAAATAAAAATTTTGCGGGGCCTGCATGCCCAAAATTTCTTGAGCTGAAAAGTTCACATAGTTCACAGGAAAAAAAGTTCACACATGTCAAAAGCTGAATTTTTCTTCTATATCAATTCTACCTATTAGCTTCTCAGAAAGTTCTGGAAATGAAATAAACCAACTTCATCAATGAGTTTTTTGAAACTAAGCCCTGAAAAACATCCACAGAGATACCAAAAGAAAGAGGCATGCACTTAATCATTCAGATATCTTCCAGAACACAGTTCCTCTTCACCTGGGATTCTCTATTCCGTGCCTAGGAAAAGGCTGTACTGTCATCTTTATTAAAAACCTATATGTCCTGTATTAGATTCGTTTAAAAAAAAAGTTAAATTAAAGGGAAAGACTCACTAAAAAAAAAAGAAAAAGAAAAACAGTTATGTAAAGTTTAGTCATATTTGGACCCTGTAAACTAACACAAATACTTCACAAACACATGTTGACATCCACACAGATCTTCAGCAAAATGCACCGTTCCCATACATGTATTCCACATACTGAAAATTCCAGTCTGAATGTCATATATACTCACCTTTCCTCCTCCTATTCTTCCTCTAGTTGGAAATACCATCCTCCCTTATTATGGGAAGTATTCTAGTCAAGATATGCCCACAGGATGTGTACATGTGTACATACACATGTACCTTCACATCACCTACACAGACCTCTGTTGTGGCTGCAGATGGTCAAGAACTCGAGAGAAAGAAATGTCTCATAGGTTTAATTCTGGGTATTTAACAACACAAGTTTTCAAAGGAAAATCCTAGCTACCTGATAGCTCTAGATGTGCCATCCAAAAATGTCACAAAAGGCTATGCTCGTGTTCCCGTTTTGTACTAACTGATCTCAGTCCATTAGGAGGCCTTTCTGTACCCCAATGATTAATCTACCTTCTAGTCCATTCAACTAAAAGAGACAGTTGGGTCCATTTAGCTCAACTGGATATTATCTGCTACTTCAGGTAAATCAAATCCTATGGCACACAAGACCAACCAAGCAGCTTACAAGACCAACCAAGCAGCTTACAAGACCTCCTAAACAGGTTGCTTTTTCTTTGATTGCACCAGATGCCAGCATCATTTTTAATGCAAACACATTATCACACCTGGCCCCAGCAGGAAGCTGGACACAAGACCAACAGAATGATACATGGCCATAAAACGCTTTACTGCCACTAAACATTTTAGGTCTGCAGCAACTCCCCTCCATGGCTGTTCCTTGCTGGCAGCTGCAATCAGAGGGTGGCACACCATCCACAGAGGTAGTGAAAAAAAGGACACTCAATGGGAAAAGGTGGAAAGAGAAAAGATGACTTTTATATTCCTCCTGCTATTCACCTTCACTTTCAGCTTTCCCAAGACAAATCAGCCACCCATGAGAATATCCTTTTTCCCTTTCCTTCTTGCCTGATTGCTGCTGGGCATCTCATATCCCTGCTCTGCAAAGGAAACTCTAGGCTCCGGCAGCTCTCACATCATGTCAGAAACACTTGGCCTCTGCCTCTCATGCACAGAGGAGGAGAAATCCCTTCAAATACTGGGTTAAACCTTTCACCAGCTGTCCCAGGACCATATACAGGCAGCAAAGTCACATATGACTCTCCTGCATAGCCTTTATGAGTGAACTCAGTAGTTTCATCTGTCTGAAAAACAGAGCTATTGATAACTTGTTTCTATTAGCAGGCAGTTCTTCTGAATTATCTTCTTACACCCCACCTAGTCCTACCAGTAGTGCTCACAGTTTTGAGAGAAAAGAAAGATTTCATCAACCGTAAATACCTGAAAACATTCAAGGAGGTAAAATTTTGCATCTGTTGAGCTTGGAAGCACTAACGTTTAGCTTACCAAAGGAACATGCATGTTATATAATTCTTCTGTTGGTGTTCTATTTTCTGGCTCTTGAATAATGGTACATTCTCTTACAGGAAAACAAACACAAAAAAAGTGCTTTTCGCGAATATCTCAAGATCATTCTATGGGGGATGAAAGACCCCTGAGGGCTTAATATCTCCACTGAAACCTTTTCCTTTAGCAGTGCTGTTGTCATCCTGACAGACGTCTTGTAAAAAAGCATATTTGGTTTTCCTGTCTCACAATAACTTAGCAGTAATTTTATATTAAAAGAGTATTACCGCAGTTTGGGACCTTCAAATCCAGCAAGGCTGTCCTCTTGTTGTTGTCATCTATGCAATATAGGTCCTGAGTTTCTGTGTAAAACTTGGTCTCTTGAAATTTCTTGATCCACATAATTTCACAGGAACATTTGAAAGGATTGTCCACCAATATCCTACAGAAAAAAAATACCATTTATTTAGAATGAAGAATGTGTCACACATTCAAAAAAAATGGGGGCAGGGGCACTCCAAGCACTCAACGAGGTGAAATTAGAAGTTGAACTCTTTAGTTAAGAAGGATAAGCAACCTCACTGCAAAGCAACCTTGCAACCTCAGTGCAACACAAGCTGGATAATAGTTTCCATGCAGAGAATGAAGCTCTCTTTACACCAAAAATCCAAACTGTCGTAGATCAGAGAGATCACACAGGGGTCTTAACTGCTACGTCCAATGTAAATCAGGAGCACATGGAGAACTGGATTTCCATGAAGCTCCATTTTATTTTGTAACAGTCAAGCAAAGATCAGAATTCCTCTCTTCTACACCTGACTCTTGGTCCATCTACCTCATGCTGCACGGACTTTAAACCACAGGTTTAAACTTACCAAATTCTAGTTTTAAAATTTAAGAAAGCTACCCAAGAATGTAATGCAATAATATCCAAGTAAAATATGAACTGAAACATCATAGTATCTATATAAAAAGCAACCCAGTGTTATTTTTTTCTCCAACAGGCATAGATGAGAACCAATAAAGTATACGCAAATGACTGTTCAAGGCATCTCATTACAAGGAGAACAATTGTTCTTAACAAAATTTCAAGGGTACTTTTGATATACAGAAACCAAACTCAAGCTGCTGTAGGAATCTATGATCATAAATGCCTACTGAGCACGTGAAGTGTGCAAATCATTAAAAACTCGGCTTATCAGAGCTGGAACGTCTTCCCCCAAAAGCCGTCTGCAATTCTTTGAGGGTTTACAGTTGCAGTGATCATTCTCTGAAGGAGCAGTTTATATTCACAGAAGTAATCTGCTGGATTTTTGAACACCACCACAGCATGAACCAAGTATGCTTGTGTAAGACAGTGTATGAACATTAAGACACCTCTGGTAAAAACCTACAACAAGCATTTTCAAAACAGCAAGACCTACTTTCCATCTTCTGTTCCATGATATAATTTCCCTATGAAAAAGAGATTTCACTTGACCAGTGACAAGATAGTCCTTTTCTTTTACCATTTTACTTTATGTTAAACCCACCAAGGGATTTAGGCACATCATACGCAGCATCCTGTATGGAGGCATGATGGCCTTCCACACAGACTTGTGTGAAAGAAAGAAACTGCCCTAGGAAAAGCCAATTACATGTCTTTACCTTGTTTATCTGTATCTCGCTGTAATTTTACCACTGTAGCTACAGTTTGTCCTAAAAGAAGACACCTTTCAAAGTTGCATCTTTTTCTCCACAATACTTGGTGAATAAAATTTACTTCACCGTATCCTGATCTTCTCATCCCTGTATGTTTCATTTACAAGAGGCTAGCAACAGGACACTTGTTTGTCAGTTTCAGAGGATGCCCCTCAGAAGATACATATGGCATCAATCTCCTTTTGGATTCCCTTTCCAGTACTCTTCTTTCTCTCCTCTTTCTCATTTTCCATCGATGTATTAGACTTACCAACAGGACCTTTCAACTGATATTAATTATATCACTGTTCTTTCTCCCTTCACGCTCTGCTTTTTTCTCCCCACTTTCTTTTCCTCGCTTTCCCATGTCTCTTTATCTCACTTCATTGTAATTTCTGTTTGCGTAACTTTAGCTTTCCTATCCATACGCTCCATTTCTTTCCTAAGCTCACAACACTCTACCTCAATTTCATATCGCCGCATGCTCTCTCAGCTTGTCCCCATCACACATTGCCTCCATACCTCAAATACTCTTCAGTTTAACCTTCACACCATTCATTATTCCCATGTCTGGCTCACTCCCAGTATCCTCCCAGTGCTTCCACCACCATGATACTGACAGGCCATTGTTTAACTCTGACATTAACAACACAAATATATTCACTCCTAATTCACATCAGCCAGTTGTTTTGTCTCTAAGTAAGTGCTATGCCTCTGCTTCACTAACCTTCAGTTTTAAAATTCCTGTCACATATTTGAAACATTTGATTCTCTCACTCTCTGTTCTAAATCCTTTTTTTACTTCTTTCTGCCCAGAGGCAAATGAACTTCTTCAAAAAGATCAGCAACATTGACATTCTTCATCAAAATCTTCATAAACACACACTCAGCCTAAAGAAGCTGTTCACCTGAGATGGAGAGATTCAAGACTTGTGCATTGCAATAAACCTGTTACTGGCAGTGGATGAACTCCAAGAAACTGGGAGCAGAGTATGTCTGCAAAACTGCAGTTATTTCCTTTCTTTGTATGCTTCCTAAGCTAGTATACACTCACTCTTATATTTCTGTAGGCTAGAGAGAGGGGCAAAGATGACTCCATTTATCCATTGCCTGCTTTGAAAAGTTAGGAGAAGCCAGAACTCCACACTGTGCACTGGTCTGAGCCCTGTACCTATTTTTGTGAGGTAAAACATAGAACTTATAGGCAAGTAAACACCAAAAATGGCTTTTTGGCAGGGACTAGATAGAGAATATGAAGAAACAGGGACTTCAGAACCGCAGACCCATGCAGAACATACAGCAATGGGAGTGTTCTGCAACTAGATAGAGCATTTGGTGATCGCCAAGTTATGAAAGAGAATTACAGTGAGCAATATTTCCTGGGCTGTAAAGAAAGTGATTATACCAACTTAATTATCAACAAAACATACCTAAGGGGCACAACCTCTTTTTGTGGCACTTGGATTTGTTCATTTCATTTCTCATATGCTAAAGTTCACCGTAAGAGATCAAGGATTGCAAGGCTGGTGTTGCAACTCTTGGACTGGATGTTTGCACAACTTCTCATTCTGCTCTGAGCTCCAGGATAACAATCTCCCTCTCCTCTGCAGTCCCAGCCCTCCCAAAACTCCTGCAGTCTCTCTGCAGTCTCACACATTAGCAAAGAATGCACAAGATGACCAAAATTTTGGAATGTGTACCAATACAGAAATTCTGCTTGATGGAACAGAGGATAAAAATGTAATTTTGAAACAACCAACAAATATGTATTTACCAGTGTTTCATTAACAAAAGATTATATAAAGCACAATGCAATTCAAAGAATTTTATTAAAATATTCTTAAATAGCCAAACATAAGCTTAGAAGCTGTGAGGCTGATACAAGAATATAAGAGAGGCTCCGTTTGAATACCTGTAGAACGCTGTATTTTCACTAGCTCAAATACCTAATACAAACACCAGTAGTTTTGCACGAAGCAATCTCACAATTAAATACTTTAAAGCTGAAGGGAAGAGGCTATTTTGACCTCTACATTGTTTTAAAAGATACACTTGACTTTCTTGAAGCCTTGGAATGAAAATTTCTTGGTATTTAAGTGTCCAGCATTTGTGCTTTCTTTGGATCAAAATTTCACTCCTAGCCACTGATGGACCTCTACCTTTAACACAACAAACTTCAAACTCTTGTTCTTCCATTCCAACCAAAAATAAACTTTATTTTAAGAAAGGACAACTTACAGATCAGACAAACCCAGATGGCGAAAAGGCTTCTTGGACAAACTTGAGAGCTTGTTTCTGGATAAATTGCTATGGGGAAAAAAAAAAAGATTGCAATAATTATAATTGCTTCTTCTTACACTGAAAATATAGTTTGTATCCCTGGAAAAAAAAATAAAACAAAACAAATCCAAAAATTCAAACCAGCTCTAAAAAGCCCTTATTTATTTGACTTCAGTTGTAAAGAAATGATGTTCAGACTCATATTATGATTTGATAGCTTTCAAGAGTTTGAATTCATTCTGCACCTAAAGTCAAATATAAACAAATTCAGCTAGGGTCAATATTTTCACTTTTAGCACTTCTTTTCTTTTCAGAAAAGCAGTAGATTTAATTGTGTTTCAAAAGTATTTTGTAAAGTCCAGGTGTTAATTACATGCTCAATTTATTCACAAGTCAAATGGGTGTATCCCTTTCTTTGATGCTGCACCAAACTCTGTACTCACATAAACCCTCCTCACATGCTAGCACACATCCACATCCGAGCCTTTTAGTTATTCTTTTCAAATTGCATGTACAATATGTGCCCACAGAGAAGATCAAAAGGAAAACTGTAAAATGCTTATATTGGGCTTTTTTATGTCAATTAAGCATTTCTGGTTTCCAGTAGTAATTAAGTGAAAGTTCCTCTCCCATTATGTAGAGCAAAGAAATGTTCATCTAAATCAGAAATACTCCTCCCCTCCCAGGCTTACAAAATTGCTTTCTCCACCCCAAAGCAAAATAATGCTGGTTTTCTACAGTCTTATCAGTCCACCAATTAAAGGCAGTGAGGGCAGTAAACTATGTAACTGTCAGCAGTACAGTGCAAATCTGTGTTACGAGCCAAAATACCACAAATTTTATGTAGTATTATAAAGGCGCCATAGGGGCTTGTATTGCATTTAAAATCAGCAATTAAATCCTTGACTAAGGAACACTGTTTACTTTCCAAAATTCCAGTCCTTGACCTCTGAGTACAAGACAATTTTCAGGGAAATTACAAGTTGGATCTTCTACAAACATTTAGAACATAATCTGCAGAAGATTTTATTTACCGTATTTCCTCATTGACTCCTTCTGATAAACAACAGCTTGAATTTACAAATTGACTAGTCCTAATGCGTGAGAACAAAACAGATGAGCTACTGTTTCAGTAGACATGTGAACTGGACTGCCCTATGGCAGATGCTGGTGGAAATGTCTAATGGACCCTTGATAGGATATATCAAAATTAAAGCAGAATTCACCCACAGGACAAAAGTCATGGTTAAGCGAAAACTGCCACTATGATTTTCTTCCCTAGTATGTATGAGCCACAAGTTGGGAGATACAAAGAAAGAAGGTAAATCCTCATTCAGACCTGGGCTTTTGCCTCCGGTACCAAGGCAACATGAAGCATATCAAACCCCACTCCTTCATGGGCAACAATTCAGTCACCATGCAAAAGAATCCCTTCAGTTCTAACACTGCTAAAAAGCACATGCAGATGCCCCTGTGATATCACCAAACAAGGCGTGTACCCACTTCTCTTACCTGTGCAGCAAATAAATCCTACCTTTTTCAAAAGACAACCAGATACACAGTTAACTTTACCTGCAGACAGTTGCCCATGCCACTCACTAGTCTAGTAGGAGGCAACATATTCCAGGTCATGTGACAACCAACTTTGACTCTTAAGTTTCTACAGAAGAGACAACCCTGCTCTTCCATATCTGGAGGACTCCCTAACCATCAGGTGATCAGTTTCTCAGCAAAATCTCTGTCCAGATGCAGCCATTTCATTTTATGTGACCTTCCTTGGCTCCCTAATAGGAGAGTCAGGCATATGCACTCATTCCAGACCAAGACAAATTGAAGGGGATTTAAAACTCTACCACCAACACCCTCCGAATACTAAAGTATCACAATGCAAATCTGAAAACGGGCCACAGACATCTTACTTAAGAGCCTCAGTCATCCTCTTTTAAGAAAATAAGATCCCAAAAGTAAAATTTCCCAGACTACCTTAAAAACATAAAGACTGATTCTGGGAGTGGGTTTGCTGTTAGCACTGCAGCACAGACATAACAGTCCACCTACTTCATCACAGGCGGGACTGAAGTCCTACCTTTCCTAAAGGTTTCCTCTTAGTTATTTACATATTCCCGAACTTACTCATGGTCATCTAAACACATCCCATCCCTTTGTTAGGTGCTGAGCTGCCTGCTTCAGAGCTATGAACTCCATCAGATATAAAACTGTGAGAATTAGGTGCTGCCATAGCTATATCTTCTTGGTTTTTGGCCTCAGGCCAGTCACTGTTTTTGAAAGATTATTGCAACTCTTTAGGCAGAAAAATAGCCATTACTGTTTATATTCATGAGCTAGACTTATTACCCAAATGTCAGCAGGTATATTACTATTTGAACACTTTGTGCAGGTATCAATGCCTCCATGTCAGCCAGTAAAAATATGGGACTGCTAATTTAAGTAAAACTATCAAAAGAATAAAGAGTCATTACTTTGTTTTTAACAACTCCAGTTTTGAAAAAACAGAAGCACTTTGATAACTTTAATTGTCTTTTCAGATTTTCACCAGTTTTGCTTGATATGCACCAGGAAAAGGAAGTAAGAACAGTAAGAAAAGTCATAAAAAATTCTTGTGCTTATATTCTCAATCACGGTTTGAAATATTTAGTTCTTCTAAGACTGTAGCCTTTTCTCCTGTGTAGTTTAGCACTTTAAGGTCTTTCAAGTTGACAAGTATTTCAACAGAAATTTTTCAGAACACTTACAGATTTATGACCTTAAATGATACTTTGACAGTAAATTCAATGTTATATATATTTTTCATAAACTGAGCACTGGCCGCCTGCTGTGGTCTCTTTAATTCATGTTAAAAAAATCACTACCAGGCTTATTATTATACAGTAGTTAAGGTCCAGACTTCCACTTCCATGGAAAAAGAATATAAATTAGTTCCCCAATTCAAGCACACACAAAAAGATCATGGTCAGCAGCCCAAAGAAGGTCCATCTAGGGTTCTAAAGCCTTTTTTTCTGAGAAAAAATAAACAGTCTGGAGTACAAAGCCTGACTCCAAACCTATACCTAACAATGGGACAATTCAATCAAAACTGTACCCACATTTTACATAGGAATATCAAGCTCACTTTAAATTTGGTAGCCCTAATTTAGCTAAAAGCAAACCTGTGGCAATATGAGGAGTACAAAAGCAGCCTGAGAAGCTGCATATTCACACAGTTAGCAGCACAGGCACAAGCTCTACTGTCTACGGCGCTCCCAGGAAGGGGAGGCAAGAAGAAAGAGGAGAGAACAGGTCTAAGGAGAACTGGTGGGAAGAGGTGAAGAAATGGCCATTTTACTATGCTGAGTCTCCCTCCACAGGCAACTGCCTGCTCTGCCTATGGCTGGAATCAGCCTTGTGTGCAAGCAAGGGAAAATTCACAGAAAGGTCTCAAACGGTTTCACTTGGTTGCCTTACCTAAACCCAAGCAGTGTACAGATACAAAACACATCTTAATACCTAGAGCTGTATATATACTACACTCATAAATCTATGATTTAGTGATGCAGTTATACATAGCCTGGCATATAACAATAGCTATTTTTTAACATTTTTGGAAATACACACTTGCTGTGAAATATATTTTCATGTTTAAAGGTAATGACCATACTTGTATCTGTAAAAATTACTGTTAGCAGCAGACAAGCTTATAAATCACAGCACTACTAAACTAGGGCTCTTTAACAGCTCGTTAAAGGTGACTGTTGACTAACTTGAGTCTAAGGTCAACGAGAACACTAGAAGTAGAGAAGCAAAGCTATTAATTAAATATAAATAATACCTATTAGAGCATTTATTTTCCTGTTGTTTATGTTCTTACTCAAATCTTTTCATTATACATTAACCTTAAAATCTGAGCTACAGAAGTCTGGCCAAGAAAATAATATACTGACAAAAAACGGCTTAACGAAATGTGTGTTAATAAATTTCTTATACTCTGCTATTCTTACATGAGTCATAAAATAAATACGATGTTCATATAATAAAAGCTCCTTAACTATACCAAAAGATTCTTCACAGAAGAAAAGCAAAACTATCACTATCACTAGCAAAGTAAAAGCTTATACAGTTGCATCAGTCTTCAGGAAAGTGTTTGGAGTTTTTGTTATGGAATACTAAAAGACTGTTTTTTCAACATAAAATGCAAGACTTCTCAAAGATCTGTACTCAGAGGTTACTCTTGAAAGTGAAACTACTTCAGTGCTTAGTAGTTCTCAGTGTCCCAACCACAACAGGTTCATTCCCTGTGCAGTCAAAAGGAGTTTTATTGCTGATGACAACAAGCAGTGACTCACTGGGGCTTTCAGAAACATTTTAGTGAGAGAAAACAAACAAATGCATTTTTTTGCAGCTATAATAGATCAGCCTTTGCAAAAAATGTCTCCATACTTACTGCTTTGTCACGTGCATATAGAACAGGTGGTGCCACTTAAGATTTTCCATTTTATCTGGGCTTATCCTGTGCCTGCTAACATTGCTAAATCCCCACCAAAAGAAAATACAGTACGAGACCAGATAAGCTCCTGTAAGTAATTCTCAATCAGGATTCCATGTACATCAAACAAACAGATGTCAGTCAGTCTAATTAGTTTCTAATAAGCACCTTTATGAACTACAGATCTAGAAAAGCCTGCTTATCAATAGATATGTATTCCATACTTGACTGTATGCTCCAGCTGAAGCCCTTCCTGTGGCTGAAGTATTTTAAAGACATCTTGTCCACATGGATTCGATAGTGTCTAGCAGGTCATATATGCACAACGATACTTCCCCCTTTATCGGGAACTCTAATAGCATCTCCCTCTTCTGTCCAATGGTCACTTTATACAAAACTTTTTTACATGTGTAAGTTTTTGTTAGAAGCAACTTCTGGGGACAGAGACACTTTATGACTGCATGAACCTCACTTCCCTAAGGAAACAGGCAAAAAATAATATTAAGATGATCCCACCAATTGTCTCGGTTACCTTTTGCAGTGTCTACTTGCCCATGCAGCTGGGAAGGTCCTCCAAACATCTGTTTAGCTTCAAATTAAACACATTATTTCTCACTCTGTACTCCATGGAGAGAATTGGTTGCTCTCCCGACCATAATTGCTCTTCTTTTAAATATAAGATAATTTATGCTCCTTTTCAGTCTTCTTTTTGTTGGACAGAACATACTCAACCTCTGAGTTTCCTTAAATTATTTTTACAAGCTCCTTGTACCTCTGTTGCTGTTTTTTGTAATATCTTTCAAGATGGGTACACTCAGTGTCCTCCATACACACTTTTATGATACAAGCCTTCCCAGCAGCTAAGTTAACAGGGAAGAGACGTAAAAATCTAACTGAAAAAATCCTTTTGATCCCTGACTGAATTTGATTTGTTCTGCGGTGTTACGCTGAGATTGTGTCCAATCATAGCTACTCAATCTTTCTCTGCTAAAGTGCTACTCAGCCAGTAAGTTCTTACTGCGAATTTCCACAGCCAGTGCATACACACTTGGCTTTATGGAATTTCACCTTTAACAACCATAATTCATTAGCAATTGTTAGACAGCTAAACTCACAAATTCACTCTAGAAGATATTCCCCTTATATTGCCAACTGATTACAGTAAAAGCTATTAACTTTATTAATGACTATATGAAGAAATATAGAAGCTCCACAGGCTGACAAGATCTGGTTCTCACTCATTCAGTGACTGCTCCACATTAAGGACAGCAGTTTCTGTTTAGGCAGGTATGGACATTCACGTCTACTTCCTTACATGAATTAATCGCCATTCTGGAAAATACAGGTGCAGAAGGTGATTCCATTTCATTAGCAAAGCAATGAGTCCTGTGCTCAGTTCAACAGTCCTTCCATATTGCAACGAAGTATCTTACAAGCGCAAGGCTTGGCCTCATGTCTTCCTGATCTCATTAAGACTTTAACAAAACCAAACGGTTAAGTGCTAGATATAACAAAGATGGATGGACTGAAACGCACACTTGAATGCTTGGCTAAAACAGGGTACCTGTGAGGAACCAGGCCCCTCTCAATGTTGTGTAGGACTAGATCCACAGTCTTCTGTGTAAGCAGCAAAGCAAGCTACTCCATGCCTGTCCCATTAAAAGGCATGACAGTGCTCCAGGGATATGTACTTATACCAAAACCAAAAAGTCTTTCATTTTACCTGACCATTTTTCTGTGTACTTTTAGAAAGAACTTTGATCGGTTCAGCCTTCGCTAAATCTAAAGTGTAAGTAACCTAGAAAAACATAGTCAAAAACTGTACAGGCACCAATTCTGCTTCCAAAAGTTTATGAACCACAAATTTCATTTGGGTGTGAAAGTAACCTCATTCTTATATTCAGCTTTGGATGCATTAGTTCAGATCATGAGTGAGCCTCCAAAGTGACTCTTCTGATTATCCCCACTTATTTGCCTTACATAAGTTCACAGCAACACCACACTCTCCAGGTATGCACACTGGTCAAATGACATTAGACATTTTCCATGCATGTACCTACTGCACTGCAGCTGCTAAAACACATTCAGCCCAATGGATCAGACTAGAGCTGGACAAACCCATGTAACTGAGTGTGATGCATAGTGTGGACATCATATCTTCGGCACCAACTCACTCAGTTGAGAGAGGCACTCTTTGTGCTATACTACTTACCACAAAAGACACAGACAGAGTCCACTACTAGAGACAGGATAATGAACTGGACAGTTTTTTACCATCCCATGTTATGTTCTTCTGATCTGCCAGTTTCTCACCATACATTTCTTTCTTAGGGTCAATTAGAAAAAGAAGACCACTGTAAGACTTTCTTGTAAGAAAATTTTACATTAAGGAAATTATAAAAGAGAGTAATAAATTAACAATTAAATAAATCAAATGACTTGGGCAGTTCTGACTTAGGAGGTGTACGTTATCCTTACTCACATGTATTGTAGGTTGATGTTTTTCACAAATGCATGACGGGACACAAATCTTAAGCCTGAATCCACCACAGTCCTGTAAAAATATATAGAACTATTAGAATATTTCATTCAAAATGCAATGAAAATCATAATGATAATAATGGTTAAAATAAGAGCATGGATGAAATCTCAACAAGTCTGAACTACAAGATCTACAACTGTCCTCTGTAACATAAAGTTAGGCCTACACTCTGAGAAGGTTTCTACATGCTTCTACAAAAGAAATAAACAAAAAATAGATTCATACAATGTGCATCCCATATACTCACAGATTTTTAAGTCCAACATAGAATCCAACTTCATTGTCATTGATACTTTCTAGTTTTTGCTGGTTTGCAATGTAACTGTTGAAAAAGCAAGACAGAAAAAAGTATGCAAGTGGATCCTTCCATAGTTTTAAGTGTCTGAAATTCAGCACTGATTGCTGACCTACTGTAACTAACACAAAGATCTAGCTAGAGCATATGCAGAGCAAAAGCACTTCCTAAAACCTTCCCCATCATTTAAATTGTATTTTGTGGGACAGGGCTGGAAGAGAAACAGCTGAGTTTTACACGGGAAATGAAGCCTTGCTCACTAAGAAACCAAGTCACCCTGAAGGGACAATAAATAAAGATGCATTACAGCATCACAGTTTTCCAGAACACGCTTCCCTTCACGGATTTCACAGCAGCAAATGGGCCAACCTTAATGGTGGCAGTAGGGTCACCCCCATGTACACCGAGGGAGGATCTGACTGCCTTAGCTTTTTCTCTCACATCAACTTAACCACTTGTTCAACTGATTTCCTCCCACCCACAAAATAGTTCCAGTTCTATTTACAATATGTGGCAATAAAACAACTGAGGCTGTGCTTCATGATGTTGTATGCACAAGTGGAAATTAAGAGGAGATACTGTCATAGAAGACCAAAGCACTGAGTCCACATGAATATCTGCCTGAACTCCAAAACTACGCGGGCATGCAAACCAGTTCTTTGTATTATCATCATGTGAAATTTATGAATAACCAGTGACATCCCACAGACTGGAAATTATGTTTTACAGATAATGCATGGGATTATATATAATGTTACCCGACCCTGGAGGTGTAACTTGCCTGACCCTGGAGGTGTTTAAGGGGAGACTGGATGAGGCACTGAGTGCCATGGTTTAAATGATGGTGTTAGTGTTGGTGTTAGTGTTGAGATATAGGTTGGACTTGACAATTACTGTGATACTGTGATACTGTTACCTCTTCTGCAGCAAGAAAAACCGTTGCACAGTGCAAATCATACAATCTAGGAAGAATAAACAGGTGGAAACCACAATTTGACTGACATTATGGGCAGAGAAGTAAGCCTAATGTAAGAGATGCCTTGGTAAAGAGACCATGCACTTCAAAAGATAACCCCAGTCCCAGAAAAGCTTAAACAGATTAACTTGTATTTTCATGAACATCCACAACTAACCAAAGCTACAGGTTTTCCTAATAAAAGAAGGAGGTTTTATTTGCTAGAATAAAACTTGCCTTCATTCTAACCATATTTTTTTCATTTAAAGGGTATTCTGGTAAACTAGAAAGAAGGTATATTGCTTTCCCAAAGACAACTCATCTACCTCCTGTGGTGTGTTAGAGAAAGGCACTGTGTACACACATCTCAATAGAACCCCGAGAATGCCAAAAGCTAGTGTTAAGCTGACCTCCAAAGCTGCAAAGCTGACTTGGCCTATGCTCTTGCCAAGCACCAGGAAAAGCAAAATGTTTCCCATAACAGAATTCATCATCCCTTGGGAAAAAAAAATGGCAGTAAAAAGACAATGCACAACAGAACACATTACTACAGCATCATATGACAATGACTGCTCTGCAATGAGTTCTCAGCATAAATTAACATGGTGTATCCATTATGAGATAATGGGCTTTCATATTTTGTGTTTCCTTCCCTGGAATTTTTAAGGCAATCTGATTTATTCTCTTGGGGTTTACAAATCTATTTTGTTGTCTGTTGGTTGGTAAATTTACATATTTTGCCAAGTAAAGTCAATGAAATAGTTTATAAAATACTATCAGTTCTTCCACCTTATAGTCCTGCAATTGAATGATCATACTTCCTCTGAACCGGCACTGAAGAACTCGTGATTTAATTATCACTTTCTCTGTCACTTGGATCTCATCATGCCAAAATAAAATTATTTAAGAGGTATCCAAGAAACCTTCCTCATCCTGTCCTCTGTGTTAAACCAACAAGAATCCTGTCAAGACTAGACAGAGACAGGGAAAACACAAAAGAGCAGGAATCAAGAAAAATTAACTGAAAAACACAGAGAGAGAAGGGAAGAAGAAAAAAAAACCTGAGCGACTGACCAGTTGTAATAGCTGAAGATTAAACCATCAAAAAAACCTCTGAGAAACACTGTCAGAACGCAGATCCATCACTTAAAAACACTTATCACCCATCTGAGATTGCAATTTTAATTATAAAAACATTTAACCAGAACCTATGAGAAGCTCCAGACCTTGACATATCTTACAGAGTTGCACAGAAATATATTAGTATATTAGATCCTGTGGTCAGCCCCAGCCAGCGTAAAACAGATCAGCTCGGCTGAAGTCAGTCAATCTACCATCTGAGTATGAGCACACAATCTATATATAAAGATCAGTGCTGGTCCATTAGGGAACAAACAAAAAATATGTTATTTGGGAAGAAACAGCAGCACAAATTCATGATCTTTTCTTTCCTTTTTTCATTGCATCCCTTAAAAGAAAAGCAAAGGGGAACATAACTTACTCTGAGCTGGTACTAGCCTCTTTATGGTGAATGATTTATAATTCCAGTTCCTAACTGAAAGAACCAAAAGAAAGCACTGATTTTCCATTACTATACTTTGAGAAGGGACCCAGAAGAAATTTTGGCTCAGTTTAACTAGCCCAAAACAATAATTGTTCTGCAATACTTCTATAAAAACAATCTCAGTACAGAACATGACAGTAAAGAAAATTTCACACAGTTGGAATTCCTTGAAGATAGAATGGACAAACATAATTTACCATAAGCAAGTCACATCCTCTTACACTTCCTTACTCACTTAGCAAGTCTGTCTTAAATTAATCCTTTGCAGCTCTTTCATAGCAATGAGAAAGAAAGGAGTATGATGACTGCAGCTGCACTCTACGAGGGGAAGTTGTTCTGTTTAATTTAGAGGGAGGTTTGAAAGAAAACCTCTCCCTAACTGAAGTCTATTTTTACTTTCTTCACAACTACTCTTTCTTGATGTTACTTATCATCAAACATTAATACCCTAAAAGCTCTGACTTGCAGTGGGTGATGCTAAGAAATGTAATTTGCCTGCCTGCCCTTAAGAATATCTACCCTGTTCTTTAACTGAACGTTTTTATTTATTTATTTTTATATAGAAAAATATCCTGACTCATGGCTGGCTGAAGTCATGTGAGGAGCTTGGAAGCACACCACAGCAAAGCATAGCACCACCAAAACCTGGCTGGATAGCACCCAGTGAGATCACACATTATCAACTCTCAAATATCGATTGCTGCCTCTAAACTAAACCCTCAGCTGCCTACAATACTACTCGTTTGATTATGCTATAGCATTCTGTCTCTCCTTCAATGAGTCATCAGTAAACAATATTTGTTTTCAGACCTTTAATTTCATCTCCCCTTGGTAAACTACTGATTAATTCTAATAAAGACATTCAGAATCACACACCTACTGAACGCACATTGCAACCTACAATAACTTGTTAATCTCAGCACACTTCAGCAGCTCTGAAATAATGTCACACAGTCATACCTCACCATTTCTGCAACGTTCTGGAAAGAATATTTTAAAAATCTATGATAAAAGAATTAACTTCTTCAAATAAGTTCTCCTTTAAGAAGGAGGTCTTCCCTTCTGCTCATTAGACATACAAAAGACTACGATACAGTCTGTATGATGTCAGTGAAGCAACCTCAGAACTGTAAGAGCAGAAGGGAAAGCAGGCTCTTCTCTTTAAAGCAATCTAGATTATTTTGTGCCTCAATAGCTCAAAAACATGATTTCACTCTAATTTTCAAATCTTTGCCTTAACCTGAAAAAAAATAGTTGGTAGAAGTATGCTTTCCTAACTTATCTGATTTACTCTGTTCCCTCACAAATAAAGTATGTTCAGGCATGGTATTCCACTTGAAGCTATAAGCACATGCGGGAAAACTAATGCATGCTAGTTGTAACAATGTAGATGCAAGCAAATAACACTGTAATTCAGCTCCAGAAGCATTTTTATTGCCATAAAACTCTCTTTACATGGAAAACATATCTTAACACTCAGAAAACAGATCAATTATATGTTAGCTCTGGTTCATACAGCTGGGGAAAAAAAAGTTTTTAAAATTATAAACATTCCCCAGTGAAGTATTTCTGCACTTTGGGAAAACTTTATACTCCAAGTTATTTCTTAATGAAATCTTCAGGGAAAAAAGTAGCACACTCCAGACACTGAACTGTCAGTACATGAACTGTCAGTACATGAATTACCATTTAATGACAGGTCATGTATTTCTCTTGTCTACACTACTGGGAGAAATTCATGGTGACATTGACAATTAAACACTGCAAAACCACCTAACACTATATTTTCTTACAAACTCAAATGTCAGACCAAGTTCATCAAAAGGTATGCCAAAACTTAGCAACGCTTTCAATACACCTGGGCTGATTTATGGTTACACATCAAAATCATGCAAAACTTGGAAGTCTGACACAATATTTGATGGATCTTGGTGGATCCAAATGGGTTTCATTTGCAGCCCCTCTGAAACCAAATCTGAAATAATACTTGAGCGGTGTGAAATCACATAGTGTGAAGATGAAGCACAAAGTTACACTGCGCTGCATACCAGAACTGACAGGTTTTAGGCAGATGTAGGGACCAATCACATAATCTCCGCTCAACCAAGGAATCTTTTTACATAGGACCAGGCTCCCCCTAGGAAGGATACTAAGAGTAAGCAATGAGCATGATATACAACATCTGACACAAAAAAACCTGAGACCATCCCTGTAGCTCAGGAATCACGAGTGGGAAGGGAGAGCCAAAGAGGTGGTTATAGAACATAGATTCTAACCTGTCACAGTTAGACAAGGCTCAACTTGATCGCTTCACTCAATACAAGTCAGAAAACGTTTCAGTCAGAAAATGTTGGTGTGCAAGAGTGACCAGCAAGTTACCATCAAGGTTTTTAAAAAACAACAACAAAAAAAAAAATCCGCGACAGAAATTTTTCAATTATTGACTGAAGCTTCCAGTGAGGAGATCCCAAAGATCAAGCTGTTGCTCAAAATAACCCATTTTTTTGTCAGTAGAAGATGTAAAAACAAAAACAATGGAGATCCTCAACAGCCTTTCAGAAAATGATCTGCTGAATTGCTTTGAGCATCGGCAGCATCATATGCAATTGTGTGTCAATTCAGAAGGGAACCATTTTGAAGGTGATTGTAGTCAATTTTCCTAATTTGTCAAATAAAAAAGTTACAGACATAGTCTCTTTTTTGTGTGTTGGACCTCACAGTTACCTGCACACAAGAAATTCTCTACAGATATACAGGCTTATTCCAGTTATTTTATTCTATTTTGTTTTCTCCATCTGGTACCATCAGTGCCAGATTTCAGGAGGTTAAGATCAAGAAACAGAACTTGTACTGCTAAAAGAGCATGCCGTAACTCAGGAAAGAGGCAGTGTTGTGTTAGTCCACTGTGGACTTACTAGCATTCAGCAGTTTTACAAACAGGTGCTCAGCTCCTTGGCTGTCTGGTGCCTCCTGACAAATGCTGTGGTGGGTTTTTTTTTAAAAACTGTGAATCGCTCTATTTCACAACCAGTGGAGAACTGATTGCCAGTATCACAGGCTCCTCAAGTCATCCTTTAGAGGTTTTGTTCTCCCATTTAGAGTATTTAACCATGAGTCACAGAAGACTGCAAGAGGCAGCTCTCCACATGCGTGCATAGAAGCTCTGGAGCGGATATAATTAACGCTAGGATCTTTCTTTACAGTTACAGGCAAATCCATTTTTCGGGATATCTTTGACTACACACACCCCATATTCAGATAACACACTGTTCAAGGTGATTTGGAACGCAGCACCTCATAGCCAAGGTCGCAGATCATAGTTACCTTCAAGAATTCCCTGTTCTCAATCTATGGCTCACTTATTCTACTCTGTGCCAATATTCTACAATTATCCAATTAGTAGTATCCAATTAGTAGGACATAGTTGCCATTGGAAATTGCTTCTCCAAAGCCATCACTTCAAACAATTAGTGCAAACCAACCAGCTTAAGGCAGGAGAAGGAGGGAATTCAGTGGAGATCCCAATCTTGCTTTGGCACTGCAGGAGTGAATCCATACTCTTGCTTACAACTCCCTGGGAAATGAGAAAGCCCACAGAACCTTAGTTCTCTCTTTAATGTATGCAAATATGAAGGCAATAGTAAAAAAAAATTAATATGTCTGCAATACAGAGTTTAAGGAAACAGTTACTATATCCAGAGGCAGAGATAACAAAATGCAATGCACCCTTGGACTTACTTTTATGGTTTGGCTTCAAGGTGTTTGCCCTGCTTTTTTCAAATAGTAGACTACTAAATCAAGCAAATTCTCAAGACATGTCGTACAGCTTTCCAGATTTAAGATTGCTGAGCTACAGATTTAAGATTGCTGAGCTCCATCTTCAGAATTACTTTCCCCTAAATGCACGTAAAGCTTAGTTAATTATTTTTCCCATTCAGAGACCTGTCCTCCTCCTTGAGCTCGATGAAGTTCATACATTTCATATTTCAACCAAGATATCAACCTTTGACATTTCTCCACACGACAATGGACAGCTACAGTTTAGCTCCTCCTTAGGAAAGGTGTTTGGGAAATGTTGATATTCCTTGATATAGTCAGAGAAATGTTTCAGCTGGCCAGACAATAACCTACTTATTAAAAAAAAACCCATGTCTTAATCACTGCCTTTATACTTATCTACAAAACATGTTTCATCCACTGTTAAGAAAAAGCTTAAACTCCTGACAGTCCCTTTATAATATATACACTAAAAATCACACATTATGAAATAACATAATAAAGGGGAGTAGTGAATGTGGCTTTTCACTAGGTCTCACCAGAAAGCAGACACATGACAAATCCTTTTTTTTAATATTATTTGGTTTGCAAGGAAGAAAAGGTATCTCAAAGGGATGAATAAATATAAACTAATATATGTGTCATTTCTTTCTCCTACAGAACCGCCTATCACAGTGACTCTTCAAAGACTAGTAACACAACCTCTCTCTTTTTCAGCACTTGCGTATAGCACCTCTGTAGCTGTCACTGGCCTTGATGCAAATGAGAATAGCAAAACATCAGTTCCATAAAAGTAAAGTAAGGTTACTCCTAACGATCCTTTTTATGCCTCTTTTTAGGTCCCTCAGTGAATTAAAACATTAAAGTATCTTGGCTGACATCAAAATTATTGAATTATCTTCTTTCCAGGCGTCCATGCTCAGGCAGGGACTTCATGGAAGAGATGTCTTAAGTGAGTAGAACATCCTTCAAAGTTAGACAAGCACTTGCTGACATAAATCAGTATGCTTCACAATACTTTCAGTTTTCTTCCTATCTCCAGGTTTTGACATGTTCAGTATTCCCTGACTTTAATACAACGTAAGCAATTTCCTCTGAGGTCAGTCTCTCAACTGGCTCCTCTCCAATACATTATTTCCATTATTTGACATAAATACTTGGTTTTATTCAGTTTAGAATTACTGGCTCTCAGAATGTCAAATATTCTGTTCCATCTGCTCTGATAGTCACTGGATCATTGGTACATACATCCATACCTGCTACACTGTCCCCTGTCTCATTCACTGCATGCAACACACCTCATGCCAAATACAGATCAAAAGGTAGTACTTCCAAAGAGCAGAGAGAAACTGAAAAACCTGAGGCCATCTATCCAGGAAAATCCATCTATACCCTGCTAATGCATTAAATTTGCTGAATAATTTGACTCTTATATAATATTCCTCCTTCCATAAGCCAGCAAAAACTTTCCTTCTTCTGTTTTTATTTAAGTCTTCAGAGTCTACATATGGTCATAATCTCTGCCCTTTTTCTCAGCAATTATTACATAGAGAACTCAATTGGTAGATGCTCTTCCATTCTTCAAATCATACCATCTGTGGTCATGGTTCACAATTGATTTGCTAGCCTCTTCCCTTGTGAAATATCCTGCAGTCCTGGCCACAGATCTGTGTCTTCTTCAAGTCACATCTTGTGTTTTAATGGAAGATATACATAAATACTTCTTCACATCATGTTACTGAAGCATTGCAAAAGAGGTATGGGTTGTCATTTTGACTTTCCATGACATTGGCTCTCTTGATGTTTACCTCACTCTTGTACGCCCAGAACAAGCTGCCACCTTCTGTATGTCAATCTCACTATTTATTTATGTATTTAATCAATACATTTTTTTTGCGAACGTTTCAACAGCATTAAAAACATTTCTTTGCTAAAGCCATTCAAAGGCGCTCTTCTATACTTATGTGTCCTTCACAGTTCCTTACTTTACTTTATCACATTTATTTCCATTCTCTGTCCTGTATGGTGCATTTATGCTCATTTTAATTGGCCAATCTTTCGAGTGTATAGCTTCTTCCATTAGCATTCCTAAAAAAACCACCTTCTCTTCACTTGAGGAATGCTGTTCCTCACTTAGTATAAGTAGTTTTTTACTTGCACTACATATATTAACGTAATGATGTGTTTATTACATTTTCTGCACATTTGTCAGTTATTTAGAGTATTTCAAATACTTGTGCAGACTGCCAGAGTGCTGCAACTGTTTCTGTAACTTTCCCTGTTCCTGCGCTCCACCAGTCCAATTTTTGAGAAATTATCTCTTGCAACAGCACACACAGGCAAGCGTCCTGTGTCTGTCTTTCAGGTTTCTCTTTGTATTTCTGTATGTTCTGCTGCCAACATATACGTATCGCCTCTTATAGAGTGAGATCAACTTTACTTAAAAATCCACTCATGGATGTCTTTATTGTTATACTTTAGGAAAACATACTTTTTTTTAAGTATTAATTTTGCATTTTAACATCACTTCAAGTTTTGGATCATCTTCGCTACCATTCTCCCTTCAAACTGAACACTCACCTGGCATGTACCTCTTTCACAAGGTGATAACTTTTGTTACAGTAGTCTTCAAACTTCACTACTTCTGCAAAACTGCCTTCTCCTTAGCCACCACTACTTTCACAGCATTCTTCCTTTACGGCTTTTGTCCCTTTCACTGCTTATGAGTAGAGTAATATTTTAGCCTGTTTCTCCTTATGCCTCTCAGAACCACATGACAGAATTGCACACACCTTTCAGCACTCCTCCAACCTACACACCTTTGCAGCATTCTCCCTGCCCTAGGATGCACATGGTGAAGGTGAAGTGTTCACCTGCAGTTGTACAAGATCGAGTAGACATTTTAATGATGCTTTGAACTGTTACGACTCTCACCTCCCAAGCTTCTCATTTCAGATACCCATTGTGAAGAGCAAATTGCTACAAATTGAACTTATTAGAAATTTAGAAGTCATAAGAATACTGCAGGAGCACTCTAAAGCATGCAAAAAACTACGCATACAACTAGATCAAACAATCAGAAGGAACAACTGCCCTGTCTCCATGCAGACAAGAATGTCATGGAGGGTCAGGAGGAACATTCAGGGCAGGAAACATCGACAGAGTTGTTCCTCACAGTATGACAAGGTTGGAAAAGACCTCTGAGATCATCTAGTCCAACCTATGACCCGACACTAGCACCCACTCATCATTTAAACCATGGCACTAAGCGCCTCATCCAATCTGTTTCTAAACACCTCCAGGGACGATGACCCCACCACGTCCCTGGGCAGCACATTCCAATGGCCAATCACCCTTTCAGTTAAAATTTTTTCCTAATATCAAGCCTAAACCTCCCCTGACAAAACTTGAGACCATGTTCTCTTGTTCCATCACTGGTCACCTGAGAGAAAAGACTAACCCCTGCCTGCCTACAACCTCCTTTTAGGTAGTTATGGAGAGCAAAAGGCCTCCCCGGAGCCTCCTCTTCTCCAGGCTAAACAACCCCACCTCCCTCAGTCGTTCTTCATAGGGCTTGTGCTCCAGCCCCTTCACCATCTTCGTTGCTCTCCTCTGGACACACTCCAGCATCTCCACATCTCTCTTAAACTGAGAGGCCCAGAACTGGACACAGTACTCAAGGTGCGGCCTGACCAGCGCCGAGTATAAGGGGATGATAACTTCTCTAGTCCTGCTGACCACACCATTCCTGATGCAGGCCAGGATACCATTGACCCTCTTGGCCACTTGGGCACACTGCTGGCTCATGTTGAGTTTCCTGTCCATCATTACTCCCAAGTCTCTTTCCACTTTACTACTCTCAGCCACTCTGTCACCAGCCTATAGTTCTGCATGGGGTTGTTGTGTCCAAAGTGTAGAACTTGGCACTTGGACTTGTTAAACTTCATCCCATTGGAATCAGCCCATCTCTCCAGTCTGTCTTTAAACTTCATCCCATTGGAATCAGCCCATCTCTCCAGTCTGTCAAGGTCCCTCTGTACGGTCCTCCTATCTTCCAGCAGATCAACACTTCCTCCCAGCTTGGTATCATCTGTGAACTTGCTAATGATGGACTCAATCCCCTCATCCAGATCATCAACAAAGATGTTAAACAGGACCGGGCCCAACACTGACCCCGGGGGGCACCACTGGTGACCAGTCGCCAACTGGATGAGACACCGTTCGCTATCACTGTCTGGGGTTGGCCAACCAACCAATTCCTAACCTAACACAGAACACTCCTGTCCAAGCCATGGGCTGTCAGCTTCTCCAGGAGTTTACTATGAGGAATGGCATCAAAGGCCATGCTGAAGTCCAGGCATATCACATCCACAGCCTTCCTCTTGTCCACCAGCCGAGTCACATGGTCATAAAAGGAGATCACCCAGGATTATCTGCTCCATAATTTTACCTGGAACTGAGGTCAGACTGACAAGTCTGTAATTACCTGGATCGCCCCTACGGCCCTTCTTGTGGATGGGCATCACATTAGCCAACTTCCAGCCATCCGGGACCTCTCCAGTGAGCCAGGACTGTTGAAAGATGATGGAGAGCGGCTTAGCAAGCTTGTCTGCCAGCTCTCTCATCACCCTAGGATGGATCCCATCTGGCCCCGTAGACTTATGAGGATCCAAGTGGCTCATCAGGTCTCTACCCTCTTCTTCCTTGATTACAGGGGAGCTATATTCCATCCTGACCCCATCCACCACTTCAGAAGGACAGCTGTCCAGTGAACAATCTGTCTTAGTGTTGAAAATGGAGGGAAAGAAGGCATTAAGAACTTCATCCTTTTCGTCATCTTTAGTTACTATATTTCCCTCAACATCCAATAAGGAGTGGAGGTCGTTGCTGTCCTTCTTTCTGCCATTAATACATTTGTAAAAACACTACTTGTTGTCCTTGACAGAAGTAGCCAATTTGAGCTCCAGCTAGGCTTTTGCCTCCCTAATTTTCGTCCTACACGACTTAACAATATCTTTGAACATAACCTGATTCACCAGCCTTTCTTTCCAAAGGCTTCTTTCCTTCCACACATGCCCACCTCCAGGACAAATGGTATCTATTTCTGCAGTTGTGTCACCTAGGTCCATATCACAAAAATTACACAGGATCCAAGTAACAAGGCAGTCACTGCACATAAACATGGTTCAGATCTGCAGTAATGTCTAGTGCAGGAGTAGTATCCAGCTTTAATATTTTTCTATTTAGATGCCTTCGTGCCACATGTGGATTTGTGCCAATTCAAAATGTTTGTGAATCTATTTGAACCTAACCCAAAAACTTTAAAATTCTGTGTATATGTATAAATACATGTACATACACAGTCCTAAAAAGATACTTATATTGCTGGCATTCTAAACTGAAAAATAATTCAGCATATGCTTAAATAAACCACATGGTTAGTGCGATGAAGTCAACATAGTGGCTCCCAGGAGGAAAGTAGAGTGTATGTGTCTACCAGGTGAGGAATACTATATGTATAATGTGTCAGAAAACCTGTTTCTAGAAATTAGGAAGAGGCAAGACTGGAGGGGTGTGGAGTAGGAGTTGAATATGAAATAGCCTATTTATCCACTGAACAGGGGGGACAGGAGGGGAGGCAGGGAGGGAGAAGGAATCTCACCTTCCTGAACTACAGACATATTCACCAAATAAAGTTACCCACTAAAAAAAAAGAAAGACCCATCTATATGAGGTAGAAGACCACAGATTTGGAAGAAACAATGTTCCAGTACAGTCCCTGAGTACTACGTTAAATTCTTTCTTCTCCCTAAGTAAATGTGATCCCAGTCTCTCAGAAGATACCATATCATAAAGCAAGCTTATCTGATCATGCTGTTCTAATTTTTGCCATAACTGAACACTCAGCGGAGCCAGAGCAGGACCCAGCTGCCTCACTACACAAACAAGCATCACAGTTGCTTAGCTAAACAGACTGTCCTGCTCTGTGACCCAAAAGCACATTTAAACACTCCATGCCAAGTAAGGCGACTCAGACAGGAAGAACCGAGGCAAGCCCACATCTGTGCACCATACTGGATGGTAGTTAAGATGCTGACATGCAAGACCTTGGTTCAGACCCATGCTCTGCTTCAAGCAGACCTGATCCCCACATGCACTGCTGAAACAGTTCATCTGGGACCACATAAACATCCTTCTCCACATCATGACTCTGCTCGCCATAAGGAAGGTCTTGTTTTTTTGTTATTCCAGTATACTAAGTCCTCAAGATTTTCTGATTCTCAGTGGAGAGAGAAGGGGATACCTCCACTTGGTAATTTGCAGTAGAAATCTAATTTAGCCTCCTGAATCACTTCTTGGAAGAAGGAGACTGCCCATTGCCATCAGGAGAATAGCCATATAAGTTAAGTGCCTTCACTACACAGTTCATAGGGAGTAGCCAGATTTTAAATGCTGAGGCCTGGGACAGTCCCAGACATGGTTACCAACTCGAGCACATGACACCCACAGCAGATGCTGTGAAAAGCCTCCCAGTCCATGCCCATTAAGTCTGACATGCCCAGTACATGCAGATGATTTATCCACATATGCTCGCAGTGCCGTCTGGCATTCAGAAAATCAGACAGTTGTTGCAAAAGAATGGCAAAAGTCACGTCCTATACACTCTTCATATGGAATACAGTGTCTGATTTTGCAATGTGGACATCCACACTTCACAGGATATCTGATGAATATGGCCCTAATTATTTTTACATGTATGCTTAGGAAATAAAAAAGTTAAAATAATTCTGTCAAAAGAGGAAAAATAGGCAACTTGTTCAGCCCCAACTAGAGTTCTATCAATAGACTCCTCCATAAGCAGCTCAGAAGATTTGCCATTTCAGTGCTTTTCTGTTTCTGCAGTGGAGTAACTTTGATTAATGCACTGCCCTTCTTTTACTTATACATCACACAACTGTATACAGTGAACCACATATCCTCCATGGATCCAGCACAATCTCCTGTAGTGTCTGCAGCTGCTACCGCGTTGTACATGCAGGTTCACTTCAATTAGAATGATCTAAAACTTCGTAAAAGACTTCTCTAAAATCTTAACTTCCTCTTGCCTCAACATATTTAGTTTTCACACAGTAGGAAAACACATGAGATCCAATAAAAGCTGCAAGCCAAAAAAACAGCAAGTGATGGAGTAACTGGCCTCTTCTCTTCCTCTTCCAAATTTAAAACAAGCAGGAAAACGCTTAAAACAAAGTTTTTTTCATCCTTCACATGTGTCCTCCAAACTACTCTACCCTGGCAATATGGTAGTTCCATCCAGTTTTCCCACTGACTTTTACAAGACCAGAACCTCAGCCTCACCTTCTCCCTGAAATAAAAGCCCTCTAAGTCTCTTGCTGGATCAGGACCAGTAGGCTTAGCAAAAGGTTGATTAGGGTCAAACCATTCAGAGATGGAAATGGCTCTGTAAATGCATCAGGCCTTGGGCCTGCCTTGCTCTCCCTTCTCTTACTTGTGAAAAAACAATCTCACTTCTTCAAGCCTTGTCTAGGAATCAAAGAATATTGACTGGAAATCTGATCTTCAAGAATGTATCCCACTGATGACAACACAGCCAGAAACAAGAATAGCTGAATTGCTATTAAATATATTAAAGTTTCACCTATAACTTCTGTCGATGATCAACACTCAATGCAGGTCATCTTCTTCTAGGAAAATAAAAGTGTGTACACATATGTGCGCACACACACATACACACACACACATCTACATCAGGATTTCCATGGCATGGCACCCTTCCCAGAAGTCCATTACAATTGTGCAATGTTATGGTTAATAGTAGCTATGTAAGAAACGGGATCTCCATATGTATATTTCAAGAGTGGAAGTAGTTTAGTTTGCTTTATGCAGTTTCTGAAAATAAAGGCTCACAATTGAACAGGAATTGAGGTGCATCCTGGCTATACTTGACTTTAATAGCAGCTATGTGCCTGCATACATTTGGATGAAGAGATCTTAGCACAGTGTCTAATAACAGAGCATATTCATATTTCAGGCAGTAGAAGCTTTCAAACCTCTATGAATTTACTTCTCCATTTGAAATGCATGTAAATTAATAAATTTATACACTCAGTGCTTCACTTTTTAAAGGACAATTTCCAAAGAGATGGCTTTTTAGATGTAACAAGCTAAATATACATTTAACATCAATAAAGCATCAAGACAATTTTTAGAGTTCTCTGTTTTACATCTTTTATTACTCTTCATTCCCTGCTACACTGATTAGGCAAGGATATTTGGATGGCCACCTTCATTGACACATCGTTAGACATCCTTGCAATGACAGATGACAAACGGGACAGATGCAGAGAGAACTGCAACCCAAAAAAAACATGGGGAGGGAGTACCCTTCTCACTTTAAAAATAAATCCAAAATGGAGAAATAAGGCCTTTGCTTAGTTAAGTAAAAGTTCTTGCTTTAATATTATTTATGGTTCTAGAATCTTGCTAAACTATCTCCTCCCTTACAGTGTCAGCATAAAGATAATAGAAAAGAAAAAAATGGAAGGGAGAAATCTGGAAAATGCCATCCTAAAGATATTGCAGGCTGGACTGCGGAGTGCCCTCTTTTCTCTTTATTTTGGAAGTTTTTTGAAAACACCATACTAAGATCAAATCCTTGAATTCATGCAAATGTCTTTTCTTTTACATAAATCCCAAATGGTCCTTACAACACTTGAGTGACCAAAGACATAAGAGGGAACAGCAGTGATCTAGCAGTCCTACGCTGACCGCCTCCTGAAGGACACTGCCCTCCTCCAGCACCAGCTGCTTCCTCTCAGCCCAGCAGGGACAGCCCCAGTGGAGACCCCAAGGAGCCCCATCAGTCCTCACCAACAGGAAGGACAAGGGCTAAAACAAGCATTACAAAAGGTTTGCTTAGAGAAGAAAAGGACCTCCAGTATATGCAAAATCCAATACTTTGTGATATTTGGAGTATTTTTAGAGCCCAGATATTACAAAACTGTTTTTCATAACACTTTTTTTTGACCCGCCCTAGTCAATTACCCAGATCTTTAAAGGAAGATCCAAAAAAAAAAAAGGAGGGGCAGGGGGGAATTACAGCAATTACATCAGTACTGTCTAAAACCCCTTTAATATTCCTAGCCTGGTGCCTTGTGTTTTATTGTACAATTCCAAGTCACCAGAAATAAGTTTGCAATTCACGCAAGCCATGCAAAGCTGCATGGCCAAAAAGCCATTTGGAGAAGGAAGAGGCGGGGAGTTTAGGGGTGCTGTTCTACAACAGCCTAGAAATCTAAAATTAAAGAGACCCAAAACACCAACAGCTTTATATGAATTTAAACATGGCTTGTTGTTTTTAGCACAAGCTCACACGACTTGTTAAATAATTTACTCTATAAATTACTTATCTCGTCTTATTTATTAACAATTCTAGAGTGCTTTATATAACCGCATCAGAAATTTATTTTGTGGTTATGAAATGTACGCAATACACAATCACCCCTCTTTTAACAGGCAAGAGCTTAAAAGTCACCTACTATTTATTGGCAAGCAGTTCTTTCTGAAATACACCAATTAATTTCAAAACCCATCCACCTGTATAATCATAAATCAACATATTAATGACCCAACACCACAACGGTGAAACTAGGCCAAGAATATACTTGCACTGCAAGAAGACTCTTTGAAATCAAAATCTTTAAAGAGTGACATACAATGAGATGTACTAACAACACATTTCACTTAATGAGAAAATATTAGACCAGTCTTTTTTACAAGAAGTCCTGAACACGTTAAAAATTACTCATTTACTATCTTATTCTTGCATCAGTGATCTCGAGAAGAATTACTTATTTGCTATTGTGCCTGCAATGCATGGATTTAACAATACTTATATAGCCATTTTGCTTTCATCACTCTTGGTACTGGTCTCTTACTGTGAGCTTCAATGACTGGTATCATTTTTTTAATGTAGGATATTCACTGCGGAGTTCAATTTACCTCTAATAACATCAACACTACCAAGCAATTATCATGATTAAGCTCTGCTATGATAAGCAATTTTAGCACTGGCACTTGTTTTCTAGACAAAGGCCAGCCCGCATCAGCACTCTACACAACTGGAGAAATCTAAAATCTTGTTTAGAGACAGAATTTTCAAAATCTGCTTTTCATTCACTTTAATAGAAAACTATGCAAAACCAACTAGGAACATGACTAAGAAAAGCATGAAGCATAAATAATTTTATGGCCTCCCACACCAAACTTCAGCAGCATGCCCTCACACAGGGCTGACGCAAAGTGCTCTGGGTATCTTTCTGCTTCTCTTGGTAGATTTGGATGGGGGATCCAACCTGGAATCAAGAAATAGTTGTACTGGGAGAAGTGTGTTTATTAAGCTTTAAACTGCAATTCACCTGCGGGCCAAAGCAGAGCTGAAACACCAGGTTATCAAGTGGTGGAGGCTGCCCACTGCTTGGGACCGCAGCTCTGTTATTCCTGCTCAGCACCACCCCAGCTTTCTTTCCTACCTCTTGGAGCAAAGGGGAAACCCTGGCTGTCCACCCACACCCTGTGCGCTCCGCACCATCTGCCTGGCCTGCAGCCAACCCTCTGCATCACCATGGGTTTCACATGTCCACCTGAACCATGCAGTTATCTCTACACTCCCCCTGCAGATGACTCAAGTGACGATTTTGACTCAGCCAAGGTGCCCCAGGTGCCTGTGGATATTTTGCCTAGGACCGTGGGATCCACTTGCCTCAAGAGCAGGACGTAAGCCACTAATGAAGGACTGGCTTCAAGAGAAACTCTGGAAATACATGGGAATAAATTACTAGAAATTAATTGTCTTATGCTCTTTTCACTCTACTTACACCAATTCCACTGGACTCCAACGGAATTGTGCACCAGTATCTACAAAGCACATAAAAAAACCCAAACACATCTGAAGCTTCCCAAGTAAAATGCAATGCCCCAGCCTCTTAAACCTGTTTCTTAGATAGAATAAAAGCATGATCTGCAGTGTTAAAGAACACTTCCACAATCTGTGTTTACTAAATTAGAATTGCTTCCCTACATATCCACTGTTTACTGAGCTCCCATGATGAAATATCATGACAGCTACTGCAGTCTTGATTTTTAATTTATGCCTATAAACTAATTAAAGGGTCTCTGTGTTTTATGTTCAAAATACGCATGAAAAGCCCATCCTAAATACGTGTAGCAGCGTCTCTTGAGAAATCCATGACTCAAAATTATTTTTAGATCACCAAACACAACAACATGCAATGTCACAGAATGATACAGTAAAAAATGAAAAGAACTGTAAAGACAGTGATGCACAAAAAGCATCACTGCAAAATGACTGGATATGTTTTCAGTTGATCATGTCTGGAATATACATTTACATACATGTTTTCTCCCCTTTCCTTTTCAATAGACTTCAAATTCTAGGGAGAATTTGCTCTGTTACCTCCAAATTGAAAGTATGATAGATAAGGCTATCAAAGCCTATGAAAATGAGCAGAGATGCACAGCTCAAAGCTTTTTTTCAATGAAGCAATCCACAGAATATTAAACAAACACCTGAAACAACTACTGCAGTAACAATTCAGAAAGACTATTTATTTACCATACATCCTAAAAATCTACCAAATAAGCTGTATACAAGAAGTAGAAATGAACGTCTCCAGCTTTTTCCCTGAACATACGTGGGGAAATGCAGCAAGCTGATTTCAGTAAACTGCAGAAAGGTAGCCCAAATGGTAGAATTTAACCTAAAATCACACAGTATTTCACAGTATTTTATATTGTTTCTAAAGAAAACTGACCAAAATAAAAAGAGATGGGTGGAGAACGCAAACAGTGAGAAATTTGCATAGATTTTGGGAAAATATTCTAGTAGATTTTACATTAGAAATGCCAAGAGAAAAAAAAATCCAGAAACAACAGGGACTAGGAAATAAGGAGATGGACAGAAAAGCTTTAGAAGGGCTTTTCCCCCTCCAGATCTATCATCTATCAGCCCAGTATCCAAAATTTTTTCTTCAGTAAGAGCCTTTGCAGCTTTTCTCAGGCAACGTACGTGGATGCTAGAGTGCAGAGCAGTGAAACGATGCACAGTTGAACATGAAAAGCTACACAGCTCCCTCATCAAATATCATCTGCAGGCAAAGTAGAATGAAAGCAATGCATGGGTAGGAGAGACAAAAAAAACCTACAGAAAACAAACCCACAACTTTCTGCACCTTCCTCACTAATGATGGTTTCCTAATTCTCCAGCACTTGCTTAGAGACAGCACAATGCTCATTCTTCTGCAGGCTCAGTATTTTCTCTTTCCACCCACCTTATTGAGAAGGGCAAAGCACGCTCGCATGCCTATGGCCAGGGCAGGGAAGATAGTTTGCTGTTCCTTCCACCAAAATCTGCCGCATCTCCTGCTTTTTTTTTTAACCCTTCCTTTTGGGTATTTTTTTTTAATAGAAGAAGAGTATAGAAGATATCTTGGGGGGGGGGAAGCTACCCACAAAAACACTCGGTTCTCAGGTATAACTGGGGGAGCGAAAAGTAAAGTAAAAAAAAAAAAAAAGGCAGAATAAACCCCCCTTTCGCTTCCCTACCGGCTGAAGTCTGAGCGGTGCGGCCCCCCGGGACCCACACGGCGAGCAATTCGGATTCCTCATGTAAACGGACTCGCAACGGTATCTCTGGGAAGCCGCGTCCAGATTAAATAGCAACGGGCTTCCAGCCTTGCGGCTACCGCAATCTGGCCGCGGAGCAGCCTCCCCCCCGCCCCCTCCCGCAGCGCCTCCCGACCCCTCCGTCCCCGCCGTCCCTGCTGCCGGGCCGGGCTCGCGCCGTACTCACATCTCGGTGACATTGTCGCCCTCGGCGCTGCGCTGCGGCACGGGGAAGGAGGCGATGCCCGGCACCCTCTCCGCGCACCAGATCCGCCAGGAGCTGCAGCGGCACGACGCGGGGCAGCCCAGCGCGCCCCAGCAGCAGCCCAGCACCAGGCAGCACAAGCTCCAAAGCCCCGCCAGGCCGGGGCCCGGTCGCCGCCGCCAGGACACCATGCCGCCCCCGCTCCACTCCGACGCTGTCCCGGCGCCCTCCTCCCGCTCCGGTAGCGCCCACGGGGGCTGCGCAGCCTTCGCGCCCGCCGCGCAGACGGGGCTCACATGAGCGCAGGGCGGCAAGGGGCGAGCGCGGCACCTGTCCCCGCGGCGGCCCCCGATGATGCGGCAGAACGCGCGGAGCGGCGCGGGCAGGTGGCGGAGACTGCGCTCCCACCTGCGGGGGCTCGGCGGCCGCTGCCCGCCAGAGGCAGGGAGGAAGGGCAGCGAAAGAGGGAGGCGCAGCAGCCCGCGGTGGCGGGGCTCCGGGCGCCGCGCTCCCCGCTTTACGCACCGTCTCCTCCTCCCTCCAGCTGATAATAAAGCAGCCCCGGCTTCAGCCCAAGCCGGGGAGCTGCCGGCAAAGTGACGTGGGGCTGACGCAGAGAGAGGGGCAGAAACTCCACAAAATGAGCCTGAAATTAAAAAAAAAAAAGACAAAAGCAACAAGGGAGGAAGGCGGGGGGAGGGGGAGAGAAGGGAGGGTGCCGAACGGGAGATGCCAATCGGCAGGCTGCGCCTGAGCCTTCAGAGGCGCACACGCGTATTGCACACACACGCACACTCGCGGGAGCGCACTGCCCGCCCGCCAGGCGCGGCCGGGGGCACCGTGCCCAAGGGCAGCGGGAATCCCTGCCGCGGCGGCATCTCGCCGCCGTCATAAACGGGGATGTTGTGAGAGCCCCGGGATCTGACGGATGACCGACCTAGGACGCCTTGACCTTTCCCTAGAACGCCTTGTCCTTCCCTTAACACCTCCGCAGTCGGGAACGTTCGCCCCCGGGGCGATTGCGGGTTTTTCCGCAGCGCTGCCGGGGAGCGGATCCCGCCGCAGTGCCGGGCGCTCCGCAGGCGCCACCGCGCGTCCCGCCGCCGCTTTGCACTGCGCTCCCCGGGGGCCACCCGGCTCCCCTCCTGCCGCGAGGGAGGGACGGCTGCAATTAGCGGGGAGGAGAGGGTAATTAACCTCCGAGTGCCCCATACGGTGCCCGCTTGGGGGCAGGCGGGCAAGGAGGTACCATTTCCGTGCACCGATGTTGAGGCCAGAAGCATCTGACTTAGATGTGGATATTATATACTCGCAAGAGCAAAGAAGAGCTGATCGGGGAAACTAGGCTTAATAATGAGATTCTTCCCTTACCGTTTCTCAGACCGTGTTCCTTCTCTCACAGTAAATGACAGTCAGTCCTTGCTTCGTGATGCTCACTTACCTCCGTACCATTCTGTCCAAAGATGGTGATTTTTTTTCTTGTGTAATTACCAGAGTTGAGCATTTTGAAATGAGTAAGTCGAAGTGAATTAAAGAAAGAAAGGTTACAGAGTTTTTATTAGAAAGGTACAGAACAAGTAGTCAATACACACTGTAAGAAATTACTCTGGAATCTATCTGGCACAGTACTTTTTAGTTGAAAGCACAGTTCGTTCTTTTTCGCATTTGCTCATGCTACAGGAAAATGCAGTTCTTATTGGGTGCATTTGTAGGCCAGGCATAGTCACAGGCAGGTTTGATTTTCTTACAAAAAGCATCCTACTAAGAAAGCCATAGCTATACGTAGCTGAAACGCTGATTTATGCCTCCCTATAAGGCAATGAGTGAATGCTAGATAAAGAGACATGAATAAAAATTATGGTCCATCATGCAGCCATATTTAGAACAAATTTATTTCAAATTTAAGGAACATTGTTATAGAAATACATTTCTTCTGCTCAGAATGTGTTTCCTCCTTGACAAGTTTAGCGCTTTGTCCTTTCTAAATATAACACAAAGAAGATCAAAACTTTCCCATGGAGTGACAAAACCACATGAATTGTCATAAAAACATGGAAGAACCACAAGAAATACTATTCAAGTGCAACATTTTGTCTATAAGTAATACAAAATTGGAAAAAGGGGCACTAAAATATTTTTTAAAAATTATTTCTCTAAACAGAAATATTTATAGGAGGCTAGCAAGTAGGATAAAAATTTCATGGAACAATTTTCTAGAGGCAAAAGGTTGAGAATTTTTAAAGGATTTAGAGGAAAGTGTTTAAAGAAAATGAGACAGAAAAATTAATAGCATAAACTGCAATATTATTCCATTTTTTTTTCTTGAGAAAGGTCTCTAATGCAGGACAGAAGTAAAATTTTGAAACCCTGGAAGTTGCTGCAAAACCTGCATCACTGTTCTCCAGTCACATCTGCTTACAGCTTCAAAAAATATGCTTAATATCCCCTCTCCTGGATGAATGCAAAGACATCAGCTCTTTAAGGCAATAAATACTCATCATAATTCTCTTTGTGATTTTATGACAATAAGCTTCCAGTTGTCTAATCATATATGGGCACATACTGGATTTTATTACTTCATAAACATCTTATGTCTCTTTTTTCTTTTGTTCTGGGAAAATGAGTTGTCAAACTAGTTTCAGATGAAACTTTGAGGCTGAATCAAACTGGCTATTTAAATAATTCAATAGTGTTGGAAGAGTAAGGTTCTGTAGGTAAGACCTTGAATTCCTAGTGGTGCATGTAAGTATGAAATAATGCTAGAGCATACACTGTAAAGGGCATTATCAACTATTGCAGTAAACATCAGTTTGTGTTTCCTACAACTCAAAAATACTTCTCACAAGAGTATTGATCAATTGAACAGTAATAATTTCTGGAAGGGTTGGAGCTTACCCTCATAAATTTCTGTGTGACAAAAAATGACTGTGAGTGAAAACATGTTGGTAAAGTAACAAATTCTGTTAAAAATATAGACGTATGCTAGGGCCACCAAAGTTCCCAAAATGAAAGCTAGGGAATGCCCCACCAAGAAATGCCTTTGCTATGACACCAGGGAAAAGAACAGCTCTTTCAATAGGCACAGATAGATGCTTTGAGTCTTTTAACTCTGTTTGCAACAGGATAGCTGTCCAAAGAATTGCTATGATAAACTGTGACTTTATTTCTACATACAGAAATATTTATAAAGTTAACACCATTCTTCCATGCTTTTACTTGCAGATTAAAGACAGTAGGAAAGGACTGCTCAAATACTTCCCATGAACCACTACTTAAAGGAAAACCCCAAGTAAGCCACTAGGAACAAGTACCTTTCTGCTAATGCTCTCTGATGAGCGAATATCATCCTGAAGGTGGTAAAACTAGAACAAAGACTTGAAATTATGACAAAGCTATAAAATGTGATAAGAGGGCTAGAAAGTAGGAACTGTGAGTCAAGATTGAAAGACCTGGGCTGAAAGACTGAAGGGAAGTGCAGTAACACTCCTGCAATATCTAAGAGGATATGCAATAATAATTTTTTCCTTGTCTATGGGATAGAACAAGAGGTAATGCACTTGATTTACGGCAAGAAAACTTGGAAAGGACAGTTTTGCACAACAAATATATCACCCTGGAGAAGACTGGAATCTTGAGCAAAAGAGCCTTCTTAAAGCAGATGAGGTGAACCTCTGTCCAGAGCAAGTGACATACAGTCAGATTTGTCTTAGGTTGGTGAAAACAAATCGATGACTTCTCAGAGATTCTTTTTCCTTGCAATACACATTTCTTCACCCATTTTTTTACTGCCATAGATAAATATATGAGAGCATATTCACCTGAATATATTGGAAGTGAAACATGAAGATGCTGAACTACTCAATGTGTGCGTACAATTTCTTTGTATACAGCATAGAAATTAGGGTAAATATATGAAATTGTGCAAATGTGAATTTCTGGAAAAGAGGCAGGAGCTGAAAATTCAAAGAATCCCTGTAAGAATGCTGTTAGTTGGTGATGGGAGCAGAGGAGTGGGAGGGTAGTAGTAAGAAATTGTACTACAGGCTCTGGAAAAGGTAAGGGCCATATGATTTGTGTGTGTAGTAGATTATCATAACCTCTCCAAAGAAGTGCATACAGAAAGACCAATCTTACACACCACCAACAAAGCTGCTTACATTTTGCTTACAGGTTGAGAATTTGGGGCTGTTACAAGAGGGAGAGCTTGGACAGCTCACAAGAACTCCTGGTATAGTCAGGAAATATCCTGATTTCCATGAAATTTTCCACATGAAGATTTTCTTGCATTGAAGCTAGAACCAAGGTCAGAGACTGCACCATGACCCAGAGCAATCATGTGAATCCAAATCTTTAATATCCGCTGTGCTAATAAATATTCTGACAGATACATGCCTCTCTTTTCTAAGTTCTCATATCTTTTCCTTCAATGATAAAAATTGACTTTGTTTTCTGAATTTCCTCCAAACACAAGGCGCTTTCTGAGCACCCTAGCCGGGATTTTGTTATTTCCAGTGTCACATCTGTTTGTGGATCTATCTAGCTATTTGGTAATAGTTGATTTTGCAGTCCTGAATAATGAAAGCTCTTTTACCGTACCTGTTAAAAGCACTGCTCTGCGCTTGTTTGCTTTAAAGGGAAGCTGAATCCTGCCACCTTGCGTTCAAGAAAATTAGCACACCTCTTTATTTTGGGAAGGAGGGTAGAAGGAGGAAGGGGGAAGGAAAAGTTAACTGTAACTATCATGTTTCTAATAAGGACTCAAATGAGAGCTTGAGGCTCTAATGGCTGGGTCCAATTTGATATTGCCTGGGACCTCCTCAAAAGCGTAGTCCCTTTGGTAGGGGCACTGTTCACACCACAGTGTCACTTCCCGTATGCCCACAGGACTTTGAATCTGTGGCCTCCCCCATGACCTAATGATGACAAGGCTTTTAATCAAGTCCCCTGGCCCATAGTCTGTGTCTGTCTGATGGCCAGAGATATTAATCAGGGAGTTCCTGGTAGCTCTTTGTCATGTTTGCTTGCTACTAGAGCAGGGCTATTTTCTTTTCATGTATAAGTAATCACATCATAGGGTGGAGGGAAGAACCCACCTCATTTATTTTAAAACAAGCAGTATTTTTTGAGGGGGTAATAAAAGCGATGATTGTAAGGAGTATGGCTTTCCCTTTTCTGCTGAAGTCCAAGGCAGCACTCTCTTTTTCTGGCTGACAGGACTCCACAACTAGCTTTCTGGTAATGCCATGAGAGCAAACATCATCCTGAAGGTGGTAATATTAGAAAAAAGACCTGGAAAGGATTACTTCCTCCACCTCATGCTTGATTTCCAGTTCCATGTGTCACTGCAAGCTCCTGCCCCTACTTCAGACTCTTTTATACACCACTCTTCTGAGTCTCTCTGAAGTCAGCCAAACAGGGTAACTTGTTAATTCTGCAACTATCCATTCTGCAACATTTGGACAACGTCCAACAGCAAATGTAGATGGTGTGTTTACCAGGAAGATGTCGGCAGCAGTAATCCCAAAGCTTCTATGTTCTGCTTTGCTGGTTTTATCAAATGGTATTTGTTCAAGTTAAGTTTGTGTCAAATGCATGGACTTGCTCAGTTCACAAAACTATTTCTGCCTTGGATAATCCAGCTGACTGCCTGTTTGCCTGCCTGCACACAAGTATTTTGTTGTTGAGGACATGTTTATCTTTCTGATTACAAGGGCTCAACAGGTGGAAAATAAAAATCTGAGAGAGGTCTCTTCCCAGTTTAAAAGCAGTCCAAATAGTAAGGATTTTTTGTCCATGATGAGTTGATGATACTCTGAATCTTCCTTTACAGTAATCAGTGAAAAAATAGGGGTAGGGAGAAGACTGCCCAAAACCCAGTCTCCAGTATGCTGATTAGAAGGATCAGAAATTATCTGAAAACTTAGTTACTGGAACATCGCAAGCCAGCTTCAGCTGACATCAGAAGTTATTGAATTACTGTTACTCTTGTTATTTATTGTTCCCTGTTTACGTGGACTACATATTGTGAATATGCATTGCTCATGATTATGAGTTTAGGATAATTTCAAGTTAGAGCTGAACATCATTTTCTACTCCTTGTCATTCTAGGCGGTATCCAATACACCGTCCTGGAGAAAGAAAACGCTGTAGTTTATTGCTCAAGATAGAAGTAGTTTAATTTATGATGCAGGTATGCTTGTCGTGGTCATGCTAGTGTCTCATTCAAAGTGAGGTTACATTTCACTGTACTGCCTGTTTCTCCAAGGGGAAAGATTGCTTGTACAGTTGTATTTATGGTTGATGGTACAGGCAGGACACAGTAATCCTGTTCCAAATCTGCTGATGATGTCTGAATATGCCTCTTCTCACAATGACATAGATAACAGCTGTGAGCAGAGATAAACAGTAAAACTAATAGAAGCCTAGAGGGACAGAAATTTCTGATTAATAAATTTAGGACTGAGATATCCTGGTGATCAGTACTGCAGCTGTGAGTGAAGGTAATTTTTCCACTTATTGTATGGATAATACTGTATGCATGCCTTGGTAAATCTAATCTCCTCCTATCTGAAAATCATGTATATGGGAGCATTCTTTTTTTTGTTGTTAAAAGAAAAGTTAAAAATATGAGTACTAGAGATGACACTATGTAAATGTAGGACTTGTTACCAGTTTCTGTTTCTTTTTTTTCTGCCTGTATCTACTGATGTACTACAGGCACTTTGACACCGTCTATGCAACAGAAGACATCACATGATCTTGACTGTTTTTAAAAGTGAGCAAAAGGAAAACAGGAGAATTGTTATAAAAAATCTGCTAACTTATTTACAAAACAGTAAAATACTCCACATTCAGAAAAGTCTGTCTTGCCCCCTGTTTATGAAATTGCCTCTTGATGCGGACAGAATTACTTAGCACCCTCTGGACTGACTTGAGAAAACATATTGACCAGTTTGCCACTAAGCAACTCTGCTATCATCTGGAGTCTTCCCTGTTCAAGATTAACTTCGCGATTTAGTCTAGAAAGGAAGCTATGCAGATCCCTTTAATTAACACATTTTCCATCCTGCTCTCTTCCTCTCTCTCCCACAACTATGGGTTAACCACCTCCTTGCTGATTATTTTCTGTGGCTCCCACAGCCTTTTCTGGCCACCAAGATATTGTGATTTGATAAGGGATTCTCTTATGTAATGTTCTACAGGTTTCTATGGTACTTCCACTCAGTTTCCCACAGCAACCACACATAGCAGGAGACATTTTAAGATGTACCATCATCAGTTCTTAATCCTTTTGACAAGATTCACATAAAATTGGTTCTTTATGCTGTCATGTCCAGCTAAGACAGATGGACCATTTGGTGTCAGTTTTCTGAAGTTCAAACAAGCAACATTGCCTTGTGGCTTGGCAACATATGGGTCAAAGAAAGAGCTGATAGTTACCCTTCTGTTCACAGAGAATGTCATAAAAGTTCACTATCGGAGAACATTTGGGGTTTTGAAGTATAGTATAAACTAATCTCAGTATTTTTGGTACCTTCTCCAAGCCTCTAGCTAAGGCAGTGATTACTACCTCCCTCAAGCAGCCAGACTTACTGCTTGAAGTACATTAAGTACAATTCAGTGCAGGAGGCAGTGTCTGTTGACTGTTAACAGTATTAACATTCATTTAACATGAATTCACCTTACAGCCTATGCCTAAAGCTGAAGTCAGTGAAAGGTTTCTGCTGCCTTAACTGAAGCTTATCTATGCTGCACAGCTTAGTCCTCAGCAGTTAAATGCTGCTTGAGGTGTACTTTTTTGCCTTGGTCTCAAGTTCCGTCTCTTAGCCTGAATTGATAATGCAGCAAAAGTTTATACTTACTTTCAGTGCAATTTGTTCAAGGTTTTTGCAGGAATTCTCTTTTTTAGATGCATGACAATGCTCAAAATCCTTGTTTACGTTCTCTTCTTGTGTTGCTTTTTTTTTCCCACATTGCATGTTGATACCTTAACTTTCTCTAAATTTATTTTTTCACTTGAACAATTTATCCAAAAACTACAGAGCAAAAAAGGAGA
Source organism: Dromococcyx pavoninus (assembly GCA_033558185.1). Taxonomy (NCBI): domain Eukaryota; kingdom Metazoa; phylum Chordata; class Aves; order Cuculiformes; family Neomorphidae; genus Dromococcyx; species Dromococcyx pavoninus. Next base: position 927,456 of record JAUMJL010000102.1, on the reverse strand, counting down.
CAGAGAAGTCTTGTCAGTGCAAGTTGAAGATTAAAGTTTGCTTTCTTTTGCTGTAGTTTATATATTTTGATGTCTGCATTTCCGTTAACTGCATTCCTTTTTCTTTAAGGGCATTGTCCAAATGTCTATCTGTCCATCATCAACAAGTTCCTGAATTCATTGGTCTTTGGATTAGACGGTGATTTATCATAAGCCAAGAATGATGTCTCAGTCTTTCTCAGCCCTCTAGCAGATTTAACTCAGCATATTTTTGAGAATCTGCCACGAGCCAGCCCCAATTGCCCTTCCAAGCAGTGCTTTCCACTTAATGACTCAGCTGCTCTGTTTCTTTGGCTGGATCCCTGAATCTTAGAATTTTTCACTCATTCCAAATGGACTCTACAGGTTTTAGTAACTTTCTACTTGTGAAAAGTTGCAAAAGAAGTTCAGGGCCTTTTATTGAGGATTCCAGTAAAGCATTTAAACTTGTTTTCCCACCATAATTTGCAGTTCATTCTGCCTGAAGAGCGTGTTCTTCCTTCAGATACTGCTGCTTTTACTTGTCATTTATATAAATAATGTTATTGCAATCTGGTCCTGTCAGAATTACTGCTTAATGGCTTCTCTTTCTTCCTGGGCCTCTACTGTCAGGTACCATACCTCACTTACATCATAGGTCTTCTAAAACTCTAAGATAAATACTAATGTATGGATGAAGTAACTACCAACACTTATGACATGTATCAATATCTCTGGGGTGTTTGACAGACCTTTTGCCTCTCCGACTGTTTCAGGGCTTACAGCCCATCTCAGCTGAAGAAACAAGCAGATGAAATAACAGGAAGCAAACTCACCCTGTGACAGGGAAAGGGAAACAAACTGGATGCATTGCTCCCCACACCAAAGAGGTGAAGTCTGTGTTACACAGGTTTAATTTATTCATCATAAGTACCATTGAGTATTCCTCTTTGCCTTCCCTCTGTAACAAGAATTCTCTGATTTTTCTAGATATTTGATCCTGCAACTCGAAAAGAAGCTGAAAGCAAGCCAGGAGTTTTAAAACTGTTGATAAACACAACTTTTCTTACCATGCCCATTCTAATCTGGTTTTGAAGACCTCTCCTGAAGAATGTTCATCCTTTGAAGGACATAGATATATTTTATTTTTTATTTTTTTAACAGAAGAGGCAGACTTTAGTGGCAGGATTTGTCTGATTACACGTGGACATTCACAGCACCACTCTGTGTTCCTTTTAAATTTTACAGGGAGAAATAGACAATGCCTGACGTATCCTACAGTGATGTCTGAATAGGTCAGATAGATGATGTACTGAAAGTATTTCTTTCTCTACTGACTGCAAGGTGACTATGTATAATAGATGTGGAAGTTTTTATTCCAGATACACTTATTTGAGTGGATACAGGTCCTGGGGGGATTTCTGCCTTTGAATCATCCATTGGATAAATCTGTGGATGTTCTTGTAAATATTTAGATACTACAAGCACTACAGACAAAACTAACTTGAGTCCTTGATCATACTGTCTGGCAAAAAGATATTTCTTGATTACAAGCCTTAGTCATCTTTTATTTCTATCAATGAAATATAAAAAGCTTAGGAAAGCATTCTCCAGAAAAACAGTGAGAAAAATCCCCCTCAATTTCAAGTGTATCATATTCCAATACAATCTGCATGTCTACAAGGTTAATGTCATTGACTACTAGCCAGTAGTGCTTACTCTGCATCTTGATTCAAACAGATACTTGTTTCTTCAGCATGTCTACATGCAGTGGAACTATTTTGGCAACTGTGTAGCTGTTCAACAGCAACAGTAAGTATCTGTTTCCCAAGACACACACTCTCCCTAATTTAGTCTATTTTTTTACTTTACTATGTGCCCTTTGGGTCTCTGATCGTTTTGGAGTGATTGATTGGATTTTTCCTGTTGAATCCCATCTAGGTAAATCCTCCACCCTCTCCTAATCGATGGCTGAAGACATTATGCCCCCTCAGGAAGCGTAGCTGGTTCTGAAATCCATGCTCAGCATTTAGCCGAAAAGCTCATAGTTCTGTACTCCACTCCTATTTGATTCGTTTACCTTCTGCAGTAATGTACAGTCCTCACCAGTGTTCTAAATCCCACAGGTTTTGTGGAGCAGCATTTTCTTATGACTCCTAAAGTCAACACAAGACATCTGTGCAGCATTCTTCTTCCTCGCACATGACTGTGCCTCATGAGAGTTTTGTGCAGTCATGTCAGCCAGGGATTTCCCAGGTATTTTGTAGCCAAGAGTAACTTCCTATTCACATGGTCAAACCCAGTCTATGTACTTGTTTTGCCCTTTAATGTAGATACAGATTACTCACAGTTGGATGTAGTCTCTCTTCCATTTTTGGCATCCTTATTGCTAGGCCAGTCTAGATCCTGCTGCAGATGCGGGGTTTCCATCAAGCCTGGGATAGGTGTTCCTGGCTTTGCTGTTGCTGCTCATGTGACTAGGCTTGGAAGCTAGGGTCCTCATGTGCAAAAACAGTCGTGGTGTTTTTTCTGTCCTTTCTTTAAGGAGAGGGGTCTCAAGCCCTACTTCATGTTGCATAGGTACCTACAATATCTCTGCTAGGGAGGCTTAGAAGGAGCCACTGAGACCCAATTCGCTCTTCCTTCCCATCATTATTTTTCCAATTGTGTCTTGGCTGGATTTATTTAATCAGATTGTTCTTGCAGAGTAGTCCCTACAATTTTTTTTTTTACCTGAGAGGGGAGAAGATAGTTGAAAAGATTCCCAGGCCTTCACTCACCTACAGATCACAGTCGTAAGGGCCTGTAGGATCTATGCAATCTCTTGCTTTGCTGTTTGAACCAAGAGTAATATTTCTTGAAAGGCAGTTGGCCTGATGGTTAAAAGGTTAAAAGCTTTGTTAAACATGCGTATGCACTGCCATTGATTGTGGATTTGATGGTATTGAAGTGTACTCTGAAAGGAAACCACTGATGCACAGCTCTCTCCTTGTCTTCCTTACTCAGGCCCAGTGTGAAGCAGCCTAACAGATTGTCAATTTATTAATTGACCACAGAGTGCGGGTCAAAGAACTGAAGAACATGGGTGGTAATTACTGTGGTTTGATAAGCCTGGGCATGTCACAATTCACTGCAGCTTCAGTGTACTTTCTATGTGGCGAGAGGACCAATGAAAATCTGAGGCTGAGTTTGCACAACACATGGTGAAGTTGAATGCCAAAAAAATCTTTTCAGGTCATTATCATTAAAATTCTAATCTTTAGGTACTGCTCCAGGAGATCATTTGACTCATCAAGCCAACTTAGACCTAGCTACATGTGGAAATTCAAGCTGTTGGGATCCTGATTCCCTTCTCCCTTCCCAAGGGAAAGGGAAATGAGAGGAAAATTGACTTGCAGGTTGGAAACTAAAAACTGCTTTAGTGAAATAATAATAATAACAACAACAACAACAATAATATACAAAATTGCCTCCCTCCCCCCAGCTATATCACCACAGATGCTGCAGAGTAGACACGGGAGAAGGTTCCCAGGCTAAGAGGGAGCTGGATTGTTAAAGTGGATTGAGGAATGCATGGATCCACGATAAGAGGCAAAAAGACAGACAAAGTCCTCACTGGACATTGGTCATGGAAGAAGAGAGTCTGATCTTTGTGATCCCTCAGCTTTATACCAAGTATGTTCTGTATGGGATGGAATACTCTGTTTACCATTTTGGGGTCACCTGTCCTGTCCACCCCTCCCTGCAGGTGAGACCTTTTTCACCTCTTTGACTTACAGCACTCCAGTAGCTCAAAAATGACCTTGGTTACTATACGAATAAGTATAAACTTTGACCTTTCTGAATATAAATGCCCCATGTTATCACTTCCAGAGAAATCTACTATTGGAAAACTATTCAGTTAACAGTCAGAAAATGAAATTACTCAGACAAGACTTAGCTGAAGTTAGAAAATTGATTTTACTTTAGTTCAAATCAGAACAAGAAAAAAGTGTCAACATTCTGAAAGGCAAGAAAGGAAATATGGAAAGTATGATCAGTAAGAAGACAAGCAAAACTTATAGCATCTTTAAGATCATATGCAAATTACATGATGTTTTAAAATCTTGTAGGACTGACTGATGTTTGTTAATCTTTTTTTGACCTGATGTTAAAATAAGTTGTTTGCTTTGCTTTCTCACTTGTACCTGAATTTCTAAAATTTGTTTTTAATTTTAAAGGTAAAATACATAAGAAGTAAATGTAAACAGTGGTAGCTCGGATGATATATTAAAAAAATGAGTTTGTGATTCAATTATTAATAGATAATTTTTAAGAAAAATAGGTGAAACACATTTGTTTACAGTAAGATATACTCATTACATTATTCTTTTCAAGCTTATAAACCTTTATAGTCTAAGAAGCCAATGTATTTATGACATTAAGAGGATTAGTTTGGCAGCGCTATCCCAGAAGATACTAGTCCAGACAGTGTTTGAAAAAATACAACTCACTAACACTCTGTTATTTCTGTCGACCTAGAAATACAGACCATAAGCACAAGAATGCAAACACTTTAAAGCTGACAAAACAGAAATCACATGCTTCTGCAAGCACAGCAGCATCCATGAAAATGTGTTTTGACACTTCTTGCTTTTGATTAAGTTCGTGTTCTTGAATATCTGGGGTGATTCCTGAGAATTCACAAAGGCATACGAAGGCCAATGTCTTGACTAAAAACTTGTACAAAAGTGTAAAAAGCGGGCTGTCCCTTATTAACATTGATGGAATTTCTTTTGCTTCCTAAGATATAATAGTTTAATGAAGTCACTACATGCATTAGCACAAACATCTGCACATCCTAAGCATTACCCATGCAGGCAACTCAGTTAAACTGAGCAGACTGTTCAATTGCCACTCAAGAGGATTTGGAAAACAGTGAGTAGAGCATATTCTGGGGAAAGGAAAAAAAATATTGGAAATATTTAGGCTCCTACCTGAGCCTAAACACAAGGGGACTTTACAGAATCAAGAGTATCTTTGGGGACCTGCAAAGAGACCTGAACACAGAATACAGAGCTGACTCAAGTGCATTAATAGACAGCATTCAGTCGGTAAGTGCAGGGAAGAGCAAAGAGACTGTTTCGCCCTAGAGTGATAATTATTAGACTGTAGAACAGTCTCCCAAGAGAAAATTGCTGGAAGCACTAATACTTGGCACGTCTGAAATCACATTAACTAAAACACTACAAACTCTAGTGTAAAGAGCAGATTTCACTGACGTGATAATATTCTAAACTTCTACCATACTGATGCCCCAAAATCATAATATCCACTGTTCTTATTCCCAAACCTGTGACCTAACACTTCCTTTTCAAGTCATTGCCGTGTTTACACAAACACAGAACCGGGTCCAGAGTTGTTTGCCCATTTTGCTAAACGAGAATTTTTCAGAATCTTTCCTGCAATCTGAAAAAATTACTGTCTTTCTGGAGTAGTAGAGGAGAAATGAAGGAGCAATTCATATCTCCGTGAAGTCTACTCTCTTTCCTGTGCTGTTTCTTACATATCTTCCCCTTACAGAAGACAAATTCTTATCTCTCAAAGCATCCCTTAACTTTTTACGCATGTGGTGCAAATTTGCCCTGCTGGATTTCAGACACTGTGAAAGTGGGTGTACCTAACTACAAAAATCCCAGTGAATTGTTGCAGACACATAACTGAACATTTGACCTTTAAACTCAATCTCAGTCTAAGGAGGTGTCTTCTTTTGAGGTTTTTCGTGCTTACTGACTGCGGAGTGTGACAACATTGAGGAATAAAAAATAATAAGGAAATACAGCAGCATTTTGACCCCTGATTAAAGACAAAGTAAATAATTAGAGTAGTATGCCAACACAACAGTAACAGTGGAGGGTTCCTAATAGAGGCCTGAGGCACTGGATTAAGTCAGGCTGTATTGAGTCTGCTATCTTTATCTACAATGTCAGTATCTCTTTGTCTGACACTAATGGTGCTAAAAACTATGCTCCTCACAAAAGATACAGTAAGACTAAAGACCTGACTCAACAAGAATTACCCTATTTTTGTGTCATGGTAACTCTTCTAAAAACAAGCAGAGGCAATGAGATGTGTCTGGAGAAACAGAGATGCTAATCAAGCTCATCTCAACGCAAATATTTCTACTTGCTAATTTTGTTCAGTAAAAACATTTTACTTTGCTGAAATAAAAGACCAGACAGTATTCCACAGTGTATTCTCTAAAATACACTATGTTATAAATCCCATAGCAAACTACAGGAATGACATCTTGATTATGTTTTTGTCATCAGGGGCTACCAATACATACAGTCTTCAAACTGTTTTTCTTAGCATACAAGCAAAAGAAGATACACTGTAATTCGAGGAAAATTCCATATGGAGGCAAGAAACCTGGGCAGAAGAGTTTTTACTTCTGTGTCAAAATGGAAACAATTTCTGAAGAGAAGTTGTATCTGAAAATAGGAATGAGTATTGTTGCTAGATTGCTGAAAGAAGAGGTTGGCTATATCCATGCAGTTATATAGGCAAGGATGAACATGGATACAAAGTATATAGGATCACAGAACTGTAGAATGGTTTAGATTAGAAGGGCACCCCTGCAATGAGCAGAGTCATCTTCAATTCAATCAGGTTCCTCAGAGCCCCATTCAACCTGACCTTGAATGTTTCCAGTGACGGGGCATCAGCCACCTCCCTGGGCAACTTGTTCCAATGCTTCACCACCCTTAGTGAAAAAAAGGTCTTCCTAATATCTGGTCTAAACTTCTTCTCTTTTAGTTTAAAACTATTACCCCTTGTCTTATTGCTACAGATGCTGTTAAAAAGTTTTTCCCGATCTTCATCCTCCAAACTGTATTGATACTGAAGTTTGCCCCAACCCAGGTGCAGGACCTTGAACTTTGCCTTATGATATGCCTTGGAATAATCCTAGGCTTTGCAAATAATTAATTTCATGGCCTGAAAGACCCTGGCTATATGTTGCTTCATACCAGAGGGGAGTTCTGGGATCACAGTGAGACACAGATATTGGAAGAAGTAGGCAAGTGTTAGTCATTTAATTATATTGGAATAATCTCTCTAGTGAAGTGGTGAGTTCCCCAATATTAGACACTTTTAAGATTCAGCTGGACAAGGTGCTGGGCCATTTTGTCTAAACTGTGCTTTTGCCAAAGTAGTCCCAGATAATCCTTGATGTCCCTTCCAACCTGGTATTTTATGATTCTGAGATATTTTCTGCGAGGCTGAAGAAATACTGTAGGGATTATCCCCTGTAATGAAAGGTGATTACTGAAGATACTGAGTTCCACGTAATTCTGGTAGTTCACCTGCATAACCTTTAGTCATTGTGCTGAATGGAGGGTGATCACAGCAAAAACAGGAGGATCCATGTTATGGCCTCCATCAGAAAGAATTGTCAAGATAACAAGCATTCCCTAGATGAACCTAGGTGCTCAGAGGCCCTAGTTTCTAAATTCAGAGGGGTTGTTAAGGCACCCCAATTCAAAGCTGAGTAACTTCTCAAGAAAATATGGCTGAGTTCAGAGCCAGGTAACAAACTCAGATCCAGTTGTATCATTGTGCTCAAATGTGCAAGCTGGTTTGTTGTTTGTTTTTTAATTTTTACTCCATCTTGCAGATAGAAGTATTTTCCAAAAGCATTGTTTTGTCCCATGAATGACACTTCTATCTACAAATAAAAAAATTCCTACAACTCCTCCTGTAAAGAGTGATGTGGTTTGCAGCGTACAAAACCACAGCATCAACATCTTTAATTAGGCTTTATTGAGGAAATTCTGGCTGCTTTGAAACCAATGACAAAATTTGCGAGAGCTTTTGGATCAGAATCTAACTTCAGTCACACAGACCAGCATGAAGCCAGTGAGATCCTCCTGTAGATTTTAGGGGGATTGATGGACTCTATCTCCAAGAAGGAATGAACTCTATCTGCAAAAGCTCTATTAAATCTTTTCTCCATCCCTGTACCCCATTCACCTTCAATACTTAGAAACCATTTGGGGCAATTCAAATCTCGTTCAGCAGAATGGGTTTTCTAATGACACATTCCCATACCTTGTGTACACAGAATTCCTGTTATCCTGTGCAGGCCAGATCTTGCAACAGTAAGAAATAAAACTTCCCATAACTGTTGATTTGTTTTCTATCTTTAGAGAGCAAACTCATGGAAATTTTTATATCAAATACTGCTTGCCTCTGCATGGTGTGATTCTCTTTCCTGGATCAGAAACCTGGAGGTTCAGCTCACAGGCTGGGAGCTGACCTCCTACACAAAGCTGACATCATAATTAATTAAAGTCTCTGTACTACTGCTACACTGGTATTCTTGCGATGAGGCATTAGTGTAGCACATTCTGGGCAGCATCCGCTCCTGCAAATTATATCATAAATTGCTTGGCACAGATGCAAGCTCTCATCATTAAGGGAAAATGAAAGCGCAGGAATGCTGTTGAGATTCCTGGTATAGTGCAAAAGCAAACAAACCTCTCCCCCCCAATTTTTCAGTCTTCAAGGATGAAAATCACAGAGACTACGTTAGTGGTTATTGTGGTTATCTAGTGACAAGATGTAAACTGCTTCAGATTGATCCAGATTATGCTAAGAGGTAGCAATTGCCACTAATCCCACACCAGAAATAGGAAGACTTTCTGTGTCCCCTAAAGTACCTGGACTCCTCTCGTATTACCAGTTTTCTGTAACATGATATGTTCGTTCATTCATGTCCCATGATGAGGTTGAGTACAGCTGACACATTCTTATTGAATCCTTTATTCTATATTTGAGGCATTTTTTTTAACAGTAAGAGCAAATGAGTGAATAATACTATGTCCTCTCAGCTAAGTATTCCCAGATAAAGCTCAGTTACTTTTGAAGCTGTCTGAACTCCTATGAGTTGATCAGCCCCTGGTCTCAGTCATTTCTTGTTTTAGATCAGGGTTCCTCGGTAGGGCTGATGTCTGTGACAAGCCTTCCTGACTTTGTGATTCCAGAAGATCTGGGGAATGGACACCCCAGTGACTGTGACTCATGCTTGGAAGCTGCTGCAGGTCCCAGTCTGGAAGCTCTCCTCTTTTGGATTGACTCATTGATAGTGTAAAACAATCCATGATCTCTGAACACTGCTCATTACAGCCAAACTCAAAAGAGGAAAGAAAAGAAAAGCAAGCTCACTTCTGTTAATAACTGTGGGTTTATGCTGCAATAGTCAGAAGTATTATTTCTCTGCTGTGCTTATTTCTTTTTCCCAAAACTCATCCTGTCTTCTGAGATTCTAATTTCTGAAGGGAAGAAACTTGTTTCTTTCATTGTTGTTAGGGGATAACTTTGTTAAAGCAACCCATTAAATGAGCTATTTCAGTTTCCTGAATCTACCTTGTGTTTTTTCTAGCATGAAGAGAAAAATTTGGTAGCCGAAGTATAGAATATTTAGGCTTTGCTCATGGCCTTTCTCTAGTCAATAAATGTGTTAACATGTAAGTATAGTTTTTAATCTATAATCATAGGAGCAAGTCCTAGGTGTATAAATTTGCAGCTTTTCTTTCAGTGGTGTAATAAATGATAACTGGTACTTCTGTACTATAGATTGACTAATTAGGAATATCTATGATGCGGAATTGCCACTAGGTCGAGGGAGCTGATTCTCCCTGTATATTCCATTCTTGTGAGACCCTGCCTGGAGTATTGTGTCTTGTTCTGGAATCCTCAACGTGAGAAGGACATGTAACTGTTTGGAAGGGGTCCAGAGGAGGGCTACAAAGATGATCAGAGGACTGGAGCACCTCTGCTATGAGGACAAGCTGAGAGAGTTGGCCTTGTTCAGTCTGGAAAAGAGAAGGCTCCAGGGAGATATTACAGCAGCCTTCCAGTACCTGAAGGAGCTACAGGAAAGCTGGGGAGGGACTTTTTAGAAGGGCAAGTAGTGATAGAACGAGGGGGATTGATTCTAGATTGGAAGTGGGGAGATTTAGATTAGACATTAGGAAGAAATTCTTCATGGTGAGGGTGGTGAGACACTGGCACAGGTTGCCCAGGGAAGCTGTGGCTGCCCCCTCCCTGGAAGTGTTCAAGGCCAGGTTGAATGGGGCCTTGAGCAACCTGGTCTGGTCGGAGGTGTCCTTGCATGATCTTTAAGGTCCTTTCCAACACAAAGCACTCTATGATTCTATGATTCTGTGACTCACAACTGTGCCCTTTGCTGCATCCCTTTAGGGGAACAAGCTACCTTTTTGTCAGGAGCTCCAGCACACTTCCCAGACCTTCTGCCATCCTGTGCACTCCAGCCACTGGAGAGCACCAGCCATGTTTTCCCTGCTTTAATGTTCTGGTGTCTGCAAAGGAAACCAGAGGCATGCCAGATGGTCTCAAATCTGGGTAGTTGGGTTTCTCCAGATTCAGCCATGAGAACTAGAGTGGGAGTCAACATTTTTCCTCAAATCCTGATGGTAGGTGAGAAATGGTGCAATCCCTCAAACCTGTGATGTTAGACCTTTCTGTATTTCCCAAGGTCCCCCGCAGTTGTGTGAACCAGTTCAAGAAAATGACAATGAACTGAAAAGGGAGGAGGGCAAGATTAGAAATTACTAACATGATGTCATATTCTTAAAGCTCTAAATTTATACTGTTGCTCAAAGAATGCGACAAGGAGTTGCATAGCAGTATTACTTCTTTGAAACTACATCAGCAAAAGGAGTTTTCATAAACTACAATGTACACTTCGCACATACAATGCTTTAAGAAAACTACATTTTCAAAAGACACTTTAACTCTTTTTCACTTGAGTGAGTCAAAGTTACTGTTTTGTCACATCAAATTCCTTGCACCTGCAGGATTCAAGAGATAACGTTGAAACAATTAATAACAAGTTATGTTTTAAACAGAGGAGAAGATTTTTTTTTCTACCTAAATGACAAAACTGTAATACGGTATAAACCAGTGAGGGTAACCTGCTATCCACTTCTATGTTTAAGTCACAACCAGAATTTCTTGACTGTTTCCACTTCTTTATAGTTTTCTGCAAGATGCAAGAGAAAAAAGACAGTATTTCAAGCTATGAAGACAATTTTATTTTTCTGCCTTCTTCTTCGCTTTCTCTCCAGAGGTTTGCTTGTTTATTTGTTTGTTTTAGGGAGAGGCAGGCATTAACTGCAATGTAAATCATTTCATTTCCACCTTTCATTTTCCCAATGTGCTGCACATAGGTGAAAAGTTGGTTTAAGTTTTTTGGCAGCTTCTTAAAGATCACTTAATTGGTGTTTAAAGTACTTAGGGAACAGTGGTTACAAAAATATAAGTCAGAAGCACCTGTGATTTTCAATAAAATGTTTAAAAGCAAAGAGTAAAATGGTATTACCTTGTTTTCACATCAGATCTGGGTAGTCCAGCAAAGTCCATGTTCTATGTACATTTTTATTCTTGTTAAAAATTTAAAAGCCAAGCTTTTAACATCTCAGCAGTAACTTAATTTGTAGTCAGCCTGTAAAACAATCAGAATGATGCTATTAAAAGTATATTAATAATAAAACAGGTGCTTTAAAGAAAGCTTAATATCATAGCATACTTAGTCCACTTCACTTTCCATGTAGCAGTCCTGGCTGAGAATTACTGTGCTTCAGGCAAGATTAAGAGTGGAGCTTTGGGTGGAAGATTCTAACATTTTCCTAAAAACCCCCAAGGCTTTTGTATCTTGTTTGTGTAAATTTATTGGGTAGAAAGAAGAAGGTGTCTTTTTGGTCTATGATTTAAGTCCTGAAATCGGTTATTGTGGTCATAATTTACTTCTATGGGACGTTCAGACCAAAATAAGAAATAAGCACTAATGGAGGATCAAACAATAACCTAAGCTGGGCAGAGTTTTCTTGCTATCAGAGAGTTACGGCAGAGGAAAGAGAAGATGTGATTGTTAATCCTCAATAGTTTCAGCAGCATGAATGTTTACAGAAGCATGACTTGACCCCAGCTCATCCAGGATCTGAATACCAGTGTGTAGCCAGGCCATCCTGGTGTAGCCAGGCCATCCTGATGTAGCTTGTCCTACGCAGTAGCATCTTCATGCTTGGCCACAGATCTGTATTTACTCCAGAGTTAAGACTTAGGTAAAAACTTTTAGAGATAGCTTTAGAGCTAGTATTACTGTATTACTGACAGCATTACAGTATTACAGATAGTATTACTTAGAAACACCAACAGTATCCCTTTACTTACCAGCTTCCTTAGCTGTGGTAAAGGTGCTCTGTTACAAGATATTAAAATATTATGAAAATTCTACACTAGATTTAAAGAGAATACACTATTTGCATATTTCCTGTGCCTATACTACCCATTTTGTGACACCCACCCTTGACAATACCACAAATGCACACAGCATTTCATGAATACATGTACAGTTGTACAGATGCACCATCAGCAATTTCTTGTCCATTCTAATGAAGAAGTCTGGATTATTGATAGCAGTTATTTTTGTATAGTTGAAACTGACACCTAGCTTTTAAAAACTATCCATGTAAGTTTATGATGGGTATCATTAAATCTATAAATGTCTCTGCTTTGTTCAGATTTTTACAGACCTATTTTCTCTGTCTGTTGTTGCCAGTAATATAGGCTTATCAAGTACAAGGACAGGAAAATTGTGCTCAAATACCTATCAAGCTTGCTACATACATTGAAGCTAAAATTATCTTTGGCAATTACAGAAAATAAAGTCTAAATATCAATACTTCCTCTTTTCAAAGAGGCTATATCTATCTCACTCACTGAGATCTAAGTTAAGAAATAATATAACAAGGAATAAATAAGTTACTGAGATTCCTACTTCTCAAGTTAGAGATGCAAGTATACATTAAATAAGTTTGGAGCCAAATGCTCTTCAGGCAATTCTTACAAACAAGACTTTTCTTTAGAGCTTCAGTGAAATTACTTACCATGTTTGTATAATAGTAACACACTGCCTCAGGCATACAGAAGTGTAACACACACAGATAGTGCCTTTATAAACATAGATTTATATCCTGCCTCTCTTGTAACAGCTTTAAAGAGCAATAGGCAATAAACACATACTTCTATAATAAAACTGTTGGCCAGTCTCCAGTTGACCCAGGTTGGCTGATGATTTACAGTAATATATTCTTCAGCATTCATACTAGAAACTAGCCATAAATTGGTTCCTCCTCTTCTTTCATGTCTGATATCATGTTTACTACAGAGATATGAGTTGAAGGAAGATACAAACCATAGGCATGAGCCGGGCACCCTCTTTGAAGTACAGAAAAAAAAAAAGCTCTTCTCCCCTGATTATGTTTAAGACCACTTCATCCTCCCTAGATGGAGAGAGAGACTTTTTTTATCTACAGTGAACTTTGTATAGCAGCCTTATCTTCTGCTCCAGCACAGTCTATAGGCTAAACACTGGAAAAAGCCTGGGAAAGCAGAGATAATTCTAAAAAAAGTCCTCTTCACATTATTTCACATTGTCACAACTCCTTGCACTGGAGCAGGGGTTAAGCAGGCATAGGACGTAAGACTGAGCCCTTACTGGTAAGGACAGCACATCTCCCAGCTGTGCTGTCATACCCTGCTCCTGGCTCACCTTGTTGTGTGGAGCAGCCAGTCCTTGCTGTTCTGATGTCTGCTGCAATATGGGGCCTTACGTTGATATTGGGTTGGGACACAGCCAGGAAAACACACTCTGCTGGGAGGAAGAACAAGCTCCAACCATAATGTAAAGCTAGAAAAAAAAATCTGTGACTTTGGTTGTCACAGAGACCTTCACTTCTTGATGTTAGCTACAAGGAATGATGAATAAACTTTGGAGTGAGCCTCTGGGCTTTGCATTTGAAATATGGGAACTTTAAGAAGTCTGGATGTTGTGCAGGTGTGTTAGCATCACAGGGATTCTGGTTTCTACTACTACTAGCTTTGGTAGTAGCAGTGCAGAAAGTATTTATAACTTGTTTCATGTTTATATATTTTCAGAGAGCAACAAGAGACATCCCAAACTCTATTCAGATCAGTGAGTAACAAGCTAGAAGTGAGGCAGAATCCTAGCAAATCCTGTTTATAAAAATAAAATGCTTAACATCATTATGTAGGGTTTGCAAATGGTGACAGATCAAATAATATACAGTAATCTGTGGCTATCTCCACCTGCCCAATCAACACAGAATTCCACAGGCCACTACCACTGGTGGCAAGGCACTCCAAGGAAGTTGAATGAGGTAAAGTTACAGAGGTTTTGCCCTGTACCTGCTGTCTCAGGACTTGCTAAATACTTAGCTGTACACCACATCTTACTATTCTAATTGCATTAGCCATCTTAGACATTAAATAAATAAATAAATAAATAAATAAATCCTTAAGTTACCAGACTTAAACTAGAATCCAAGTCAGAAGCAAAAGCCCTGAATAGGAGTTTAAAACAATGAAGGGATGACAACAATGTACGCTGAACTTCTCAGAGAGGGAACCTAAACTCTCTAGTATTTGCAAATGCAGAGTTTGTCTCCATTGCATCCCAGTCCTTTGATTCCCCTCGAGGATCATCTGGCTTTCCTCAGAATCTATGAGTTCTCAGACCCCTCACTTTCCCTCAGAAAGGAATAGTAGGGTCTGGTCAATATGTCATGCCTCTGGCATGTGTTTTAGACTGGCTTGATTTACAGATTGACGTCAATAGGTAATGTTAGTGCTAGGAGCCAGTCTAAGGCACTTTAATGGGTCAGACGAAAGACCTCGCATCATCTCTGGTTCTGAGAACAGATGGAATTGCTGTTAGAGACACAAAATTTGGAGATTCAGATAATTATGCAATCACGCTTAAAAAAACAAGCAAAGCAGTTGTATTTCTCACCCTTTGAACAAAACAAAACTATTGTATAACATACAAGTACAACATCATGGAGGTAGAATTTTTGAAGTTGGATAGGGTTAAGCACAGTTTATGTTCATATTTTTAAACCTATATTTTTACCATTCTTGAGAGCCAAGGAGATCCAATAAGAATAAGGTGGTGTTGAAGAATCCTCTTCACCTTGGTCATCGTTTCCTCCTGCTCTGAATGTCAAATGCTTATGGGCTGTGATGGGATAGGCACAGACTTTGTTAGTGGGATTTCTAAACAAATATTCTCCCCTTGTTCACAGACTACTTCAAATCACTTATCCCTTTGATTAGATACCAAGACAATTTGCATTAAGGGCATTTGTTAGGCTTAAAAAGAGCAAGTCACAACCTCTTGCAGATTAACCCAGCACTGTTGCCATTTGAATGTGAGAACTTCAGGACATGGTGTAATCATGTCACTTTTCAGGAGTCAGATTCTGTATTTATGGAGGTAAAAGAAATGAGGCATTTATATAGAAATCTATTCTAGTGAAATGCAAAACAAAAATAAGAGACTGATCTTTTCCTAGACTGCATTAAATGTTGCTATTTATATGAGGATTGGAGACTTTATCTGCAGTTTCTATCTGTAAGAATTTCAAGGAGAGATTGTAGAATACAAGAATGTGATAACAAAAAAAAAGCTTTATAATTTAAAAGATATATATTTAAACCTAAGTGATAAAATTGAAGGAGAGTACAATTTTTGTTTTTATGCATACAAACACTGAAAATGTTAGGGGAAAAAATATTTGTAAACATATGATAACAATGCAATTACAGTTAAATAACAAACACAAAAACTCAAGATAGAAAAGTTGGAGTTTTCTTTGGCAGAGTAAATAGATGAGCGTGGCTGAAGTTATCTTTCTAAGAACAAAGCAAGCTTATATACAAGGTTTATAAAGCATGAACACAATGAAAAAAACAGCCTTTGATGTTTCTAGGTAACCGCTTTCATCTATACTTACATTGATGAGAGGAAATGGCCGCAAGTTCCAACAGGGGAGGTTTAGACTGGATGTCAGGAAAAATTTCTTCACTGAAAGGGTGGTCAGGCATTGGCACAGCTGCCTAGGGAGGTGGTTGAGTCGCCATCCCTGGAGGTGTTTAAAAGGCAGGGAGATGAGTTACTTAGTGACATGCTTTCGGAAGGGGACAGGTACAGTTGGACTTGATGATCTCAGAGGTCTTTTCCAACCTTATGATTTTATGATTCTAAATATCTGGTGTGATCTGAACTCAGTATTGATTTACGTGTTATTACTAATTATAGTACATTCCAGAATTATTTCCATAGAAAACTATTTAATAGGTATTTTATGTATATACAACTATCCTGCAGAACTATTTTCTTCCTATTTGCTCAATGATTTTGCCAGTAAATCCAAGACAAACTTTAGGATCTAAACAACATAGGCAGAACTTTACAGCAGGAAACACTTGTATTGAACTATAAACCTCCTACAGATTCAGCACCAGTACAGGCATGTACCACAGTGGAGTAGGAGACTGTGGTGTTCAGGGGGGTTTCCTAAAACAGGAGAATTCCAGGGGGAGTTCAGAGACCCATGGATTTCCACCAAGACATGATACCTATTTGCCCACCTGACCTACTCTCCAGAGAGGTGCTTCCTACCATGAATTTGTATTAGGGATGTTGCCAAGAAGGTATCAAGTCTAGTAAACCTCATTGACTACTCTCCGCTGCTGTAGTTTCACATGGGCATCAGTGATGTAGCTGGGGGAAGTCTGAGGAGTATCATGAAGAACTACACATATCTGGGAGCAGTTGTAAAGGACTATGGAGCTCAGGTAGTTTTTTTCATAGATCCTCCCAGTCAAAGGGATGGGATTTGATAAAGCCAGTTGAGTTGGACAAATCAACAGATGACTAAAGAACTGGTACTGCTTTGAGGGATTTGCTTACTTAGACGATGGGACTTGCATGAAAAAAACTGGTCTTCTAGGGGCTGATGGGATTCATCTGTCAGAAAAGGGGAAGAGCATTCTTGGTTATAGGCTTGGCAGGCTGGTTATGAGGGCTTTAAACTAAAGATGCTGAAGGAACCTCAGTCTGTCCCACTCCTACAAATAAATGCCCAGAGCCTGGAAAAGGAACATGAGCCAGCAGGAGAGCACCTGAAGAGAAACGCAAAGGATCTCCTGACAGTAAGACAGCTTCATCAGGTGCCCAACTTAAGTGCCTCCATGCAAATATATGGGGAATAAACAAGAGGAGTTAGAGACATGTGCTTGTCTGCAGGGTTATGATCTCATTGACACCATGGAGAACTGGTGAGATGAATCCAATGATTGGAGTGTTGGGATGGGTGGATATAGGCTCTCTAGGAAGGACAGGCAGGGGAAATGAGGAAGAGGTATTGCCCTCTATGTCAATGACTAGCTGGTGTGCATGGAGCCCCACCTGGGGATGGATGAGGAGCAGACCTACAGCACATGATCAGGATTAAAGGGAAGGCAGGGACAGGTGACATTATAGCGGGGATCTGCTACAGTCCACCAGATCAGCAAGAGTGAGCAGATGAGGCCCTCTGTAGACAGATGTGTGGATCCTTGCTTTCACAAGGCCTGGTACTCGGGAACTTCTACCACCCTGATATCTGTTGGAGGGACAGCAAGGCACAAGCAATCCAGGAGGTTTCTGGAATATGTTGATGAGAACTTCCTTCTCCAACTCATAGAACAGCCCTGTTCTCACTAACATGGAAGGGCTGGTGGGGAATGTGAAGCTCAAGGGAAATCTTGGCTGCAGTGACCATGAAATGGTGGAGTTCAGGATCTGAAGTCCAGGGAGGACGATGTGCAGAAAACTCAGTACACTGGACTTTAGGAGAACAGACTTTGGCCTCTTCAGGGATCTGCTAGGTAGGGAACCATGGGATAAAGGCCTGGAGGGGACTGGGGTCCAAGAAAGCTGATTAATGTTCACTGGTCATCTCTTCCAGTCTCAGGAGTAATGATTCCCAACAAAGAGAAAGTCAGTCAAAAGATTTCAGGGGGCCTTCATGGATGAACAAGGAATTCAGGGATAAAATTAAATACAAAAAGGAAGCCTTCAGAGGGTGGAAGCAAGGGCAGGTAGCCTGGAAGAAATACCAAGAAATTGTCTGAGCAGCCAGAGATCAGGTTAGGAAAGCTAAAGTCCTGATACAATTTAGTCTGGCCAAGGGCAACAAGGAAAACTCCTGTAGGTGTGTCAATAATAAAAGTAAGACTAGGAAGAATGTGTGTCCTTTCTGGAAAGAAGTGGGAGACATGGTTACCCAGGATATGGAGAAGGTTGAGGTACTTATCAACTTTTTTGCCTCAGTCTCCACTGGCAAGTGTTGTAGCCACACAGCTCAAGTCACTGAAGGCAAAAGCAGGGGCTGGGAGGTCGAAGAACTGCCCACTGTAAGAGAAGATAAGGTGCAAGACCATTTTAGGAACCTGCAAGTGCACAAGTCCACAGGACCTGATGAGATGCATCTGCAGGTCCTAAGGGAACTGGCAGATGAAGTTGCTAAGTCACTACCCATCATATTTGAGAAGTTGTGGCAGTCTGATGAAGTTCCTACTGACAGGAAAAGGGCAAACATAACTCCCATTTTTAAAAAAATGAAAAAAGGAAGACCCAGGGAAATACAAGTCAGTCAGTCTCACCTCTGTGCTCAGCAAGGTCATGGAGCAGATACCTCTGGGAACTGGTGAGGCATGTGGAAAATAAGGAGGTGATTGGTGACAACCAAGATGGCTTCATTAAGTGTAAATCGTGCCTGATGAATTTGAAGGGCATCTACAGTGGAGCTACAGCACTGGATAAAGAACAACCAATGTCATCTAACTGGACTTGTACAAAGCATTCAATGCTGTCCCTCACAACATCCTTGTCTCTAAATTGGAAACACATGGATTAGACAGATGGACCACTCCACAGATAAGGACTCTGGATTTTCACACTCAGATAGGTACAGTTAATGGCTCAATATCCAAGTACAAACCAGTGACAAGTGGTGTTCTGCAGCAGTACTGATTGGGACCAGTGTTGTTTAATATCTTTGTTGGAAGCATAGTCAGTGTAATTGAGGGCATCCTCAGCAAGTTTACTGATGGAACAAAGCTGCGTGGCATGGCTCACATGATGGAGGGGAGGGGCTTTGTATCAGGGAGTGTAGTGATAGGACAAGGGACAGTGGTTTTAAATGCGAAGATGGTAGATTTAGACTAGATATTAGTACGAAATTTTTTACTGTGAGGGTGGTGAGGCACTCTAACAAAGTTGCCCAGAGAAGTCATAGGAGACCCATCCCTGGAGGTATTCAGGGCACGTTGAGCAACCTGATCTAGTGAAAGGTATCCCGCCCATGGTAGGGGGTTTGAAACTGATGATTTTTAATGTCCCTTCCAGTACAAACCATTCTGTGATTCTATGATTCACAATGACTTTGGATTTGTTGTAGTGAAAGAGCAATCAAAAATCCTGCAACTGAATCAAACGATAACACAAGCCTGAAGACATATGAGTCACTCCTGGAAGCCAGTGAACTTGCCAGCTTCAGCTACACAGATCTTTCCTGGAAGTCAATGAAATTTCCAAGTTCTAAACCAATGCAGAACTTCACCTTTCTCATAGATTCACCCTATCCCTCTGTGCTTATTTCCTTCTTTCCTCTCTGTCCCTCATCTCAGTTATGCCTTCCTCAGTTTCTTTGGACTGCAGCTCTTCAGAGGTGGGATGATTTTATAGCTGCACCTCCACAGCTAAGGCCAAGTAGGTCCTGATTTAAAACTAGGCCCTTTGGCTACCACAACAAGCTAAGATCATGCTAGAAATATGCTTTTTTCCTAAAAAAAAATCATCTTCTTTCATCTTCTATACATGCTAGTACCCATTCTATCGCATATAAAACACATTAAAACTACAGTTCTGACACCAACAACATAGATCCGCCTATATGTGCTCCTTTCCTCCCATGCCCTGAATGTTTATTTATTTATTTATAAGAACCCTTCATACCTTACATTACATACCAACTAATTCAATGGCTTGAGATGAAATCTAGCAAGATAAAATATTCTAAACACAAGCAGGCATCTTTCTAATAAAGTGTCATGCTTTCTATAATGGAAATATATTTTAAGGAAGTTAATAAAGGGATTAATCTTCCAGACCAGAGGCAGTAGGGAAATTAACAGTTGTTTAATCATGCAGAGCAATAAGATCCTGTACAGTATTCAATATAAGACTCCTCACTGACCCTTTCTGTTGTGTGAATAGATTATTATGCTCAACATTTCAATTTAGCCCAGTACCACAAGTGCACAGTAATTGTGATTTTATTATACAGTCACATAAATAATGTAATATTTTTAATGATATATAGCCTTTAGAACATGACACTGAAAACTGCCTAATACAATAAGAAGGTACTACGTGCTGTTTAATTTTTATTGATACTATATTTGTAAGAAACATTAAGGAATTCCAACTGCTTTAAAGGAGAAAAGTCAACATTATAACAATAAAGTTATCTAGCTATAACACAATACATGTCCAGAGATATATGGATCTTTGATTAGGAAAGTCTGACATAACGTAATCATTATACTAAAATAGTACCTAATGCATGTAGAATATTTTAAAATTTAACAATGCAAACAGTAAACTGCTAATGAATGAATTCCATGTATCCCATTATTTTCTTTAAGTCTTCCAAAACCAATATATTCCCTTTTTCCTCCCCAAAAAGAAGAAGGATTTTAATGAAAATATGACACCTTTAATACAAGGATCCCTGGGGACACTCTGTTCCAGTCTCCATGAGAATGGATGGTTTTGGTTATTTTGTTCCTAGAAAGCAAAAGTCTGAAAAGCGTGAGTGTGCTGCAGTGAAGTGTGTTGCAAAAGGATGTTTAGATGTAGATAGATATGAATGGCAGTTACTTGAAAAAAAAACCCCACAACTGGCCCTGCTCTTGGGCTTCCTCTGTGAGCATATGCCTTTCAACCAATTCTACCACTCACAAAGCTCTTACTGCACAGTAACGTGTGCGTTGAGCCAATGATGTTGCTTGCTCAGTTATGGGTACAAGTAGAAGTTCATGATGATGCTGAAGCAAAGACCTGCCCTCTCATTTCACAGCCACCACAAACTAAAACACATATTTGTGCATTTATAATATATTTGCAGTTCTCATACCCTGTGTCTTGCAGCTTTCTGTTTTCTGCCCAGCCACCATTTATGGGCAGTTGCTGATTTATTTAAATGGCTGTCATCATCTTCTCAATCAGTCAGCCACCACCAAGTGCTTTTTAAGTCTTTTCCAAACATTCTCCCCACTTCTAAAGAATGCCAGTATCTGTGTTTGTTTCCTCTGTGCATTTTCTGAGTTTAGCCTGGTCTTGTTAGACTGCTCTGTAACCACTCAGTCAGTGACCTGCCAAATCAAAAGTCTCCACACCAGGTATCCCAGGAAAGCATGTTCTCTCTGCTATGACTTGCAGGGAATTTTATTCCAAAAAATAGCTAATTAGCTAATCAATTAATTAATTTGGGTATGCTGAAAGTAGAGAATTTTAATTCCTTTGGATGCTAACAAAAGACCTTATTTGAGAACCAACGAAACAAGCCGCAGATGTCTCTGAGCCTGACTTCTTCTTTTCCTTATTCTGCACATCACGACTAACCCTACTACTCTCACAAGTTCTTTGACTTCACAGCAGTAGATCTGTTTGACTTCCACTTACCAAAACATTCAGATATATTTTCAGTCTTAAAACCCACTGGGGATGAGTTTTCTCATAAACCTGCTTTGCTGTCATAGAAGGTTCCCCAAAACACAATCTAAGCCCATGTCTGATCTTGAATTTATCCATGGTGGATTTTGTTTTTTATAAATGCTGTCAAAAATTATAAAATCAGAAATGAAAGGAAAGTAAGAAAAGTGGTCACATGCTCATGCCTTAGCCACATACATTTTGGTTGCCGAGTAATCTGTCAGTATACTGTCAATGATCTGTGAATTGTGCTTTTAAATATCACCTTACTGAATGCTGTGCAGCAGCATAACTGCAGGAATGAACTGCTTCCTCCCAGTGCTTTTATGCTACCAAAGTAAAATCTACAGGCACTTCAAGACGCCCAACTCAAGAACCAGTGGAAAATACCTTTATGCTGGTGAGATAGGGAGTGAGGACTGCCTGCTGTTGTCATGTCTGAATTGCTAACTTGGAGCACAAATGGTGGGTGAACTAATTCCAGAGAAAAGAAGAGGAACCAGACTTTTTTTTTGAACTCTCAAAACTGGTTTGGGGTGGACAAGAGGGTTGTCCAAGTAAGATATCTTTCTTCTCTCTAAACCAAAATTCTTCTGTAGCTTCTTGTTACTCTGACAAGGAACAAAAAAGTGAAATGTAACTCTGACTTTTCACAATGTTCCCTACAATTAATATTTTTTTTTTCAAAATAACATCATTTATCACTAAACTTGAAAAATCCTGATTTTTAAAAACACAGCCCTCATCTGTCCTAGTTCTCTGTTTCGCCTTATACGACTTTACTTAATTTCTAACCCACAAGTTAAATAAATAAATACATATGCAAAATCTAAGGCCTACTATTTCCCATCTAAATACTTTGTTGCAGAGACACTGAACTATTTCTTCAGGTTGTGATACTGAATAGTTTAACAATATTACAATTTTAAATTTTTCCATTTCCTATCAGCCCTGAAGGAATGACAGCCATATATAGCCTGCCCAAAATTTCTTCCAGTGAGCATCATAAAAAAACACAAGGACTAAACACCCTTATTTGCTCTATTTCATAAGGCTATAAGAAAGTTAACTTTCAAGCAATGCCCCACCATTAGACCAAAGGAATTACTAAATCTGCTAAGTCTGCCAGCAGCTGTGCTGGTTTGATTAGATTGTTTTAGGGACACAGAGAAATTGGCCAAGATGATCATGTCTTTCTATTTGTTAAGAAATGCACTTGTCTGTAGCAACCTGGCTAGATTCCAATCAAGAGAAGTCCTTAGTTTGTTATAAGTTGCCTAGTCAGCCATTGTTTTGTGTTTTGGTTTTCAAGTTGACGCTTGCATGAGATTTCCTTTAGTTCATTACAAACATCACAAATTGCTCTATACTCTATACTAAAGAAGTCACAAAATTATTTACACTATAGGCAAATACAGGACTAAAAATCAGCTGTAAGCTGGACAGTTATGGCTACACAGGTAACAAATTAACTGCAAGTAGCTCTAGTCTGATGAATGAAATATTTCTGTAAGTTTTAGATGAAAAAAAACCACCCATCTCAAAGATGAATTTTCTGTAGCAAAGAAGGATTTACAACTCCATAAATCACAGAGATCATTAGATAAAAGAAAGAATGAAGCAAGCAAACAAAGAAGTTAATTCAAAACTTGTTTGTCATCCTACTTCTTGGTTGGTACTTCTTCCAATTTACTATGCCTCTGCAACATATGGGCCAAACTTAATACTACTATGCCAGCTTATCCTAATTATCTTCAAAAGTATTAATATAAATATTTGCTCATGCATGACAGAGCTGATTTGCATGCCAGATATTAAAATAAGGCAGCTTCTGGATATTCTGCCTGTTAAAGAAGCTGTTTGTTGAGTATTATCAGTATCTCACTTCAAATCAAAAATACATTTTTTGTCTTTTAACTTAGAAAATGCTGTTAAATTTTGGTTGCCAAATGAAGCATTTTTTTGGCAAAAAGAAAAAATCAGATTGGCATTTTTTAATCTCAGGTTCTGTTCAAACAGCCGTGTGTTTTAAAGGTAGGGGGAATCAAAAGTGAGCAGTTATTTAACCATGTTTCAATGAGCATTCCCTCATCTTGCACAAAGAAGGTTTTACCTTAATAATTCCTAGCCTTTTGGAATGTAACTGTTGCTACCTACCAGAAATCAGAAAATATAATTTTTAATGTTTTCCACTTTTCATCCCTAAATGAAAAATCTCTATTTCCACGTGGATTTCCTAAGAAAAGGAAACTCTTGCCTTTGATCTTTTAATAAGGACGCAGGAGGAAAAAGGCATATGTGTCACAGAAAGCAGCGTACAAAATAATGAGGTTGACCTTTCAGGTCTTCCAAATCAGTGAAGGTACAGAGAACTTCTCTGCTATTTCAATTGAGAAATAGAACTGATCTTGTTGTCTTGTCATTCCACTGAAACTTGTGGTATGTGCCCCAGGGTCAGAGAAATCTTGGGGGTTTTTTACCTAATTAACACAACGTGCAAGGAAATAACATTAGGATAAATTCTTACAGTCAGGTATGTCTGGGAGAAGGCTCACATTCACAGTCCCTAGTTCTCATTGAGGACTTCAGGCATCTGGTTGTGGTTGACTAGTCACCTCTGTTGTCCATTGAAGGGACAGTGCAGCAGGATACAAGCAGTCAGGATGTTTCTGGACTGCACTGACGAAAAGCTTCTGGCAGCTGATGCAGAAGCCAGTGAGGTGGGATGGAAGAACTGAGCAGGTAAATGCTTGGAGCATCTTGGCTGCGGTGACTATGAGATGATGTTATGTCATCTATTTCCACAGCCTACTCCCAACTGAACAATGATTTTTAATTAAAGTAAATTTCACTTTAGAATTCTGGAATGATGTAATTTTTCTCTTCTCACTGGAATCATTACAATGATGAAGCAGCAACATATGTGATACAGAATAGAGGCCAAATTAAAATATATATTTAAAGTGATATTGAGTGGGATAAATGGGATACCTAAGACACTCAGTGTCTACGTCAATGGATAAGGAAGATCTATGGATGCCATCTATCTGGATTTCTGTAAGATCTTTGACAGTATTGCCCACAATATTCTTTTTTTCTAAACTGAATAGATTTGGATTTGATAGATGGATTGTTTGGTGGATGAAGAATTGGTTGGACAATAAAAGCCAGAGGGTGGTTGTCAACTACTCGATGTCCCAGTGGAGAATGATGACAAGTGATGTCCCTCAGGGGTCTATGTTAGGACCAGTACCATTTAATATCTGCATCAATGACATAGACAGTGGGATCAAGTGCACCCTCAGCAGGTTTGCAGACAAAAGCAAACTGAGTGGTGCAGTTGACATATGTGAGGGAGGATGTCATCCAGAAGAACATGGACAACCTGCAGAAGTAGGCGCATGTATACCTCAAGAGATTCAACAAGGCCCAGTGCAAGGTACTGCAGTTCTAGGCTAAGGGTTGGACTTGATGATCTTAAAGTCATTTTCCAACTTAAATATTTCTATAATTCTATAGTTCTATACAATGAGGGTGGTGAAACACTGGAACAGGTTTCCCAGAGAGGTGGTAGATGCCCTACCCCTGGAAATATTCAAGATCCGGTAGGTTGGGGCTCTGAGCAACTTTGTCTAATTGAAGATGACTCTGCCTATTGCAGAGGGTTGGACTAGATGACCGGTAAAAATCCCTTTCAACCTATTCAATTATTCTGTGATTGTAGACATCTGACAAAAAAACCAACAGAACTCTGAGAAGAAAGTTGTAAGGTTTGATGTCAAACTGGCAGCTAGACTTGTGCTTAGATGTCCCGCTGATGTGAGCAGGCAGAAAGGTAGCCTGATTAGAGAGGAAAACTACTCAAAATAAGAAAATGTCTACTGAAAACTACTGGCAGAAAATGTCTGCCAGCCCGGATGCTGTAAGCCTGGGAATTAGGCCTGTGAAACAGAAGCATCCTTGAAAAGGGCAGCTAGCTTCTTGGAAGTACACCTGGGGTGCCTAAAAAGTAAAGCACCAGAGATATGATCGGTAAGTGCAAAAAAAAAAGGAACCATAATGACACCTTGTCATCTGTCGGGAAAGGTAGGAAACAGCCTAGAAAAAAAGAAAAATTACTCTGCATGAATAGAAAAAATCATGTATTGGCTGTTACAGGTGAAAAACTGAAATGAACAGCGTCTATTTGCTACAGGAAGTGGTGATTTCCTACCCCATCTTATGTTTCTACGATATAAAAGGATCTTAATTTTGGTATAAAGTGGAGCATTTCTCCCTGAGAACTTCCCTTGATGAATGTACTATTTCTCTTCTAAACAGGCTGAAATCTCTGAATGAACATTCTACAAGATCTTGGGCTTTCACTAGGGACAGCCACTGACTCCATACTCTGTGACAGAGATCATCTTTGAAGTAAGACTCTATTTATAATTTCACTGGTGTAAATTTTTGGGCTGGCTTTTGGGGTCAGTTTGGTTTGTCCTCTCACTTATGGAGTGGTTGGCTCTGCCTCTGCAGTTGTTTTTTCTCTCCCTTTGTGATGGTCTAGCCCCTTCTGACTTTTGTCTCATTCACTTGATAATGATATTGTAAATGCATATAAATAATATATCATGCCATGTATCATATTGTTAATAATTAGCTGCACTAATGAAAAGTTCATAGCAACCTGTAATAGTACATACCAAACTGGTTGTTGTTGCTATGGATTGCTGCAATACAATCGATTGCTATTATTGACTGCTGCCATACTATTGATTGATATCATATTACTGATTACTGATAGTAATTTGTAATAGCTGTATATATATTCACTTTATTAATCATAAGTATACTTTCTAGAGGTGATGATATCATCATTATCGTCATCATGATATTTTACTTGCTAGTGGTGATTTTTGTGATAATCTCTAATACAGTAGAGAAATTTAGACAATAAAGACTCTGTGTCCTTTTGTGTTGCCGAACACTAGAAGACCATGGTGAGAATGTCTGTACACCCATAGACTAGATAACCCTTTAGGTCTTGACCCACCCACTCAATTCCATCTCCTTTCCATAAAAGCATTATCCTTAAAGAGATAATAAGATCATCTGGGGATGCTCCTTACCCACAAGAATATCTAGGTGACTTAATAGTTGCCTGTTTAGTGCCTCCAGTTCTGTTTTACAGTATTACACAAGGAATGCCTCTGGGTGTATCAATTGTCAGTTTCAGGTGTTCGTACACAAAACCAAGAGCCTCCACAAGGCAGTTACTTGTCCACACAGTGTTGAAGGCCTTGGTGAAGAGAAACCTGGAAAGGAGGAAGCCATGGAAAATGATGGAAAGACGGGGAGACGGAGACAGAGGAAGGCTAAAAAGAAGCCTGAGAAAACTATTTCTCTTCTTTCCCATCTACAAATGCAGCTAATGGCATTTTTCTCTTTACAAAGTACTCAGTTATGTTCAAGAGATAATCTGAATTGAGAGCACTTAACCAATTCAAGACAATTCTCAGTCCCATCACGACGTGAACTGCTGGTGGTAATCCTCATCATGTGGCTTACATTCTGATTTTATGTTTGCACACTTGAAAAAGTAGAACAGTGATTGTAATTGTCAGTAATACCACAATCCACCTGTAACCTACTGTGTACAAGAAAAAAGACAGGCAGAACACAACAACTCTACTTCATGAAGATTTGAAGGATTGCAAAGACCTTTTGTCTTGGAAAGACACATAAATTTTCCAATTTGAAGAATAACTATAAAAATAAAATATTACAGATCTTGAGCAATTTCCCTCTGCTGAAGTCTAAACACACTAGGTGAGATGTATCTTACTGAGATGCATCTTACTGAAATTTAGGCACCTAAGTACTTAAGAAAAAGCTGCTAAAGGACTCGATTAATTACCTTCTGAAGGTGAAGTTTTTTTTTAAATTAGGTTCTATACAAAGGGCTTACAGTGACTAGCTCATGCCTCACCTTTTATTTTGTAATGCCCATGTCAGAACCCATGAACGGTACTTCTTAAAAAAGTCTACTTACCTCAGTTTAAGAGAATGTTCATTTAGGAAACTACCCTATATATAACACATGATTTCTGAACAAAGTTAAAAACAATTCCTCTACAAAGTGTGACAGGGTTTGAGGATTCAGACTGTGCTAGATTCTGCCAGGAAGGAGACTGCTGCCCTCAGCTACTCTGATTTCTACTGAAATACCAAAATATATCTTAGGGAAAATGAAATCTTTCCAACTTCTCCAAACTAGTGCGAATATACAGACTTGGACAGAAATATGATGGCTAAGATGTGACATACTGCTTTCAAATTACACTAGGGTTTATAATGTTGCAAGGAATTCAAGGAGCACAACGTAGGTTGGGCTAAGAGAGGAGAAAGCATACTTTTACATAGGGAAGGGTAGAAGGAAAATTGACACAGGGAAAAAATAAACGTTTTGCAGTAAAAATCATGTTCAAGAGAGGGGAGTCTGGCTTTTAGCCAAGTGTTAAGAAGACAGTAGTAAGAATGGCAGATTTTACATTACCCTTTCCAAAATCTTACTCTTTATTGAGTTATTTTAAAGTGAGTAAACTTATGCATTTTTTTGTGTTCGCCTTTGTATCTCCTTGAAGATCTACAGTTAATCAAGAATAGTCCCCACATGGAAAGTACAAAAAAGTTGTGTCTGGGGGTGAGAATGGGTAAGGTGTCATCTGCTCTGTTTCTGTCCCTGAGTTATCTGAATTCAAAGCCTCTACCTCAGGGACATGAAACAAGTAGACTAAATCATCCTGCAACTGTACTGGAAAAATCAAAGAAAAAAAGTCAAACAGGTAGACGATTAAAAGCAAGGTTAATAAAAATCCAGCATGGTGAGATCTGCAACAACAGCCTTACATGCAAGCAACCAGAAAAATTCTTTCAAGTGCACTGTAACTTTGCTTACATGAAAAGATATTTAAAAAAAGGCAAAACAAAAAACCTCAACTCTTTCTCAAAATACATTAAAGCAGTTTGCACTGTTCCTCTAGAAGATCTTCCCTGAAACTTCTGTAAGAGCAGGAATGCATCCTTTTCTTAGTTAGGGATAAGTAGTACAGTCTACTTTAAGGTCTAGATTTTGCGCTCACCTACAATAACATTAGAAACAGATAATTTCATGAAGTTAATGGAGCTGCCTCTCTTCTACCCACTGCAAAAGACCATCAGAAACTAACTATCAGAGAAGCAGTACCGTCCACTGCATTTTAGGCTGCATGTTGTGTTTCATTCTTGTTCTTTCCGGTTTCCTGTGAAGACAAGGTTTATACAGCCATGCCTTGCTGAACTGTCAATGTAATCAGCATTCTTTGAGCTTTTCTCCATAAATCATCAAGTTTGAACTTAAGCTCTGAGAAAACAAGAGACGTCATAGACTTAGTAAGTGACTTTTTAACTCAGTTTGTGGAATTTGTTATTATCTCAAATGAGGAAATGAGGTTAACGTATCTCAAATGTTACTGGATGCCCAAGAACCCACATTACGCATTCCATACCTTCAGAAAAACAATAGTTAAGGCCTGCATCTTCCTAGAGAAGTAGTCTATCAAGCCTAAGATACAACACACAGCAATCCAGACTTACACTATGGTTGCTGTTACTCATATATGCACATTTTTTCTGAAATTTTCCAGGAATATATTTTTTCCTGTAGATGAAGTTCAGATTTAAAAATATTTATGTATTTATGTATGTAAATTTAATCTTTTTCTTTTAAAATTTCC
The DNA here is from genome assembly GCA_033558185.1 of Dromococcyx pavoninus. Lineage (NCBI taxonomy): Eukaryota > Metazoa > Chordata > Aves > Cuculiformes > Neomorphidae > Dromococcyx > Dromococcyx pavoninus. The sequence goes on along the minus strand of JAUMJL010000102.1, from coordinate 898,011 downwards.
TAGTTTGGAACACAAGGAAGATAAAGTATAAAAGTTCTTGTCCTGTCATGGTATTGAGCAACAGATAGCTTGTCTATGACTGTCAATTCTCTGTTCATTAAAAATAAACTATGCTTATAAAAATGCTACTTTTTATTTCCGGAGTAAATCAACAGATTTAAATCCAGCAAATAAGTGATGGCAAAAGTAAAAGAATACTAAAACCAATATTTAGACACGAAAAATATACTGCCTTGTTTAATAGGGAATCAGCAACCAAAAATATTTCTGGCATTGCTGGAGGAGATAGTTTGTTTGGACACTAAATCCTACCTATAAGTGCTCCGTCATAAAAAGATGTGACTTGATAGCACTTTTGTAATAGTTAAGTCTGCTTTACTACATTGCTGTTAGTCAATCATTCTCATTGGTATTTGAGCAAAATAGTGCATTTCGAGTCTTTTTCTTATTTCATTGAGCAATTTTATGAATTGTGGTCCAGTGAAACTCAATGAAGGAAAGGTGTTTCACACACCCTGAAAACACAAAATTCACATACGTAACATTTTCACTATGATATAGAGTTTTTAGATTTACCTCACAAGTTTGCCTCATAATCACAGATTTTCATGTTAGGTAGAAGATTATTTAAGATTATTTTATAAACCTTACACTTCATTAACGTTAACTTTGTGAATTAGACTGAATATTTTTAAAACACTATTTTTTTCACTTACTTACTTTCTTTTTGTCACCTGAAATAGTATCATCCTTTCTTTCTTCAATTGACATAAAGACAAGTCATAACAAGTCATATGAATACACATCTATAAAAAAGTTCTAAAATTATATGCCTGGTGCCAAATGAGATAACATAACAAGTGATATTTTGTTCAAATCCATGTTTCAGAAAAAATGAAATTATTAGCATAAATTCATTAGATTGAATCAAAGTTTCTGCCTTCCTTTATGATCTATTGCTATAGTTAACATTTAGAGGTTTCCATAAACTGAAAAAATACAAATAATTTCCATCAGGTAACAGCTGTATTTTATCCTGCTATCTTTTTTTGTCTTATGTCTTTGAGTTTTTCAAGTCTGATCATGTCTAAGTAAATGCACAGTATTCATTTCCATTACTCATAACACAGGTAGGCAATCATTTGCAAAAATTCAAGAGATCTAGCAAACTGTTCGAATAAAGACAGATTTTGTTACCGCCACCTACTTGGTTCTCTTAAAATATCTCACATAATTTACAGTTACTTGGCATAACTGTACATATTTTACATATCTATGCGGAGATTCAGGAAAAAAAGCAGTTTTCAGGCAAGTAGTATATGTTGGTTTATATGGTTAAGTTCAGAAGATAAAAATCCCATTCCAGCCTTTAAGGCAAAGATGGCTCAGAATTGGATAACATTGCCTTATCTGTTCAAGGAGGATGTTATCCATCCAACAGCTTGATACATTTCTCTAAGACTGTCAGCAGTAGAAAAGTGATAACAGGATGCATTCATTTTAATTATCCAGAATATTTCCCCAGTGAAAGCTGAAAATAGTTCCAGTTCATTTTAGTTACGAAGGGATAAAGAAACAATCACATTTAGCTAGATAGATTTGAATAAAGAAATGCTGCATAACCATTTACAAAAAGATGTATTTTGCTTAAATTCACTTGAGTTTTTTTTGATTGGTTGGTTGTTTTTTTTCATTAAAATATGAACACCCATCTTAGAAACAACCTTTTAATAACTTTGTGACTGTGCCATTTCCTCCCCTACAATTAGCATTGTTACTGTAGAATTTCACAATTTTTTTTAAATACATACTATCAATTAATAACTTGATGTAGTATTCAATTTTTTTGTACATTGAAATGTTTTAATTCAACAAACTGTTACGATTTTGAGTGCAGATAATATACAGGATCTATGGAGACTCTGGTATTGTGATAGTCAGCTTCACACGCTGATGAGATCATTTATATTACATTGCTCAATGAACAGTCATCTATAATTCACTATGCAGTTACCATAACCATAAAGATGTGACATTTGTAGTTCCTCTGAGTAACTGAAAATATATACGAGCACAAATAAATCACAATTGAAGAGACTTATTCCTAAGTAATCCTAGCCATAAATGTATCAATGCCTGTTAAAAAGTAGCAGAGATGGGAGATCTGGAAGTTTCCATTAAAAGACAGATTTTGATGAAACAAAAATAAATAGAAAATACAGGTTTTAGTCACGGTACTTAAGAAAATTGATGAAATTCATTACTAATGAGCATGGGATATAACCTGAAATTTGTGTGGACTTAGACCTAGTAAAAAAGGCTTTTGATAGTACATGATTTTCACTAAAGTCAGATTAGTGAGGTGGCTCTCCCTGACATACATTTCTCGGATACATTTTCAGCCCAATGTTAGACCAGGAATAACTTAATTAAACAACCATGATTAAGCATTAAACCCAAGGTGAGTGACAGCAGGTAACACACATTATCAATTGGATGAAGAATTCTGTTCAGTCCAAGGCCCTCAGTGAAGCTGAGCTCTCTGACAACAGCAAGTCTTTCCAAGGAGGTCTTCCACAAAGAGCATCGAGTGCCTGATAGCAGCCCCCACCTCCATCCAGTCTCGCTCAAACCTGGACGGAATGGCTGCAGTCATCACAGAAAAGCCAGAGACCCTCACCTCACAGAGACCATCTCAAAACAGCTACAGTTAAGATCTTGATAGCAAACACTTCTTTCCACTAAAGCTGGCTTTGATGTTGCATAATTTTGAAAACATCGGGTAAGGAATTCTGGCTTAAAAATGCAGAGAAGTATTTTATCATACAGAGTGAAATATGATTACGCAATATTAGGAGGATGCACTGGATATGGCAAAGGGTACAAGTTATACCAGGAGGTTTTTATCTTCATATAAGAAAGAATTTTTTTTACACTGAGAACAATCATTCATTGGAACAATCTTACCAGTGATATAGTCGATGCAGATGTGATTGGGGAGGATGCTAGATAATCTCACCTAAGTTCTCCTTTCTGTGAATATATGGACCAAATGATCTCTCAAGGTCCCTTTTAACCCAGGTTGTTCTATGATTCTATGTATTTATTTGTTTTTCATTAATGGTTACATAAATTTTGACTTATCATTCTCTCAAATGGAAGGACTGTTCTCAGGCCCTCCTAAATATTGTCTACTCTAGCACACATCTGAATTTCTCCATGGAAACAGGAAGTGCAAGGAATCCAAAATGAGAAAAAGAAGGAATTAAACGTAAGAATCAACTAGGAAGTGCTTCAAGCAATGATTATCCTTTCAGCATTCAGCAAATTGCTCAAGATGACTGACTGTGAATAGAATATTACTGGTCATATTTAAAAGCAAAAATAAATATATCAACTATTTTCCAGAGAAAGAAAAAACAGCACAGACTTGACTCTGATCTCATTTATATTGTTTTTTTACCTACTCATGCAGTTTGAGCTGGATCTGGTTACAGTTTCCTTATGAATGTTCAAAGTACCTCTGTTGAACTGCAGGCTTCCTTCAGATTATGCACAAGAAGATCAGGATCTAGACCCTCCGTTTTAATGGGTGACACCTAATTTAGAGCAGCATGAGATTAGAATCAGGCCTTGAATGGGAAGAAAGAGTGGAGTTACAGTTTTAGTACACAGAAGACTATAAAATAATGAGAATAGAAGGCCCAGTATACAGGGCAAAATAAGAAAAATGAAATTTTATTTTCATGTTCACACCTGAAATGCAAATGTGTAACAGATGTTTAGTAATGACCTTTCATTCTATCAACTTCACATTCATCACAGTACAAAAATATGTAACACATCATAATTGGACTGATGGAAAACCTGTACTATACAAGTAAGTACTTCTCTGTTAGTATATCTGATTTAATTCAAAACAATGAAGTTGAGTCTTCCCTTAGGGCAGGCTCAAGACAGTTTCGACTGAGAAATCGCTCACTGTGAATATCCTAATGATAACTTGTAAATCTCTAAATCTCCCAAAATGTACAGCTTCAGTGGATTACTAACCTAATTACACAGGATATAAGTTTACGTTTACGTATTTATTTGCACCCAAAATTGCATGAACATACCTATTTAAGTTCTACTTAATATACCTAAATTGCTATTCTTTCATTGTACTTTGGCTAAATCCCCTGTTATCTCATTTGTTTGGTATAACATGGGTTTCTAACTGTAGGCCACACTAGGTTAAAAAAGGAAATGAACAACATTGGAATATATGAGCAATTTATTCTGTGGCTAGAGTAAAGCAGCCAGCCTTACCCAAGTTTATTTTCTCATTGTTCCGCCTAAGAAAACTACTAGTGTCTTTGTGTCTTGGCATGTACATCTATATGGATCTTAGAAAATACCAGTACACTTCTTCACGAAGGGGAGAGTCCATATATTAAATAAGGCATTAAAAAATCTTCAGAGATGTATTTTCAAAGCCTTCAGGCTGCTTTGTGGTATTCTTCTCATGTCCTTTAGGGTTTTGCAATTCTTTTCCATCTTATCCTCCCAGTAAAATGAAAGATTTACATTATTCTGTGAGCTTCAGGTAATCTATTGACTTGTGATCTCCTACAATGAAATACAAAAGCCTTCATAGACCAAAGAACCTGTGATAATGACAGGTACAGAACCACGTAACTGCTGTAAGCACCAACTGGACAAAGTCAGTAATTTATTAAAGAAGGAAAATCTTCCTACTTACAGATCTTAAAGACACAAATAACCAAAACAAACATCAAAAAAACAGTTGTCAAAGGAATGGATAGTAAAAGAACATCATGAAAGAGAGAACCTGTGTTAAATAATCTGAAAGGCGGAAGAGGTTGTGGTAGCAAAGACCAAGGTCGGGCACTGGGATCTACACAAAACATCCTTTTCTGAGCAGCTCTTTTTCACTTCAGCAGGTTTTGGATATATCATATTTTGAGCAGGGAGGAAATCAGACGAGTTTATTACTTCACAGCCGTGCTCCCAGTGATGCATAAAGCCTAACCCTAGCATTAGATTACCAGATGCTCAGATATTCACTAATTTATTAGCTATTACATCTACATTCCAGGGGTTTTATAAAAAAATTCTCCACCTATGATCCTCTGAAGTGTCTCCTAAAGTGATGACTAACTTGAGAGATTATCACTCCCTTTCTCTTAGAACAGGATGGAGCTTCCACAGTGGTTTCGTGCCACTGGAAGAGATTCTGGATAACCTCTGGCTGTTTAATCCCTGAAGACCTTGGGAGCAGTGCAAATGAGGGCAGCGGATGGAAGGAAAAGTTTTTCTACTGAACTCCAATACCTCTTACCCTTCAGGTGGTCCCTACTTTCCAAGAGTGTCAATGATTTGCTGTCAAAATTTTCAGGAGACAACTGAAGGAAAACATTTTCCTTTAGGCTGAGATAAGCCCCATGTTTAAGAGCTGCCCAGAAAAGACTGGAGGGAGAGGGCAACCTACACATAGATTTTTTATTTAAAAAAAGGAACTTCACATTTGTTAAATAAACTTATATTTAAGGAATTACTTACACTCTAAAAGTACGCTAAGCACATGAATAGTGAGGATTTGAGTTAAATTTGGAGTTAATAAATGCCATTTACAAAATTTATGCTGTCTATTTGAAGACATGCAAAGCCTAATGAATTTGATTGTTTAACATATGTACGAAGCTTAGCAACCACAGACATTGCTAATGAAGAAATTTTACTGCAAGGAATACCTAAACCACAAGCACAACATTTAAATTAGTTCTTCCTTCTTTCCTTTAAGTCTTTGCCCTTTAATCTTAAAAAAAGGAGCTTATATAAGGTCTTCAAGTTTTCTCAAAATTTAGTTTGATATAATGAAGGCAACAATGCTTTCTTTCTGAAAATTAGCATCTCTGCTCCCTCAGACGCTAATGAAAGGCAAAGCTAGGCAACGTGTCTTCCGTTGAACACCTTCCTTCTGACAAAATAGAAAGTAATATTTCATGTTGAGACTTTGGTCCACAGTCAAGTGAGTCGCTTTCAAACCTGAGTGTCCATAACCAGCTGCATTTTGTCTGGAAGAGCGCAGCATGCCATGTTCAGCTTTCATAGGAAGAAACCCCTTTTTCCTCTTCACCATACATCCGTACCAAATGAAGGCAGAAACACAAGTGAAGGCCCAAATGAAGGCAGAAACACAAGTGAAGGCTCCTGACTTCCTAAATTGTCTGCATTACAGCCCCAGAATACAATCCAACTTGAAAATTAAATTACGCAAACAAGGCCAATGGCACATCCATGTATTCTCCTGGAACATATACCAGTGAATAACTCACCTTATAAAAATTGTTTTCTATCTGTGACCTTCCAGATCTTTGACAAAACATACAGTATTTAAGGTCCCCATTAAGATTATTCCTTGACCTTAAGAGTATTGACACTACTTTCTACTGTGATGTTTACTTGTAGTCTCTTGCCAGCAAACGAATCAGAAGAAAAAGACAGAAGAGAGAGGATAAATTTTTAATTTGGGCTTAGTTGAAATGTAGTTTCTAGACAGCATAGCAAGTAATTGTCAGAACAGATACACTGTAAACAAGTGCTAAGCTTGTTTGATGATCATGTAACAAGTATGAAAACAAATGCCCTCCCAAAGAAACATCATTTGTTTTAATGGTGATCTCAGTAATTCAACATCGTGTTTTATTTGTCTAAATATTTTGGCTTTAGTTGTATCATTCTTAGTTATATTGAATAGAGATCCTTTTAACATGTATTATATCACTGAATTCAACAGAATGACAAATGAAAAAAGGTACCACTTCTATGGTTCTCACCCATTACAAATTTTCCAGAGGAGCAGAAAATACCACTTCTTTGTTTAGACTCAGCTGACAAATATATTTGTTCCTGTTAGCTTACGTTATTTCTGGAATATATGACATGTCCAGGAAGGATAAGAGATTTTATTTTTCCAAGATCTACATCTGTGTTGGATTTAGTGAGCTCATGAAAACCTAATGTTAGATGAAGCTGCATGCTTGCAGTCTGAAGGATGAAGAAAAATGTCTTAGAGTGACATATATTAGTTTAAAACAATTTGCATCAGTTTATTTCTATAAAATATGCAGGCTATTTCCTCTTGCTTAATTGGCACTCTAGAGGAAAGAAAAACATAAAGAAGTAATATTTGACCACAGAAAAATATTTCAGAAGAATACTAAACTGTTAAATGAAAACTGGTATTGTAAATTTTAAACATGAAATTTCAGGATTTTCAGGAACACGCATGTGAGACATTTGCAGCCCCATAGTTAGATATCTACCTACTTAGCCCAGTTTTTAAAGCTGTTGTCTGTCCAGATGCTCCAGATGGTCTCTGGAATTATGACTAGATATTTAGAAAGTTTGCAAATCGTACTAGCTCCCAATATTTCTACATACACTGCAGGAAAGGAATCCCATCAGAAGCATTTTCAAAAGCCTTATTAGCACAAATTGGACAAGCAGGTCGTCTACTTAGTAACACCAAACTGTATTAATTGTTATCTCAACACAGTCTGTTAATAGATGAATGCAGGACCCAGCTCAAGGGAGGTACCAGAAAATATGCAGTTTAAATACCAAAAGACCACATTTGTTACTGTCATAGCTTTACATCAGTCTGTTCTTTTACTTCTGAGACTGTGGGACCAAGCAGAGCAAAACACAGTTCAAGTTATCATTGGGCAGAATGGAGCAGAGGTGACTTTGCAGCTTACACAACTGTACACATCTCACAAAAACCAGGGTATTTGCGCTATACATGCCCTCAGTTCACAGCTATAAGAGGCTAACTGGACATAAAATAGAGAGTGAGCCTACAGCAGGAAGTAAAGTCATCCCATAAAGTGGTTTTCATTGCTTTGTAATTCCAGCAATGCTGCTAGCATGAGAATAGTATTTATGCTGTAAATCCTCACAATCTACTTTTATTTTGCGATCTTTTTTAACTTTCCACTTTCTAATAGTTTTTTTTGCTCTAACCAGGTACAAAGTAGTGGACAGTGGTTTCAAAAGAAATGGAAGAAATGTATAAAAGTCTTCGACAATTAAGATGTAGTTATAGAGCAGGAGAGGATTCACTTAGACCATCAATTATACAAAATTTTATACAGGTGAAAATTCCATTAATTTTATCTTATCAGTTTAGTTTGTCAATTCAGGATAAAAACATTCACTCACAGCAGTATCTAGTGCCAGTAACAAAGCCTGGTATTACTTCTCCAACACCCCCCTCCCCCCCAAAATAAAAACCATATATATGTATATAGCTTTTCTGTAGCAACAAACAAACACAATTACTGCTAATTACCCACATCTATATTCTCCAAAAAGTAACTCTCTATATAGAAAACTCATGTATTCAACAAGGCACATGGATAAAATTGTTTACTATTCTATCGAAAAGTAAAACATAAAGCTAGAGGCCAAGACAGAAAGGAAGGCAGAGGAATTTCTAAGGCATTGACAAGCCCTTAGAATTGGGGCTTAACTGCATCATAAAATGATTTATGATGATAACAAGGCAGATAAGGAAATTGTTCTACCTTGTATAAGCCCTTTTCACTTCAGCTGTGATGGTGTGAGTATCCCCTGTGGAAAGATTCCTTCCATGAGGAGCAGTTCTAGGCCTTAAAAGAATATGATCTATTCTGGATTTCTTCAGGTTTTGAATTATGGAATTGACTTTGCAGTCTCTAAATCTATGCTTCAGCTTGTGTTTTTACAAATACTCCTGCATCTTCGCAGTTCAAACTGAAACAAAAAAAAACATTTTTACTGGACCCAGAACGTATGTGCCCAAAATAATAATGAGTGTGAAAACAGCTCTGAACAGATTAAACTCTCAGCCTCTATACTACGGGTCACAGAAATGACCCTAGTGCCTGAATATTTTCTTCTAGATTAAAAACTTAAAGGAGAAAGAAAATCCGGATAAGATACTGGAATTGAAGGGATTATCTGGAATTTTCAGTACGGAAAGAAATTCTGTACCATTTCTGTAAGTACAGACCCTGAAGAATTTATCCATCTATAGCAAACTAAGCACAGTTCAGAAGTAAATGGAAGATTTATCTGTGCCCATTCTATTTTCATAAAAGTTGATAAAAAATATTTCCAAAAGTAGTCCCAGTTGTAAGCAAAAATAAAAGCAGGAATTCATGAAAACTTAAGTTAGCTCTTGCTGATATAAATTTTCCAATTTCCTAGGCTTCTCTGACTCTATAGAGCACACTAATGATGTTTAAGAATGGCATAGCTTTGTGAAAAAAGGAAATCTACCTTTCATTTAAACAATAATTCCAAGTATTTTGTAATAATCACACAAGTACATTTGAACATAAGCATTCAAATAGACAAAATCAATTGCTTCCCAATACAAAAAGGTAAGAGTTATCTGGCAGAAATTAAGAGGTTCATTGTGTAATGTCAGTAATCTTCATTCTTCCTCACAGACTGAAGCAGTTTCTTCTAGTCAATTTATGAAAACCTCATACTGAACTTTTGTAATTGGTTTAGTAATTCCACTGATACCAGAAGAATCACATCAATAATGCACTCTCCCTAACAAGCTTCCCCTGCTTCCAGATTTAAGATTGTATTTTCAGAAATATATGTGCTTTTGCAGCGATCTGCCCTCAGTGAAGCCCTCCTTCACTGGCGGTGAAATGACTAACAAGGCACCCATACAGCTCCTGTGCTGTGTCGCAAACCATCTACACTAATTTATCTGATTGCCTGATTGACGGGGAAAACCAGCTCACATTAACTTATTGTCTAATTGGGATATAGAGAACCAGTCTGGTGTGTTACTATGAATTTAGGGAAAAAAAGGTACTAGGAAAGGAGAGGCTCTTGTTTTCTGAATCCTCATAAGTATTATGAATATACCGAATACAGCCAGCGTTGTACATAACAGAGTATCACTGGTGAGATGCTGGGGGCAGCATGGCAGGATGGGAACTGACTTATTGTCATGAATGGTGACACACACCCTGAAGCTAAACAAAACGTGGAGTCATAGCTTAGAGAGAAGCATAATAGGTAAAAAAAGTGCCTTAGTTTGTTCCTTATGTGACATGTAATGAACTGAGTTCTGCTCACACCAACTTGCACAGGGGTATGGAACCTGGGAAGCATTTGCCTTAGTCCTAGCAAAGCTAGCCTGGAGGTGGTTTGATAAAACTGGCTACTAAAACATGACTTTGAAATTTATTTCCTCTTGGGATCCAGGAGTTTCTTCCTGGACCTGCACCATTGTTTCTAATAGCAGCTCAGTGGACATCCTGGTTTGAAATGGTCACAAAGGCTTTTTTGCTAATTTGTTAGTAGATGATGCTACAGAAGCAAGATCTTCAAGGCCATTTGATAGTAGCAGTGCTGCCAGGACAACCAGCCTGATGCAGTTTAAGGTCTGTACTTGGCAGCTAATAAAAACAATTGACTGTCTCTGACAACAAATGTTTCATTAAGGATATATAAACAACAGTCATCCAGCTTGGCCCTGATAGCTTTCCTGTATTTGACAGAATAAAATGTGACAATAATAATACAGTAAATGACTGGCTCAGGACTATGCTGAACAAAGTCCTGATTTTGGCTGTGATAGAGCTTTTCTTTCTTCCTAGTAGCCGGTGTGGTGCTATGTTTTGGATTTAGTATGGGAACGATGTGGATAAAACACTGATGGTTTTGGTTGTTGCTAAGTAGTTTTTATAATAAATCAAGACTTTTGAGCTTCCCACACTCTGCCAGCAGAGACATGCACAAGAATCTGGGAAGGGGTATAGCCAGGACAGTTGACCCAAGCTGGCAAAGGAATATTCCGTGCCACATAATGTCGTGCTTGGTATACAGACTGTGGAGTTGAGTTAGGGATGGGCTAGGCATCAGCCATTGTGTGGTGAGCAATTGCATTATGTATCACTTTTTTCGTGTATTCTACTATTTTTTCATTTTATTTTATTTTACTTTATTTTTATTATATCTTCCCTTGCTGTCCTATTAAGCTGTCTTCATCTGAACACACAATTTTTACCTTTTTTTCTGATTCTCCTCCCTCCTCCTACCAGTGCAGGGGAAGGAGCGAGCGAATAGCTGTATGGCACTTAGTTTCCAGCTGAGGTTAAACAATGACAGATGTGAATTCCTGTAAGTAAATTAGGACAAGGTCAGTGCATTTTAAGTGTCTCTTAAATGCACTTAAACATAAAATCAGAAGAATCTCAGTTTTGAGGGATTGTGAGGTTTTGGTATTTCAAGGTGTAGCTTCACTGTCAAGGGGCTTTTAGGTATCTGCCATCCTCTTGCATGGATTTCCAGCTTAAGCAGATGACATCTAGAAAACTGTTATCCTCATCTTTCCTGTTAATGCCTCCAGTAATTTCCACTGAAATAATTAGTTTTATTGGTGTTTTGAGAACAAACTCTTTCTTTACACATTGAGTCTCTTGCCAACACATTGATGTTATAGAATTCACATGAATTAAAATCTCAATGAGCCTTAGGGGTTTACTTTAAAATTAAAAAAATAAAAAAACCCTGAAAAACTTACCAAACTTGTATAATAACTTAATGCCAGTGATCTGATCAATGGGGTTCTTACTGTGATCAGCTGAAAATAAAACTTGCTTAGAATTCCTGATAAGTGATTTTCAGTTTAAAGCTGAATTATCTTTCCATACTCTGCCTACAATAGAATCTTTCAGTTTACATTGTTCTTGTGGTAGACTCAAATATCTTTTTCTGGGCTCTGCAGTTAATAATCATTATGTTTTATTTTGCTGGTTTATACTTGAAGAATCTTTTGATTCATAGACCCTACGAGCCCTGTATGATTTCGGGTGAGTTTTCAGAAAGGCTTTAGTAAAGATGTCTTCCTAGCCTGTCACTCAGATGTATTACAACTCCTTATGAGTTATGCATGAATGTGCTAGTAGAACTTACTCATGAATCTTAGCACTTACAAATAAAGTGGAATTGAGATTCAAGTTTTCTCAAGTCCTACACCTCTATTGCCTATGGTCTTCCATCACAAAAAAAATTTCAACAAATCCACCGTTTTAATGATTACTGTAGAAAAATACATCAAAGCCTGGAGAATTGCCAAGAACATGTCTCATTTTATACAGAAGGTTTTGATGTCAGAAATATATTTTTAAAAAAAAAACACCCAGACGTTTGTTTTAATATCATAAAAGTTGCCAAAACACATTCCATTCATTTTCAGCATTTGTCAGTGACATTTCAATTGCATGCATGAGTGCTTCTCAGACGTGTTCCAGGAATTCATCTTATTATTGCAAAATTCTTTGAAATCGAATCTGTTCTGCTGCGAACACTGAGTTTGAAGAACTAAGGTATATGGTTATGTACTTCCCAGAATTTGAAACTACCTGCATACACAAAAGCAAGGTATTCTAATGGAGAAACAGACCATTTTATTATTTTTTCATAAATACTGTGAACTTACTGCACTTTAAGGGGAAAAGAATTCAAAGAAAGCAATAAAAGCACAAGCATTAAAAACTTAGTATTAAGCAATATGTCCACGCACTTCCTTGTGAGGTATATCAAGAGTCATAGACTCTTCAGGGTAGTGAAAATGAATTGAATTATTTATATGACTTGTTGGTGTTATTTGTTACACATGTAATCGAAGTATTATCTATTACCTGTCTTAAAAAAAGGACTTAATTTTTGCTGAGAGAAAAGGTATCCTGCTGAATTTTATAACATTATACTGCCACTTTCCCATTTACCTTGAGTTTTCACTACTCCCTTGCCAAAAATGAAAGGTAAGTATTATGCTGAGTATATACTTGCTGAATATGTTTGGGTAAATGGTATCCTCTGCTATGATACAACGAGCATTGGTTTTGTCTTCTACTCTAATTCCTATATATTAAAATATACATGTTCTCTGCGTTACTACCATATACCATGATGACATGTGAATAAATTTGTGAGTTTAAATACTTTAGGAAGGATGGAGCTTTTAAACTATTGGATAAGTGAAAGGTTTGTATTCAAGAATGTTAACCCCTTTCTAAACACACACTGGGCTTCTCTGAACACTTGTTAAAGATTTTGTGCCCAAGAGGAAAGGCAAAACTAAATCATTTAGCTGCTATTTTTGGAAACCTCAAAGGACAGTATCTCTACTATAGATTCAAGAACAGCCAGTCATAGCTTCTGGTATTCCCTTTGACCAGGAATATAGGCAACTTGATAGATTGGATTAGGTAGCTCCAAACTTCTCAATGAGGTTAATGTTATCAGAAGTCTGCTGTCTTACTTCTTTTTTCCTCCACTCCCATACAAAGACATTCTTCAACTGGACTTTCAGTCACAAAAATGTCCACATTTCACCACTTTTACAAGCAAGTTGACCTGGGGAATGTTTAGGACAATAAGCAAATGCTGCTGTAACAAACTGAAGGAGGCATCCTGAGACAGAGTGACTTACAGTGTCATACACTGTCTTAGTCAACAACAACTAGCGAGAAAAATCTTCCCGCCAGTAGTCTACTACGGTTGTTGATGTTCCCCAATAGGAAATCATACCCCTTGAAGAAGACACATTGTCTGCTTCTAACTTTAAAGAGGGTTTTGACTCTAGTGAGTTTTGCAGCACAGAGAAATATGTACAAAGGAAGGTGAACCTTCCTTATCATAAATTGTCAGGTATATGATCTAATTCATAGTCTCAAATAAACTGCTTTTCCCAAAACTCTCTTTAAGTGTGGCCTATAAAATATTTGGCAACAAGATTAAATGGCAGTTCCTTAATTGCACAAAAGGAGGAAAAGAAAAGGATAGTTGGGGTTTGGTTCAGTTTGGTTTGTTTTGTGAGTGGGGTTTTCACGTAAGTCTCTGCAACACAAGGCACGCGTGCTTAATTGTACCGGCTGCAACAGCCTTCTGTGATAGTACCTTGAAAATCCTCAAGTTAATTTAATTAATGAACTTTCATATCCAAAGACTCAGAGGACAAAATGAATTAAGAAGCCCTTTGGAAATGGCTCAATTTTCACCAAACTCTTATTTTATGAGTTAAAAATCACCTCTATTTTAGTACAGCTGTACATAGCACATTTTCAAGTCTCTGTTTTACTAGTGAGGTAAACAGTGTGTAATATACCTTATAATGAAGGTGTAACATGGATGTTTTTATCCACTCCCATGAAAACTGATGGAATTGAGCACTGGCTCTCGTACTCAGTTATGTACTGAATTACTGCAATGAAAACGCAGCAGAATTATATGTATCAATCTTGTTTTGCTAATATGTAGACAATGAAAAATGTAACTGAAGCAAAAGATCCAGTAAAAGACACTATTTTAAGGCTTTTGTAGTCATTTTCTCTGTTGGACTATGTTCTTTTCAGTGTTGCATAGAATAAAGTTAATTTTAATACGAATAATTTTTAGAAAAGGAATAATTGTATTGTGGTGAAACTTGGAGTTAATGTAACGTGTAGTAGGATCTCAGCTATCTGTGACTTCCAAATATTGATGTTCAATAACTCAAACATTTTTCATTTCAGTAGAAAACAATTTAAGGGGAAAGTACCAAATTCAGAACTTATTTTAAAAGGTCACATTACTCAGGACATTGAACTTAAGTTGCTCACTTTTTTAAAAAAATATGTGTAAATATAGTTGTGGAAAATGTAAAGTCTGAATTCAGATTTTAACTGTAAAATGTCACTATTATTTTGATGTTGCTTATAAAGCTTTTATTTCATGAATAAACGTGATCACTGAAGTTATGTCTACTTCCATAATGACTATATTGCAACTCATTGGTGACACATGATGACTTCATTTTATTTCATGTTTTATTTTTATTACAATGTCTCCCTAATGATTTCTTCATAAGTGAGTATGGACACCTTCGGCTTGTCATGTTACCAACATGAATGAATCCAGAGCCCTGTCACAGTGTTGTCATCTACTCAGTTTCCCACACTGTGAGTGTCCAGACACATTTACAAGTCACGTGCTTCCTAACAAAAAGAACCAAAAAACTCCCAGTTGTTCATGCACTTACATGCAACTTGTTCTGATAAAAAGGTGGCATGTTATTTGGTTTGGTGTTTATTCTCTACAATAGTACTGGAGTACTTTCTAAATGCACCAGTTCGTGCCTTTCTGCAACTTCTAGTAAAAACTTGGGAACAAGGAAGAAGAAAATTTCCTTAATTCTTAGCATAATTGAAAAAAATGAATTAATTCCCTGCAAAGAGGACTAATATTTTATCTAAATCATAGATCCCTTCATCTCCCACAAAGATGATTTGACTTATTTTTAGATAGAGACATGGAAAGTCTCTCACATAAACAAATACAATTCATTCTGCAAAAAGAGGGTTGGAACTACTGTAAAGGCGTCACATTTTTCTAAGCTTACTTATCAGCCATAATTATTCATTTCCTCTGCCAGCTTTTTCAGAAAATTCCCTATAGCCTTCCTCTGATAGAATCCTGTTGCCTCAGGACATTTCCTGGTTATCGTCCATCCAAACAGAGAAGAGAAGCATGGTATTGCAACTGAGGCAAACAATGAGAGCAATCATTTTGCTGGATGGAATGTTTTACGCAGGAAAAAGTGCTTCTGATTATTAATGCCTTTGCCTTTCAACTACAAAAGTACATTTCAGGAGGAGACAAAACTTTACTAATGAGGAATGAGTTATGGCAGGTTGATAATAGCAGAAAATTATTATAGATCAGGCATCAAATGCATAATCTACTGTGCATGAGAGAAAGGGATCACAAACAGAGTTACTCAATTCAAAGCATTATAAGCTTCTACATATGCTAAAAGATCCAGAAGAAACTGCAGTTATGCCAGTTACATGGAAAATGCTGATAAATTGATGTCATGACTTAAATTACTTCTGAAATCTGAGGCGAAAAAATTGAGCATTAGGTTTTTTGCTGTTAGGTTAGCAAAAGGATTTATGATTCTCTTACTACAGCGAGTTCATACCTGGGCTTAAGGTATGATATCAAGCTTTCCAGCTACCTTGGTGCATCTGAATACGTTTGCTTTGAATATCAACCAACATACCTGAAAATATTTCCTGTAACATTGTTCATAAAATCTAAGTGAAAGGTGTGTTTGTAGAAGTCTTGAGAGCAAAGAAAAGGGATCTATCTAACACTGTAACATTCAGTTGGACAGCTTTGCTCCCTCACACAGAATGCCACCATCCTGAAGAACTTCTAAGGGTTTCAGCTTGAGGCTACCTGCATCTCTTCTAGCAAGGCAATATCTCATGGAGGCAATTCCATCCTAGTCTGGAGAGAAGGGGAGAGAAAACCTCTGAAGCAGAACATGACTTCAAGAGGCATTTAAAGCGTTCAGCTGTAGCATTTCTTATGAAAACCCTGGAATGCAGATGTAATAGCTGGAGGATTAGTGAATCCCTGAGCATCTGGTAATCTAATGTTGGGGTTAGGGCTTTACAGATTGCTGGGAGCACAACTGAATCACAAGGTGCTCTGCATTTCCTACCTCTTTATAAAGTTACAGCCTTTATCTAAACAAGGCAAATCACCCTGTGGGCTGATTTGCAAGCTTACTCCTCCTTAATTCTGTAAATTCTTTCTCCTTGCCTCTTGAGATGCCTTGAACCAGCTGTAGCTTTCATAGGATCTTCAAGGTTAACTCCATGTGGAGGATATTACAATAATCCAATCAGGACGTAGGTGCTCTGAGCCTGGAGCATTAACTTGGACTCTTTGGGCTTGCTTCTTCCTGTAGAATTGAAGATTCATGCTGAGCTGACCTCTCTCTGCAGCTGGTCTTCAAGTGCACAAAGCTGAAAGCTGCTGAAGTTCACAGGTCTTCATTGTTCAGGTCAGTGGTGTGGTCTGCCTGATCCATGCAGTGCTGGTGGCAGGGAAGCTCCTGCCTTCCAGCTGCCACCATTATGGGTCTGGTGAGGAGCAGTACAGGAACAGCACTGACATTTTAAGTAGCACTTACTGGCTGCTCCCTGGGGACTAGGAGCCATGGGGCTCCCTGGAGGAGCAGAGCAGGTCCAGCAGCAAAGGCTGTCCAACCACCCCAGCCAGGGAGCAGAAGGGCAGCCCTAGCCCTTGGCATCTGCCTAAAAGCATCTCCCAGAGGAGAGGGATGAACTGTGGCCTCTGCCTCCCTGCCAGGCATCTGGGAGCCTCTTCTGATAGCACTAGCTGGGCAGGGCTGCCCTATGAGCTCGTCCTTAGCTCTGGTAGCCAATATTCCTGGAGAAAAACAATGTCTCCAGGCCTGACATTAAGTACAAGAGGCATAAAGCCCATGGGGTCCAATTTTGCACTGAACACCAGAAATAATGGTATCTCTATCATCACTTGAGATATCCTCTAAAAATCAAAAAATTATTCTATGTACTCATATGCAGATTTTAAGTATCATGATATTACAAGTCACACTCTAGACTTCTTGAGGTTTTAGACACTAATCAGAACACGTTTTGTGTTTGGTTGAGAAACAAAATCAATAATAAAGCCTTTTTTTTTCTAAAATTTTAGGTTCATTTTGAATCCCTGACCTCCTTTGCTTTCTTTTAAACTTTTCTCAGAAATGTAATAAGCAGAAAAGGGAACAAAGAAGGCAAAGAAAGTCCTAAGGCTTTAAAATTTCAAAAGTAAAACTTTCCTCACCATGTCTTGTCCATTTCAAAGAGACTGAAAAAGAAATTCCTGGCTTTGGCTTCAGCACAGTTAAGTACATAGGTTACTGTGAGACGTCTGGCACACAGGATATAAGATCAGTCAGCTAGGGGAAGATGTATCCAGCCCTTCGGAGCCCTGCTCTATACTCTCTCAATGAAAATGAGAAATCCTAAAGGAAAATTAAGTTAAAGGCAAGATTTAGCAGCTCTGTTTACATGTGACTCCTGACTACTTATATAAATGTGGGCTTTCTGTGTATTGCACTGCAGAACTTGTTGCACTGTGACCTGAAAATGGTGTTCAGGCACCTTTATACTTTGCATCTGTTATGCGTTTGCTTTTCAAGACTCCTCAGGAAAATAAAAATGTCAGTTTGCATCTTGCACACCCACCATATGGTTCAGGCATTTTAGATCTGGTAGCCTTACCTCACAGATTTGGCAGTTTAGTCTTGCTGTGTTATTTTTCACTTTTAAAACAAAACCTGCCTCTTTAATACATAGCATGGAACTAAATAAAAACCCCCATGTAGTATCTAGTACAGTCCCAGTTCCAAATGTTGGCACAAAGATGTGTGCTGAAGAAAAGGACTTCTGGTTTCTTAGACAGAAGACAATTGTAATTCATGCAGGGAGATCATATCATAAGGGATGCATCTTAACACAGTGCTATATCATACTCCTCAGTCAACAGCATCCCTTCTTAAAATGTAAACTCCTGGGAGCTCTGATGCTTTTGTGCTATGCATTCAGACACAGCTTTGCACAACAAGACCATGACCTACCCTGAGTGCCATGAAGGAAAAATGATAAAGGTCCTAGATTTTCAATTCCAATGGCTTCATCATCTTTCCCTTACATGTTACACACTCTGCTAAGCGAAAACTTTCCCATTTTGGGTATTAACTGATGTCTATGGAGAGCTGTGTATTCACCTGAACCAAGTCCATCTGGGAAGGCATTTAATGCTTTGTTGTGCTGAACTCATAAGCTCCATAGACTAGTAAGGTGGAGATCCATGCTTAGATGCACTTTCTCATCTGCATGTTATTATATAGATTTTCTCTGACTCATCCAGTTGGCGGCCGGTCACCAGTGGTGTCCCCCAGGGATCGGTGTTGGGTCCGGTCCTGTTTAATATCTTTATAGATGATCTGGATGAGGGGATTGAGTCCATCATCAGCAAGTTTGCAGATGATACCAAACTGGGAAGAAGGGTTGATCTGTTGGAAGGTAGGATGGCCCTGCAGAGGGACCTGGACAAATTGGAGAGATGGGCCGATTTCAATGGGATGATGTTTAATAAGTCCAAATGTCGGGTACTTCATTTTGGACACAACAATCCCATGCAGAGCTACAGATTGGGGACAGAGTGGCTGGAGAGTAGTGAGGCAGAAAAGGACCTGGGAGTGCTGGTTGACAGGAAGCTCAACATGAGCCAGCAGTGTGCCCAGGTGGCCAAGAAGGCCAATGGCATTCTGGCCTGCATCAGGAATAGTGTGGTGAGCAGAACCAGAGAAGTTATTGTCCCCCTGTACTCGGCACTAGTCAGACCTCATCTGGAATACTGTGTACAGTTCTGGGCCCCCCAGTTTGGGAAAGATGTCAGAATACTGGAATGTGTTCAGAGTAGGGCTACGAAGATGGTAAAGGGGCTTGAGCATAAGCCCTACGAGGAGCGACTGAGCGAATTGGGGCTGTTTAGTCTAAAGAAGAGGAGGCTCAGGGGAGACCTCATTGCTCTCTACAGCTACCTGAAAGGAGGTTGTAGTCGGGCAGGGGTTGGTCTCTTCTCTCAGGTGACCAGTGACAGAACTAGAGGGCATGGACTCAAGCTTCGTCAGGGAAAGTTTAGGCTTGATGTGAGGAAAAAGTTCTTTACTGAAAGGGTGATTGGCCATTGGAATGCGTTGCCCAGGGAGGTGGTGGAGTCGCCGACCCTGGAGGTGTTTAAGGGGAGATTGGATGTGGCACTGAGTGCCATGGTCTAGATGATGGTTGGTGTTAGTGTTGGGTTATAGGTTGGACTTGATGATCTCAGAGGTCCTTTCCAACCTTGTCATACTGTGTGATACTGTGTGTGATAGCAATAACAGAGGCCATAAGACACATTTTCTATCTCTGTCTTTTCATTACAATCCTATGCAAATGCAAAGTTGTAATCTTCATCTGCCGCTTGTTGGCTAATGAGGTAAACTTACTGCCTTTGTAGCATTTTCCTAGAGAAGCTGGCAGCTCATGGCTTAGACAGGTGCACTTTTCCCTGGGTTAAAAACTGGGTGGATGGCCGAGCCCAGAGTTGACGTGAAGGGAGCTAAATCCAATTGGCAGCTGGTCACAAGCGATGTTCCCCAGGGCTCAGTGCTGGGGCCAGTTCTGTTTACAATCTTTATTGATGATCCATATGAGGGGATTGAATGCTCCTTCAGTAAATTTGCAGACACCAAATTGGGTGGGAGTGTCAATCTGCTTGAGAGTAGGAAGGTTTTGCAGAGTGATCCGGACACAGATGAAGATATGTTACTATACTCATCAGTGCTATTGTGCTTTCCATACTGATCCTCCTGACTTTTTCTCCATATCTTGATTTTTTATTAGTTCATTTCAAAGAGGTGTTTTGTGTTTTGTTGGTTATTCGGGTTTTTTTCTGTTCCTCCATATTGAATTTTCCATACAGATGCCCTGCTTCTTGTCTCACAACTATAAAAATATCGGTGAAATGTGAAAGTTAAATGTTTTCCTCCAGTGACAAACATATGAATCACTTGTTAACACCGGATGCAGTTTTTCACCTGCCCTCTACAGCGGGAAGTGATGGACCCTCATCATGTGAATCTGATATTTATTTGAGCCTTTCAATTCAAAGGTGGATCAGGGCAAAAGTGGTATCCTTTTCTGCTTGCTTGTACTTCTACTGCCTTATAAAAAAGGTTGTAAATCTTGCTCTATGTTGACCGCCCATTTTAAAAACTTCCACGGTCTTGCAGTTGAAGATCACCCCTATTTGAAAGGCTGGTCGTTCTGCCAGTGCTGTCAATAGAAACACCTTATCTCTTCTCTGGATGCTGTGGAAGAAAAGATCACGTCAGTACACTTCTGCAGCCACTTGGCTCTTACTCTTCTGCAAAATAGTAGCATGTAATTATGTTGCATTACAAAGCAGGTATTTAAGACAAGTTCTGCAAAGCAAAGCATCTTAAGCCTATGCTTAACTATTAACGTCTTTTTTTTGTTAAATTATGAACCCTATAAATATTTTCAAATTGCCATGTACAAAAGATACTACAAAGCTGCACAGCCCTTAGTTTAAAAGCCTTGTCAATTTGTCATCTTGGGATTTCATGTCCATCAATCTTATCGCTGAAACATGTTATGTTCAGAACAATGAATGAAATGTCCTGTCTATAAGAGAGTAATAGCTTCTAGAAATATGAGACCACTATTATAGATAGTGGTTGCTAAAACTAATAGAATATAAATGCAATGGGAACAAAAATCTCAGGAGAACCCATAAGAAAAGGACAAAAGAAAACAAAAATAAATCTTGTTAGGCAAAAAGTAGAAATAAAATAGTGTAAGTAAGAGAAAATAGTCAGAATGTGTATTTGCAGGGCGACAGAAAAGCATTCTATTGAAAGAAAATATGAAACACAGATAGTCAAAGGAACAGTACACAAACTTCTTACCAGTGCTTATACTTTACTATTTAGGCTATTTTGTCACTGGAAAGGAATTAGGTTTGCAACATAAACACATAAGACATCATCCCCTCTCCCATTCTGTTTCTCAGATATTTCTCAGTACTCCGAAATTAACAAAACAACTGAAAAAGGAGAAAATAATAAAATTCTGTGAAAGTTTTTGGTATTTCTTTAACATACTACTTTGATTCACATAACATTGTGTTAAACTCTGTGCATATGTATTACAGTGAATGGATGACACAGAAAACTGATATCATCTTTACTTACTAACCAGATTATGTGAGATTTTTGCTATACAAAAAAAGCAGAACTGCCATGGGTGAGACAAGTCAGTAATGAAAGATAATCAGTCGTTATATTTTATGACTAATTGTTAAAGAAACATTTGATAAGTACAAATTATAGGCAGCTCAGTATTTCTAAGAAAGTGCCATAAATAACCACCAGAACTAAGACTTTTAGTTTTTCCTCATTTAACAAGCACATGGAAGCAGTCACAATTTGAGACTTTCTTTTCATCAGGGAGATGAACCAGAGATCAAACAAGATGTCTTGTCCCCATCAATTGCTTACTTTTTCTGCAGTTACATAGAGATTCCTACCAGCACACATGGTATTTAGAAGTCTATTTGCTGTTCACCTTCAGTAGGAATTAATTTTTTAGTAAGTATCTATGCCTCAGAATTTTAATTTTGATAAAAAACTAATGATGACTGCCTTTGTAATCAGACCGATGCCCTTGTATAAACTCCTTTGAAGTCTGAAAATGACACATATTTTGAATAGTGTGTATAAACTGTAGAGGATGATACAGTGAGGTGTCTACTTCATCTCTTATGCATTATCAACTGATAAAAATCAGATGTTACTGCACACTCTGTTACTGGGACCCATTATAACAGAGATGCTGTATTATGGAAACCCCCTTTGGCTTTCATTAATTCAATACAAAACTGAAACTTGCAGATTCAGTAAGGTTGCTTGTGATAATTTAACTGGCCTTGTAGGGCAAGAGCATTGATTTGTTTCACTTGGATAAAGACAGGAACACTGCAAGAGAAGGTTTTGTGTTTGGAGGTCAATGACATCCAAGGAGATATTATTCCCGTTATGTCTGGGAAAAAAAAGGCAGTTGACCAATACGCATTAAATGATCTCCCTAACTGTTATGTGCTTACCAGGAGACGTTACAGAGTCAGCGAAAGTATTCATGAACACTCTGAAATTACGAAGCAGGTAAACTGCACGAGTAATATACATAAATAGCACTACACCAAACAAAAGTTAATTTCCAGCTGTGAAAAGCCTGTCAAGAGTTTTCAGTTGGTAAAGACAGCTTCTTGATACCTCATCATGGGAAAAAATATAACAGGTGCAGGAAACTAAAAACCACACATAAAGAGCATTCATACTTCAGAAGAGCAATGCTGAAGCAACACAGTAAGTATTCATCCTGATTCACTGACTCTCTGTGGAAGGCAGAGCTGTGTACAGTCTTAGTTTGCCTAATTCTTTTAATGAAATGGCTTCGGTATGTTTTTGCCTAATTATCAAAGACACACACTGTGTGCTTCCAGTAATGTGGTGTGAGGTTCTCCTCAGGTTTGCACCATTCAAGTAGCAACAGAGAAAACTCCATACTCAGGTCAGCTTCGCAAAAAGGCATGTCTATCAAGGAGTTTCTAAGAGTTTTAGAGGACTACCTAAGTATTCTGATCCCAAATTTTAAAAAAAGCTATTTTTCCTTAAGCTCAAGTCTTACAGCAAAAATAAAAACAAATGAAAGAACAAACAGCCCGAACATACATGTCATACATGCAGCTACTTCTGCCTAGATCAGGGGGTTTGTATGGGATATATCCAAATGAGAGATAAGGAATATGTCCCCTGCAGAGAAGGGCTTGAGGGTGTGGGAGGATGAAAAACTGAAAATGAGCTGCATAAGAAGAACTGCGGTGAAGAGAGAGATGATTCTGCCCCTCTACTCTGCTCTTGTGAGATCCCACCTGGAGTACTGTATTCAGTTCTGGGGCCACCAGCATAAGAAAGATATGGACCTCCTAGAGCGGTTCCAGGGGAAGGCCATAAAGATGATTGTGAGGTTGGAACATCTTTCTTGTGAGGACAGAATCACAGAATCATATGGGTTGGAAGAGACACCCGAAGACCATCTCCAGCTCCTCTGGAAAGCAAGTTCATCTGCAGCAGGTTGCACAGAAATGCATCCAGGCAGGTTTTGAGTATCTCCAGAGGAAGAGATTCCACAACCTTTCTGGGCAGCCTGTTCAAGTGCTCTGTCATCCTAAAAGTAAAGAAGTTTTTCCTTATGTTCTGGTGGAAATTCCTGTGCTCCAGTTTGTTGTGTATCATCCCTGGGCACCATTGAAAAGAGTCTGCCCACATCCTTTTGACACCCACTATTTAAGTGTTGATAAGTGTTGATAATATCCCCTCTCAGTCTTCTCCAGGCTAAATATAGCCAGGACTTTCAGCCTTTCCTCATAAAAGAGATGCCCCTGTCCCCTAATCATATTTGTATCCCTCTGCCAGACTTCCTCCATTAATTCCTTGACTTTCTTGAGCTGTGTTACCCAAAATTGGACACATTACTCCAGATGCAGCCTCATGAGGGCAGAGCAGAGGAGAAGGATGACCGCCCTTCAGAATACCATTGGCCTTGTCGGCCATGAGGACACACTACTGCTTTATGGTTAACTTATTGTCCACCCTTCTCCGCAGAGCTGCTTTCATGCCAGTCAACCCCTAAACTGCATTGGTTCATGGAGTTGTTCCTCCCTAGGTGCAGGGTTCTATGCTTGCCTTTGTTGAATTCCATTAGGTTCTTCTGTTCAACTTTCCAACCTGTCCAGGTCTTGCTGAATGAAAGCACAGCATTCCAGTGCATCAGCCACTTCTCCAAAACACTTTGGTTCCTCATCCAAGTCATTGATGAAAATGCTGAACAAGATTTGACCCAGTACTGATCCCTGTGCCAAACCGCTGACCAAAGGCTTCCAAACAGACTCTGCACTGCAGATCACAACCTTCTGAGATGTGCTGTCCAGACAGTTCTCAATCCATCTCACCTAACCTACACTTTGTAAGCTTATGTATGAGGGTGTTAAGGGAGGCAGTGTCAAAACCCCTGCTGAAGTCAAGGCAGACAACATCCACTGCTTTCCCCTCATCTACCCAGCCAGCTATGCCATTATATAAGGCTATCAGACTGGTAAATCATGATTTTCCCTTGGTGAACCCACATTGACCACTCCTGGCAACTACCTTTTCTTCCAGATGCTTGCAGATGACATCCAGAACGAGCTTTTCCACCACCCTTCCAGGGTGACTGGACTGTAGTTTCCTGGGTCCTCTTCTTGCCCTTTTTGAAATTTGGAGTGACAGTTTCTTTATTCCAGCCCTCAGGCACCTCTCCTGTTCTCCATGCTCCTTCAAAGATAATGGAGAGTGGTTTATCAATAACATCTGCCAGCTCTCTCAACACTTGTGGGTGCATCCCATCAGCAGGTGTCTAGTTTCCCTAAATGATCTCTAACCCAATCATGCTCACCCAAGTTACAGTCTTTCTTTTTCCAGACTTCCTCTCCTTCCTCCAGGGCCTGGGATTCATGAGGGCTGACCTTAGCAGTAAACACCCAAGCAAGAAAGGCATTCAGCAACTCTGCTTTCTCTACATCCATCGTCACGAGGGCACTCACCTCATTCAACAGCAAGCTCATATTTTCTCTAGTCTTCTTTTTGCTGCTGATATACTTGGAGAAGCCCTTCCTGTTGTCCTAGAAAACCAGACACCCATCTACAAGAAGGGCTGGTAGGAGGATCTGGGAACTACAGGCCTGTCAGCCTGATCTTGGTACCAGGGAATATAATGGAGCAGTTCATTTTGAGTGCACTGACCAGGTGTGTGCAGGGCAACACAGGTTTGTGAAATGTAGGTCCTGCTTGACCAATCTGATGTCATTCTATAACCAGGTGACCCATGTAGTGGATGAGCAAAAGGCTGTGAATGTTATTTACCTTGAATAAAGCCTTTGGCACTGTCTCCAACAGAAGTGTGCTAGAGAAGCTGGCAGTTCATGGCTTGGACAGGTGTACTCTTCACTGGGTTAAAAACTGGCCGGGTGGTCGAACCCAGAGAGTTGTGGTGAACAGAGATAAATCCAGCTGGCAGCCAGTCTCAAGTGGTGCTCCCTAGGGCTCAGTCTTGAGGCCAGTTCTGTTTAATATCTTTATCAATGACCTGTATGAGGGGATTGAACGCTCCCTCAACAAGTTTGCAGATGACATGAAATTGCATGGGAGTGTTGATCTGCTCGAGGGTAAGAAGGTTTTACAAAGTGATCAAGGCCAAGTGCATGAAGTTCAACAGCACCAAGTGCTGGGTCCCTGCACTTTGGTCACAACAACTCTACACAATGCCACAGTCTTGAGGAAGAGTGGCTGGAAAGCTGCCTGGTGGAAAATGACCTAGGAGTGCTGGTAGACAGCTAGCTGAACATGAGCCAGCAGCGTGCCCAGGTGGCCAAGAAGGGCAACAGTATGCTGGCTTGTATCAGAAATGGTGTGGCCAGCAGACATAGGGAGGTGATCATTCCCCTATACTCAGTATTGGTGAAACCTCACCTTGAATATTATGTTCAGTTTTGAGGTCCTCACCACTAGAAGCTGAAGCATGTCCAGAGAAGGTCAATGAAGCTGTTGAAGGGTCTGGAGCACAAATGTTATGAAGAGCGGCTGAGGCAACTGGGTTTGTTTAGTCTGGAGAAGGGGAGGCTGAGGGGAGACCTTATTGCTCTCTACAGCTACCTGAAAGAAGATTATTAGTGAGACAGGTATTGGTGTCTTCTACCAAGCCAACAAGTGATAGAATGAGAAAAAACAGCTTCAAGTTGCATCAGGGGAGGTTTAGGTTGGATATTAGGAAAAAATTCTTTAGTGAAAGAGAGATGAAGCATTGGATTAGGCTGCCCAGATCAAGCTCAGTCCTCACATTGTGTAAACGTTCTTCTTTCATTTGAGTTTTTCCATAAGCTCATAGTAGGCATGTCTCCTGCCTCTTTTGCTTGATTTCTTAGTTCTAAGAGTGCACTGCTCTTGAGCTTGGAGGAAAAAGTGCTTGAATACGGACCAAATCTCTTGAACCCCGCTACCTTCTAAAGCCCTAACCCATGTAACTCTTCTGAGTAGGTCATTAAAAAGGCTAAAGTTAGCTCTCCTGAAGTCCAGGGTGGTAAATCTGCTTATTGTTCGACCCCTTCTGTGCAGGATCCTGAACTCCACCATTTCACGGTCACTGCAGTAAGTACAACAGTGTCACTCATATTAGCCTGCCCCTTAATTCTTACCAATAAGCTCTCGATTCACATGAAGAGCAACTCCACCACTTTGACTTGCTGGCCTGTCTTTTCTGAAGAGCACATCTCCATCCACGACAGAATTCCAGTCGTGAGTTATCCTACCATGTCTCTGTAATTACAATGAAATCATAGCCTTGCAAGTGATACGCTAAGAGAGATGACATTATTCGGTCTTGCGAAGAGAAGGCTCTAGGGAGAACTTATAGCAGTCTTCCAGTACTTAAAGGGGGCCTACAGGAAAGAAGGGGAGGGACTCTTTATCAGCAAGATGTAACAGTTTTAACTGAAAGAGGGTAGATTTAGATTAGATATAAGGAAGAAATTATTTATGGTGATGGTGGTGAGACTCTGGAAGTTGCCCAGAGAACTTGTGAGTGACCCCTCCCTGGAAGTGTTCAAGGCCAGGTCGGATGAGGCTTTGGACAACTTGATCTGGTGGAAGATGTCCCTATCCAGGGCGGGGGGATGGATCAGGATGATCTTTAAGGTCACTTCCAACCCAAACCATCCAGTTATTCTGTGATTCTATACTGGAAGTGAAAGTGTGACTCCTAATATAGAGGCATTCCCAAGTCAAGTTTAAGCTACACAGCTGAACACAGTAACTGGTATACAGGCCTACCAGGGATACTGGACATATTTTTAGATTTTTAGCATGTGTTCAAGTTGCAGGTCCACATTTTCCTTCAGTCATAAAATCCAGTCTGAGTATTGCATAAGGTAAAAATATATCCTCTTCCGAAGATCTGGTTTCCATTCATCAAATTCCAATTTCTAATAATTAGCACAAAGACAACCAAAACTCAGTCCAAGTCTATTTCAATAAGTGATTCAGTCTACTGCCTGCATCTTGGCCATTCAGCTTGTCTAGGACAGTGGGTAGTGTAACCCAACAGACTGTTGCTATAAAGTTTTCCCATACAGATTCATTGAGGCGCATCTTTTCTGGCACGTTTGTGCATAGCAGTTGTGATTACAGTAACATGGGCTGAAAACTCAACCCCTGAAGTAGCAAAACTAAGTCTGGCCAAGGTATTTTTTACTAGTCTGTCATAGAAGTAATGATCTGATCTTCCCTGGGATCAGTTAAGAGTCTGTCCTTTTGTTTATAGTCTGATCAAATTATTTTTTTGGGATCCTTTCTATCAAATGTTTTCATCATTTTGATTACCCGGTCTAATAAATTTCTTTTGTTCTCGTGTTGCACACATGTGACTGTGTTGTGCAGTTGCTGAAATAACAGAGAGTTGTTACCGTAAAACGTACAAATTAAGACTTATATTTACTTATGCCACACAATGACCTAGGAACTGTCACAATTTATGCTGTGGCATCTTGGAAGGGTCTAAAAACAACCTCCAGATTCAAGCAATGAAAAGCAGCTTTTCACACAAAGCTGTTACCAATAAATCCTGTATAAGAAAGTGTTTAAAATGTTTGCAAGCAGAGAAAAATAATTACGTTTCACCAGTTACTCTGATGAATTTTGCAGTGGAAGTCTGGAAGTCTAGCAAAACATGAGAGTATAACCACACAGCAGAAATAACAGTATTGGGTTTTTGTACTAACCCTATTTTAAGTTTCTTTTAACACTGAACACAGAAGACAGGAGAACCTATTTATGTAACTTTGAAGGGTTTAGGTCTCACCTAAGAAAAACATGTTGGAAACTTCCGAAGAGACAGCCTGAGGATACTTGTCATTTTTTTAATTGGTAAATGAAAAAAATCCAAACCCCAAAATCTGAGGATATCTGGTATACTTAGGCTAAGCTATGCCTGCCCCTCTGCGCAGATCAGAAGAGAAAGAACAACGTGAATCCAAAAACACAGAGTAGGGTAAAGCAAAGGTAGAGAGTTTGAGGTTTGAGTGTATTCTATAAAGCACAAGAATGAAATTGGCTGGCTTCAGCTGTTTCAACATTCCTATTTCCATATGGTAAAAAAAAATGCATTGCAGAAATCTCATAATTTTTTGACTGACTCATCTCTACATTTACCCAAAAAGCTATTTCTGACTCAAATGGAAGAACGGTTACACTATTGTTTTTGCTGGTTAGGAACAGTAACAGACCTTGTCCCTTAGTTTCCCTGTGGGGAAAACAACAAAAAAAAAGTCAACCAAACAAAAGAGTGGAGTTAATTTTCTTTAAGGGCATTATCTACTCAGTGTGAGGAAATTACAGTTCTGTAATTTTCACACTAATGCAGCAGAAGCTCCCATCCCTACTCTGTCTAGCTGGGGTTTAGAGACCAGTGCTGCAAATTTGAAATAAAAACAGAGGAGCCCTTCACTGGGAGCAGTCACTTAATGTGCAATCAGCTGTAAACACAAGATTTCCTCTATGTAAGTACTAGTTCTTCCTTCAGGTATAAGAAAAAAGCTTTTCTTTTCCAATTTCCAGATCTCCAAAGCTAGTAGAGGAGAATTAGACGTCCATAAACACAAGTAGTTCATTCTCTTCTCATTCACACTGGAGTAATGCAGTTTTATTGACTGGCACGCTCTCCTTACTTGCAACCTAACTCCCCTACTTGTTGCAGAAGATAGATTAAACCCTCAGCTGGTGCAAATCACAGTGCTCTGATGGCTTTATTGGGGCTGCATCAATCTGCACTTTTTAGGAGTCAAACTATTCTATTCTTATTTTCTAAATGGTAGATTTGCAAGCCAGTGAAATACTTATTTGTTTTACCACTGACCACACTGGGGCCACACTCTTTCCACACTGCAGAAATTGAGAGTTGAAGTTAAACTCTATCCAACTCACAAATAATTTTATGGCATGTGACATCATCTTTGAAAATAATCTGCTTGTGTTCTGATTTTATAGCAAATTAATGACACTGCAAGTGAAATTAATGTCTGTTTTCAGTATTATTCAGTGTTTTTTCCACTCGTAGCTGATCTCCCCTTGGTGATGCAGATGACTTTATACATTAAGACTGTACCAAAATAATTCTTCACTTAAAATATTAACTCTCTAAGTTTTCTTTAAATATTTTACTATCCTAACATTTCTCGTATTGATTCAAAAGTAGTAAAAATTAAACAGAGTGTTGCTTTCATTGATGCATGATATTCAGTTTCTAATGTAGTTATTAAGGAAATGCTTTGTTAAAAATCTTGCATTATTTATCTGGAACAGTAATGAAATCATAATTAATGTGCACTTGTGGTTCCAGATGAATTCCAAATTGAGAAAAACTTTTATTCCTCCCTCAGACACAGGAACGTTTCAGGATCAGTAAGCTAAATGACCAGCATTATTGCATTAGTAATTTACACTCCAATTAACAAACTGGGCACAGATAAAATTTCAGGAGAAATAGCACTGTATTGCATGAAATATATCTACAAAGTTTATTGTCTTTCACTAACCCCTAGATTTCCAGCCATTGCAGTCTCAGCATATACGTTATCCAAACTTACAGCTGAATTATATCACTTATTTGATACAAACTTGATATAAACAGTTGTTTAAGGAGTTAGCGAATGGGACCCTCTGGGAAATGCTCTCAGGGACAACGGTGCTGAACAGAGTCATCGTGTTTTCCACATAGAAGAAGTTAGGAAAAAGAGGGTAAGAGACCAACATAGGTCAGTAAGGTCCACTTGATCAAACTGAAGTGTAAGAAGGAAATGCACACGCAGTGGAACTAGAGACATATTTCCTGGCAATAATATAGGATGGTATCTAGATGTGTAGGGATCAGGTCAGAAACGCACAGTTGGAGCTGAATCTAAATATTTAGAATGTTTACTACAGGTACATTGGCCAGAAAATGAAGATTAAAGAAAATGTACCCTCCCTGACAAATAAGACAAATAAGAGAGCTGATGACATTTGACAAGAAGGCTGAGGTATTCAAAAATATTTTTTCCTCAGTTTTCAGTGGTAATCTCTTTTCCTACATCTCTCAAGACCATGAACCTAAAGGCAGAGACTTAGGGAATGAAGAATCTCCCATCACAGGAGAAGATCAGATTTCAGACTACCTGAGGAACCTGAACATATGTAAGTGCATGGGATGAAAGGAGATGCATCCAAGACTCCTGAGGGAACTGGCTGATGCAGTTGCCAGGCCATTCTTCATCATATTTGAAAAGTCGTGCCAGTCAGACAAAGTCCCCAGTGACTGGAAAAAGGGAAACATCCCACCCATTTTTAAAAAGGAAGACCCTGAGAACTACCAATTGGTCAGCCTCACCTCTGTACCTGACCATAGAACAGATTCTCCTGAAAAACCTGTTGAAGCATATGGAATACAGGAAGGTCATTAGAGATAGTCAACACAACTTCCCTAAGGGCAAATCATGCCTGGCTAATCTCATGGCCTGCCACAATGGAGTAATTGCATCAGTGGAGAAGGGTAGGTTTAGATCGGACATAAAGAAGGAATCCTTTATGATAATGGCACTGAGCACTGAAACAGGTTGCCTAGAGAAGCTGTGAATGCCTCATCACTGGAAGTGCTTAAAGTCAAGTTGGATAGATGGCTTTGAGCAACTTGATCTAGTGAAAGATATTGTGATTGGACTAGATAATATTTAAATGTTCCTTCCAACTCAAACTATTCTAGGGTTCTATGATACTATGAACTTTGTGCATTACATTTGTGTATGGTTAACATGGCACAAAGGACTTGACAATACACCCTTTAGGACCATTACAAAATTACCAGAACAGCAAATAGGTTGTGAACTGCCTGGCGTTGGGATGGTTGTCCAGGCAATGAGGTTGTGTTCTTATGTGCTCTCTCAGTTCTTAAATCAGGATTAGATATTCATCTGAAGTAACTAAACCATCTTAGCTGGTTTCTTTCCTATCTTTTCCCAACTCCAGGCACCTGCCTTCTCATTTTTGTACCAATACTATCCAATATAATTTTCTAGCATAAGCAAAATAAATTAAGGAACAAACTTGCTAGAAAATTTTAACAGAGTTGGTTTTTGGTTTGCCGGGCAGCCAAGCACAACACAAAGATTGGTTAAAAGTGGTCAGGGAAACATGTAGCTACATAAGCTACCAGAAAGTTCCAGAACAACTGCTGCAGACCTTTCAGTGGGTGTTTTACATGAGACTATCTTCTTCCTGTGAATTCTGATATTACTGCCTTGGGAGGTAAAATGCTTGATTTAATATTAAAGTAAACTAGTAAGGATGTACATCATTAGTGTGTAATTCTTACCTACAACATGTGAAAGCAATCAAAGAGCCTACATAAAGAAAGGGACTGTTTAGAAAATCCACTGTGTTTTCCATGAACACTAATATCTCATGCTCTGTACAATTCAGTATCCAGCTCCTCCCACCGCGTCATGGCTAACATATATATTTCAGTCATGTTTACACCAGAAGTGATATAACGTCTTCAATTATCACACAACACACATGCACATCAAGCATTTACAGCTTCATGCCAACTCAGATGTCTATTTATCGTCTGCTCATAAGGTGAAATCTGTGTTATCTTGATTTGGCCCTTCTCTACTAGCAATCAGTACACAGTAAAATAACACCACAAGAAAAGGGAAACTTAATTTGGGGTGATTAGGGATTTATTTTCTTGAAGCCGTGTTTCCATATTTTTCCTTTTTTTGTAGAGGAATATCTTCTGAGATAGTCAGGATTCTGTCAGAGACTAGTGAGCCAAGTGAATACAGAAACCCAGTTACTAAATTTGGTTAGAAGAATATGGTGCTGAAGCCTCTGAGCTTGCAAGTGTTTGATGTTTTATTTTTTACTCTCCTGAGCCTCCATAAATAAAAGTTTAGAAGCCCATTTGATTCATTTGAAATATTTTCACTGAACAAAACATTAGCTCCTCAAAGAGAACAATTACATAATATATTTATGGGTTTAAAAACTGCTATATGCTCATACTGTATGGATTTATGTGCTTGAGGAAAGAAAGACCTAATGGATGTAATTTATAGTAGGCGTGTTAGATTGATACCCTTGTTTATTGATGGCAATAATATATTAATACTTGAAATGCAGTTCCATCTCTATTATTTATACATACTCTAAAACATTATTCATATTTATTCTGTTATGGTTTATCAGCATCATCTGCTCATTTCTACTATATTCTTACTGTAATTTTTTTTAGGGTTATACTGCATTTGCCTCCAACTTTGAAAACCCTGGGCAACCATAAATTCAGAACTTTAATGCAGTGGCTTAGTTTTTCTTAAGAGAGCAGAATGCATGTAGGTGTGGTAAACCTCCAAATAAAAAAGGTAAATAAATGTGAAGTGATGAATCAAAGGATTAAAAATCACACCAGACAGTTCATGGGGAATAAAAAAAAAAAGGAAAACATAAATTCTAGCTTTAAACATACCTTTGGGACAAGATATGTGCACAACTTTCCTCATCTTGTTCAGTTCAAATTGCATGAAACCAGCATGGAATGATGTCAAACTCCTTGTTAGGCTACCTGTCTTATGGATATACTGAAGCAGGATTTATACCCAGGATCTGGACTAAACATATTCACATCTGAATTTCCATTCAGATGTAAAAACAAGGCAAGGAAAGGTATATTAACCATCACATCCTGTTTGACCTGAGACTTTGCAAGACATCAGCAGTTCTGCTTCTAAACTTGACCAGAACTACTTTAGATTGAATGGTTAGGTGTCTAACTGCCATAAAAGCATACCAGAAAAAAAATAGAGGGATTTTAAGGTCTTTGATAAGCCCAGCCTGGTTGGATGCTGTGAATAATATTCTCACACACACACTCTGAGCAAAATTTTTTAGCTGATTCGTCTCAAATGCAGCTAAGAGAGCTAAAATGAGCTAGAAGCTTCATTTTACGTAACAATCCAGAAGAAGCAGTCACATGGGTGACATAGAATGAGTTTCTACCTCTCCTCTGATGAGGTTCAAGCCAAGAAAACACTCTAACCACCAGGTCATCAGAAAACACACCGAAGAAAGTTAGGAATATGGACTGGCACCCCTTTCCCCTACAAACATAACCAATAAGCTAGGTTTTTCTGACCCAAAACATTTTATTTTCCTCTGCTCAATCATAAAATGTGCATAGGAGACAAGAACTTGTACACAAACACAAAGCTGATGAGAAAATTTTGAGGACCTGTACAACACAAACCTTCCATACTGAAGAGTTCTTTAACAGCATTGAGAAAACTCCAATATATTAAAA
Organism: Dromococcyx pavoninus; assembly: GCA_033558185.1. Classification (NCBI taxonomy): domain Eukaryota; kingdom Metazoa; phylum Chordata; class Aves; order Cuculiformes; family Neomorphidae; genus Dromococcyx; species Dromococcyx pavoninus. Next base: position 864,013 of record JAUMJL010000102.1, on the reverse strand, counting down.
TGGCCCCTACCAACTCCTCAACCCCTCCGTAAAGAGAGAAGATCTCGCCAATTCTCTGCTTTCTGGCTGTTCCCTATTAATTTGTTCAGGATACAGACTTTCTGGGGCACTACCCTGAAATACACACTGTCGTGAAATATGCACTTTCCTTACATACTATAAAATGACAAAAGGGCCTTCAGCTCTGGGTTTCATATTCCAGTTCTGCAATACACCTTTGACTTCCAGGTGTTCATGTTCATTGGTTTGAATTCTCAATCATTAGTGGCATCAGGTCAGCTGTTCAACATACCCCCACAGAAAATCTCAGAAAAGCACTAAAAAACTTATCTTTCAATAACAATCTGATGTGAACATTAATTACTTTACTACCTAATTTCAAACTGATTCAGTTTTTAGTTCACTTACAACCAGTCTTTAATGAGGTGGTAAGACAAGATCTGCAGAGAGACCTTGGCTCTTCACAGATGCCCTACTTAACAGTTTTCCCCCTTTTTCACTTCCCAGCTGTTAGCAACTCCTTGCCTCCTGGAGGTTGTCACCCTTGCAGAACAATGTGTGTGATGATGTCTAATCCACTGCCAGCAAACCAGCTGCTTTAATTTAAACAGTTCCTATAATGGTTTAAATTAGCTTCGTTTGTTTGCCTGATCTGGATTCGGGAGTATTCCGAGATCACTTTAACCAGTCACAACTGTGGAAGGTGGAAATTTCAAACCAGACAAGAAAGACTTCCAGAGGGAGTAAGCAATAATACCTTCAGCTGATGCTGGTGCACTCAAAAGAGAACATCTGTCCATAAAATAAAATGCACTCTCAGAGACAGTAGTACTGGAGATTTTCACTACTGCATTACCAGATATTATGATTTGATCTGAATCAGGTGTGAACACATAATCACATTTTCATCAAATTAGCCATAGTAAGTGATCTCTGATCCAACAGCAAGTTAAAGAAGTGTAACAAATTATGTTTGATACAAGATAAAATTAGTCTGGAAAGTCACAGACAAAATACACTAAAACCACTTTGGGTGAGGAAGGTGAATTTGTATTGCTTTGGTGATTTGTATCATAGCAGTGAAGTATTTTTGATTCATATACATGTACTCCAGATCACATTTACCATCCTATGGAACCACAGTTTGACAGAAGCTTGTTCTAGAGTGTTTTGGGGTTGGGATTTTTTTTTGGGGGGAGATGTTGTTTTTTTCTTTTATGGTTTATGGTAAAAGAGTTCACACTTCCTACATTTTTGAAAGGCTCAGAGATCACCTTCTATAGGAACAAAGTTAAGGAAAAGGCAGTCCCTGTTTGTTGATGGAGCTATGGAGTAACTAGGATAGATTAGAGTCTCAGTAGTAGGAAAATCTGCAACAGCGTTGTTCGTATGAAATGCTGTCTTACTTCAGTTAAACCTATGATAATTTAATGCATTGATATCACTGGGACCACAACTGGAGTTAGAAACATCTTATGACAGGCAAAAGAACAACTACCCGAAACAACATTCATACATCAATGCAGCTATTGATTTACTCTGTATGGAAATCTTTGCACATTGATTTAAATTTTATATTATTTTGAAATATTCTGACTCGCCATCTTTACCCCTCCCCCCGGTCAAAGTCCAAGTTTAGAGTAAATTCTGCCATTGCTGACATCTTTGTGAGCTTCACTATTGATCATATCTTCCAGTAGGCCAGTGGGTTGAGCAAGAATCTCTTTTTGAAATTACTTTTTGAAGATCAAATATTTCAAAACATTTATTATGAAAATAATAATGCTGTTTGGGGCAGATGAATACAGGGAAGACTTAGATTTTCCTTAAACATTGCTTCCATTAACTATTTATTATGACAATAAAATAACCAACTGAAGGGGATGAGTAAAAATCAAAGTGACCTAGTCAATCATTCTTGAAGCAGAGTTGAAACCAAATCCAGATTAGAATTTTCAGTTGATGACTGCAAAGTTCAAAAAAGAAGTCTAGGAAGAACATTTCTTGAACTATGCAGGATTAAAAGCCCTAGTCCAGTATCAGATCAGAATTTTACCTGAACTTTTGGACCAGATTCTCAGCTATGCTGCAGGTCCTTTAAACACGTAAGACTAAAAGAAATTTATAAAACTCAATTAACTAGACTACTAAGGATGCCTTTAGACACAAGAAGTCTGTGTACCGGGATAAGTACTGCCTTGCAAGTTGTATAAATATGTTGAATAGTTGTGGGGAATTGCTGCAAGAACACAACTTGTCTCTGGTGATCCAAAACAGTTTTCATTTGACATCTGAGCCAAAAGTTTTTGCCTCCTGTCTGCTGGTTTGTGGTCCTCTCCCTCTGTGCAAATTTTAAAGCTAAAAAAAATAAATCACAACTTTAATTTACAAATCTGGAATTACTTTCTGTTTGTAAAAAGCAGAAATCCAAACAATTAACTCAAGACTGATTTTTGTGCTGTAAATACTCTAGTCTCCACTCTCTCAGTTTGATTTTGTTTGGGGGTTAGGGAGGGGATGTGTTTGAGGGTGGTGTGTATTTATTTATTTGAGTTTTCTGCTTCTGTGTTTCCTACAGGTACCAAAGAGCATCTGAGCTCGAGTAAATCTAGTAATTCAAATACATAAGAAGATACTATCTCATCCCAGAAGATATCTGAAAACTTGCAGCCACTTTTTATGACTCAGTTTTATGTCTTCAAATTACTGGCAGCTAAGTATCATGAATTCATGATCATCTTTGCAGTCAAGGACATAATGGGACCCTCTCTCTAAGAATCCTTTTCTACTATAAAAAGGCTACAGATTTTTCTACTCCAGTAAAGCAGTAATATTACATACCCTGGAGCACCATCTGCTGGTACCCGATCAACCCTTTAGCTACTAGAGTACTTGAAAACTTTTTTTCTCGGTGAGCACTTTGTATTTTCTGTGATTTGGAGTCTTTGGGGATAGAGCTGGTGTTTTAATAGAAAGAGGAGAAGTTGTCTAAATAGCAAATAGATTCATACAATTTCCAGCCCCCCTCAGCACATGCATTATGCAGGTATCTTCTTTTTTTGACAGCTCACCCTTATAACGTAGCTATATCTCAGAACGCATGGGACAGCTCAGAAGCTTGTAACAACCAAACTTTAAGAACAGTCCATGGCAACAGGGGCTTGGCTATGTAGACTCACTTGGGAGGACAGGAAGAAAAGGTCAAATAAGACACCAGAAGATAAATGTAGAAAGGGATCTTAATAAACTATGTAGGTTTATCTCACAATGTCCATCGTCATTATAGATCTAGTATACAGCAATAATCACAGAATCATAAGGTTGGAAAAGACCTCTGAGATCATCAAGTCCTACAGTACCTGTCCCATTCCTAAACCATTATCCCTAAGAAACTCACCTACCCGCCTTTTAAACACCTCCAGGGACAGCGTCTCAACCTCTTCCCTGGGCAGCCTGACCACAATTTCCGGATGTCCAGTCTAAACATCCCCTGGTACAACTTGCGGCCATTTTCTCTCATCCTATCACTCGTCACTTGCGAGAAGAGACCAGCACCTACCTTGCTACAACCTCCTCTGAGGCAGTTGTAGAGAGTGATGAGGTCTCCCCTCAGCCTCCTCTTCTCTAAGCTACACAACCCCTGTTCCCCCAGCTGCTCCTCATAGGACTTGTTCTCCAGCCCCCTCTGCTGCAGTGGTGCCTAGGGAGACAATGGGAGCCACTGTTACTATGTTGTCCTCGCAGTCTCTCCAATATTTGACCTACCTATTGAACACAGTTGACAGGGAGTTTCTATTTGAAATGGCTTACATAAAATGCAGCCTATGAAAACTGGCTTGGTCATAGTCCAATAAAATAGGCACGCTTACATTCTGTCTGGGTTCTTCTGGCTAGCTCAGGGAACCGCCTAGTGCATCGGAGTCATCACAAGCAGCAGTTCCACGGTAGTACTATTATCTTTCCAGATTGTTGGGGCTAAACAGAGCCTCAAGTATAGGTTTCTCCCTAGTTTTGGCTGAGATAGGGTTAATTTTCTTCCTGGTAGCTGGTATAGTGTTGTGTTTTTAATGTAGAATGAGACTGATGTTGATAATACATGGAAGGGACACAGCCAGGATAGCTGACTTGAACTTTGCAAAGTGACATCATGCCCAGAATGTAAATTTGAGGGAGGTTGGCTGAGGAAACTGCAGCTCAGGAACTAGCTGGGCATCAGTCATCATATGGTAAGCAATCGTGCTGTGCACCGCTTGTTTTGTATATTATTTTATCATTATGATAATTATTGTGGTTATCTTCGGTCCTATTAAACTGTGTTTATATCAACACGTTTGACCTTTTTATTTGTCTCCACTCTCTTCCTCATCCCACTGATGGGGGAGTGGGCCAGTGGCTGCCTTCTAGGTTAAATTTCAATACCCTGGGAAAGACACAGCCCAATCAAAAACCTCAGAACACAGATTCCCAAAGAAAATAATAAAAAACCTCACAACCACACCCTAAGATCTCACAACTATATCATAAGTAAATTACTTTAATCACTACTAAATAAAGTTTTTCAATTTCTTCATCACACTGGAAATTCTGGAAAATCTATTTACATTTTCTAAGCACAATGAATGTTTTTAGAAATTTCCATGGAGGAGGATTTTGGTTTCCAAACAGCTCTGGTGCTGAGCAAGATTCCTCTGTGCATTGCTGTCTTCCTAAAGCCTGCCATTGCTAGTCATTCCTTTGGGAAAGAAAAGAGGCTAAAACTTTCCTCTCTCTCTCCCCAAATAACACACAAAGTCATCTTAATATCTTCTGCAGCCATAGTGATTTCAGCAAATGTTTTCAATGGGCCCTGTAACTTCTGAATTTTGATTAGTTCAACTCCCAACTCCCAGCAGTATTGCTTCACTTAGCATAAATTATTAATTTATTACAGAGTATTTCAAGGGGACAGAGGAATAATTCAGCTGGATAAAGACATCAGCTTTAAAAATGAGAGTGAACCTCCCATGTAGTGAGAGGGGGAAATTTCTATTCACAGCTTTTTGAATGAGAACAGGTAGAAAAGTGACTCAACTGCACATGAAAACTCCCCAACTTCATCCCTAAATTAATTATTCAATGGATCAGAGCCTCAGTTGGTAAAAATAATGAATATTAAATCTATACTTCTTTACCTCGGAGGGCATCTTTAAGCACTTGAAGCGGACTGGGTGGTTTTCTTGTGTGATTTTCTTTTACTTCCCGAAAACATTTTTTAGAACAAAAATTCAGAATGGAAAGTATCACAAGGAAAGCTATGCTATATCATGATTTTATTGTGTATCCAAAGCTGATGAGACCATCTCATGACACCAATGGACACTCTTCCCTGAAACAAGCAGAAAAAGGAAGCAAAATCGGGGGGAAGGGGGGGAGCTGGGCGGCAGCAAGGGGATGCCTGGCATTTCACAGTTTTACCAGAGCACCGGAATTTAGCTTTTACAACTTGCACCACAAACACTTGCATCTGCTGTTCACACATGCAAAAAAACTACCCTCAAGCATTTCCACAATTGGCAGTGGATTGTTTCAGTAATCTGTGCATGCCAGGCACTTTCACACATATCACCAGTGGCAGGTCAGCAGTGAGCTGTGCCACAGGCTGCCCCTTGTTGCTCCTTGGGCCTGCTCTGTTTAGAACTGTTTTGCAGCACCAGCAAGCTTCCAAGTGCTGTGGCTGGTACTGAAACACTGTAGCCCCTTAAAAGCAATAATTATTGGAGGCTAATGCTGTCATAACAATCCTACCTTCAATCTTAATCAATATAACCCAAATCAATGTTCTCAGCTGTGCAGTGATAGATTTCAAATAACTGTTCACTTAACTTTTGTCCTGACATTGACCAGATTGGGTCAATGAGAGCTCCTGAGGCAGGAAGCCAACACTACCCAGGAAAATGAAATATTTAAAGCAAAATTGTATCTGACAACTGTGGCAGTAGGACTAAAAATAATAAATAAATCATATTTACTGTTCTTCCACTCCTCTTCTTCTGTGATTCCCTTTTTCCTTTCCCTCCCTGCCTCACCTCCTCAGGCAGCCAAAAATACCCATAACTCTCTGTATACTGCACTGGAAATGACACAGCTGATTGAGTTACTGGTGCAAAAAAACAATTCAAATACTGCCATCAAATGCCCAACAGACCTGTTCGCAGCACAGACAAGAATCAGCTGCAGCTATATGTGGAGGTGTGGATGTTAATATACAGCATATATCAGCCATGGATGGGGGAGTAGGAGTCTTTCTGGTACAGTGTCAAAACGGTTAACAAATCTGAATGCACAGGTAAACACAGACATTCTCCTGGAGACAGCAAAGATGCATTAGTCTTTGTGGACTGGCTTCGGTCTCTGTAAGGCCTATCTAATTTCCTGGCATGCCCCAAAATTAAATTTAAATACTATGTCTTGGTTCAGCACTTACTTAAGTATGTTGGCAAGGGCTTCAGGAGAAGGTACACTTAAACACATGGGATTGTGGTCAGCACCTGCACGGGCTGACGTTAACGTGAGGGTCTGTCAGTTGATGCACCCAAAACAGTACAACATGGTCTTGCAATTGCCGGGAGAAACCTGCTCACCAGTGACCCCCAGGGCACAGACTACCCAAAGGATCCATTCCTGCCCTGCTTACATAAGGAAGTCAGACCCCTGCTGCCTCCCTGGCTTACTGGTACCAAACAGCTTTCTCCTCTTTCACTTTTAAGCTTTCAAGTCAAACCTGGCAGGAAAACTGATCCAGATGTGCACTAAGCAATGCATCCATTTTTGTTCTGTTATTTGCTCAGGGAATGAGGGCATATGAATGAATAATCACATACAATTAATAGAAATAATAATGCTTATACTCACCTTTCAGACCTCAAAGACAGCTCAAAAGAACAGTGCTTACTAAGAGTGTCAATTTAGGATAAACAGAGGCTTCCTGCTCTCTGGAGAACACCACACATATGCTTAATTTCTGCTACAAACAAATGTTACTCTTCTGCTGATAATGAGATAATTTATTGAGCTTGTTCCCTGTCCCAAGAAAGAAAGAAGGCAAGAAGTGCATATGACCTTTCATAGTTCTCCACATCAATCACTGCTAGGACTGTAATTCTATTCCCACACACTGCCTAAGAATTAACTTCATGTACAGCTGATGCAGGGCAGCTCTGCAAGGTAATCTGCTTCCAGGGGCGTTTTTGAATGTACTTTAAAGTACTTAAGTGTAAAAGCTTTGTAAAATGAATAATCCGTCACAAATAATTACAGCTGCCCTTGGATGAGTTGGATGCTCAGTCAGAAACAGATGTGTGATACATTTAACATACTGGTTATGCATCAGCTTTTCTAGCAGAGGCTCCAGTTTCGATGGTAGATAGCAATTCCAGAGGGTATCAATGGGCAATCTGTTCGTGTAAGAAAAGGTAACAAAGGATGGCAAGAATGAAAAAGGAATTTAAAAGTAGTTTTACAGTGGTTACAGGGAAATGTGTCATTCTATTTACTTAATTTCTTATTTTCATGTGTCATTCACTATTCGCTGGCATTTGCTAGTTTTCTGGCACACAAGATCTTTTATCTCATTATGTTTGGCACCCATTTCCGTATTTAACTAGAACCTCTTGCTCAGTGGCATGGTAACAATTTCTTCCTGCTTGTAAAATAACTCTTTACTCTTTAGTGTAACAGTAAATAACTCCACTTTTCCCTCTCTGATTCTTTCAAGCAAGGTATTAGTCCTCATACATACTGAATATGCACCTGACCCAGCCCACTGTAATGTGTTCAGATATACGGTTCAGGTTTGGAAATGCAGCCTGGAAGGATTTGATTTTGACTTTCTTTACAGTACTCTCGTTCCTCACCTAATTCTTCAAAAGGTTGTATTTATTCACCAGTAACCCTCAAAGATCCCCAGACCTACGCAGGACAAAACATACAGAATTTAAAGACAAGCAGAGAGATTGCGACCTGTAATGAGATATGTCAAAATTAAAAGCAACTAGATGAGTTTGGGGACCAGAAGGCTAAAGTGAACAGAACACTTCTCTATTTTTGTGCAGTGTTTATTGGCAAATTACAAAAGTCTTTCCAGTGTAAGCTCAATCAACATGGAGTTGCTAATTCTTTCGCAATATCTTTGTGTGTCATCAGCCTTTGGGTCTAGGTGACATGAATCAGCTAGAGGGAGCTCTGTTGTTGAAAAAGCTAAAAGAAAAATACACTTGTGGTGTAGTGGGATAGGTGGTGGTTTTGTCTATCAGAAACAGAAGGGAAAATAGTCTGCAGGTTGTGTTGTCAGTTTTATGAGTATGTTGCTCAGTACGTTTAAGATATTCAAAAAGGTCACTAGGTCAGCAAATATTTAACTGAAAGGGTACTACTAAATCATCAGCACATACACCCTGCAGTATGAAAATATTATAAATATGCAAGGTGGGAGCTTTGGATATTTTTGAACCATACTTAAACAATATCTGCAAGAGACTTCAAATAAACTCTCTACTAACAGTTGTGTGACTATGGAATCTGCTGGTCGAAGGAGGAATCCTTTGGTTTATGATGGTATTTGTTGTCCAAATCCACTTATGTCCTGTTAAATCCTTTGCCTTGATAGACAAACAGTAGTTTTGTGTTTATTGGACATAAAATATGTGTACCCTAAAGTCCTTAATGGGGAGAGGGTCCTGCAGCTCCTTATACTAAACTGTGCTTGGAATATATGTTTTTTAATCTTAGTCATAATTCTAGGCTTGACTCTTGCAAGATGAGTTTAATTGTTTCCCAGAAAAAGAAAACAGTGCAGAGGAGGGGCGAAATGATTTTGTTGGGATGACACAGGACATCTCCAAGCTCCAACAAAGGGTTCATTTCAACTGGGAGAACTGGTCTAAGCAACACTGTTTCAATGCTGGGGCAACCTAGACCTGCCCCAAAATTTGCTCTAGGCCAAACCCTTCCTGAAACACTATCAGGATGATAACAGCTTTAGCAGTGATAACAACAGTTTAGCCACTGTTGACCCCTTCATCTCCCCAGCCGCAGCAAAGACCTGAACTTCTAAACGCCCATTAAAAATTAAAAAGAGCATTTTAAATGGTGCCTTTCCCTAGGCAGCAGTTTAAAAAAATGCCCTGCAGTTCAAATCGAGCGCACATTGCCCTTGGCTGGCGTAGTATTTCACAACTGAAGGAATTACTTTCCCTTCTCTTTATTTCAGCTTCTGCATCTGGTCAATAAATGTAAAACATGCAGTTACAGAAAATATCAAAGGGTTCTTAATTATGTTTAAGTATTTCAATGAATTGACTTCCCAATATTCAAAGGGGAGGGTTCTTTCTTTGAAAAGGTTCTGATGTCCCTATTTCTTTCAAGTTGCATTCAGCACTAGAGAGGTGACCTTTAATAGAATCACACTGGGTGATCCCATTTCATCAAGCAGAGAGATACTATATCATCTCTAGTGCACCTAAGGAACCAGCATGGGGGAAATATTTAGCCCAGTCACTTCAAGTCAATAGGTTATATTCAGCCTCATTTGTCTTCAAGTGTTACTTTCTATACTGGGCTTGGTTTTGAAGTTTTGTTCTTTCTGCATACCTATGGAGTATTTATTCAAAAGCACAGTATGCGCTTGCCCTGCTTCAAAGTCATTCATTCCACAAAACTTAAGATATGCAATTAAAGTAGGATTGTTTAATGAAGGTGTATGAGTAGTGTATTTTCCATCCCCTCAGAGAAAGTGTATCAGCCAAGGTAAAAAAACCAACCAACCAACCAACCAACCAGCCAAAACAAAGAAACAAAGAAACAAAAAAAGACAAAGAAATTTGCCCTAAAAGAGCTTGTATTAGTACAATCCTTTAGCCTGATTACTTCTTCTTGAAAGTACAAACACATCCTTGGATAGGTCTTTTTATCCATACTAGATAAAAAGTACTTCTACTACCAGTATACTAGATGAAAGGTACTTTGGGTAACATGCACCCCAGTCCTCTTCTTCTGGGGCTGGAGGAATGGAAGCTGGGGATTCTGGTCAGAACAATGAATTAGGACACAGTCCTCAGCTGAAAATATAAGCCTACTGAACTGACAGTAAGCAAAGAAAATTGAACCAGTAGATTGATAAAAAAAGGAAAGACAGGACCTTTTGTTTGCAGTTAAGACCATCTTACGGAGATGTCAGAGTTAAATCTCTCACCACTTCTGCTGATTTTCAAATCCAGGTAATTTAGACTGCAGGCAATTTTATCTCTCTGTGCAAAAATGTTTAATCTCACTTTGATGGTACCAGCCCAGGGACTACAGGTAGCAGAGTTCTGTAAGTAGCATGAGCTACACTGATTGTGATTTTTACAGCAGTGAAGCCTTGTTGCCTGTGTTATGAGCATCTCCACAGGGAACCACACTGAGCACAGTATATTCACACTGCTTTTAAATTATCTTGGATTCCAGTAATAACCATGAGTGATTTACTATTAAACATAAGGAGTGTGTGATATACTCTTCATTCTCCAGCAAATGTGGATTCCCACTGGCTGGTTTAAGCTCCTGCTTATCAACATCCTCCTGCAGCTCCAAGCTCCAGAAACACTGTTAAATACATCAGGCAAGCAATAATCACATGGAAGAATAAGCGTTGTGTTACATGCACAGGTTTCCATTGTAGGCAGATATCTAAATGTTTTCAGGACTTTTGGTCAAGTTCTTCACATTTCCAATCCATAGCTGCGCTCTTTTCAGCCCTTTTGAAATACTTTATCATAAGAAAAACATCTATTTGTGCTGCTAGAGCACAACCATCAGTATCATACTTGAGAATATATTGCACTGGCAGTTCAGAGCAGGACACCTCTATTTACTTATGTAAAAACCACTTCAGGAAGTAGGTAACTATCATTGTTTAGGTAGCAACAGGAACAAAGCATCATTTAATAAACACTGAAACATTCAAAACTTGTCAAAATTTGTCAGATTTTGACCTCACTTTTAAACAAGTAGAAATAATTGGTATTGTTTCATAGCAGATGAGGTTGTTTCAGGAGGAAGACTCCCTGAGCCGTATAGACATCCACAGACAGAGCGCTAGTTTCAAAAACAATTTGCTATGATCTTCTACCTAGATATGGTAATCCTTACCAGGGAAACTGAATCTCTCAGTCAGCCACTATGCCGATGGTGCAGGACTCCCCATTGCAATTGTTGCATGCATGAGACTCTTGGAGCTGTAGTTGAGATTAATTCTTACAGCCCTAATGATCCTACCAGGATTTTACGTATCCTGCTCAGTCCTCTTAGCAGGATAACGACTCCAGCAAGTGCATGATCCATTGCCATAGGCTATTTTTAAGTACCTTCAAAACACATTCTAACTATCTTAGTTCTGCACAAAGGACTATCCTACCTTACTATTCCTACCCATGCAGGAACAGATTCAACTATCCATTGAAACCCTCTCTCTTATCTATGCGTGCTTTGTCAACTCCTTTCCCTGCAGTAGGAACTTTCCCCCGGGGGAGTGCTCAGGATTAGCCAGTTTCTCCAAATCAACACATCTCAACAGGTGCCTTCCACTGGTCTCAGCCCCGCAGGAGCTGCCAGGTGCTGCTGGAAATCCTCCACATGGAGACATCCAGTACAGTTAGGCAGTTGCTTCGAGACAAAGCAAGCTAAGAATTCAGTCAAGTAATTTGTCACAAGTGAATCCACTCTCTCATCTGTAGAGACAAGCCAGGGAGTTCCCCGTGAGTAAGCACTCTAGGCATGCAAATGGGCATGGCCTTTGCATACACAGCCCTTGGCACATGCCAGCCACACCAAAAAAAATACAGAAAGAACTTGAATTTTCTCCTTGTATCACCATTACAAATTCATTTCTATGAGGTTTGCTACACTTGCCCTCACAGAAAGTGCAATATGCGTGCATTACTTACTCAGAGGTCTGGTTTTCACAACGGTGATGACTGGCTGAACAGAAAGGCAAAATTAATATGAAGTAAAAATCTAATGGGTCTACACACACGCCAAAAGCTAAATTTTATCCTGCATAAAGTGCATTTACACAATTGTCCCACTAAAATCTGCTGTCTTCACACTGTCTGTAAACTATATTCATGTGTCTAAGCAACAACCAGACTTCTGTCACTCAGAGAAGTCAGTAGGGGGACTCACTACTCAGAGTAGCCAACAAAGCACGACTAACCAGGTAAATGTTGGCATATACAACAAAAAAGTAAAGCAAGTGACCTTCTACTTGCCAACCATTAAAATTGAATTAAAACCTGCCACTCACCTTTCCTTTGAGGAGCAAAATTTAAGTAATAATATGGAATAATTAAAAATAATTGACCATCTACAGTTTCGATCTAACTCTTCACACAACACTTTTTTTGAGTTTGGGATTTTTTTTTTCCCCCATCCCCCCCCTCATGGTCTAGCCCTATTTCTTTTTGTTTGAAGTCACAGATTACCCAGGGCATGTAAGAGAAGATGCTTGAGGTTTTATCTTATCAGCTTTTGAATTTTTTAGAAAGTACAGCTGAGTAAAATTAGGACAACTGTAAATACTGAATATGATCAATTAAATACATAAAAAGAAATTTTTTTTTAACAATTGTAGCAGTCTTAACTATGAAGTTTCTTCCCATGGTTTATTTGCTCTAATAGTAATTTTTTTTTACTACATGGAAGTACCACTGCCTTTAAGATAATGGTTTATACCAACCTGTATTACTTTATGCTACAGATATGCTTTTCTATATCACAAAGCACAAAGCTCAGCTGAAAGCCTCTCTTGGCAGCAAGACTTCTGGTTTCATTTATCTCCATAAGAATCCAAGAAAAATGCTTTGAAGAGGTGATCTCCAAGCTTTCTGCTTCCTTGATAAAGTTCTAGGGAATGACTGAAAACACCTGTAATGTTTTAAGGAAAGGACCCAAGAAAATAACTGTTCAGTACAAAACTTTAAAGTTTTTCATTTCTAAAGTTTATTGATTTTCTAGAATGCAGTAATTTGGGTGATGAAATAGCAGTGGTTCATTGTGCTAGCTGCTTGCAAAGTTGTAAAAATACATAACACATTGAAATGAAATTTTCCTTAGTCTGTATTGAAAAAGTGGATTTGAGTACTTATTGTCTATTGAGCTCCTTTTCTGGATTGCTGGTTTACAATAAAATTATTTCCTTTCCTGTCTCAGGCCTATTAACTAAAATAGCAGCATTCTTTCAATAAATTCATAAACTTCTATAATTAAAAAAAAGGAAGTGAGAAGCACTTAAGGGAACTATATTTGTGTCTACAAATAAGAATGAACTTCTTGTATGTATTATTATTCATACTAGGAAAAAATATAAATCTAATTTACATGTGAAACTCAGTGAAAATGTTAGGTTTTCTGATTGGTCTTCCTATAACTAAGACGAAGAGAGTCCAGACTTCATGTAGAAATAGTGGAATGAGACATAAAAGTTTCTCAGTGCTATTCTTAGGAAGCAACTCTTCCAATACTGTAAATTTTCCTGTTATTAGTCAGTAGATTTTGGCAATATGTATCTTCTTGAGCCTAGCACTGTAAGTCTAATCTTATAAAAACACTGTAAAATGAAGAATGCAAGTATTTAATGCCTCCTTGTAGCTGTAGATATGAGGTAAGTGGAAAACGGACATCCAGGCATGTTGTGAGTTCAAATCACAGGATGTGATATCCTTCAGACACATAACATTTCTTGAAAGTCTATGTCTCCATGTAAGTATTTAAACTAAACAGAAACAGGAAGGGATTTTACTTTGGTTTAACTGCATGGTCCTTTTCCACAGGAAAATGGCATATTTCATGATTTTTATAGCAGGATCGGGATTTCTGTTGGATGTGTGGGATTGTTTGCTTTTAGTATCCTGTGAGTTTACCAACATAAAATATAATTCAAAGGAGGAAACTTTGCTCTGAAATTATCATCAGTGTTACTCAGATATTTTTTGAGAAAACCATTCTTAAAAATGACCTAATGAGTTGGCAGAAGAAGAGGAAGTACAGCAGAAAATACTTTTGTCTTGGCATGGTTACCAGGGTACAACTCTTTTCTAACTATGCAAGTGCAGATTATGGATTTTAGGATTGCAGGAGTTGGATTTGAAAAGCATTCACTGACTTGTTTCCTCTGTCCTCTTCCCTCTGATAGTAAAAGCATGTCCAAAACTGGCAGGAGAAGAGAAGGAAGAAAGACAGAAACAGCTGAGATATAAAGTAATCAGCAAGTAATCATATCAAACTCATTGGAGATATTTGCAGCTATTTTTGCTGGTGATTAGTGTGCAGAGGTGCAACTAGTCGCAAATTGGTCTACTCACAGGACAACACAAATAGCAACAAACATGCTGATTTCAAAACCTGGGGCATCAGAAAGGATTCAGAATACTGAAAAACAGAATACTTCATTAAACACCATGCACTACATGCTGAAAAAAAGAAAAAGAAAAAACTATTAGTCTTTTTTTAAGCAAAAGTTATGAGATTCAGAGAGGATAAATTGCAACTGTATGTTTGATATTATAATTAAAATGTACTTGTAAGATTCCTTCCTGCATCATCTTCTTCTTCATGCAACCGTTCTTTATTTCCAAGAATATATTTAGTCATGGTAGTCCACTCTGTCTTTATGCCTAAAACAGGACACCACTTTTCACTCTTTCACATGATGAGGCAAAACTCACGACATTTTCCATCTCCGTGTAGAAAGTTATGAATTTCGGCAGCTAATGAACTCATAAATATACTTTGTTGTATTTCAAAGAAACAAACACTACCTCATTTTTGTTGTCCTTAAAGACAAAAATTATATTCACTCAAATCCTCTCTGGCATTAGTGTTTATAAGAGTGCTATTACTTTCAATGACTTTACACAGACAAACCTGTAAATACAAAGTCCGTAGGCAACAAAAGCCATGGGTAAGAGACTCTACTGATAGTTTTAAGACTATAACTTTGACATACTGCAAATAGCAAGCTTAAAAATGTGTTAGAAAACTATTCAGTTAAATGTGAATAATCTGAGCACAGATAATCAAATGACCCCATGACGCAACCTTTTGCATGCCAATTGAAAATGCATAACCAATATTCATTGGAGGTTTTGGGAGGTGTTTCTTTTCTCTTTCTCTTGCTAGATGAAGCCCTTCACCATTATGAAAATACAGCCATGATAACATCAGAGAAACAGTGACTTCAGAATAGCTGCAAAAAGACAAACTGTATTGACCTCTGAGAGATCTGGGTGTGGAAGGTTTTCGGCCCCCCCCACGAGAAAGTGAGGTAAGACAAGCCATGTAAGTACTCACATTTGTCTTTGGGATTACGCAGAGATACCTGTGTGTCTTGCGCATAGGATCTTCCCTTCTAATCTCAAGAAACCTTGAATACAGTTTCCCACGCTGGCCAAAAGGGGCTGTGCCAGCAAGAAGGTGGAGCTATCAGTTAGCAAGTGCAACTGCTAACTGCTAAAGTGCCTCTAGCTAACTAGGCTTCAAGGGATACTCACTCAGCCTGTGGATGGATTAAACAGGTGCTGGCTGCTGTTGCCGTGTTGCAAGTAGCTCTCAGTATTCATTCAAAACTCTCCTGCCCATTCGAGGCACATGGAACTGAAGGATACCACCTGTGGTCGCTCAGGAGTGCATAATTTGGCCTTCCAGGTAAGTGTGGTTTCCTTTGCTTTGTGGGGAAGAGGAAGGACTTAAAAACAATGAACAATGCTTACTTCAGTCCCTGAACAAAGAAAACGCAATTTCTGCCTTCTGCCTGCAGATATTTAGAACGCCTGAATTGCTTTGCCCTGATATTCTGCCAAAGTACAAGGCTCTTGTATAAAAAAGGGCAGAGCACAATCAACACATTCAGAAATAGGCTCTGCTTATTGCTTTCATCTGCTGCCTGGTATCCTGGTATCTTTGAAAAGTCTCCTGACTCAGTAATATTTCATAGGTTGATGGATCCCACAGCTAGCTTATCCACCTCTCCTATTGGCTGTATCAACTGCTGCTTTATCCTGAGGATAGGTAATTCTAAGTTCTGTTGAAGAGGAGGTCATTATTAAGCAGCAGACACACAGACACATGAAAGCAATGTAATAATACGAGAAAAATAATCCTGTAATCACAGTGGGGCATATTTTCTTTATTCCACGCATAAAAGAAGTGCAGTTATTCTTGTTCTGCTTCCAAGAGCACAAACAGAATGTAAGGAGCCAACCCAGAAGGTTCTGTGTATTATGCATTTAAAATAATGCTAACAGACATTTTAAAAAATGGAGATTTCAAAAGCAGAAGCATGAAAAAACCCACCCGCTTCTAACCAGTTAGTTACTATTTCTCAGTGCCCAGCATCCCTGAACTTTCATAGGAGTTAGAGCACAGATAAACAGAAATTTGTGAACTCACGGCCAGGACTGTTTACTGTACTTGTTACTGAAAGTGGAACAGGTTAGGGAGAGGCAATGACTCTAAAGACTGCTGTGTTGGCTCTTGCTGTCCTCTTCAGGCTCTGATGCTTACGCTGCCTCTGAGCTCAGCTAGCTGGAAGGGTAGCATGTAGTGAGTGTGAATGTCAGTTGACACTATTCAAATAACTTAGAAAGGTCTTTCTGGATATTAAGCTTGTGGAATATTATGTAACACCAGTGACATCCAACCACTCTGTATATTTATTCACTCGTCTATAAGAGACAGACAGGCAACAGATTGATTTGATAACCTACCGATCAGGGAATATTTGTGGAATGTAAAGGATTTAAAACTCAAGTCCCTACTTCAGTCAATAGCTAATAATTCATGCTGTGTGGGAGAGCTTCAAGAGGAAACAGAGAAATAACTCTTTTAAAATATGACGGTCCAGTGCTTAGGGTAATCTCTTGGGTAATCAGAGAGCCCTCAATGCACTTGTATTTCACAGCAGACAGACAAGCAATTCGAACTTGGGCCTCCCTCAGGTTCTAGGAATGAGATGAGAGAGGGCTTCATCCTGGCTGCATTTTTATACAGATTGTGTACCAAAGATAGTGCAGTCAGCTTGCAAAATTTGCGTTTACAAACCCATCAAGAAAACGAGTCCCTCCGCAGCTGCAGAATCTTAGTGCCAAATGCTCTCAAAAGACCTAAACTGAAAACCACTTCTTTCCTCATCAGTCTCTGTGGAGCACAGTACAGTGACCTGGGGTAATCCTCTGCCTTACGAAGCTAGCTGAGCTGGGCAATGTGCAGAGAACCCAGGTGCTTCCTTTCTTGTCCATTGCAGAGGTTTGCAAGAGCCTGCAAATCCCCTCTGATTTAAATATCTCAAAAGCCAGCTCACAGAGGCTGTCCAACAGTGAAGTCTGGGGCCTGAGTCACATTTTTTCGTTGCCTTTTTTTTCCCTTGAACACCAGAAGTTGTTCACATATATATTTACGCTTTCTCTGACTCAAGAGATAAGTCACTCCCTGGAGAAAATAAAACATGGAAGGGTAAACTAAATCACGTTGCAATAGAAGCCACTGAGAAGAAAACAAACTCTCATTATTTCTCCCTATTCGTATTTGAGCTTTACTTGCACAAGGCATGGACAATTTTCTTTCTCCAAGAAACAGTGTCTTCTAGTATTAATAAACTTAAAACTAGAAAAGTGTTCTGGAAAGGAATTAATTTAAGCCGTTTTAAGCATCGGTGTGGGATTGCACTCCATGCATATCTTGAGATGTACCTGAGCCATTCAATGATTGACACACAAAGGGACAGAAAAAATAAGACAGGTACAAAGTAAACTCAAATTAAGTGGTTTGTATTATAAAGGAAATAAGTTAAGAAAACACCTCTCAATGTAGTACAAAGCAGCTCAAGGCTAACAAGTGATGGATGAAGGATCATATCAGAATCTTATTATGTCAAGAATGAGAAGCATTGTACCTGCTGTTGTGGAGGGACTCTAATGTGATGAAGAGGTTCCATTATAGAGTAATCTGCCTTTGGACTAGTCATACAAATATTCAAAGAGGAAAACTATTTTAGGTCTTCTTAATTTCAGACTGGCTATTGAAATTTCAACAAATAGATCTTTATGTACTATAATAGAATCTTCATTGCATCATAGAAGCATAACACTTTCTCAACCATGCTGTAGTAGAGCCTCAGAAATCAGTTAACCAACGTCAACTTTCAGAGAGGATGTGCATCCATGTTGTGTAATGTTCTATGAACACCATCAATTATGTTTAAAAAAATGCATGATTCTGCAAAATATCAGCCACTGCTTTTGTACACCACACAGATTCCACTTAAATGGTTTATCGGCATAGTGTCAGAAAAATGCAGGTCCAGTGTTACTGCCTCCTGATAATGCCAGTATCTGGGAGACCCAGAAGCAAATTTTTAGTTCTTTAATGGTATAAATCTCAAAATAAAACAGACAACAAAGCTCAAATGTACCACTCCACTGTATCTCATTCTCCCTCTTTTTAATATTAGGGACACCTCAGTTATAAACAGCCATTTGGGTATATTACAATGAGTAAGATACATAGCTCTACCCAAACTGCCAGTCTTCCCTGTGACTGCCTGTCACACTCCTCCTACCCTTTAGTGCAATGTAAACTTAATAAAACCTCAGTGCAATTGTTAAGACCTACGCATGCTAAAGTTCCTGCTTTGGATGCTGCCTTCTAGCTAGAATGAATAGATTGTTGCTCTGTTTATAGTGAGACATTCAGGTTTTTAATATTTTTCCCCTTAAAAAAGTAATGCAATTTAAGGAACCTAAATCATTACCCTCAGTCTCATCACTGTTCTGAAGACCTTCCATGTTAACAGTCTATATGCCAATATAATACATGCTGTATCGTATCTATATTTATAATATCATACATAATGTATAGAAACACTATGGTGTCTCTTGCATTCAATGTGGTTCAATTAACCTCTCTGATGGCACCAGCTTTAGGATCACTATAGTTGCTCACAGATTTCCGGCTCAGAAACCCTGTAACACTAACTATAACTCTAAACCTCAGACTGGATTTATCTAGCTTTTGTTTAGCCCTCATTTAAGGGGTAAAGGTTTTGCCTACTCAGTTCTGATGATTCAGGTATCTGCTGATGATAACATTAAAGAAGTCACACTTATTCCTCAAGGTGTGATAAGGGCTGACTCATAAAAAGGAATGGTATGTGGGAACAAAAAACTCCCTGACTTTTAAAAGGAACTCGGAAGTAACCATAAAAGAAATACAATACAGAGGGAAGATAACAGCTAATAAATATTTGTTGTTTTCTGGTCTCTTCTCAGCTGCATTAAGCAGCTGGTACTTGTTTCTGCAGCAGAGCACGCTGTGGTCTTAAGAAGCTAACTTAAGGAAGGATCCCCTTTAAAATTCCACCTTTCACTCATACTACATTGGTACTGCCATAACACATGCAGTTTTCACACTTTGTGTCATTCAAGCAAGCTTATAACATATTCTAAAAAATGCCATTTTTTAATGTGTTTATGGCTGTTCTCCACAGCTTTCTAGACATTCTTGCCTGGCTGATTAATTATGACTATAGACACTGTTAAGAATTTACATTTCATGGGCATCATTGTTATAATTTCCCTTGGAAATTAAGAAGGCACTGCATAACTCCATCATATCCAGGCAGGAAATTATGGAAAAGGACTGCATATTTTCAAAACTTTCTTCCCAATGCCATGCTTGTTTTTCTTAAAAAAAAAAAAACAAAAAATTTACTGGTGATATATTTCCCCATCTTTTACAGGAAATAGTGAAAGTTATACTATTAGGCTCTTTTCTTTCTCAAGCTAAGTAAATGTTTATTGCAAAAAAAAAAACATTTTTAGGATTCTTGTCTTTGTCATCCTCGTTCTGTTCCATCTTGCCATCAACAGATGTTTTCAAGGTCATAATAGCAGGGATCATGTGTAACTTCTCAGAAATGTGTGTATCTTTTTTCCCTGTTTAAATGTGGGGGGGGTTGCCTCCTGCTTTTCATGTATTTTATGTTCTCTGAGAGCAAACAGATTTCGTCTTTCTTTTTTTTATGGCCGGCTTGTGCCAGTTTATCATTTTAACTTGTTTATCCTGCGTTTCAGGATACTATCCAATCATCCTACTCAAAACTGACAACTTAAGCTTTTAAAGAAAATATTAATGTACTTAGAGGTGGCTGAGACTAATTTACAAACCATTTCAAAACACCTCATGAAGTTTTAGCCAACTGAATTTAAATCTGGCACATTTCTTATTTGCTGCCTCTACTGCTCATTTGCTATAGTTTAACACATGGATAATGAGCATTCATCCCTCTGCCCTGTAAATTGAATGATATTGTTTGATAGGAATTTATGAATGCTATGATTGTTGATTAAAAAAATGAATGTTCCTTAATATTTTAAGTGTGTTTTAACTCTTTCACAATCATGACACTGACTAGCAAAAAGTACACTGAGGAAAACATAGATGAACTGTCTTCAGTTATACTGAATATTATAAGAGTAGCAAAGTTTTGAACCATAAATCAGATGGCTTTATTTAGACTCAGTTAATGCAATCTGAAGTCCAAATAATCCAACAGGGTAGTTTAGAACATTTGCTTTTGAAGCATTTATTTTCCACTGAGTTCCTTAAGTACCGTGTTTCTGATCATCAAAGCTAATATAATGACCGTTAAACCATAAACAGTTTCAGCGGCTACCTGGATGCTCTGATGGCTAATCTGTTTTCATCACTGATTGGCAGGGGCGGGAAAACCATCTGCTTTTGTTAAAAGCACAACCCATAGAAGTTTCTTCAGAAAACCAGGGAGAACATAGGAGAGAAGGTCAAATAATGTAGTTATGCAAAAAGACTTGGCATATAAACTGCACATCTATAGGGAACTAAACAAACATTGATAGAGCATCTCACTTAGAAATACAAGGTATCGCTAAGCGCTTGCCATTTAATCTGATGTTTTACAAGGAGGAAAATCTAGTTGGTAAAAGTCCAGTGAAGTGTGAAAGCACAAGCACAACTGCGTAACACATTTCATATTGTAACATATTTCATATTGTAACACATTTCAAAATTCGAAGTAGGTGGATCATTTTCTAATCCTTCAAGTGTAGCCTAGACAGAAGAGAATTTTCCCCTCCAAGTTCTTCCAAATTTGTTTTTAACTTTCTGCTTCCTTATGTCACTACAGGTTGAGTAGATTCTGAAGTGACTTGGTATATTGCTGGATCTGGCCTGTGCTTATAAAGGGGTTGTTTCTGTTGCAGTGTTTTGTTCTGCAGACATTTCCTGGGAAATGAAAAAGGATATTGACTAAATTATGTAGAAGGTTCTCTGCCCATGCTGGGTGCTTAGGTAACAATCTGCAACGGACCGATCAACATTTTGAGAAGGAGTTCCTCCTGCAAACTCAGAAAGACTCTAAACAAAGAGAAAAAAGGACTAGATGGATTTATTTGTTGCTCAAATGTTGCTATTCTGATGAGAAATTTAAAAGAATTCTTTTTCTTCAAGGGGTAGGTTAAATAATTTACATTTTCATAAAACAAAATTTAAAAAATAAATAAAGGGAGAGATGAAGAGATTGTACATGAAGAATCAGCTGTGAAATACAGAAAGAATTACTTAGCCTCATGGCACTAATTCAAATACTGTTTATTCAATAGAAGTAGTTTCTTACTGAAGTAAACTTGTTCCTACTGAATTTCGACTATGCCAGATATGTGATATGATCGGTTGAAATGAGTGCTTTTTTATGCTTCAAAAAACCAAAATAAATCTACCGTTCTGCAGTGCAGCCTATTTAGTGTTCTAGCAGTCATGTGATGCTATTATTAGTTTTCTGTTACCTTATTCATACATTCATATATTTTAATTACTCTATAAATGAAAATCTACTGTCATTGTAGTAGAGCAGAGGGTTAGACAAAGTGACTTCTAGGGGTTTCTTCCAATGCAGATTATTCTGTACTTATGTTGCTTGTAGAGAGCAACTCACATGCTTACTATTTTTTGCATGGTTGCTGACAAAAGTCCCAAGAAATCCCTGATGTTTCTTGCTCAGCAAGAACTGTAGAAATTTTCAAAGAGACTATCCCCAGGGGAGCGCGTGTGTATCAATTACAAAACTGCACCACTTCTGCTTCACCTTGCTGTCCTGTGTAGTGCTTCTTGTGGTAATGTTTTTTTTCTGCCGTAGGGAGTGTTAAATAGAAGCTTTCGTTGTCAACTGCAGGGACTGCAGAAGGCAAAAGAATAACAGAGATGCTTTTGGAAAAAAATAAATACTTCCCTCTTAAGGAAATACAAAAATACTCTTCTCTTAGAATCAAGGAAACTGATGTATCAGGCTCTGGTTTATCAAGGCCACAGCAAATGAACCAACAGCTTCTTGCAACTCTCTCCTCTTCTCCCAGACACACAAGGTTCCAGAAAGGCTTTTACTGAAATACATTTTTTGTAACCTTTAGAGGCAGAGTATTTAAAGGAAAATGTGTTAGTGAAAAGTGTTCTAGTTGCTTCTAAGATCATGTTTCCACTCAAGGCAAACTTTGATTTGTGTCTGGTAGTACAGTTTATTCCTGCCTTTACCATAATCTACTATGATTAAACTTACTTTGTTTTGTTCATTTGGAAATGATTGTTTTCTTAGAAAACTAAACGTAAGTACTAATTTACTGATTTTATTACCACGTAAATAATGAGATACTTCATGAAATATAATACAGTGAAATGACCATCCCATAACTGCTGCCATAAGAAGTCTCTGAAATATAAAGCATTTGTGTTAACTGCAGTTATAAGTTATTTGACATTTTGTTTAATTTGCTTTCTTATGAAACCAAAAGAAGAATCAGCCCTTCCGGGATCAGTAAAAAGCAGCAATGTACCTTTCAGAACACTAAGAAACAAGAAAACTCAACTTCAGAATTTAAAGAAAATCAGAAATAGTGGAGCCACTGAGAGTCTTCAGCTCTCAGTACACTGATAAAAGGTATACCACAGAGAATTAATGTAGTAAAGCCAACTCCTCTCTTTAAAGATACTCAGATTTTATTATCTAAGAGCAACAAAACTCCGTATTTTTAAGAACATACATTTACTGCATATGCCCCTCCCTGGGCCCAGCCACGAATGTGGAGGGACACACCCATGGGACACCCACTTTCTCTTCACCCCTCCACACTAGGCTGGGGGAAATAATGTGAAGTGGGCATGGCAACCACCATGGGCATGCCTACCACCTTTGGGGGGGCTATGCTGCTCCCAGCCATCTCAAGGACACTCCTTGAATGTGGTGGATTAATTCAGGTCAGACTGCAGTTGTTCAAAAGCTTTAATGCAGTCAAGTTTATATGGATTTACGTAGCAAAAAGTTGTGTTCCTGATGAAAATGTGCTAACATCTGGCCAAATTTCAAGTTTCTGCTCCAAAGTTCATGGATTATAGCTCTCTTTGAAAGATTGTTACCTTTTCTCAGAAGTTTTTCTTAAGAATAAATTTATTTCCTTAGCTGACTATTTAAAACACTAACCTCCCTCCCTTCCCCCCACCCCGCCCCGCTGTTTAACCATTTTCCATATGTAGAAATTCCACCATGTTAAAGTGATGCAAAGAGGGAAGAAACAAAAATAGGAGGTTGTCAGGAGGTGCTGGGCAGGCTGGTTAATTATCAACTTTACCATCTTTATCTGCAGCTCTTGATTTTTGGTGTGTATGTAGTAATGTAGTGGTACTCTGCGTGTAGTCTTCGGTTCTGAGTAACACCAGTAGTTTTTTTCACCTTTCAAAACTGTGTGGATGGATTGGGAAATGTCAAAGTTACAGTCTAACCACTGGGTTTGTCTGATACTGATCACAATGTTGGTGGCAGACAGGAGAATTGGAGCTGTGCACTCAGTGGAGACAGGGGAGCCTCAAGACCGCTTCAGCAACCTGTCAGCAAGGATCTGTTTTTAGCACTTTGCTTTTTGCACCCTTCTCACAGCCTCGGCACCAATATTTTTTCCAGGAGGATGAATACATCAATATTGAGAGTGATCTGCATGAAAACAAATATGATTCAGTAGATACGGAGCAACCACGCTTGAAAGGGTAATGTCTTTTTGGATGAGTTAATGTGTCCACTTTGTGGCCTAAGAAATAAGCTGCCACTGTTTCTGCTTGTGGAATGACAGCTCTAAATTTCAGCACCAAACTCCTATGCTGCACAAACCTTTGTATTGGCAGGCAATTTCTATAATACAGAAACACACTGTGTTTAAAATTCTTATAACTTTCAGTCAATCATGCAAATTAAAGAGGTAATATTTTTTCTCTTTATACGTTAACTACGTTTCCAATATTTTCACAACATCCTTTTTAAAGAGAACTCTTAAACAATTATCTCTTTCTGGAAGTTAAGGAGTCACTCTTGCCTTTCTGTTTGTATAGCTATTTACCCCAGTGAAAAATAAGAATAGAGTGGCTGTAAACAAAGACATGTTGATGCATCACAGATGCCAAGTGACCACACAGTGAAAACACACTCCTGTGTTTTATGTGAGGGTTAGTTTCTTTGGTATAAACCACAGACCCTGTATAATACATTAAAAAAAATCAAGATGCAATACTTAAAATATATTTTAATGTATTAGTATTTTCCTGTCATATTGAATCTTCATATAAACCTTCACAGAAATCATACTGTACTTTTCCCCTCATTTCTATGATTGCATTGTGTTATACAGCATACTATTTGAGCTTTGAACCAGTCTTTCTATCAACAGACTCTAGCAACTCACTGGATATCTCAAATAGAAGTTTGTTTCACTCAGATTGGACTACTTGGAAAGATCTCATGCCTGTACAAACTGTACACTTGTATACAGAACTAGTTGTGACGATTTAAATTGTGCTTTCAAGAACTTAAAGACTTGTCAATATGATCAGGTTTACCGATGCCATCATATTGAAGTACTGCTTCAAAAATCTCGCAAAAGTATTTAGAAGTCATGTAAATATTCTCTCATTTCTCCTCTCTGTTATTTGGAGATTTGTCATTCCTTTAGCAGTACATAAACGTGAAAGACTGTATTGTTTAAAACATTCAGGGTCTTGGCTAGCAAAAACAAAACCTGAGATCTGATAGATCAAACATCCAAGTCTGATAAGCCTCTCCAGTGACAGGTATCCACCATCTTCCCAGAAGTAAGCTAATGGCACAGGCCAGTGTTAGAATGCAAATCACTGTACAAGGTTAAGGGTTTCTCTTTCCCCCTAACCTGGGCCCACAGGAGTCACTCAGCAAGAAGCATCTATGCAGAGATGAGTTGAGTTGGGACAGAGGTGAAATCTGTGTGGGTTTTATTAATTCTTGTTTATTTGATCTCTCATGGAGAGCTGAAGGATAAATAAGGCTTAATTCACAGGGCTTACTGTTTTACTGTTCTAGAAGTCCCCTTGTTCTTTCATCAATAGCAGATACCATTGCCTCGGGTACTGAAAGCTCCTCACATGCTGAAAACTGAAGAGCATTTTGCTCTTTTCTGATTACTTTCAGGTTATGGCTTGTTCTATGCTCTCCAGTTTTGTACTTAGTTTTGTACTTTGTTTATGTTTATTTTCATTTTGAGCACTTAACAAGGGCAATGGTATCTCTACCAAGATATTTGCTCCTGAAAGTAGGCACTAATGTGATCTAATGTCTTTATTGAAACTACTTAAAAGGAGTGTTCAGAATACTGAGTGCCTAAATTTTAAATGTCATCGATTTCTTTCAACTGATAGTACTGAATAATCTGTGATATGAGACACAGCCCCTTTGAAAGAGCAGTCTTCTGAATAAAAAGGATTCATTACATGCACAAGATGTTAACATTCACTTATAGAGTACACAGACCAGAAAAAGGATTGCAGAGTTGCAAAATGCAAGCAAGAAGAGTTTTGACATGTACAAATATTTCACATTAAAGTTCTTCCTTAAATGTCTGCTTTTTCAGCATCTTTGTTTAAGTAAAAGCCACCAGCAATGGGCTGCACTTTAAACCTATATGATCAGCTTTTAGAAAGTAATGTTTCCTTAGTAAATCAACCAGATTTCATAAGGAAGATGTTTTTCTGCCACCTTTCAGAATAGAACTGCATTTTTATGACAGATATACCTAAACTTTTAAGATATCCTGGTACAGAAATGATAATCACTAAAGTTAATAAAAAAATGAGGGAGAGATGTTAGAGCAAAGAAGGTAATACAAGGAATTGTGGTCTTAAAAACATAAATAAGTCGCAAAGAATCTGTAAGTAGCAGTAACAGATAGCAGATAATTTTTTTTTCCTTTTTTTGGTTGACAAATGAACTATAAATTTGATAATGTAACTCTGGCTTATTCATACATCTGTCTCTCATTTATTTATTTATTTCTTGTTCTGTTGTACCTAAACTCTCTGCTGAGACTGGGTGGATAACCTAATGTTCTTACAAGTGAAAAAGAAACCCGACCTACTATTTGTGAGGCAACAGGAATTCCCAGAACTAAATCTGAAATGTCAAAAGAAATCAAGATTTCTCAGATACCCTATTACTTTCTGTTCTGGTGAAGGAGTGTGTTCCTGCTCTGTTGTTCTTATTGCTGATATGAATTAAGTTAATATTCCTTGTTTCTCTCCAATTTCTTTTACATCAATCTTTTCTTCATTTTTTCTTTTTTTTTTTTTTAGGGCAGAAAAGAAGGATAATCATGCTGAATCTTGGTGTGCATCTGACTCCAGCTGTATCTTGTTCCCAAACAACTACAGCCTGGATAATTAGAAACTCTAACTATAACAATATAACAATGCCTTTATAGATTGTAGGGTATGAGGCACCGCTCTAGAGAGTCAGAACTATAGCTGTGATTTCTTTTTCAGCTCACATGATCCAAGGGTTTTTATTTAGCTACAGGTTTTGTAGCATACTTAACACTGGAAATCTGTATTGAATTAACTCATTTAACTGCCATTTCCCTAAATTTCATCCTCCATCATGAAATCGCAGCAGTGAGCTGCGAAAAGAGTAACGATGAAGTATGTAATAATTGGAAGAATAGATACTAGAATACGACATTGAAATATTAGAAATAATTCTAGCTTCCATGAACTGATGAGTCTTAGATGAACAGTTAATACAATTAAAAAGCAAATTTTCAAATATCCAGAAACATTTGTGCATAAACACAGCAACGCTACTCCTCTGCATAGCAATGCTGGGCTGGCTGCATTGACAGTCTTTGTATATCTAGTAATGGGTACTGAATCTTAAACTACCTACCTAGTTTGCATCAACCCTGTCAACAGGCCTCCTCACAGAAGAGTTGTGCTTCAGGGGCTACCAGAACTGGTCTGCTGACTTCAGCACATTGGGTAATTCACAGATTGGCCCAGTAGACATCTGTCAGTTTTTCTTTTTTACTTATCCAACAATAAACAAAAAAAGTGTCCCCCAAAAGCTTTGCAGATATTTTATTTTATTATTTTATTTGGCACTTTAGCATCCAAATATAACCCTTACAAAGTGCAGCATACTCCAGTGGAGAAATTTTGATCAATATGACCTGATCATGCTGTGCAAATTACTCTTCTTCTTTATCTACAGCTTAGATTTCTGTTCTGCTTGGCTTTTTTTGCATTTTTCTAGGCATTTAGAGAAGAAATATGATGAAGCCTGTGAATTTTGCAAGAAACATAAAACTAGAATTCACTATGTGATCTACAGAATATTAATAATAGGTACAGTATATTACACCCAGGGTTTCTGAAGCCTTACTTATTTACTTCTATGAGATTATACATTATCCCTGTCTTCTATCTGATGCAAAATCCCTTGACTGTCTTAAAGAATGCATTTGAAAGGAGGCAGAAGTTAATTTAGTACCAGGGAAATCTTGAGAACTCAAAACTTCCATTTATTCCCAAACTTAACAAAAGCACAGATCTGCTGTACTGCTCCTCTAGCATATGTCCACTCTGACTAGCAATTACACCTGGGACAGAAAAGTAGTTCAGTCTTTGTGTTTACTCTACTACCTAGAGGCCCATCAAATTACAGTTTTAGGAAGTTGCTCCAAACCATAAAATCACACTAAAAAAAAGGTCAAGGACCAACTTCAACAGAACTTAAGTCAGCATTTAGAAATGAATTTTTTTGTTCTGACCCGAATCACTAGACCTCCACTGTAAATGTTTGCTAGAGGAAATACATTTTATATCAGCATGCACTGCAAAGTCATTCAGATACTCTTCTTAATCTCTTTGGTCATTAGCCAGTAGGTTGGTTTGTTTCCTTCCATTTAGTACTAAGTAGTTGCTTTTTGAGATCCACCTAGTTAATGCTGGGAACACACAGACCTAAAATATGTCTGATGAGCATCAGTGTACCATGAAGTGGTTACAAAAACGGCTGCCTACATGCTGAATAATATACCCTCCTAGCATTAATCCATCTTCCTTTGTACAGATATATCCTGGCTCAAGAAAATGAGTGTGTTCTAAGGATGTATCAGGGTTTCCTACACAAATTCTGTCAAAACCAACTTTTTTTACAAAAATCAGTAGATTTTCTTCTGTATTTGCCATGAACAAAACTAGATTACTGCTCACAAGAACTGAATGTTTCATTGGCCAGCAGTATTAGTGATGATTCTGCCAAATGGCAAATCATTTCACAGCCACTTTACAAAATAAACTACTTCTAAGGTTCCCAATTGCTTGGGAGGTGCATCAAATCAAGTACTTCACATAGTTGTGTGTTTTCTAGTTTTATTTGGTAACTCATCTTCCTGTGAAAGAAAGAATACCCATTGTTATTAATTCAAAGTTTTTACACAGGAAAAAGCAGTTCTGTAGATGCATTTTCTTAAGTGATTAAGAAGTTTGATAGGAACTTGGCTTGGCCAGAGCGTATGCTCTGCTTTGATGGGATGAAAGCTGTCTTTCACACTGATGAGCACACATCGTAAGTTAACAACACTATCAAAGCAAAATTTTTCAGTATTTAGGCCAAGAGTCAGCAAAGTACTTAAAAGATACACACGGGCCTGACTTCAACTGTATCACTTAAATTTAAGATTTGATTTCATTTTTAAAAAGGTCAACATAACTGACATGTATATTCTTGTTTCTGTGACAGCATACTTGGCAGTAGTTATTGCAGCCTGCAGCTTGAATTTCCAGAGAGCCTTGCCGCTTTTTGTCATCACTGTCCTGGCCATCTTCTTCGTCTGCTGGGATTTTTTGATAGCTAAGTATGAAGACAGAATCGCTGCATTCTTTTCCCCTGGAGAAAGATTTCTGGAGAAACAGTGGTTTTGGCTGAAATGATAAATACTAATAATATATTATTTAGGCAGAAAAACAAAGCAATAGTCAATTTACCCTTATAGTTTTATTTCAGTTTACACCTCCATAAGCACAAGGAGATGGATCAATCATACAAATTGCAATAAGGTCAAAGAATACATACAGAATAACTCAATATTTTCTACTTCATAGATGCCAGACACACCTTTAAAACTGCAATACAGTAGCTAGGTATCAAAAATCTTAGCAGAAATTGTAAAAAAAAGACCTTAAATTGAGACGAGACAGATTTGAGGATGAAAGAGAATTTGTTCTAGAAGTTCAGGTGTGTTGCAGCCTTCTGTATTTGTTCTGCAAGCCAGAAAGTGCCTCGCTGTCATTTGTTCTGAAAGCTGTGAGATTCACAAAAACCCCTTAATTCTAACATATGCAAGCTGCTAGACTAGCTGCTAGTATTATCTAGACATTATTTGTTCACATATCCCCATGGCAATATTTACTTGACTTTCAGGAATCAAAACATGCCAGCCACATTTAGTGTCATAATAAGATCATACAACCTTATCTGGGATGGAAGACACAAATCTATTAGATAAATAGTTCCATACTTCCATCTGATAGGTACTTACTCCAAGTATTCCTGAGCAGTTATCAGGAATAATTAAGTTTTTCCTGGGAAAGTGAGGCGCAAAGGAGGCTCACAAACCAAAGAAAAGACCAAAAGAGCTCTCATTACAAAGGAAAAGCTATCTACCTTCTATCTCAGCTAGGAGAGAAAGCTCTAAGGAAGAGTCATTCTGGGTTCAGGATAATGTCCAGACTTATTCTTAAGACTTCGAAATGCTTTTGTTGCAGGATCAGGAATTTCTAACAAAGATACTATAAAGATCGTAGTCCTTCTTCTCGGAAGCCACATTAGAGAGCAGTCACACACAGGCACCTCCGTTACATGATCTGGCAGCCCTTTTGAACAAGGACCAAACAGAACAGGAGAGCCCTGATGAGCAGATAGAACAAGCCAGGGACAGTAACCACTGTATTACCTAGGCTAACGTACTTAAACTGTACACACTGCAGATTAAAAGCTTAACTGTAGGTCATGGATTTCTCTACAAAACAGAAGGTCTCTCAGGTGTAAAAACTGTTATTCAGCATTGCTATGACCAAGTCATTTTGTGGAGCTGCCCTGCAATAGCTAGACAACTGTTAGATACAAGTGACACTGAAGAACTAGGACTAGGTTTAGTTTTCCTCTCTGTAAATGGGATGATGTATTTCCTTGCCTTTCAGGCTGTTGCTGTGATAATTACCTTCAATATGCAAGCTGAACAGAGTTCTGTGACAGTGGGGACCATGGAAACACTGAACACAGTTGTATATAGGCCTCCAGTCATTGTTTCTGAGATAGCTAAAATTGTTGTGGTTAAAAGTTATTTTTCCAAACAGACTACAGCCTGTTAAAGTAGTAAATAGTTTATAACCTGTTGCTCAACAGTGTGTTTCATAGGCCCAACTGTTAAACAGCATAGTGCAATTCATAAAAACCGAAGCCTGTCTCGCCCAGAGCTAAGAAAAGATTCAATAAAGTAGACAGAAAGGAGAAAGGAGGAAGGAGTGAGAAAGCAGAGTATCTTCTCACACTTCATTTAATAGAAATCACACCCAGACAAGAGTCATTCGTGCTTTATTGGGTTTCCCTCTGGATGCCACTAAGGGATGTTTTTGTCACAGTTGTATCACGAGCGGCAGGTTCCTGCTTGTGTAGAGCTGTATGTTTCAGCTTAATACATTGATCTGAGAGTTAATTCACAGGCAGAGATATAAATGTTTGGGGATGGGAAGGTCTTCTTCAGGATGTCATACCTAACACCTCTTTTTTTTCTAGGGTGTTTTGTACAGTTCTTGTTATAACTATCATCTGCTGGCTCATCTTTGACACAGCAAAAAAGGGATCCCACCATTTGATCTCTTTTGGTGGGCTTGTGATGTACGTTCTCTTGATGTTTATCTTTTCCAAATATCCAACCAGAGTGAGTATTTTGTCTATTTTGGTTCTTCTTGGGGCTTTTTGTTCAGTATCTCAAAAGCTATTCCCCTGCCCTAGCACCAAGTACAGTAAGAGTAACAGAAAATCCAAGAACATCAAAATTTAGGCTTGCCCAGCTCAGTGAAGTGTTTGATTTCTGAGGAAAGTAGTTTTGCTCCACTATCTTGGGGAGCATGTGTGGTGTTGTACCAGTATCTGGCTCTCACTATTTTGAGAAGCCACTGCCCATCCTTTGTTCTAGCCCTGATGCAGATTGGGATACATTTGCTCCTGTAATGTCAGTGCAGGCTAAGGTAGGCCTGCTCCATGCTTTCCACCCACAGGAGGTTCATCATAGTCCTTAGGACATCACAGGCACTTATTTGAGGACACTCTTCTCATGAATACAAATTGCATGGAACTGGAGACACGTTTCTCTCATGTATCTCTTAATCCCTCACAAGTCTGATTCTCACTGCAAATGCAGCAGCTGAGGCTAAGCTGATGTCCTCGCTTTTCACTGATCTACTCTCATAGGCTTGTCAATGCCATTTATTTCAGTTTTCTAGCTGAGATGTCCTCTCTGTGATATTACAAAGGGGTTGCCTCAGCCACCACAACTCCCACCTCATTTTTTACTACCGTGTGCATGCCTAGCATACAGTACATGCTTTCCTCAGTCATATATTAATCCATTGTCCAGGTCACCAAGTTTGACCAACTCCTGAATCCATAATGAAATTTTCTTAACTGAAAATTCCCCTCAGCAGGGTCTAATGGACATGCAACTCCCCATCTTTTGCAACTGACTCTGTCTCCAACTGAGGTGGAAACTCATGTAGCCCAAATGCTTTGTACTCTTTCATGGGTCCTCATTACATCTAATTGGCTTGTATTATTCAAGTATCACTTGGATAAATTAGAGAATGCCTTCTCATCTTTGCCTTGTAAATAATCAGATTCAATTTTCACAAAACAAAGATATTTTTGTGATGCAGCAGAGCAGAAAACCGCAATGTAGGGGGGCTCATCACAGGCAGTCATAGTTTTTCCTACAGCTGCCCTTAAATCATATGAATTGGAAAATCAAACTGTGAGTAGTTCTCATCTTTAAAGCTGGGTAACAAAAACAGAGTTGAAATTACCCAAGCACACACAAAAAAAACCCTGTAGCAAAAACTCCTTGTTCCCAGTCCAGGTAAAGGAAGAATCCACATACTTGATTACTTTTTTTTTTTTAATGTTTCCATTCCAGTTTAAAAAAAAATTATGTCTGCTGCCCTCATTTATTTCAACTATAAACTGTAGCATAGGAGGAACTGTCTCTCCTTTTCCTACTACTTGATTACTTTCATTGTGTGACAGTGAAATGGGCTTATCCATACATTAATAAGGCTTTCAGCAACTAGCTCAGATGGAGACATCTACATCCCAGAACTCTCAGATTAGCTCCAAGTCCCCTACAGCATGTTTTGGCAACTGTTCCTATCCTGTAGTATAGTCAGACAATCCCCTTACATTAATTTAACAAACATCTAAAGTAAATTATCTATTTAAATAACAAGTGGTTTGTTTGGTTTTTGTTTGGTTTTTGTCCCTCCAGATTGCTTGGAGACCAGTATTTTCAGGAGTAGGAATGCAGTTTATTCTTGGGCTTCTTATTCTGAGGACCAAAGTGGGGTTTGATGTGTTTCACTGGTTAGGCATTCAGATCCAGGTAAGGTACTAGACAAAAATTTTAATTTTTATACCATTTTTTGTCTTGAGACTCTTACGTAAGAGCCAGGCAGTTCAAGGGTCTGTTTGCCCTTGGATAGTTTCCTCCCTTGAGAAAAACAGGGCTCTCAGAAAGGTAACTGACTACCTGAATTCAAGCTTTGATTTGTTTTTTTGTCCAGTTAATAGAAGATCATGTGGGATAGGCTGATGAGTAATGGCCAGAGTGACCCTGTTTCTTAATGGCTTTACCATTCTTGGACTGAAATTATAAACTGCACCCTCCAAACACAAACCCACTATTCTTACAGGGCACTCATTAAAACTCTTTGAAAAACCTTGGAATTTGGCAAAGCAGAACCACCCTTGTCTTCTTAATAGCCACATTCCTGGCCTCAGGGACATTTCATAGTTCTCACAACTTACAAGAAAATGAATTCAACTACATGTGGCAAAATCCACAGCTGTGAACAGATGAGGATTGCTAAAGTCTCTGCAGGAAGACTGCAGGCACAACTGTTGCTTTTTGTTTTTATGAAAGTCCATTACTGTAAAGTAATAAGAGAAAACCAAATGTAGATCAGAGGGTACCCACTGAAAAACATTCAGCCTTTGCACCCCAGGGATACTATTTACACAGCTGCTCTTCACCATACAGATGATTAAGTGTATTTAAAACTAGACAGTGCAGAATGTACTGTCTCTGAGCTGGAGCGAAGGCACAGGTCTGACGTCTGACTCCTAATCTGCAGGCAGTGGGAGTCATCTGGGCTTTGTAGCCAGGTTCTCAGACTCCCCTTTTGCCTCTGACTGAAGTGGGTCTGGTGCTCCCTTTCGTTAGCTCCATATGGCTGTCACTCCTGTCATAATTTATTACTCCATAACTTATTCATTTTAAACTCTGTCATTAATTGCATACGTTGGCATCAGAAGTATAAAAATAGAGTATTTTTCTAGACTAGCTTGTGGTTACTGCTTGAAAAGCCCTTTACTTCAGACATTAAATCTCTATCTTAAACTGTATAGTTTACTGCACTTATTTGCATGAGAGGAGTGTAGAAATGCACCATACTATTGAGTCTAAAAAGTAAATTCTTCTCATGGCCTCTATCATGTCGGATACTGCAAGAAAATGCACACTATGCTCTTGCTGTTTGAAGCAGCCTGCACTCTTCGCAGAGTAGAGCAGGAACCCTCAGTTCAGCCAGACACAATCGTCAAAACCTGGACTCATCCATAGCAGAGCACAAGCTACTTTGACCTCACCAGATCTCTGCAAGACAGCTAGCGATAGGTAGTTAATTTGTGGCATGGACACAGAACTTACAGCTAACTTACTTTGCTTTCTGTCCCTAGACTTTTCTGGAGTACTCTGATACAGGTGCTAAGTTTGTGTTTGGTGAGAAATATATGGATCATTTCTTTGCTTTTAAGGTAAGACAGGTTTTATATATAATGTATGCGGCAGATAGACAGCAGAAAAGCAGCAGTATGAACGGGAAATAAATTCGTTATATGTATTGTGATGCCAGTGCAGTCACTAGAGAAAACAGATAAGAGGTAAAGTACTCTTACTGTGTGACACTCTAAATAGAAAATTTGGGAAACCCATATAAAACCCTTCATTTATTGCGGTACACTGAGTTAGGTCACATTTATTTAGTCTAATTTTCATAACATATATTACAAGTAGACAGAACTTTGGGATACGTTTCCACAAGGAACAAGTTAAAAGGCTCCTGCCTGGTGACTGAGAAAAAAATTACCTCCAGCCTATCTTTCCCAACTCTCCACAAGTAAATGTGCTATATATACCATGCTCTGCTGCTGTTTTCTAAACTGCTGTGCAGACCACTGCCTCACAGACATTACTGCTGTAGAAGTGCTGAAGAAAGAAGACGCTAACTGTAAAATATGCTGCTGTAAATATGCTGTAAAATACCAACAGTCGGAACATCTTAAATGGGAAAGACATGCAGCATTTCAGCAAGAAATATGATTATATTTTAACTGCAGGTTTTCTGGGG
The DNA here is from genome assembly GCA_033558185.1 of Dromococcyx pavoninus. Taxonomy (NCBI): domain Eukaryota; kingdom Metazoa; phylum Chordata; class Aves; order Cuculiformes; family Neomorphidae; genus Dromococcyx; species Dromococcyx pavoninus. The sequence continues at coordinate 828,889 of JAUMJL010000102.1, read as the reverse complement.
TTTTGTACTTTTTAGTTTCACTTTACAGTCTCCTCCAATTTTCCTTATTGAACACTCAAATGACACCTTGAAGTCACAATTATGGTTTTTGGGGGGTAAATGGCTTAATTCCCACCCCCAATGCTATTTTTCCTGTGTTTGTCCACAGTGCTTTTTTTCAAGGTGATTCTTTAATGCCTCAGTGGCGATACAAAGTACTGTGCTGACTAAGGGCATAACTAGGGATCAGTCAGTCAAAAGTTTGCTTCGGTGAATGCACACATCCATCAATCTTATTTTAGAAGATAAGACAGCAAAAGGTCTGTGAAATTTCTAGAAGACGATAACAAGGACGAGTAGGTTAATTTCACACTGAGAAACAAGAAAGCAAAACTCGGGAGCTGGTTTTCAGAGCTGCATATGGCTTAGTATGGGAAGTATATACGGTAAACAGAGCCGCAGACAAGTGCACCGCGTCACCAAAAGGTGCTCTATGTGCTTCTCCTGTAGAAAGAGGCTCCTGTCTTCCAGCAGCAGTGAATACAGTGAGACTATTCTCTCTGGAAACATTTGTTGTTTATTTAGAGATTTAGATGATCAAAAGAGCTTTATTTGTGTCTTTCAGATATTTTATGAAGTCTGCGTGCAGCACTGAGCTGTCCAAATCTTGCCCCAAGATATTTCAAAGTGCTGTCCAAAAGAGAAATGGCTCAGTTTTGGCTTAGCTTAGAAAACTGTCAGAGCCGAATTGTATCCATGCTGCATACTTAGCAGTATACAGACAGGGTCAACTCAGTTTTCTGCTAACTTAAATGGATACAGTTACCAGAGCAGACACATCCCTTGAGTGCACCCACAAGGGCATTCTGGACATCCCATCACAGTCTTTGAGCATACAGCCTTGGTAGCACTAGTTAATTGTGATGTACACAAATTTGCATGCATAAACGGTGTTATTTTAAATGCATATTTCTCTGTGCAGATGTAGAGTTTCAGAGTTCCGAGAAGAACATTTGCCTACATAAACAAGCATACCCAAGTACTGAAAAAAACTCTTAGTACTAAGTCATCATGTCGACTACAAGAGGCAAAGTTTGATTCAAGCAAGCAGGGATTTTAAAGTCTGTTGTATCAGTAGCTTATATTCTATGCTAGGAGGATTATGGCTCCCTGAGAAAGACTTTCCTTTGAAGGTCATGGTTTAGGAGTTTCTGAAAGCAGGGTGTTCCTTAAACATCAATAGCAACTTCTTCTTTAAAAGAGCATAGAGTAAAAGCTGAACACCAAGCCATGAATGGGAGAGGAGTTAAGAGCAGCCAGCTCTTTGCATGTAGCATAGACAACAATCATGAGCCAGAAAGTAGCTCTTTAATAAGGTCAAATTCATAATAAATATGAAATAATCTAGTTTATAAAAATTATAAAGAATTTTTTTTTGAAAGTTGTATTATGAGAAGCACTAACTGCAATATTTTTAGGCTATAGAGATGTAATTCTAATAAGCTCTTAGGTACGAGTTCTCCATCAAAATATTGTGGGATTTTCCAGAGTGCTCAATAAGTTTACTCATCAGTTAAAACTTGACTCTTTAAAGGTATATTAGTATATATGTTTTCAGACTTCTTGTGTAATCCCCGTGCCTCCTTTTTTCGTAACAGTCCTGCCTCCCAAGTGCATATGTCTGTCCCACTCAATCCCTTAGCCCTCTAGACCCCTCCTCAAATACAAAGGTTTGCATGGTCTATTACCCTCTGCACCTCCCCAGATCCTATACTCACAGCTCCAAGGCTGGACTCTTTCTGTCTCCCCCAGAACTGCTCCTAGCCTGGGCTACCTTCGCTCTCTGGGTACCTTGTCAAGTGCTTCACCCTGGAGCACCACCAGAGCTTTCTCCTTGCTCTCCCATTCCTTACACAGCTCTTCACCACCACGGTATTGCTGAAAAATGCAGGCCCTGCTACCCAAGCCTTAACGGAACACTCTGGCATTACTAATCCCATGCCACATACTCCTCTGATTTTCACACCACAAAGAGGGCTAAGGAGAGGATGGAGAGTAAGAGAAGACATCCCTGCCATATACATTTTCCACTCTTGTCCAAGCCATAAGGTGCAACCCTATATGAGCACAGCATGAAAGCAGAATTCTTCTCAGGGCTGGTGGAGAGGAGGTTGCCTCTGTGTATAGACATGAGACAGAAGCAGTTTTCTTGAAGCTGTTCTGTCCTCTCTCCTAAGTTTCAAAGCCGCTGCCTTAACCCTTCAATATATTAACCCCACAGGGAGACTTTCTATGTAACAGTTCTGGGGTTTTTTTTCTGTTGAACTAGTTGCTTCATATTGAATGCTTTTCATTGCATTTATCTCTGCAGAGAAAGCGAATTCTCATTTTAGAGTAACAATTTGCCAGTGTTTTCCACATTACTTTGTTATGCCTTACGTAAAAGCTACCCTGAATATGACAAAACATTACAATTACTTAACTAATAAATGGTCGCTACACTCTTCTGATGAAGACATAACATAATAGACACCACATTAAGCCACTGGGAATTTAGACAGGAGAGGATTAGCTATAAATGAGTAGCCAAGTTCTTCATGTGGTCAAGGCACAAATGATCACAACTGGAAAACAAACTCCCTGTTTTGTAAAGATAAATACTTCATCCATAAATGCCTGCAGCTACAAAAAATCAAAAAGCATGTTTTAATATTACCTAAGTTATTTTCAGGGGAATGTGCACTAGAAACAGGCCAAAGGGTACCTGCTGTCCCCCAGGGCAAGCAGAACTTGTCTTCTCGCTCCTCTAGCTTAAACCAAACCACAGTCATAGATGGGAGGGCTTTGTCTGTTTGTAGCGTATCGTGGGAGGACACTCACTTATGGTTTTGACCATCCAGTACAGACAGTTTACCTTTGCCTGTCTGCCCACTGCCTCTCCAGACCCATTTCCCTACAGGCATTATGGCCGGCCCTACCTGTGCCAGGGTATGGAGTTGGCAGGGAATAAGATGCCATGCTTAGGAATAGGGAAGGGAAATGGCAGGACAGAAAGGCAGTGGGGGAAGGTGTTATATTCTATTATCACTGCGTGGCAAAGCAGCCCAGGATCAGAAAATCAAATTAGAAAATCCATATTAACTTGCTGAAGAGCACAACAGTGTCTTTGAATTGTATTCTCTCCTTTCAGTGAAAGGTTCTGATCATCTAAACTGGGTTTCCAAACCTTTATTAAAATAGCTAATAGTGCTAACTGTCCCCTAGAAACGCACAGCTTTTATTTATGCTGAAAAGGTCTGAACTAATGAAGTGTTTTGTTCTTTTTTTTGTCCTGTTTCTGCTTTTATGTCGAACACACATAAAATCTTCCCAGTGTTAGTGTACTGTTGTGTCAGTAATTAATCTATCTGCCTAATTTTGGACCTTTTTAGGGGATGATTTTTCTTTCACGGAAATGCTGAGATCCTGTGCATTTAACAGACTTGAGAAATGAGTGGCATTGGTTTTACTCAGGATGAAGGAACAACACATTTAGTAACCCATCAGACACTGGGTTAGGTATTCGTGCAATTGAAGTGCTCTTGAGTACTCCACATCAGCATTATAATCAGTGCTATAAATAGAGTAAAATAAAAGAGGGGTTTTCTATAGTGCACCATTAAAGGGCAGCTACACATATGGGCTTTTCAGGAAAGCTGACCTTGATCCTGTGAAATCAAGTTAGCTACAATTCTAATCAAAATATCTTCAACTTCTACTCATATAGCTGTCCAAGCTGTGCTTTTTAAACGCAGACAGGGAGAAGTCAGTCTCTGAATTCTACACCACAGTCCCATTGTATATATTTTTGTTCACAGTTTTTGAAGCCTACAGATGTACATATCCAAGTCTTGTAGATGCCATTGCTCAGTAAATTTTGAGATGACTTAAACATGACTATAAACTGATGTGTATCATGTTAAACCATACAGTTTCAAAACTATTGCAGCCCTGTTAGAATACTATGCAGTTACATGAAAAATGTTTAATTCCAGCACAAATACAGAGTCTAGAAGATGAAAAATTTTACAGCATAAGTGTAAACTTAACGATGAGTTTTCAATACGTTTAAGTATATCTACAAAAGCACAAGCCTCTTTTTCAAAAATTAAACAGCATACAAAATCCAGAAAAGGCAATCTATAAGTATTAACGACTTTTTGTCTCTAACTCAGGTCCTTCCAATTGTGGTTTTCTTCAGCACAGTCACGTCTATGCTTTACCACATTGGATTCATGCAGTGGCTCATTGGAAAGGTATGAATTTTTGCCAGTAGGTACTTATTTGCCTAGTACAGAACCTTGAACACATGCAGACAAACTGTAGCAATGGCTATGACTAAGCTGCTCAGGAGTAGACATGTGAAAAGTACTTGTTTATTTTTAACCTGGAAATTGTTCCAAATGTGATCACTGCAAAATCCTAATTGACTTGACATAGCCCATTTTCCTGTCCCCAGCCTGGTTTTGCTGCTAACATCGGAGTCATTGTTAGATTTTCCTGGCCAGTTTTAGCATCCCTCATATGCCATATAAGCCTAAATCTTCCTTTCTGCCTGCCCCTCTCCCAGCCCCCAAAGTGCAGGATGGAGGCCACATCACAGACATCAGATTTCTGCATTTTACTAAATATCATAGTAGCAATTGCATGTATTTCCTATCAGAAATCCCCAAAATGAGATCAGAGCCTGGTTCCTTATCTCGTGCTCCAAGTGCTCATTTCTGTCAGGTCCTAGGTCCAGTGCAAGCGTCCACTAAAATAAGAGCAAGTCCACAGAAAGTCCACTTACTGCCCTATTTACCCAATGAAATCACACGGGGAAAATTTTTTTCCTACACAATGGTAATTAAAACTTAATTTCTTCCCATTTGTATAATCCCGGTTCCTTTAGACGCCTGTGTATGTAATAAGGACACATCAAAATATCCGTACTGGTAAATTTAGTTTAATCATTTCGTGCCCAGGGGGAGCCTGGGTTACTCCCAGTTCTGTCAAATTATTCCTCCTCTGGCTTATTTCAATATGTTACTGTTAAATGAATGTGCTGTATCTTGAGGCTGAAAACGTTAACTCAGAAAATATTGTAAGGTGTCTCAGAACTTTTACACTGGCATGATTAATTCAAGAGATGTATAGAATAGGCAGATCAATATGATTTCTTCTCTTTTTTAATAATTTTAGGTTGGTTGGATAATGCGAATTTTCATGGGGACAACTCCAGTCGAGTCGCTGGTAGCTGCGGGAAATATATTTGTGGGACAAGTAAGTTGGAGCATTGAAAAACTTGTTAGTACAGAATTACTGAATATTGTGAAATACTGTTGCTCATTCAGCACCTGTGTTTAAAAAAAAAATCATCATTTCATACAAAGCTAGGACTGAAGTACAACAGAAATGGTGGATGATTTCCAGAATTCCAGTACATTCATATGTCAGCGGTGATGTACAATAGAGTGGTTTGGGGGAACTGCATGCTTTCTCAAGGGAAAGTCAAGCGTAAATGTAGGTGACAAATCTCACTTAAAATGACTACTAGACTACTCCAAGGCTCTGAAGAAGTAACAATTTGGGGATTTTTTTTTTTTCAGTTGACAAGGTAAATGGGGTGAAAAGAGGGTACATGAGGCAGGTAACATCAGGAGAGGCAGAAGTGAAGAAAACTGAGATCCAGGGCTGGCTGTGCAAGGCCTTAGCAATAAAAGAAAAAAAAAAAGCATGGAACAGAGTCTGACAGTCAACAGTAATGGGAAATCTATTAAACCCCACTATAGCAGTGTCTGTCCTAGCCTTCATGGCAGCGTGGAAAGATCACCAAGTAGCATCCAAACCCATTAGCATGCTAAATAAGCAGTGATGCATGGCTGTATCACAGTGCTTCAAGATTTAAATTAGTACCTCTGCTTGACACTGCCTCCAGGATGTGCTCAGGCACATGACAGAGGGACTGAGAGCTTTAAGCTGCCCGTAACGGCTGATATGCATGTGTCACTTGGCACATAGTCTTACCTGCAGATGAGACCTGTGGCTGTCTCTAACTCATCCAGAATTGGCTTAGGATTTCTTGGCAGCTTCATTGAACCTTTGAGTGAGATGGTAAACCGTCAAGAATTGCCTTTGAACAGGATGGGTTTTGGTACAATTATCCTTCTTGGGGTAAAAACAACGCACCTGTTAATATTCAGAGTACTCATTATCACTACGAAAGTGTGATGCAATCACTCATTTTTCTGCCCTGTTAATAAAAGCAGCCTCTGCGGGTTTATTAGGAAGTTCTTGATTTGGTAGCTGATCTTCATTTTCAGACAGAGTCTCCTCTCCTGGTACGGCCCTACTTACCATACATCACCAAATCTGAACTCCATGCGGTCATGACAGCTGGATTCTCAACTATTGCTGGAAGTGTCTTAGGAGCATACATTTCTTTTGGGGTAAGATGGGGAAAGAGAACTGGGAAATATACTGTTTATCTGAAATCATGTAAGTCTGGAAGTCCAGCCAAAATGCTTTGGAAGTATACCTGAGTCATTCCCATGTTTTCTTTTTTTTCTTTTTTTCTTTTTTTTCTGAAGGAATTAACCACAAAAATCCCCTATCTACCAATATCTGATCATGAAGATACTGTTAAGTAGCACAAACATCTATCTAAGTAATACAGAGACTTCCTGCCATATCTACAAGAAAATGACCAGTTTCTATACAGTCCAAACGAACTGAAATGTAGCCTATAGTAACTGATTAACCCTCCCACTTCTGTGGTAGTGTCACAGATAAAGTCCTTCAGAAACTGTTGCTAGCCATACAAGCCTAAAGAGTTGACTTCTGTCTGAGATTCTAGTGATCCTGTACAAATACAGGTAGCAGATTTCTCACCTGCTAAGGGGATAGCAGCACAAAGCTGGAAAAGCAGGACTGAAGATGTGATCTATGATCAGAGTCATTGGGGATGGTTGATAAAGGTATCAGTTCCGTATCTGAATGAAATAGAGTGGAGATGCAGAGGCAAGAAGGGAGGATTAGGCAAAAAGACTGAGGGAGTAGGAGAAGAAAATGAGAGATGGAAATACTGCAGATGCTTGGAAAGAAGTTGTTTTGTGTAGAGGTTTGTGGAAGAAAGGGTAAAAGGAGAGTAGAAGGACTCATGTTAGGCTATGACTTTTTTTTTTTTCAACACAATGTCAAAGGACAAAGTCAACGTGCTGCCACTGTGAGACATACAGGAGGTGTTAATGAAGGCTGGCTCTCACTCACCTGCACTGCTATTGCTGCCCTCAGCTGCACTTGATGTATCTGGCTTTTCTTGTTCCTGTTGCTTTCTGGCTTGCCGTTAGAGAGAAGCAAAGCAGTTTGCCTCTTGGGAAGATTAGTCTATACTTTTCACTACTTAGACTTATCCTGTCTCCTGTATTGCTAATTTTCTTCTTTTCCTTATGAACAATGTGAACTTTTTAATGATTCTCTGTAGATAAATCATCCAAACATCTAATAATTTTAATTGCTTTCCTCCATGTTTATGCATTATGTGGTAATCACAGCATATTCTCTTGTCACCTGGAATTCTAGGTTTCTGCCTCCCACCTATTGACTGCTTCTGTCATGTCAGCACCAGCATCATTAGCCACCTCCAAACTATTCTGGCCTGAAACTGAAAAGCCTACAGTAACTCTGACAAGTGACTTACAGATGGTGAAAGGGTAAGCTGATCTAGGGGGTAGTTGACAGTAACACTCATGGAAAAATGAGATTTGGAAAAACAACTCCTCACTCATAAGCCTTAGGCTTAATATATGGTAGATGTGCAAGCAATAAATTAATTACACACCAATATTCCCTGAATGACTAGCTTGTGAATTCTGGTGCAGCATGCCCCATTACAATGGATGGAGGTATCACTACCCATTGGGACAGGCACAGAGATGCCAAATACCTGGCCCAGACAATACACCCTCCAATGAAAGGAAAATGCCTCCATGACGTTAGCCACCAAGAAGTTTTCCCATTTGCTCCGTTGCTGTCTTTGCTTTGTAAGAAATCTGTAAATGCAAATATACAAAAGCAAAGGTGTTGCAAACATTTCAGTAATCACAGCATTGAACTTATTGCCTGTCTGTAGGAAAACTCATTTGCCTTGAAAATGACAGGCAAAGCAAAGGGCTTGTAAGGAGCTCTTCCTGAACAGACTGAGCACCTCCACAAGGGCTGCCTGCAGGAAAAACAGTGCCCACTCCCCCATCCCAGTGGTGCCACAGGCAGTCACCGTACTGACACCTGATTCAGAGATTGCCCAGCCCAAACGTGCCAGAATTCATCCTCAGGGCACGAAAAGTTAATGGCTCGTATGAGGATGAAGAGCAAATACTTACTGCACCTCATCATTGTTTTCCTTATGAGTGAACCAACAGCCTCGCTGGAAGATTTCTAATGAAGTCCATGTTACTCCTAGTTCTATAATTTGTTCTTGAGTTAAAGATGTTCACACTCTGTTTTTTTTTCCGCATTGATAAAGTGAATCAAAGAACCTACTGGAAGCAGCCAGTCAAGGCGCCTCTACCTCCATACTGCTGGTGGCGAACATCGCTGTGAATCTGATTGCCTTCCTTGCCCTGTTGGCTTTCCTTGACTCAGCACTCTCTTGGGTGGGCAATCTGTTTGACTATCCCCAGCTGAACTTCGAGGTATAGTTTTCAGGTCCTTTGTGCAGCTTATACGCATGCGTAAATTTTCTTTCTCAAATTAAGTGCATGTGTGGTTTTGTTGTGGGTTTTGTGTTTTTTTTTTTTCTAATATGGTCTAAGCCAGTATATTTTTATGTGCATGTTCTTCAAGAATGTCTTTATAGCCAAAGGAAAATACTTACCATATAAATATTTTTGTATCTATTAGAGCATGTATAGGTTTCCTCTGTGGTTCTTTTGCTAATCGGCAGAGTATGTTTACAGAGCATTGTATACTAACACCTGCCTCCACTCACTTGGCAGTGCAGCAGATCTGCCTGTTACACACTTGTCAAGGTGTTAACATCTCTTGCAGTGCAAACATTGCAGTGGCTTTAGCTTCAAAGAGCCCCGTCCAGTCCTTAATGCTTCACTTAGATAAGGACACTGGGGCATGGCCAAACTGGTCACTTACTTAATACCACTTAGTTCTCAACAAGATTAAATTGTAAACTGTATCACAGTATCACAGTATCACAAGGTTGGAAAAGACCTCTGAGATCATCTAGTCCAACCTATGACCCAACACTAGCACCCACTCATCATTTAAACCATGGCACTAAGCGCCTCATCCAATCTGTTTTTAAACGCCTCCAGGGACGATGGCTCCACCACCTCCCTGGGCAGCGCATTCCAATGGCCAATGACCCTTTCAGTGAAAAATTTTTTCCTAATATCAAGCCTAAACCTCCCCTGATGAAGCTTGAGTCCATGTCCTCTAGTTCTGTCACTGGTCACCTGAGAGAAGAGACCAACCCCTGCCCGACTACAACCTCCTTTTAGGTAGTTGTAGAGAGCAATTAGGTCTCCTCTGAGCCTCCTCTTCTCCAGGCTAAACAACCCCGCCTCCCTCAGTTGCTCTTCACAGGGCTTGTGCTTCAACCCCTTCACCACCTTCGTTGCCCTCCTCTGGACACACTCCAGCATCTCCACATCTCTCTTAAACCGAGGGGCCCAGAACTGGACACAGTACTCAAGGTGCGGCCTGACCAGTGCCGAGTATAAGGGGATGATAACTCCTCTAGTCCTGCTGACCACACCATTCCTGATGCAGGCCAGGATACCATTGGTCCTCTTGGCCACTTGGGCACACTGCTGGCTCATGTTGAGTTTCCTGTCCACCATCACTTCCAAGTCTCTTTCCACTTGACTACTCTCCAGCCATTACCCAATCTCTCAGCTGAGCAGACAGGTTTTAAAGAGTACTTCTTTTTTTTTGCCTAGATTAATACATCTTGAACAAATGCAATAATCTTGGTTTAATAGTTTTGGGCTTTTAATTTTGCAAGCTCCTAAGAAGAGTGCTGTGTGAAACACAGATTCATCGTTGTGATGAGGTGCTGTAGAAGTGAGTAGACACTCACAGCAGATGTGGCTTCAGTGATATTAAGATGTTACCCTGCAGAGCTTCCACAGATTATCCCACTCCACAGACATCTGCAGCAGAGGAAAAGCACAAGTAGACATACTTCAGCCACACTCATGCAAGCGATAGTATTGCAACTGCTGAATGGAGTAAGATTTCAACAGATGGATAACCCACAGGGAGCTGAGACCCAGAGACACGTTGCTTTCAGCCAGGCATTCCTTTTGGGAGATGCTAACCTTTGTTTTTTGCAGGCAGAGAAACCGAAGAGGAACAGTAACTGCTTAAACCTCTCCGTTATGTTCACTAAAGACAATCTGACCAAAACCTTTCACAACTGCAGCAACGTTCTCTCTTCTGTAAAAATAAGTTATAATGTGCTACGGAATCTTTTTTTAAATTTGCATAATACTTCTAATACTCGGGAAAAAAATACAGCTTTAATTATGTAAGATGCACAGCTTTTACGCAGAGACAAGTCTTTTGTTTACACCAGTTGGAGTCCAATAACCTGGTGATTAAGCATGCTCATTAACACCCTTGACTTCATCAGCAGAAGAACCAGAATTCTCAATACTCTTATCAGCTCTTTTAACTGAAGCCTCCTCTTTTGTTCCAAACACTACACCCAATCTGAAGACATTGTTGGGGAAAAAAAGCACAGAATCTTTGTTTTACTTTATTTTAGGTGTAAAACCAGGGACACACCTAATTCCTTTGCTGTATCTAGATGCTGGGTTAATCTTTTGAAAATTACTCACTCAAGCATACCTCACTATCAAATACCCTGCCAGATATGTTGACAGAAAGAATTCAAGGCCATTTTTGCCCTGCCCATCTTTAATTTCCGTTTTGAGACCTGTTGTTGTTCTTTGGCCAACCATATCTTTTGACCTGCTTTGTGTTACATATTTTGCAGAACATTTGTGCTTATCTCTTCATGCCATTCTCGTTCATGATGGGGATAGACTGGGAAGATAGTTTTATTGTTGGTGGACTACTAGGTTACAAAACTTTCTTCAATGAATTTGTGGCTTATGAGCGCCTCTCAAGACTGATTCACAACCGAGAAAAGGGTGGGAGCATGTACATTAATGGTGTGAAACAGTACATGACTGTAAGTAACATTTTCTGTTCTACAGGTTTTTTTGATCTAGAACTTTTCTGCTGAAACTCAACTTCTTTTCTAATATGGCACAAAGAGATAATGGTGGCATATTGCTCTTAAAGGGTATTTTTCAGTAACAGAGTTCAATTATGGAAACAGAGTTACTGCTTTGTGAGGCTGCCACAACTGCCATCACACTATTTGTCTCAAACAAGTGTAGTAAAATAAAGGCATAGTTTGGTGGGATGTGCAGTGTCCTACAGGATGCTGCACGTAAGAACACGGGTCATTTTTTTCTCACCTTGTTCTTAGCTAGCCCTTCCCTATAAGCTGCTCTCCTAGGAAACTTCTGGGCAAGAACTGCAGAGGTTTTAGAGAAGCGTTAAGCTTCAAGAGAGGTGTCCAACAAGATTCAGCTGATGGCATTTAAGGAATTAGTGGCACATCTCTGCAGGAGGTTGTTGCTCCCTGAGCAGAGGGCAGTAATATAAAACATGCATTACATGGCATACACTTTTCTTGTTGCATTTAGTCCAAACACACTGTTTCAATTGCCAAGGAAAGTTAATTTGCATGAGGATTTCCAGGCAAAGCCTAGGCCCACCTCTCATTCACATATCCACGCAACAGGCTACGTAATTCCTACTAGAAATCACTGAGAACAACACCTAGAGAATGGCAATATAAAGGGCATGTGAGGTATGTGCACAGGGCCAAAGAGAATGCAGCGATCCAGGCTGACCTTTGCAGCCGTGACTGCCCTCCCATCTGGCATTTACATGTGCAGCCTGTGCTCAGTTTGTCCTCATTCTAAGCACAGGCAACGGAATTCATGATACCTAGCTTTGTGCCTGTATCAGCCTTCCTTCCTCAAATCAAGAAATGTTGTCACTGTAGAGGGCCCTTCATTATGAAGCATCCTTTCGTACACCTTTTAATCTTAATTTAATCTGGAGTAATGTTGTGGATAATTGCCTCATATAGAAAATCAAAAACATGTTCCTGACTGTTTGCATTCATTATTACCAGAATATATTCCACAAGTGGAGGTAGAAAGCCAGGTAATCTGATCAAATACATACGTGTTTGCCTCAGCATCCATCACCAATGTTCCTGGAATTACTGGAAATCGAATCCTGGGCTAGGTGGACCTTTGATCTGCCCTGCTATACTCATGTTACGTTCTACAAAGGGAGTATGGCTCTAAATTCCTGAGTGAATGTAAATGTATATATTTTTAATCTGGAAGTCAGCCTTAAAATTCAAAACTCATCAACTGTGTTTCACCCTTTTTTCTTTTTTTTTCTTTTTTAACTAAGGTGTCATTTAGAACTTACATGTTTGCTTCTAATATCTATCTAGAGCTGTATAGGCTTTCATGGTAAAAAACTCTACAATATAAAAATTATTTTGATTCATAACACTAGCAAAGCATGCTCAGTAAACGTTTTAATTATGTCATGACAGTGAGAGTGAGCTTGACTTCCACTTTTTATTCCTCTTCAGCTTCAGGGCTCTCTAAAACACCCAGGCACAGATATTCAGTCAGAGCGAGCAAACAAGCGGTCTTCTGAATTACCTCACCTGAGTCAGTAATAACAAGGCTTCCTGTTTTGAAAGCTAGGAAAGTGCAAATGAAAGCAGGGAAATCATGGTACACAAAGCCTCTTCTAGGAAAAGCAGGTAGAGTGGGTACTTGAAAAGCGTTTCCCTGCCTATGTGCAGTGACTGAAAATATCTACAAATTGGTTTTCATAAAATAGTAGTGGAAACAGAGAAACTTCTAATGAACAGGAAACCTACTAGAACACTCAAGCATCTTCAGCTTGGGCTTGAAACGCAGTAAATAGGAGTTCAGAGCTGCCATGGGTACAAAAATACATTTTCTGCGATATGTTGCTTCCTCTTCCAAAATGGTTGAACTACATTTGTCTCAAGGTTTGCGAGGTTTATAGCCTGATTTTGCCCAAAACCATTTTGTGTCCTGTGAGGGGTTCTTGCATGGGGCCAAAGGCCAACGCAGCCTCGTCTCTGCTCTGAGGTCCAGACTGACTTGCTGTTGCCCAAGGGGAGGAAGGTGGCTGAAGTCAGGAGGGAGATAAATCGCTAAAGGGAATCCTAAAATGATAATGTCCCTCTACCCATTATCACATCAAAGCACACACTCCCTAGGAGAACCGTATCCCTTTTCTACCTCTGTGCATAGAGTGGAGCATGCACAGAGCAGCTTTGCACACGAACCGCTCTTTGCACATGTTCAGGAGCAAAGAAGTAAGGGACACGTAGCAAAGCCTGAAGTTGCAACAGTGTTCTAGAGGCAGACCAGCCATAAACATGCTGAGTTAAAGCTCTCTGATTCATACCTTTGAAAAACAGCAGCTAAATTGCTAATACTTTTTGTCTTTAATTACTAGCACTCAATTCAACAAGGCACAGCCACACACAGGAAAAATAAAACCACCTCACGAATCCTCACATGGGCAGTGGATATGAAAGCCTGCACTTTACAGCAAGAGAATAAGACCACCTCTCTGAAAGCCACACACTGGGGCAGCAAGCAAGCAAAACAGAGTCATTTGAGTACTGAGAGCCCCGAGCCACAATGTCATGTTTTCAGATTTCCAAATCTGCACAATCTGTCTCAAACCACTCAACAGTGCGTGTCTTTGTTTTCCAGGTTCGCTCTGAAGTAATTGCCACGTATGCACTTTGTGGGTTTGCCAACTTCGGCTCCCTGGGAATGGTAATAGGAGGCCTGAGTAAGAACACCTCTCATGGACAATTTATTTGGCAAAGCAAAACCCAAAGAAAACGCTCAAAGGAACAGGCTATTGGTGATGCTTATCAGCATTAGAGGCTGAGCACCCAGCTGTTCATGGAAGGGCTCCCAGTGGGGCACAGGCTTTGGTATGGAGGTACTGGGAGAGATTCTCAGGACAAGGCAAGGGGACCAAGCCCTGCTGATAGTCCTCCCTGTCCAGCCTTCACACTATGAGTTCAAACTCCTACAATCCTTGAGCTTTAGGAGGAGTAAACCATCGCCGTAGCCTGCTGGTTTGAAAGTCAGAGTTGACTGTTTCCAGCTAAAGTGTCACATATGTGCTTATGGGGGGGAATAAAAAAGGCTTTTCAGATTTCAAGGGAAAAAGAAAAATTCAGGAAACCTCTGGGTTCCTCACCAGGTGGCCAGAATTGCTGGTGGATGCCTTTACCACAGTAGTGCAGCAGCATGAAGGAGCAGGACCCAGCTGCTGTGCTAGACTCCAGTGTTGTGCCCAGGGTTTGCTTCTGAAAGTTGCCGTTGGTCAGCACGGACGTGCGAACTGACAAAGCAAACAGTTGTCATTTTACACCAGCCACCTTCTTAACAGAAGGAGCCAACACTGGCATTAGGCTTTCAAGTGGCCCACTAAAACCTGTCTCACTTTCCCTGTCTCTCCTGATTCAAACTTCAGGGTGAGAATCTCCTCCTGCGGTGGGAGAGCTGGCAGGTTCGTCTTCTTTCTGTCTTTATCTATTCGTATTTTATATTTAGCACACACTGTATTTTTCTTCTTAGCAAGCATTGCTCCTTCGAAGAAAAAGGAGATCGCTGGTGGTGCTCTCCGGGCAATGATCGCGGGAACAGTCGCCTGTTTCCTGACGGCCTGCGTGGCAGGTACGGTGCGCGGACTCCGTGTCGGATACCCAGTGGCCACCGGGTGGCAGCCCCTGCCGCTCCAGCACTGCCGTTTCGAGTTTGGCAGAATTGAGAGCGTGTGAGGAAAGAAGGGGTCCTGAAAACTCGAGTGTGAAAGGGTGAATTTTGTTTCTTCCATTATGCCCTCTCTCTTTTTATTAGTCTGCTTGTGACACACGAGTCGTGAACGAAGCACGTTAATGATGAGTTACAATCCCTCCTCCACGCCGCTGGCTACAGAAATACAGAAGTAATTATGAAATGGAGAGGTGGAATGAAAGGAGAGTGTAGAAGAGGAGCGTGGGGGAAGATGAACAACTTTTTGCCTGAATGTTAAATTGATATTTGGGGCTGATAGTATTCCCGCAGAGCATTTAAGTTAATGAAACTGTCTTAAGGTGAGACTCAGCAGCAGATCCTTATTTTCAAAGTCTCACTTCCGAGCCAAGTAAAAAGTCACAACGTACCCGCCATTTTGGGTAGGAAATTAAAAGCAACATAATATTAATTGTTCAAAATATTAGTTAATCAACCAGATATTATTCAGTAGGTAACATTTTATCCCTGGTGTGTAACAATCTCTTTCCTAGCTTGCTTTTCTAAGCCTGTGATGTGAAGAACCACTTGATAAAGGTGAAAGCACTCATATTTCTCCAGTGAAGATGGATCTTGGTGCTTTAAGTAACTGAAAGGAGCATGTCGTTTCTACCACAGCTTCCCTATCCCTTTGTGTTCACTGCAGCAACAGAAACATACATGTTAAGGGTTGGCCCACGCTATTTTCTGAAGGTTATAGAACTCGGACACTTGAAATGTCGTTAGTGTCACAGCCCTCCGTAGTACTTTAATACGTGATACTACTCTGTATAACTGAGAGGGATCAGCAAGTCTTACTAAAATGTATCATTTCACAGTCTTGGCCTTTTAGAACAAAATTGTGAACAGCCACTGGGAGATCTTTCCAAAATTATAAAATCTACTTTGGAGAGAAAATTACATTCCACTCACTCCTGCCATGGCAAATGCTTTCCTTACACCCAGAAGAAGAAAGAGGAGCCAAGAAATTTCTACTACCCCTGTTAAGATACAAACATTAAAAACATGTCTGGGTTCCACAACAATGTGTACAATAAGAAGCTGTCATTTTAATATTTTTTGTGTCTCTATTACTGTAATGAATGCTGGCATTATTATTTACAGGAGATTCTGGAGAACATCTAGCAAGTCAAAGATAAATAAACTGTAATTGTCTCAATTTAAAACAAAATAAAAATGTCCTGAATTTTCATGCGCTGCTATACAGCATAGCTTCATTATAGTAAACGAAAGGTCACTGGCCCAGTAGTGAAAAAAAGGGTAGCATACCTTTTTAGCAGCATTAGAAGGGGCAGAAAAACTAAGTGTTCTAAGTGTCACAGGTTACTACAGTTTGATTTTTAAATGTAAAATAAAATTTGTGGTGCGTCTTTAATCCAGTTCTGTAAAGTGATTCAATTTTTTAAAAAGGCTTGTTGCTCAAGGTTTTTAATCTTGCATCTTTACAGAACTGTCTTGGAAGGTGATTTTGTAGCAGCCAGAATATTTCATCTGACCATGACCCAGCAACTGACATCCCCAAGTATTGTCTTCCTCTTCATTACTCACGAGGAAAACTGTTAATTATTTCACAGGAATGCTGACTGTCCCTGGTCTGGAAGCTCCTTGCCACGTCTTATTAGGAAATGCCTTCAACTCCACGGGCTTCTCTGCCAACAGCACAGACCTAGTTGAATGCTGCCAGGAACTTTTAACCAGGTATTGAGAAACCCTTGATGCTTCTGTCAGCATAGTTTAGGGAGCTCTAAAAAAATAATTTTAATTTTTGCATTTGACACCTGCTTTCCATGAGCTTGCATCTTTTAATGCAATATTTTAATGTTATTGAAGTGGTTTCCTTTCCTCGGGTATTTCTCATGTCAAACACAGAACCAACAGAGAACCCAAACCATTTGTCCAGGATTTGCTTTTGGCAAGGCAAATCCCACAGAAAAGACCCAAAGAAACAGGCTGTTGATGATGCTTATCAGCATTAGAGGCTGGGCAGCTGCTCTGCCAAGACCTAGCACCCAACTGTGCGTGGAAGGGCGCACAGTTTTATCCAAACCTGAGCTTCCTGAAAGGCTAAAGGTAGATTATTATGTAACATTTTACACATGTTCAAAGTAGAAAAATATTCTGAGGCAAAATCCCCAAGACAGACAAGAAAAAAATTATGGGATTAAATAAGGAACATATTCAGACATAATTAATGCTATAATAATTAATACTCTCAAAGAACGAAAGGTTTATGTGTTTAGATTAGGGCAAGAACCTTTTAACTTTGTCCTAATGTGCTGGGTTTTTTCTGATTTTCGTAACTATTTGCTTTAGAAGTAAATGCTGTCATTCATCTTTTTTTCCATACTGTCGAAAACAGAACTTTATGCTTCTTTTCGCGTTTCTTTTAACTGAGACCAGCCTCTAAGATTAAGCATTTGTCTACAACAAAACCAAACAATGTCAATATAACAGTGATGTTGCTGTAATCTAATTTGCAAGAATTCTCTTGGCAAAATCTCCAAATGGGAAAATTTTTCAGAATTGCTTTTGTTTCACTGTACTGCTTTCAAACCCTCTCGCTTATCTAAAATGGGTTTCTTGTTACATCTTCCTAGTACCAAGACTAGTGGCAACTTGAGGTTTTTTGTGATGTTTAACTCCTCACGTTAGGATTCGAATTCCAATTCTAACTTCAGGTGATTATTTTTTCTGTGTTATTCCTTTGACACATGTATTTCTTTCTTCCATGTCTCGGTATAAAATTCAGTTTTAAATATAGGCACATACAATATGCAAGGGGCCTTATTTTTATGGTAATATGTTTAGATTTCAAATATTCACAAAAAGGTGATTTGAAAAAATTACTCTTGTTGGTATCAAGATTACCAGTTTCTGCTTGAATATCAGCGCTTGCATATCACTGCAAGAAATTTCTGTTCTTGCAACCTTGTGGTCCAAATGAGTTTATCATAACATTGAACCAGTGTCAAAAAACTTTTTACACAGTAAGAATCATCTGTGGTATTGGGTGCATTCCTTCATTCGTATTTCTTCATCACTTCAACTTCCCTCATCGCACTAGTTTTAACTCTATCAGGTTTTTCACAAAGACAAGTACTTGCTTTGTTTTTACCAGATTCAGTGTTGAACAAATGCTTTGAAGATGCAAAACCTTGACTAGTGAAGTGAAACTTGATCGTTTCAGTTATCTAGGAGGATATAACTAAGGCACAAGGACCTTAGGTGGAAAACCAGGCATCATCCCTATAAAAATGGAGAATCTCAGGCATCATCCCTATAAAAGTGGAGAATCTCTAACCAAGGCACATGGCTCGTGTTTGTAAAGTCCTCTTTCTGTTCAAGTTCTCCTGAGAATTTCAACACATTCAAAAGCACTTTGGAGAAAGTGTGTCTGTGAGCGTGTGCATACACACATAGGTGTGTGTGTGTGCCTGTGAATGTGCATGTGCATATATACATGTACTAAATAAACTTACACATAGATAAATAGGTATCATCTTTGCTTCTCGTAGAGAAAAGGACTGTATCTGACTTCTGCTTTTATATCCTTCTCCAGTGTAAATCATTCACAGGAGATCTTCCTTGGAGGAAACTACAGCCTGAGTTCCTGGAAAGGATGTTGCCAAATACTGGATCAACCTGCTTTTCATTGCACTTGGATTAAGCCTTAATTTTTCAGGGGGATAAATCATAAATAAAGCTGTGTTCCTCGGTAGAATGGTAATAAACAACTTTCCTTTTCCACAACAAGTATGACATCCCTCCCTCCCAGCCTGTGTTTTCCATCTCTTACCGGCCCAATTCTTGCTTGGAATTACTCATAAATTAAGGTGGGATGAATGCAAGACACCTCTTGCTGCAGACCTTTTCTCCCATCAGAAGAGAAGAACATTTCTGAGCCTGACTCTTCTGATTTCATTTCTACCCTTGAAACTGATAAATCTGTAGAATTAAGCTGCCATAGACAAGAAGAAAATCATATTCAGAGGATTTGACTGGCATTTATGGAACATTTTTAACTAGACGTAACGCTTACAGTGGTCATCCATCCTAATATTATTTCTGCTCTTTTTGAATGAAAGAAGTGTTTTTACCTCACAAAGATAAAGGATGGTTCTCAGAAGTCTCTGCACTTTTTTCTGGTAACTATGGCTGCATGTGGACCAAGCTGCTAATATGTGGTGCACCTCACCAGCTTGATCACTCAAGCACCCAAATCCAGGACCAGCCACTGTGTGCCCCAGTCTCCCTCCTGCTGCCCACAGAGGTATCCAGGCCACATTTTGATCCAGGGGTTTGGGCCCTGTTTAGAGGTAACTCATGAATGGAGATGTCCAAACTCCAAGGAAAATTGTCTGTATAAATTCTTGATCTTTGCTGTTGACACTTCTGAAAGTTGATCCTGGAGCCACCAACCAGGAACTCAGAGCAATATTTCTACCAGACACAACAGGGCTGTCCTACAAATGAGATGTGGGTAAAATCAGATCACAATCTTCTCGCTGTGAAAGCAGCATTAATGAAACTTGAAGACCTCTGTAAGGCCTGATGAAGAGGAACGTATGTTACTTTTTTAAGCATCAGACCTTTCAAGGACTCCAAAACTGGAAAGTTCTTTGCAGATTGTTTTGCAAAAGATTGTTTTACATATATATATATATTCCTATCCTATGACATTGTTAACAATGAAGACTTGGGAAAAAGGCTAAGAGCTGAAATACAGAAACTTCATAAAATTCTGACTTATCCTCCAAATAAAACTTGTGCAGATGGAAACGAACCAGTCTATTCTGATAAAACAACAACTAACTTTTCAGTCTTCCATTAATTATTAAAGAATCTGTTGTGGGAAATCCAGATTCATAAACTTAGACAGCCACCAGTACAGCTATCTTCAGGGGGCATTTATTTGATTTATTTTGAAATATGCTCATTTCCTGTAAAACTCAGTTTATTAGTTCTCTGAAAAATTATAAGTGCTGGTATTACTACTACTTGAGACTTTTATCACAGGTTTCATATTGTTAGGTGTTTTTCTTTGGCTCATCCACCTCGATTTAGGAGACTGCATGTCAACCTCAGTTTTCAGTGGTTTTGAAGCATGTTGCTAATCCTGATTATGGTACATAAATAATAATACACAATAAATGAAATGTTTTATACAAACTGCACTAAAGAAACTAATACGGCTTTGGTGCACAATTTTTAACCAGCATCCTGGTTATAAGAGGGTTTTGCATTCAAATAAGTTTAGTCTCTGAAGTAGGGAAATACTTCTTTTCAAGGGAAACGAATTGGAATCATTAACCCTCGTTGTCAAGCAGAACACACTTCAGACCACTGTTTATTATAAGTTATCAGTGGTACACTCCCTCCTTGCTGCTCCCTAGCATGCACTATTTAATATTAGCCTTTTGACATCATTGCTCTTCCCATTCCTGCAATTGTAACCTGGTTAAAAGGGCTAGTAAAGACAATCAAGCCTGAACTTCTAAAAAAGCATCTCATATAGCTTGAGGCAGCAGCCTTCCTCCCACAGAAGAAATTTGGTGGGTTTGCTTCGTTTTTAGGACTTGTCTCGAGTAGAATTACATGGAAGACAATTTTAGTAAAGAATATATGATATTGCCCTATCTACATGCAGTCAAAGAGATTGCCCATCTGGTTTGCTGATGGCTTAATGAAAAGAAGATATAGATGGGACATTTCATCCTAAATGTAGCAAAAAAAAATAATCAAAAGCAGGAGAGGATTGCTAACAAGTACCATCATGCTTTCAGGTGGCTGTTTTCCCTCTGTCCCTTGTGATGGTGCTAGAATGTCAACATAGAGGTCTTTCAGTCTCTCTCTACACGAAAATGTAACGATGTGTTTTACCTCCTTGGGGTTAACCTGACAGATTGGACTTTCAACTGTCAGCACCCAGGAACGCATTTCTGACGCCACTATTGCCAGCAACAATGAGCTTGCAGTACAGACCTGAGACAAAACATTTGGTTTAATCCAATGCTTGCTAGCATTCTAGGCTTGTGTAGATTGAAGAAAGCTACGTGAACATACTGGAAAAAATGTCTTAAATGACGGATGAAGCCTAAATAGAGGTATCCCTGCCTTGCACAAAAATGGAGAGCTTAGCCCTCTTTGCAGTTGCTGGCATAGCAGTGCACAATAAGTTATAGCTAATGCAGATGACAATTTAATGAAGTATAGGCGGCGTGACTTATCTGTCACTCGCAGAAGCTGCCCACTGGGTGTCAGGCCGTATCTAATAGTCTTGCAGAGCTTTGTACTGTAGAGTTCACAGGGTGCTATTTAGTCATTGAAAATCACTGGTAATAATTCCAGAAAACGTTGTACACAGTTCAACGTAAAACAGTTCCAGGAAACATACTGTGAAGCCCTTATCACGCTTAGAGCATATACAATGAAAGAAAACTATCCTCGATGTAAGACAAGGTCTCTCTGGCCCTAGTCTAGAAAAATACTGACATATGGAAATGAGGCAAGGCTGGTAGTTATCAGGAATATTTCTATTTTTAATTGGCTTAGAGGCAATTGGAAAAAACAAGGTCACTTTTAGAAAAAAATTATTCTTCTCATTCTACATATCACAGCAGCATTTGCAATGAATATACCCTCATGAACACGAGTGACTGAGTATGTCAAAGGGGCAAGTCATATACAGCAAGTTATGGATTCAAACAAGCGTTCCCTAAACGTGGTGCCACCTTTATCACAAAAGACATGAGCAGAGAGAGTCAAGATGCTCAATATACAGAATATGAATACGAGTTCTTCCGCAAACTGAAACATTTTTTGCTATGTAGTGGTCAGACTGCTTTCCACTATGCAGTACCATAAATCCATGGTTCCCAAATTTTGTGAGTCTGTGGATCACTAAGAGACCTCTGAGTTTAAAGTAGATACAGGCAGCTTTGAAGTCAGTTACGTATGTTACTCAGCAGTGACGGATAGCCATGAAGGTGGCTCTGAACTTCAGCCTCACCCACTATGACAGAAAACAAATCTGTGCCTTGGGTTTTGCTGAGGCATGGGGAGCAGAGAGCCCTGCTTGGCAGCAGGTGGCACAGGCAGACATGCCCTGGGGGCAGCTGCTGTGAGGCCCCAAGCCTGGTGACTGTGTGCACAGTTCACCCATGTGGCACCGTCCTGCCTCTTCAAGCAGACGCACAGGCCTGCCGCTATCCTAAGCTGTTATCTGATATGACACAAAAACAAATGGCAGGTTACAAAACTTCCATGTTTGAGAGGCTGAATCAAATTCTTTTGTTTACATCAGTGTAAACTTGGGGATCTTCACTGAAGGAGGATTTACCATACACTTAGTGTAAATCAGATGAGGACTGTTTTTCTTGGATTTAATCCTGATTTCAAGCTGTATTTAGAGTCTACCAGTCCACAGGAGACAAAGGAAGTATTTCAACTAATACAATACTGTATAACAATAAGTGCAACTGTACACATGCTTCTGATTTGCCTCATCGAGCTCTGAATCTGAATATGAGAATGTTCAGAAAAACAGACTGGTGAAAATCAAATTACTCTTTAGCTCAGAACTACTTCATTATGGTTTTACAGAGGAAAAAGAAATCAAAGCATTTTCTTGTTGCTACGGCAGTCTGCAGTGTAGTGATTCGCTATAGCGACCAGTGCAGCACCTCAAAAGGCACTGATCAGAAATGCATGTGTTGCCATGATTGCCATAATGAAAACAATTTTTTTTTTTTTGCTATATTGATTGGTGCCTTTAATGTCAGGTGACCGGAAGTGTTGGGGAGATGGGAGAATCCTACATGAGACTGTTGCATCTTCCCTTGCGGCAAGTCTCTGGACATCGAGTCATTGACCACTACCCTCTGAATGTTACCATCCAACCAATTCCTTACCCATGAGTACCACTGAGACAGAAGAAAGAAACAGGAAAGACCAACAAAAGTATACATCCAGTTGTTGGCAATTTTGTTAATGGGAAGTGGTTCACATCGCCATTGTTGGATTTCTTCCCCATATTTTTCATCTATTGTTTTACCTACTGCAGGAATCCAGCCAGCCCTCTCAGGTTTTCACATCCTTCTCACTCTGATCTGAGAAACACAACCAACACCTTTCTCCATTTGAGGACAGAAAAGTGCTACGAAAACAAGACAATGTCTGTAATGAAGGTACATGCAAACATGTGAAACATTATCAACCATAACTCTTGATACTCTCAAAATGTTTACTTTGAAAAACTTGATATTGGCAGAGGCATTCTTACTCCGTCAACTAGGAAAAAAACCCTGAAACCTGCCTGAAAATCATCAGAATGTACCTGTCCATTCACCGGAGAAGAAATTCAAGGTCTGTTCTTTTAACAAAACTTCACAGTGTAGTTACCATATCTACCAGTAAAGGATATAAGTAATAAAGTATTTACTTGCATGTAAATAAATTTCTTAATCCATACATTTTGGAGTTGGTTTTTTTTTTGAACATCTGTAATGTAACATGTATCAACTGCTCATTCTCTCAAAAAAAAAATTACACAAATCTACACTGTAGGCATAAATAATTTGCTTCTTTCCTCCACTACAAATCTGTCCAAACTCTTTGATTATTTACTTACGTGAAGGAGTTACTTGAGAAAGACCACTGACCAGCATGGATTGGTAATTTCTTGTGACTGTATATAGAGTTTATGTTGTTGAACATGTACACAACGCACAGGATTAAACCAGAGGCAAACCAAATTTCCTTGCAGGATGAGATTTTAAAATATTCGGAAGCATGCACACACAATGATGCATAGTTTTGCTCCTTTAAAGGCGCATGTGTACATACAATGAAAGTAGAATTCAGTTCTTGATTTCTTTACCCGATTTTAACAGAAATAACTTTAATAAAATGGAATAGGGAAAAATAATTCAAAGGGCTTTTAATATTGTTCTATCACTTGCAATAAAAATTAGATTGCTAGTTTCTGCAGTTTCATCCCAAACTATTTACAGGCAGGTTGTATTAAAAGTGACTGTTACAGACTTAGGATTATCTTTGTTATTGAAGGAGCTGTCAATAAACTCATGCAGAGTTATGATTGCATCACTACTCCCCTGAACGATCACCCTCACAACCTGACTCCACTACCTGCGCTTTTGTCATCTTGCCTTCTGCACTTGTCATTTCTTGATTTCACACTTGTCAAACAGCTATCCAGTAGATTTTACTTCCCACTCTTCTCCATTACTTTACGTGAAGTAAAGAAAAAGAAACAGAAACAAACATATTTTCCAAATATGCTTAATCTTCAAGGGAATAAGCACACAATGCACTTTATTTCAACAGTATAAAAAACAGCTTCCTATTGTTAAAAAAATCTGGTAGAAACTCCATTTGTCACATTTACATTCCACAATTTGAAGATCCCCTTAAAAAAGCGCAGATACAGGCCATACAACCAATAACTGCAGCAGCAGACAGAACGTTATCAGAATTGATTTCTGAGGATTTGTTCTTCCAGAGATTCAGTGCAGACACCTGAACTTTTATTTCATCGTAATGTTACCTCAGTTAATAATTCTTTCATGGTATTAGTCAATCAGTGAAGCCGTTCTAATTTGGCCTGCAGTGATTTAAAATTCCCAACAGTCGTCTGCACCGTTAGCGTCGGGGTCATAGACTGGAGTTCAACTAGGTAGGAACTAACAGCATCCAAGCAAACAGTCGTGAATTGCCGCCTGTAAAGAAAACAGAGGAATGAGCTTGGTTTTTTTCTTTATATTAGAATTCATCTGAAATAGTAAGTAAATATTCTTTGAGATTTAATGGAATAACATATCATCGAGAAATCTGTCAGTCGCTCTTAAGTATTTAGCAATTTATTAGAAAAAATAGTTTTTGAAATGTAATGCTTGTAACTAATCAGAAGATACATGAATTATTACTATTTATCTGATATTTAATATTAAAAATAAAACATGACAGTTAATAGCAACAGAAATATCTACTTTAATATTTGTATTACTTTAGTTATGAATATAACCCATGTATAACTTAATTTAGATAGCAATTTTCATATCTAAAATGAATATCAAATTACAACAATTTAGGTATTAATATCTAAATAGACATTACAATCAGACAACATTCACTGAAGTTCTTATAAGTTAATCAGCTAACCACAAAGGACAAAAAAAGTGAAAAAAGATAGATGGAACTCTGTACGTCAACACGGGACATTGACACGTGTATTTTCAAGATAATCAGAAAAAGTTATGGTTTAGAAGAGTTACCAAGATTTTGCCTAGTTCTGCTCCGACAAGATAGTTCTGACTGAAGTCTGAAGTCTATTCACAAAATGTACCAAAGCTGAGACTCCGTGCTGGATAACACACACACAGCTTGCTCAAGTACACAGCTATTCGTTTAGTTAGGAACCTTTTCTAACATTAAACATAAATTCTTTCCCGTTGCAGACTAAGCTCAATTTTAATCTTGGAAGGTGTGTTGCCAAAATATACAAAGCCATCCTCTCAGTTCTCCTGAATCTTCAGTGAATTGGATAAAATTATCTTTTAAGTAGTTTATAAAACCCTACAAGTTTCACAGAATCATAGAATTACTCGAGTAGGAAGGGAGCCAAAAGGATCATCGAGCCCAACTCCTATCCCTACATAGGACATTCCCAATATTCACATTGTGTGACTGAGGGCATTGTCCAAATGCCTCTTGAATGCTGGCAGACGAGGTGCCGTGACTGCTTCCCTGGGGAGCTGTTCCAGTGCTCCACCACCCGCTGGATGAAGAACCTTTCCCTAATACCCAGTCTAAACCTCCCCTGGCACCTCTTCTTGCCAGTCCCTCGAGTCCTACCATAGGTTGCAATAGAGATCAGCTCCTGTTTCACCTCCCTTTGGTTTCTACCAAACGGTTTTGAATGAGGAGTCTCAATAATCACTGCTAGGAAAGAAATACTAAGTTTACCCAAGAGAAGAAGAGACAAGTTATGGGGATCGCTGAAGTACAGTGCTTCAGGATATTTTGTAGCTTTCCCTGCTTATTAGGATATAGTTGCCTTTCTTACCTCAGAAGTACTTTGCTTGGAACTTGTACGTATCCTGACAATAAGATATGAATACACTCTAAAAGGTGCAAAGGCTTTTTCATTCTATTCCAATATGGGTCCTAAAAAAAAAAAAGAAGCTGTGTGCGTATGTGTGTTCAAATTGCCAGTTGGGGAAATTATTTATTCCTTGTAACTAAAATGTAAGTAAAATGGGTATTCTATCTTAATCTATATTAAGCCTATATGTAATGGCTATTTTTACTTTTGAGTACTAAAACACACATGAAATTAACCTAGTTTAAGTTAACACATTTTAGGAAGCTCTGAATTCTTGACACTGTAAGGAATCAGGGAAAAAAGAAGCAAACTTTTGAAGTCTGTTCCACAACCATGAAGTTAAAAACGTGACTTATTCTTTTTGCCTACCACATCAATAGATTAGACAAGATGCAGTAACACAGCAAATTTTAATCATTAAAAGGAAACAAAATTTAATACATTCAAGATATGCTTTTCCTTCTGCACTGTAAAAATTCTAATCCTATTTAATCCTAAATCGGGTTTAGGTGAAATAAAAGGATTAACAATATTCCTCATACTTTAGGACCGAGGTGAATAAAATTACAAGTGGGAAAAAAAAAGCAGCATTAAGAGCCTGTAAATGAAAAAAGGAGTCCAAAAGCTATGAGGTGGATACTTCGATATATCCCACTTAACTTTATTCTATGATTCCCATGAAAGACAAACATTGATAGAAGCTGAAAACTATATTTTTATTTTGTGGCTATTTTCCTTACCCGCGCTTTAAACAACTGGTCATATACTTCGAGCAGTTTTGGCAAAGGCACTCCAATTTCTTGCATGGTGTATGTTACAAAACCTACATCCCAGTTCAAAGTGCAGACCTGTTGCTCGAGAAACTGCACTAAAAAATCTGGAGAACAAAAATAACGGGATGTTTAGATTCCAACTTGTTAATGCAAGTCTAGCAAAGAAAGGTATACGAAAGTGATTCACTCCAAGTTTAATTTTCTGTCTTTCACAGAGACCTTTCTCCCATGGAGCACTCGTAACAGTTTCCCTTAGTTTGCACGATGAAAGGATATGCACAATGTAACTATCTCTAAAGATCCTATTAAGCTATCAGCAATGCATGACAGGGATTACTCAAACTAAGTACTTTATTATAGTTCTGCCATGGAACTATGTGGTTAGGAAGAGTTCATTAACTTTTGTTTCAGCACAGAACATCCTATAATTTCATCTGCTAGAATAGTCAGCAACACTACTACATCACTTACCACGTTTAAGTGTCAGTAACAACAACATATTGCTCAGTACTGAACGTTCTTCAAAGATTTAGGTTCTTATATTAAAGAACATTTTCTGCTGAACAATGTTTTCCAGTTTTTATATAATACCAACTTGTCAAAACATACAAATATCTCAAACACAGAAAGAAGCTCCAAAAAAAGCATCTAGTATTCTTCTGAATCCTATATTTAGAATCTGCCCCTGCAGATTATCAGTAGATACTCCAAAAGACAGCAGCAGACAAATGTGGTTGCCTAAAATCTAAATCTATCAATATACATTTTCACTTCGTACTTTGACACAAACAAACTTTACGACTTTCCAAAACGGAATCTGCACAGCCATCCAAAAATAACTGTCTCTGCCTTTTAAGCTTCTTTCACTTTCCACTCAGGATGAAAAGCTGTAAATTCTGGTTAATCCCCTAGATAAATTCTAGGAAAAACTGCACCTGTAAAAACTGTCATAGTTTTGTAACCATACAATTACTCTGTGTTTACCAAATTAGAAGCCAATAGGAATTCCATCTCTACTTCTCTAATCTCCCTCTCCTCAATCCCTCGTTAATGTCACTAATAATGAACAAGTATCACAAAGCTGTTTTCCCAGATTTCCTGGATAAACCTGAAAAGCACTGCCCAGCTATCTGCAAAATCTGCTCCATCACTACTAACAGCTGAAATAACTTGTTGCTTCAGCTACAGCAAAATATTACATAACCACTGTAGTTATTTGTGAATCACAAGCATGTAATTATTTATCACAAAATTATCAATATTCCTCCCTTTTAGATTTTTACAAATACACTTCTCTTAGGTTCAAACTTTGTTTAACAGACTAAAAAGAAAGCCGAGACCCATTCCTGTAACAGGCATGTTTATCTGCCACGCAGGCTAAACAACTTGCCTAAAGGAAAGTAACGAGGTGTGCCAGCATAGACCTTTCCAAGCAACACCATCTTCAGACTAAGTGCTTGCATTCTGTCGGCCGGGCCCAGAGACACACTATCGCTCAACTCTGGAAATAAAAAGAAATCAGTTAGAGAGAACTTCAGAAAAAGAGTTCCACATTTATAGACAACTACACTTACGGTACTTAAACTACTACTAACATATCAAAATCTTACACTATTATCAGTGTAAAATCAGCATGTGGAAGTGAAAATACAACTTTTCCTGGTGTGTATGCATGTATGTTGACAGATTTTTCTTAAAGTTCCAGGCAAAACTACTTAAAAACAAACCAAAAACCTCCAAACCCCTAGCACCAAATACAACAACAGCAAACCTATAAAAAGCCCACTACTACACAGTTTTCACTCAAATAATTGTCGGTGTTGTTTGCATGATGGCAACTTCGAGAACAATATCCAAGGAAAAAAACCAAACAAAACCTACAGGACGAGACAGTGAATTACCAACTCACAATACAGGGTGAGGCAGACGATCACACCTGAGTGGCCAGGCTTACGGAGCTGTGCCCACTGCTCTGCCTCTCTATAAACGGAGAAACCCCTTATACTTCCACTCCTGTCAACATTACAAAAACGCTGAGCTCCCTGAAGATTCTTTAATCTTCGTCATGATTAATTTAACATTTTTATTATAATTTCTAATAGTGAAGCATTCACACAAAATTTCACAGATACGCTGAAGCTGATATATAATGGAATCTAAGGACAAGAAGGGATGAAATGACTTCTTAAACATTATCTGGAATTTGATTATTCAAGCCACACATCCAATACCTGCCAAGGTCTGTGTAAAAATATTAACTCTTCTGTCCTTTAGGCACAGAAGCCAAAGGTAATAACATTAACGAATCACTACGTAAATACGCTTACCAAATATAATACCAAATAGTCCAGAAAAGAGGCATCTCACTTGGATGTATCAGTAGCAGCACACAGACAGTCTTAGAAGCTTCACACTCTACCATTCCCCTCTAGTTCTGGATTGTACCACTCATAGTCCATTAAGACCTACCTTTCTCAATGATCTCTTGCCAGAGAGTTTGCACCAAGCTAGGATCAGAATGACCCGCACAATGTATAATTGCAAGCTTACACTCTGAGAGCTTAAAAGGGTCAGCAAATTCCCCATACAGCTGAAAGGGAAGTTAGCAGAATTTACATTTCAAGTAGCATAAGAAGGAAGTTTTTAAAATCAGCTTTCTTTTCATATTGTATGGTAGACATCAGACTGGTAAAGCCACAATTTAAGTAACTATTGTGAAACACTAAACTATTTCTATACACTACGTTTTATTTCACTTCTTAAATACAATCCCCAATTTTATATGCAGTTATAATACATACCATAAATTTTCTAACAGTTTTCCCAATAAAGAAAGAAATCTAAGGGACTTAAGAAGACAAACACATGGAAAAAACTGAAGTACTAAAGACTGAAGGAATATTAAAAGTACAGAAAAAGACAGCGTACACTAACAGACATTCCGAGTCCAAGAACGCCAAACTGCCTATTACTTCCCCAGTCAGCACAGGAGTATTCTCTGCAAAACATCCCCCTAGTGTGATAAACTGACTTTTAATACAGAGAAATTTTCATCACCTTGGTTATATCCATCAGCTCAGCATCAAGCTGGGAGATTGCATCTTGCACTGAAGTGTGATGGGAATACTGCCGTTGTAACGTTTCTTGTATTTGAAGCTGGATCCTTGCAACCTTGTTTCAAAATAAAAACACTTCAATATTGGATTGATTTAATCAAGGCTTAAGAACACACCCAGAATTAACTTTAACTTATTTAAATGTAGAAATGCACTACACTTCAGAGTCTCTCTTCAACTGCATAACTTTGTCACGTTGGGAAGAAAGCACAGACAACTGTTTCTATAGAATTGGAAATAATGTTATGTGCCAATGAGAAAACACAATAATGGTAGCTTAGACTTATATTTTTTTCTTACTTCCATTTTCTCTTCTAGTTCATGTAGGAATTTACCATCTGTGGCTATAGAGGACATGGCAGTGGAACTTCTGGCACTTAAAATGGCACGTGCAATGTATTCAAGGCGCTGCTGAAGAGAAATCTCTGTGCTGCAAAACAAATATTTAAAATAAAATTGGTATTGAATGTAATTATTTGACAGTTAGTTATATCCAAACTAGATTCTGGGATTTAGTATGTGACTTGTCCTGATTTCACTAACTCATGCAGGACATTATCCAACAAGGTAACCCAATCTCTGTTGCAGCCTCAGTTCTAGTGTACCTCTCAATCCACCGCTCCACAATGACACTACTGCATTACAAAATTCTACGTAAGAAATGACTCCTTAATACATGGTACTTACAATAGGAAATACATTGCAAGCTAATGTGTAACACAAAACAAATATAGAATTTCTTTCGAATAATAGCCTGGATGAAAACTGAATATATTCCATGAATTTACTTTTTTTTCTAGCAAACTTCCTCGGGCATTGGTCTTTTCTTGTTCTTGTCCTTTTCTCAAAATACCTAGAGATAATGTTATGATTTTAGTTTATTTTGGTTTTCCCCAATTGACTCAGAACATGCAATAGATCATACATAATCCATACCTATGCAGGTCAGCCAATTTAGCCAAGATTCTGGCTGCATTACTAAAATTCCTATTCTTTTCAAAATATCTCCACAGTAAATCCATGTAACGGACTTTGTTTTGGTCGATCTTGGTCATCCGCACAAGGTAGGGTTCTAAAAAGGGGGCAGTAATCTGCAAAAGTCAAAGATGACAGAAATGTTTGCTCTTCTCTCTTTTATAAAGCATCAGCAGCACTACAATTAACTCAGGTCAGTAGAACCAACAAACTATTTCATTGTATAGAGACGAGCTCACCTGTAACAGTTTGTCTGCTAAGTCAACTTGTATCAACCAGTTGTAAAGTGCAATATTGAAGAGTTCATCTGTTGAACGCTGAGCCAGCTTCAGCATTTGTTCAAACTAAGGGAAGAAAAGGCCAAAGCTGTTCTTCCAGAAGTGGCGACATTACATCAAGCACTCAATATATGACAATACTTAGGTTCACATTATTTACATGTCATCATATGTATGAACACATAAAGAAGCCAACTCATGATAAACCTTGACTTTTATCTTCTTTGCAAAACTATTAGGTATTTTCTTAAAAAAATAATAATTT
Source organism: Dromococcyx pavoninus (assembly GCA_033558185.1). Taxonomy (NCBI): domain Eukaryota; kingdom Metazoa; phylum Chordata; class Aves; order Cuculiformes; family Neomorphidae; genus Dromococcyx; species Dromococcyx pavoninus. The sequence continues at coordinate 797,382 of JAUMJL010000102.1, read as the reverse complement.
CTACACCCCCTCAAATTGCACTATTTTCTGGAGGACAATCATGACTTTTTTGTGAGTTTCTTACATGGTGCCCTGCTTCTTCATTGCTTAGCATGTTGGGGTCAGACGACAGCACTGGAGGACCGGGCTTTCTGGGTACGCTGGGAGACTGAGGAGCAGCTTTACTCTGATTCACTAACTCTTGAAGAGTGTCAGTGATACACTTGTAGCTGTTCAATCTGTAAACGGAGTAAAACAATAGAAAAACCTCACAATTTTCAATGCATCAATAGGAAATACTTTTTTCAAACGTTATAATTGCATGCCTTTGTAAATACAATTACTGAAATTAAAAAAAGCTAGTTGCCACACTCTAGTGTGTTCTCAATCATCACTCTAACAAGTAGTTCTTTTAACATTTAGATTACAATCTTTTCTGCATCTATCAGTTTATCCTCTGTTCCAGATTAAATTGGTGCCATATTAATGACAAACAAGGAGAGCATGCTGGGCAAAAGCATCTATATTGTCTCCCTTATTATAAAATGTTTGTTTGTCATTACCCTGTATACCTTCCCCCAAAGACTTACTTTTTCAGTCACTTGAAATAAAGCACCTATATAATGATAATAAGATATCCTGAAAACTTGCCTCTCTTGAAAAGCTTGGAGTCCAATAACATCCTCTTCTGGTTCACCATTTTTATAGAAATGAAGGCCAAGACCTTGGGGGTCCTTCTTCTCAGCAGCTGTTAGAGAGAGTTCTACTACTCCCTCATAGAAACGCACTAGAAAAAAACCCCAACAAGTATTACACTCATTATTGTGTTAAAAAAATTATGACATCAAGCACTTCCCATTTTAGCAAGCGAGAAAAAAATAAACCGTATTCACTCTGGTCTCTATCATACAAAGGTTTCTGCCTGCACCTAACCAGTGGGTTTATGCGCAAGTTTGAAGTTACATATTTCTACAGAGGCTGAAATCTTGACTGTTACAACAGTTATACCTGTATTTAAATTATGTACTGGCTTGCACTGCATAAAACAGGATTTAGAACCATCTTTCGAACAGTATGTTTGGTATAAAAACTTACCTACAAATGCACAGTCATTTAGCCTCTGCTTACCTACAGCCCAACAATTTTCCTAAAAACATTTTTATCTCATATATGAAACAAATGGACACTGTGAAATAAAAGGATGGAGATAATTTTATACATAAGTGGGATATTTTATCAGTTGGTGAAATCTAGAAAGGCTTTAAACAAGAAGAGGCTGATGTATTTTAAGAGTTATTAAGAAACTGTTTACGTTAAAATGAGATAGTAAACAAACAAATAAAAAAATTGAATAGCACAAAGGGATAGTACAGAAACTATCTACCCAAACACTATCAGTTATTGCCTCTTACAAAGCTTGAGTCCATGCCCTCTAGTTCTGGCACTGGTCACCTGAGAGAAGAGACCAACCCCTGCCCGTCTACAACCTCCTTTTAGGTAGCTGTAGAGAGCAATGAGGTCTCCCCTGAGCCTCCTCTTCTTCAGACTAAACAGCCCCAACTCCCTCAGTCTCTCCTCGTAGGGCCTGTGCTCCAGCCCCTTGACCATCTTCGTTGCCCTCCTATGGACACACTCCATCATCCTGACATCTTTCCCAAACTGAGGAGCCTAGAACTGCACACAGTATTCAAGGTGAGGCCTGACCAGTGCCGAGTACAGGGGGACGATAACTTCTTTGGTCCTGCTCGCCACACTATTCCTGATGCAGGCCAGAATGCCACTGGCCTTCTTGGCCACCTGGGTAAACCACTGGCTCATGTTGAGCTTCCTGTACACCAGCTATGCATGGGATTGTTGTGTCCAAAATGAAGTACCCGACATTTGGACTTATTAAACATCATCCCATTAGAATTGGTCCATGCCTCCAGTCTGTCCAGGTCCCTCTGCAGGGCCATCCTACCCTCTAACAGATCAACCCTTCCTCCCAGCTTGGTATCATCTGCAAACTTGCTTACCTTGCCTATACTGCGCACAAACATTAGCAAGGTCTACTTGATTGCTGATCTTCTGGTACTCTTTTAGTGACTCTCTTAGCATCTTCTCTTTTTCCAATTTGCTTTGAGCCTGTCGAGATCGCTGAAGCAGTTCATTTGCCTAAAGACGAATGATAGGAAAATGAAAATTATTCACAGGAACACATTATGAACATATCATGTTTACTACTGTAAGTTAATGAGTTTCTATTCCAAACTTCAAAACCTGAAACGGTAGAAGAATCTTCCGTTCAAAAGCACTCTCTTATCACTAAGTTTCCAGCAGAAAGATAGTAGAAAGGCGGCAGAGAGGAGGCCTTAAGACTTAACGAACTCGTTCCCCATTCTTCCCTCAAATTTATTTTTTTAGAGCTTCAGCTCTTAATCACAATTGGGTCTCACAAATTCCATAAAACTAGGCAACAGACAGAAAACAAGAGGCTACGCTGAGGAAAGGTGGAAGTACAAACACATTTAATCAACATCAAGAAGATGGTTTTACTAGACATCACTTAGGAGTCAGAGAATACGAACACCACAATATGCTTCAAACTAAATGTCACATAGTTTTCAGCATTAATCAACTGCAAGACACAAATATGCACATGACCTACCTTCATTAGGTTTTGTACTCCTGAAACTACTTAAGCATTACAAGGATTTACAAGCTGCCCAACTTATTTGAATACGCTCCAAAATTCTGGTTTGGTGCTTTAAAACTTTAAGTGGGCTTACCTTGGAACACACAGCATCATCAGCGCTATAAAGAAGAGGACAGATATCTTGCAAATGGGCAATGATGCCATCCACAGCAGCATTGTCTCTGATGTAACAGTTTATAAGAGAAGCAATGAGTGCTCCAGTCAGTTCTCTGTCTCTAATTACCAAGTCTTTGAAAGCAGTAACCTTAAGATGTTCTTGAAGTTCCTGAAGGTAGACAGAATTTAATTAGTTTACTGAAGTGTCTACTTTATTTTGTTCAGAAACATCACAATGTTACAGCAGGAAAATTAACATTTTCCAGTAAAAAAAAAACAACAAACAGAACTTCCCGACTGAAGTGCACCCTATGGAAATACATTATTTAAAATACATATTCTATAGCAAAATGGAACCCTATCACTGAAGGCACTAGACCCCTGGACGTCAAAGGACAGTGAAAACTCTTCTTAGCAGACTTCCTCTGCCACCTTCACTTTGTGTCACTTTTGTTTCAGATCTCTGCAATTAAGAAAAGAATTAGCAGTTCCCCTTACTTCACTAGGCACTGTCAGAATGCACACCTTACAAAATGAATAGTACATCACAGTTTTTGATAATGGGAACCGTCTGAGTACTGTCACAGATGAAAAAAATGACAGACGCACAAAAAAGATTCTGCTCTATGCTTTTTTATATTAAATAACATTGAAGGTTATTTTTTTTATTAGGAATATTTGCTCACAGAATTGCCTGTAGTTTCTATGATGATTAACAGCATGAAAATACTATATCAAAACCTCTAAAACTACTGAAGACAGAGGAAATGGTTCTGTTTGGTAAAAATTAGTTAACTCCTTGTCCAACACGAGAAAAGTGGTTAAAAATCGTGCTAACTCCCCAAAGCAAGTGTAAAGTCCTCCAGCTTCTGCACATTTGTGAAGATTAAAAAGATGTTCGTTTTATCGACAAAGAACACAACTTCTCAAATAATCTATTTTCCTATCAAGTGCTCAGACAGAATGCCTAGTACTCTAATTAAAAGGCTCTTAAAAGGGCTGGACGGAAACTCAACATTAGCAGAGGGTATACAGCAGCAGCAACCACAGTACTATAAGTCTCCTTCTTTACAAACAAGGAAAGGCTGAAAGAAGCAGGATTATCTAGCCTGGAAAAGAGAAGGCTCAGGGATCTCATCAACATTTGTGTTGAGGTGTAAAGACTTCCCTCAGTGGTATCCAGTGACAGGACACTAAACAATGAGCTGAAGCAAATTAACTTACACCTAAATAGGAGAAAAAACTCTTTTACTCTAAAGGTGGTTGCACACTAGAATGGGTTGCCCAGAGAGGCTGTGGAGTCTCGATCTTTGGAGACACTTAAGATCTTACTGAACATGGTCACGAACAATCTGCTCTACTTGAGTCTGCTTTAAGCAGAGGAGGCAGACAATCTTTAGGAGTCCCTTCCAACCTCACCTCTTCTGCGATACATTCTGGACCCCTACTTGTACAAAACTGCAAGTACTTTGAGTCTGTACAACCCTATTGCTCTCTACTGTTAAACCTTTGTCAACACAAAGGTAAAGCGTGAATTCCTCTCTGCCACACAACATCAGAAAAACCTTTTCAGCACATTTTGCAGAATGTGCTTAAGGTGAAACCACTGTGATTTATAAAACCCAACTTTTAATTAACTGTCAACAAAAGTAAAATAAAATCTATTGTTAGCAACACTTCCAATTTGCTAAAATTGGGTGACGAGGTCAATACTACACGAGTCTCAAAAATAAACACTTGCAACCTGAATAAAAGTCAATGCGGTTTAAAATTAATTAACTGAGAAATATACCATTACAGTCATATTCCTTGATAAATATTTAGGAAGCAAAAGAAATTCAGATGTTAAATACAAACAAAATAAAATGACGTGATTTGAACTGTACCTTCTGAAGTTCACCTACAACAACACTGAACTGGTGTTCACACAGCAGCTTCCATAAAGCCAATGCCTGGCATGTTTTGCGAACAAGCTGTTGGATGCCTTGAAGTGAGGTCTTCTCAGTTAGCTGTGCCTCAGCTGAAAAAGTAAAGAGGTTGTCAATAAGTAGCTGTCCCGCATGTTTCAAACTAGATGTTATCTTCTGGGGTTTTACAATAACAATCTCCTTGAATTTCCAGCTTTTTTTTTCCCTCTTCCATTCTTGATGAATGCTGTCTAGCTCTCTTTACTCCAAAGTGTCATGTTAACATTTTCTCCAAACAAATGCAATCTGTTAACATTTATTTCAAATCACGCAACACAGGGGGAAGGGGAGTACTTTCTGAAAAAGAAATGCGGCCTCATGTTAGTGCACAGGATTTACATAGCAGTCTTAATTTTTTTGTACTATTTTTCATAAATACTTATTATAAATACATTTATGATGAACGCAGAAGAAATGAAAATAAACTCATACATTCCCTTTTTGTTTGACTACCTGTATTTGCTTTTAGAAAGAACAATTAAAATTATAACTTTGGTCAACACTGTCTACACTCTCTTAAGAAGAACGACAACTACTTCAATAAACTAGTAACATTCAAATCTGGAAAGACGTATTCTATTCGCTGAAAGAATAATACAGACATGCTTATTACATGGATGGAACATCATCGCAACAATTCATGTCATTATGAAATGCAAAGAGTATTAGAAGAAAAAAGGACACAGACAGTGCACAAATAAACCTTGAATTTTGTATTTCAAGACCCAAATTCTCTTCACAGAGTTAATTCTCCTTTGTGGTCTGCTTTAATTAGCTGAGATAGTAAAGCTTTCAATATTAAAACAAAAGGGAACACCTGCAGCATGGAGCAAACAAAAGCCTCTCCCCACAGATAACTCAAAGGTTAGAATGTTCTCTATCTCGATGTGAGTCTTCATTCTGGGTATATACTTCATCTCTACTACAGTTTTAAGTAAATGATTTTTTCACATCAACATCACTGCAGAAGCACTGCTCCTGACGGAACAGTACGATACGGTACAGAAGCAAAAGGAAAGTTTCCAAACTGCAGTGCTTTTTCTTAAGAACTTACTACCAAGTATGGCATATTGATTAATGTCAAATTTGTATGGAAGAAAGGCATTTTTATTCAGAGGTTTTAACAAGAAGAGTGAGAAAGGCAACATCCCAATGCAAGGTAACGCAATTACATACCGTGGTATTTCCTCTGGAGTTCTTGCTGGACTTGCTGAGAACTTCCACCATCAGGTCGCATGAAACCCAGGAGTCTCTGTTGCAGATTGGCTGGTGTGCTGAAACTGCAAGTCCAAAATAAGAGAAATGCTAATATGACTACAAATATTCAGTCTTTATTTTTAGTATCTGAATATTTGAAGCTGGACACCATACATACACTTCAACTCAACACAAATACACACAGTATAGCTTTTCAAGTGCTCACAGTATAGCTTTTCAAGTGCTGGACATTAAATATCACTTAATTTAAGACAATAATACCTTGGGTTTCCAAGGGGTCCCACTGCAGCAAACTGTGAATTTCTATCCAGAAATTCTTGTAAACCTTTTAGTTCCCGTAGTACACACTCCAACACATGGGATGGAACACTGCTTTCTACCTGGAAAAGAAAGCACACTTGTTTACAGAGAGCTTAGTTTCAATTTTTTTTTCCAAAAATGTACAATTTTCAGCTAAAGCCACTAAAAAGACAAACACAAAGAGGGTAGAACAAGTAAACAGCATAATAGTAACGCTACCACTAGAACACTATTATACCACAGTCATGGGGGAGGGGGCACACTCAAAGAGGCAATAGTCCCCTGAGCATACACAACATTCAATATGCTCTTTTGACAACCAAATCCGCTCTACTACTTCCAGCTCTAAACTAAAATGATGATTAAGCATTTCTAAGACGCAGATTGTAACTGCCAACGCCTTCCAGACTCTACCAAGTGCCTTATAACTGGAACAGGAAAGCTCATATACCAGTTAATTTGCATCACTGAAACTACTCAATTCTATGAACATATACAGTCAGAAAAGACTTCGGCATTTTGATCACGGACAAAAAGCGAAACACCAAGATGTTAGTCAGGAAGATGCTGGAGGTTTTTTCAGTCCTTACGTAACTGCAATGTTCACCCTAACCCACTTAGGCATTCTGTTTTCAAACTTCGTCTGGAGAGGATGTGCAGAAACAAAGATGTGCCATCGCTAAACATGGGGAAAACCAGTCATTGCCCATTAGCAGAGATCAAATTACAGTTAAATTTTGTAAAAAGTAAAATTAAAACCAGAAGATTTAAAAATCTATCTTTACTCCTCAGTTAAAAGTGCAGCACTTAGGAAAACATTCAAATAACATTTTTTCCTTATCAGTTTATAATTGGGAACAGAAGAATAACAAGGCTTAAGACATGTACTATATGGAACTTTTAAAAATACAGAATAATCTTTTACATACTGCAACAACTTCTCGATTGCCACTTCTGAAAACTCTGTCCACAACTATACTTCCATCCCAAATATTTCTGCAACACAAAACAGTACTGTGTTAAAAGTCAAGTAATCGAAGCAAGTATTTTTGAAAGTATTCTATGTGTAATTTCTTAAGAAAGAAATAATACTGCTTTTTACTTCAAGGTCTACAAAAAAGATTCAATTTGGATGAATATCAAACCTTCAAAAAAAGCTACCACTACACATTTCTGAATAGTACCAATACAGATAATTAACAAAATTTGACGCTCTCAAATACTTCAAATATAGGCCAATATTATTCTCTGGAAATAGTGTGGTAGGCAAACAAGTGTCATAACAAAAACTGCTCTCCCAACGAGCATGCAGAGAAATGACCAACACATGAAGAGCTCTGTCCTTGCTTGGGGTGTTCAGTAAACACGGGACTCGAGATCCAAGTAACAGAATCTTCCTCAGTCTTGCTTCATTTCTCTGATTTGAGCATTCTTTTTAAAGCAGCTTAGTAGAAAAGGCTTCACACCAGGACTTTGACCCTGTACGTCCTTACTCATTCCTGTTTCATCCTTTAGTAGGATGCTCAATTGCAGGATTAATATTTAAGCAACTTCCTGTTCGAGCCAATCACCAAACGTGGCATTATTAATAAAGCAGTAAAGAGAATGTATTACAGAATATTATAGAATTATTAAGTTATTAAATTGTTTAGCTTGGAAAAGACCTTTAAGATCACCAAGGCCAACCCTTAACCTACCACTGTCAACTCCTCAATGAAACCATGTTCCTAAGCACCACGTCTACACAACTTTTAAATACCTCCAGGGACAATACAACAAAAAAAATGCACCTCACTAATTTAGGGGAAAGAAAAACTATGAAACAAACTGAGTGATAGAATCTCTACTTTAAAAACACCTCACCCTATAATCCGAGCAAAGTATATGCAGATGCCATTGTGTCTTCCAGAAAATACTATCTCGGGACCCATCACTCCACTAATGGATGCACCAGGGTAGGACACAGAATTCCCAGAAGGAAAAATGGGAGTTGACAGACTAGGAGGTTGTAAACCTAGGATTAAAGTAGGTAAATATTTGAACACAAAATCATTTGAACACAAATAAAAAAGGCTACTGGAAAAAACAACTCTGTTTCTGCAGCAAAGGAAAAGAAGGTATTACCTTGCCCCGGTGTTGCCAAAAAGCTAGGATTAGGATATGGAGTATCAACAGTCAAGGGGGAAGCTAAAAGGGGCAATACAAGGGTAAGTTTGTTAAAAACAAATGAACAAATTAAAGAAAAAGAACACCAAAATATAACCCATAAATCCCTACGTAAAAGCAGCAAAGTTGTTAAAGCAAGTACTTCAAAATTAGAACCATTCCAGTAGCTTTTAGTTATGGTTCAAATAATAAATTGTACTCATTTCTTATCAACCCAACACTCCAGAATTGAATCAAGTGGGTAAGTTTCTTCCCAGAGCAGTTAAGCATTTTTTTTTGTGTGTTATTTATTGCACATCATCCGTTCCCTGCAAGTAATACCGTCCACATATTCCTTGTTTTTCACATTCTGACTGGTACCGTATCTGATTAGGGCAGCTATTCTCAAAGAACTCACTTTCAGACATTTAGATCTTTTCATGGAATGTCAGTTTTACCTTCAAAGCACTTAGCTTAAAGAAACTATTATTATTACTCCTAATTTTTACATAGGACCATTGGACAAACACTACAGCAACAATGGCAACTTTGAACATTCACTTTGAGACTGTCCACAGCCTCAGACTCAGCTAAGCATATTCAAACCTTCTGCAAATTAAGACTGAATACCTAACTTCAGACCCTAAAATATGAGGAACGCACACGGCCATCTACAAAAGTGTCCATTTACCAGCAGTGAGTAGGATGATACAGCACAAACGGGCACCAAAACTGGCGCTCTGAAAATCTGGCTTTTATTAAAGGATCAGTCCTTCTTCCCTTATTCACTACAGTTCTCTCAACTTGGCAACATGCAACAGCGCAAAGGATAACACAGCCTTCACTGAAGAGCACAAATGCATTCACAGAGCACGTTCTCCTGCGTGCCAACCAAAGCACAAACTTGCAGAAAAGCAGCATGTGAGTGTACGACTGGACTTTCAACAGTGACAAAAAGAGGGAAATTAAAGGTGCCTGGCTTTTAAACGCTGACATTGTTGTAACAGTTTCACACACAAAACTTCACGGTATTTTGATCAGTTTCTGCCAGCACTGTCAGACCCACCACATGCATAATACCAGAATCATGACAGCTCTCTACCCTTTGAGCAAACCGAGTAAGTAGTAGCAGAAGAACGGTGCCATCTTCCACCTGGATCTGTCACTGAAGCCAAATGGAGATATGTCCTTTGATAGTAGGTTTTAAAGAGGCACACATGATAGCAAAGGGCAAAAGTATCCACACATTCAGACTTGGGGAAAAATAAATTTACTACTTCTAAAAGTAGTGACCTTGTTGATTACACATCTTCCTGTCATTTCATCCACATCTTACTTTCATTCTCAGTCTGCTCCTAGCACCTGTTCCTCCCATAGCTGCTGTTCTAACTCCCATTTAATTTTACATTCTTACACCTTACCTCAGCTCCTGACCACATTGCTATTACACTTACCAGACTTAGAAAGGGATGCTGTTGATGCATTAAAAATAGTCACTCTTCTTAGTGTTTTAATACAAGCTAAGAAGTCTAAAAGAAACGGTCAACTGTTTTTCCAAAACTTCATCCCAGTTCAGCACATTTGAACCCAATACTTATGCGTTTGGGTGTAAGTCAAAACCAGTACGGAAATGGAATTCCTTGCATTCCAGGCAAGCAATTTCCCCCCCCCCCCCCCCCCCCCCCCCCCGAGTGTGACACTGTAAGAAGGCATTCTGCTAGAGACACACAATAACCAATTAATCTCGGTAGTGTTTGAACTATAGTATTGATGAACGGTTCTCTGGCTGCTGAAGTCCCTCTGGCAGCAATAAATGTGTATCTTCTTCACATCTTAATGGATTACATGCAACATCCCGACATAGTACGAGATCACATCTCCCTCTCACTAAATCCAAAAAACACTCGAGAAAATGGAAAAAAAACCCTCTGTAACTAATTAGCCAGTGAGGGGGAAAAACAGGACTATCTGAGACAAAAACAACAAATGCATTTGTACAAAGAAAAAATACAACATTTTTAAGGAAAGAAACCCCGTCTTAAACCATGAAATGCTTGCTACTTACTAACAGGAACAGGAGAACATAAAAGAGATCCAACATCGGTTGGAGGAGGCAGAGCTGATGAGAATCTCATTTGTGCTTCTCCACCATACCTAATGTTTACGTGCAAAGACAAAAATTACACTTCATACACAACCCATTTAATTTTCGTGTCTTTGAGAATTAACAGCTATTTTGAGGTTATTTTAAAATGAGGAATAAAAAAAAAATAGGATAAGCTTTCAGAAATATTTGTGACGACTATGATACATTCGGCAGAAGAAAAGGAAACTAACTGGACATGTTAGATGAAAGGCATCAAAAACTGTAATTGCAAAGAGATGTTAGACGAACAAGTCAGTAATTTTTTTTGTGGATGTTTTAAGTTCTGTGGTGATATGATATGACCAGGCTTTAAAAAGAAACTTTACAAGTCTGAAAATCAGGCTTATGCTTTAGTATCTTTACAAGGTTTGCCTTCACAGGAAAGCGGAAAGAAGGACACACTTGAAATCACCCATGTTCATCCTTCTATCATCCACAAGTTCTATCCATCTCTCTCCTACAATGCTGCATGAGCACTTCATAACATCTTCACTTGCTAATGCACATCTCTCCAGAGTTAGCATCCACATTTTCTCTCTCGTAATGTCATTCTGAGTTTAACAAAGAGCAACTATTCACAGCCCACTAAGAACAGCTGACTTGAACTAATACATGCACAAATTTTAGCAAAAAACAAGCAAGCTTTTGGGAACATAAGACTCAAAACTCTAGCACAAACATACAGTCAAATCTGAACATTTTATCATAATTCTCAACAGCTGTACCTTATCAAAACCTTTTTTTTCCTCCAGGCCGCACACCCTGTGAGGACAGTCAAGAGACCCACGATATACCAAGCCACTGAAGGCTGCTAATTAAAATGCACAGATCTGCACCATACCAAGGAACTTCAGTACCCAAGATAAACAGAAGACAACTTAATCCACCAGAGTGGAAGCCCCTACTTCCTCACTCAATTTGTAGCAGAAAAAAAGCAAAATCAAAACAAAAAACAAAAATAAAATAACAAAAATAAAAAAAACCAACATCAGGCCCTGAGCAGATCTTTTTGATTACAAATTCCTTGGCACAATGGTGAACAGCATAAATAACAATATATTAAGAGAAAACAAACAAAACAGAACAAAAAGCCGCAGGCCCCACCCCCAAATTTTTACAAAGCATCTATTCTTTTTCCAGCTGCCTGAGTTGGACTAACAGAAGATACTACTACACACTGCACTTCAATAAACTGGGATACTGTGAAGTACAGATAAGTGCACTTTGAACAGTTTAAACTACCTTTTCAATAGCTGCCTCTGCCTGGGGAATACAAGCATCCAAGCGGGCAACTAACCAGAAACCACCATTACAGGAAACTTCCTTTGCTGATGAGCCCTAAAGTAGTGCAAAAGCATATTCTACCAGTCTAGACTAATTTTAAAACAATGGTAGCTCAGGCAGCAGGTTGAAGAGTACGATTATTTAATGGTTGCAGTGATCCTGAGCTTACTATTCAGAATAACTCACAGAAATGAAACTCACCTGAAGAATGCTCGAGTAGCCCATGCAGATACTTCTCTATCACACGCAGCACCAGAACACGCTAAGATAAGGCAAGTGGCACAGGCCTGATCCTCCTAGAGTACATCATACTATTAGTGCTGCGGCTTATATTAAGTTTCTAACAAATAAACAGAAGTTATATTGCTCAATAACTAAACAGTAAACACTTTTTGCACCATTTTATTTAGAAGGCAAGGAAATCAGCTCTTTCCAATTATAGGCAGCAAGGGAATCACAGGGAGGCATCCCAATGCAGCAAGTAAATTTTGGTATTCAGTACCATTACTGGTGGGAAACAACCTCCACGTCTGTCACCTAATTATGACTGTGATTGATGCAATTTCTACAGAAACATAAATTGAGATTGTGTTTAAGAACAAACCCATACAAATAATGGTTCACACATTAAAATGGCCTGTTAAAATATCACTTTGTCCTATAAAGCACAAAAGAACAGGTTACAGTGCACTGTCACTACAGATACTGATCAGTACTAGTCAACTTAAAATTGTAATCCTTGATAGCTTCCTTCCTGCTTTTCTGTTACTTAACTTTAACAGAAAACCAGATCAATTATACACATTTCTATCAGCCTTCAAGAGGTAAAAAACTCTGGAAGTGGTAGGAATTTAACTTTTTTAGAAACTCTTCCCTGCTTTTAGATGAACTCCTTCAACTAAGAATTGCATTACACCTCTACGCACAAGACGTGAGTTTCAGGAAAAATGAAACACTTCCAGTTTTCTATATGTCACAAAATAAGTTATTTCTCATTACACTACCTTGTTTTATAGAGACAATAAAGGAGGAAAAGCAAACTCTTGAACTGATAAACAAAGTGTTACCCACATGTTTATAGCAACATGATGCTAAAGAAAGTGATTAGATTTACATAAATATTATAAATCTTCTATATCTCATAACAGGTGAAAAGTTCTTACCTGATGCAACTTGAAAAATCTTTCGATCTCTTCTCCATCTCCACCTACATTGCTAACAAGCAGATGACGCAGCTGATCGACAGGTCTGAGTTTATGAAACATAAAGCTCCCCTAAAAGTAAGCAAAATAAATTAGAATAAATTTGCCTGAGCCATACCATTGTCCTGACAATGGTTATCCTTAGCATGTCCAGTCTTCCTTTACTGCACTAGCGGATTGAAGTGCAGTGTGAATGGTGCCTAAAGCCCAGTTTCTTCCACATGCAGAAAATTCCCTAGAGAGTCTAGGAATGGCAGGACAAACACTGCAATGGCTATAAATGCTCCATAAACTGAGTTAGCTTTGCTGTTCTTAGCAAAGATATGCAGAAAAGAAACATTTTTCTGGATCGTGCAAATCCTCAAATCTGTCTGGAAAAAAAATGCTTGAAAAATTCAGGACCAAGGGCATGTTAAGACTAAACTCAACCATCTTGCCTGCGTCCACTCTAATTACTGTAGAGGGTCCAATTAGTGCCTTTAACAAAAAGTTGCCAATAAACAAATGCAGGTTGAGACGAGAAGTTGCAAAACGTTAATGATTAAATATTTTACTATTAGTTAAGCTACTAACTGCTCTAAAATATGGCTGTCAGCTGAAAAGAGATGCAGGAAAGTTAATTTCTTCTTTCTTTTTGTGGGTATTGTTCTTTAAAGCCTTTTCAAAAAACCCTTTTGGGACTCCTTTGATGGCAAAGAAGACCTTACGTGTTCAAATATCAATTGCCAACAAAATTTACTCAAACTATGTTTTCTGGGCAACCAGTGTCTGTTTCAATTGCATAGAATCACGATTATAACCAAGCTTAGAAGAAATTCTCAGATGTTCTGTACCTACAAGGGTCTCCGGAGATGAACAAAAGCTATACGAGAACCTTGCCCAAGACCTCTGAGTAATTTAAAATAGGTACAGATAGTTTCAGCAATCCTCTTCCTTATTCCTCTTTATGTTCAGAATACAATCTTAAAAATCATATCCAAAATTAATATTTGCAGGTTTAGGTCGGTATTCCAAATTCATGCTCGCTCTTCTGATCTCCTGTTAAGAAAAGAAAACTCACCCGGGCTGAAAGCAGAACAAACTTCTTAGGTGGCAACATGTGTTGTTGCACAACAACAGGGGAATCAGTTATTGGAATAATGTCTTTATTTAGTGGTGTTACAATCTTCTGAACTTTAAATTCATCGATAGCAGAAAGAGCCCAGGAATGTCCATCAACACGCGTGGTCATCTGAACAACACATAGATATTACACAAAGTTTGATAACAGACAAGGATTTTGTACATCCATGGTGATATCCCATTATTTACCATTTAAAATTGCACAAAATAGAATCTACTCTTGACACAAGAAAACCCAAAGAAAATAAGTGAGTTGCTGCCTTATCTAACAGAAGGTTATTACCACTAAATTTACAGCGACATGTATACTGCTGCTTTTAGGAGACAGGAACCGTGTTTTGTATGTAAATGTAAAATAGCTTGCAAAGTGGGATCATGGAATCCTACCGTTTCTGCCACAGTATCAATGGCAACAACCTGCTAAAGCATTAAGTACTGACGGCAACATGTATTAAAATTATTTCTTAAAGAATCAAAAAATGTAGCGACTGAATCATAAAGGTTTACAAGACTTTCACAGTTGGCAGCAGTACCGCAAATATAACTCAAGAAGAGACACAGAGTCATGAAGTTATCCCAGAAAACTTTGCATGCTAACAGGGAAGAACTACTGCTCAGGTACAGGTCGCAAGTTTAGTTCGAGAAACCAAGCCGTCTGTTACTGTCAGACACCTTGGAAAGAAAGAGACAGGCCAGCAGTTGGGATATTTATATGAAACTTTTTGCAGGGAAGGGATCTGGAGTAATTATAAAGTTCCTTTATAAGTTATTAAAACAGCAAATAAATGAAAATCTAACTCTGCAACTTTTAACTTACACAGTCTCTTTCTCCACTCCAGCCCTCCCACTGCTCCTTTAATAGTACTATTTTTGACATGACACCTCTTTACTTCAGCAGACTTGAGACCTGCTTCAGAGCTGAAATACATGCACTGTTCTCCCAAAAGTGATGAATAAGGCAACTAACCCTTTCCAAACCCCTCCTACAAACCCACTCACGTAGTAATTAGGAGAAAGAAAAAAAGAATCACACAAAGGTGAAATAATGAAGATATTAATAATGCCTGAAATCTTACGCAGAGATGGCATATCAGTTTCGATAAAGAAACCCAAAGTCTCTAGCACCTGCATTTTAAACTAACTTTGCCAGATTTTATCCTTATCGACACACATCACTATGGTCCATGCCTTCCTGTGCTTCCGCACAACACGCAGCATGCTATAGACAACAATATTTTCAAATATGTTAATTACAAGTCAAGGCAATTGCTTTTGATACACAGCTAACATCAAGCTAGAAAGTACAGCGGAACTAGAAATTTCTATTAGTGGATCAGTTCCCATTCACTGACAAAAATGCATACTAATATTTTTTCAGTTTGAAGCATCTTGATTAGTAGCTTTGTGTTTCCAAACTCCTCGTGTAAGTTTTCTATGAACTACCCGTTCCTTGCAGACAGTATCTGTTAGCAGAAAGCAAAAAAACCCACTTAGATTCCACCAAAACTGCGTAAAAGTTTAGTACCTGTGTTTCCATCATTGGCTTTTGAAAAGGGAAAGAATCATGATTGATACACCACAGGATGTCATTATCCTCATTTTCTGAAGCTGCCATCAGCAGGACCCCTAGCAAGAAAAGAATATTGAAGTTTGTATTAGAAGCGAAGATCACACATTAGATGCAGACTCCTTAGCTCTTTATTTGCTCGAAATCAAACTAATCATACAATTTGAAGAGCAAACAATACTTCCTGAATTTCTATGTCAAAGGGTTCTTCAGGACACTTTCAACACCATTTACCATCTATTCTAAAAGGTACAAAGAAAAATGAGCATAAAACGGCAAGAATGTGCCTTTAAGATGAGATGTTTAAACAGATCACAGATGAAAATACATCTGGAAACATCTTCAAAGATAAAAATCAGGTAGTATGAGTAAAAGGGTCAGTAACAGAGATGTGAGCAGGGATACATTTCTGCAGTACTTTTAAAAATTTGGCCGGCAAACAGAAAGGCTATAAAGCTGGAACCTCCTGGCACCTCTTCGGTAGCTTATGTGGTATCAGCAGCTAAATGAGTTGAAAAATAAACATAAGTCAGCACATGCTAAATTCGGCATGAAAGGCAGTAAATAGGCAAGAAGCCTATTATGACTCTTGCTTTTAAGATCTAATCACACATGGCTAGATATATGTAGGAGAATATGAACACATATAGCTTATTTTATGGGGAGATTAGAAGAAAAGAGGTTCATTAATACATGAACAACTCTGCTCTAACACGGCACCTTACAGAAGAACTACATTCTGAAAAACATGACCAACTTCCACTTCCAAGAATTCTCCCATTAACACCCAGTATCGCTGCTTACCTTTGCTGTAAAGAGCTCTGTGAACCTTTGCAGGCTTCTCCACGTTGGAAGAAGCTGAAAATCCAGGTGGCAAACGGACATGAACCAAGATTAACGTGGAGGGACGAGCTGTTGGACGTTTAAATTGTGACGTACTAAAATACAGTCGGACACCTGAAGAACATTAAAAAAAAGTCACAATTTCTCCAAACTGTGCAGCTCCACTTATCAGTTTAAAGGAGTGTGAATTAGCATTGTTGTCTGACCTGCATGTGTGATTGCTAGCAGCTGACAGTCTATGGATTCAGAATTTTCAATCACTGCTATTTGAACAATAGGCTTAAATACAGAACGATCTATTGTTCTAAAAAACAAAATAAACAAAACATACACTCTCAATCCAATGAAATAAGAAAACAATATTCTTCAAAAATATAGGCTATTCGCCTTAAAGAAAGCCTCTTACGTTATATCATAAATTTACCTGGCAATGCTCCCAGCAGCAGAAACTATAGCGTTTTGCGACAGAGAAGTAACCCTTGTCATTCCTTGACCATCTTGTCCCAAATCGTAAACCTGTAATTCAACAGTACAACTTTGTGATTTACAGTTGAATTAATTCATACAGCCTCACCTACCAAGCAGCAACTCAAACTGTATTTTTATTTCATCCTCATGTTTCCATATAGTTGAGCAGAAGATCAAAAAGCTGTTCTTTCCTCAGATGAAAGTATTTTAGGTCTTCAGTACACACTTTGTTACAAAAAGATAAACTGGAATAATATCCTGACATACCTACAAAGAACTCCCACGTACTGAGGAAAACTTTAAAAATTATAAACACATTAGTAACAGTCATCAAGAGAAATTACATACTTGCAGCACTCCTTTTTCTGAGCAGGTGTATAAGATATTTCGAGAGTTGTCAATGGCGATTTGAACTACAGGATCTAGGGAAGTGGGAAAAAAAGGGAGAACCAGAAAATCAACACTGGATTTGTTGAAAACAGGTTTAAGAGAGAGTATCTATAAAATAATTGTAAGTTCACAAAAACTGCAGGAGTCTCACACAGGATTCCTATTGGAAGTGATTTACAACAGCAACCAATTTCACATAATTATTAACAAATTAAAAAAAGAAAAAAGAGACCCGATTTTTATAATCATAGATCATTGCAAGTTTCACAGACAGTAACTAAATGCTCTGAATGAGGAAGCTATTCCTTCTGACTTCTTGGTAGTATTATTTAAATTTTCATTAAATCTTCGACATCAGTACTTACCATCCTCTGAGAATGTGAACTGTAGAAATGAAGGAACAAGGAAAGACAGCATGCTCTTTGAATGATTGATTTTCCTACAGCGCTGGCTAAACCAGCCTGCTTCAGCCTACAATTTAAAACAAAGACAGTGTTGAAAGAAAAAGCACAAAAACAAACTAGCAGTTATTTTTAAAAAGTTGCAATACGACAACTACGAAAACAAGTAAAAATCTAACTACAACACAGCAACTGAAAGAAAAAGGTGATCAATAAAGGACTTTTTTACCTAGAAAAAGCGTATAGCATGCAGCAAATTTAATTTTATTTTTGAAGTTGACCAAAGATGTGTTGCTTTTTCTCATATAATTACTATGTCTTTAAAGAAAACGCATCTACACTAAGACATCAGAGCTGCTCTCCAACCAAGCCATGCAACTTAATTATGGAAAAAAAAAGACAGCAAATCAAACATGTTTTATAACTCTTAGTGCCTAGATCCCACAACCATGCAACAGTGAAAAATGCCTGTGTATAAAACTTATAGTCACCTGGTATGCTACTTCATATAAGCAGCCATCTTTTCCAGCCAAAAAGATGCGCCCGTTATCAGTAGATGTTATTGCCAGAATGTAAGTATTGCCAGTAGGGAGCGAGTAGAGAGGATCTGGTAACAGCTGCATTCCTCCAGACATACTGTCATTGAGTGAACCAGTACCTTAAATAAATAAATAGACCAGTCCTCTTTAGCTCTTAAGTTGTTCTAATAAATATTACAAGTCTGTGATAAAAAACATTTCAGAAAACAGGAAATACTACAACAAACACATTCTGGAATAGTTATTTTGCAAAGTGAACTGTGGAGTAACAGACACTCTGTTTTTTGAAAAAAAATAAAGTAAATTCTCTGTACGTTTCCAAGGAAGGAAATGTGACGATTTTAATCTCTATCCACTGTAATCTCCTCTAAATTGTGACAGGTATAAACCACCGAATTCTATTTTTTTTTCTCTTTCACATCAAGATAGTATAAAAAGAGAGCAAAAGATTATAATCCCCTCGTTTCCTCCAAACAATTCTGTCTTTTCTTTTAATACATATGGCATACAAAATGGTATTGGGTTCTCAGTTCTGTGGCTGGAATACAACACCAACCAGATTAAGGAATCATATTGACCAGTTGCAGGATTTATCCCCATCTCTTCTCACCTTCTGCAACATGCTCTTTAATCAACAGGGATACCTGTTCAAAAGCTCTTTTCACGTTAAACAGGAGAATAATACAACTTAATGTTTCCGTGTGGGCGTGCAGCATCCAGCAAGTGCAGACCCCATAAAAACTGTTAACCCCCATCTGTGATATGATTTAAAAATTAACAAGGATATTAGCACATAGCTTTTTTTTTTATTTTTCTAAATCAGTCATGTATACTTGTTAATGCACAAGAAAGAAAAGAGAATTACCTCCTTGTATATTAGCACAACTGAGCCCCAAAATCACAATATCCACGGGAGTAGCCAGAACAAGTAAGAGTCGTACATGAGGCTGGAAGATACCTACAGGACAGAAAATGAAACTCACTTTGCAGCCAACCTCTGAGATCATAATGATGTATCCAATGTATCTATTGGAAAGACACAATGATTGCCTAGAGGGAACAGTTGTATCTAAGACCTAATGATCTGTGAAACTCCAGAAGTAGAGAGGAGAATCAGTCAGCAGTTCAGCTTACAGTTCAAGAAATATAGCATTTTTAAAATTACATTTTTCTTATAAATCTGTTGCTTTTAAATTCAAACCTATTGCCAATTCAACTTTGACTTCAATGTTACTTAATCTGTAGCCACCAAAAGACCTACGAGTGTTGGAAACCAACAATTCACGGAAATTATCACTTGAATGTGTATATTCATAAACTGCACAAATGTTAGATATGGCAAAAAACCCCAAGCTTTTTAGTGCAAATTATTGTTAAACTATACATTATTTGTATTAATTTTGTGTTCCTAAAAACAAATCAAACCCACGTATCTTGTGCACATGTATATACACACAGACAAAACAAAGATTTTCACATATGCATACATAAAAAAACCACATAGAAGGTTCGGTAACTGCCTAATCCTACATAGTCATATATTCCTTACCTCCTTTTGGCTTTACAAGACCCACTGCAAGAATAGTTTCACTAAGACCATCAAAATAAGCCAGATCTCCCCTGTCAACAAAGAAAAAAAGGAAAAACTTCCATAAAACTTGTCACATACCCTCACCTAATAACAAAGTAAATGAAATTGCATTATCTATACTTAAAAACTGTTTCTTTTCTAATACTCTGAAGCCATCTACTTCATTTGTATTTTGTGAAAGCATGCCCAGCAGAATGGAATGCACAAGAGGTTCACAGCAGAACTGTAAAGGCAACCACTTGAGTTTCTTGAAACCCCTAAAACTGATTTTCCATGAACGTTATTTTTGGCACGTGAAAATTATCTAAAGTAAGAATATCCAACCTCCTTCTAAGCACCTTATGATTAACACCAGCCAGTGTTGTGTCATTTGGGGAATGTATTTAATACACGCTGACAAAATGTAAATGTGGAGCTACATGAGCCACAACCTGAACTTCAATCATCTTAGGAAATGCAACAAAATGTATAAAATAATTCTTACCAAAAGAATTCTTATTATATAGGCAAATGAAGAAGCAAAACTGCGCATCACAAATATCACAGCCATTCAATAACGATGGGAATGATCAGCCACTGTAAGTGCACCACAGTACTTACTAAATCTACTTAAAAAAGTTGGGCAATTAGCAAAACTTTTTTCTACTTTTTTGGCATAAGAAAAGCTCTAGCAGAAATGCAGCAATACCTTTAGGATATTGGCTTTTTGTAAGTCTACGCAAATGCATTTTCCTTTCAGCTCTGGATAATTTGGTAGCAATTTTACTCACTCCTAAAAAAATCCCTAAACATTTATTAGTTGATAGTTTTAGTAAAATATAAAACGAATCAAGGTAAGTTAAACTGAACCGCACACCTCTGTGCTACCAGTAAACAATTGCTACTGCAATTGTTTAATTCCAGTACAATACCAACAAAACATCATCGAGAATATGTCTGTACATACCCATCTTCATAGTTCCACATAAAGATGTCACTGTCAATGGTCAGCCAAGCTCTGTTGATTTCTGGAAATACTCCCATCATACAATTGCACTGCATATCTGAAGCACTGATGTAAAGACTAAAAGAATTTCAGCTAGCAAAGGCAGAATTCCCTTTGGAGCATTCAAAAAATTAGTACTACTCTATATACAGCAGCACACAAACTGCATCATAAACACTCCGAGTTCTTCTACAGAATCTTCTACACCAACAACTGTAAACAAATGAAGCTTGTTATCACTTGGAGCCTTATGAAGGGCGCGTGAACAATACCAACGTTTATTACTGGGAGTCTGACAGAAAGACTGGGACAGATGAATATCGACGAAAAAAGTCCATTTCTAATATTACTACTTATATAAGCCAACATGTGACTTTTCACAAGGATACGTCCAAACTGCTCAACTAGCTCTGGGGGAAGTGGGACTCTGCGGACTGAGCTGATCTCTGGAAGATTAGGTATCGACAGCAATCCTGGCCCTTGTAATGGGTAATCCATATCTGACATACCAGAAACAGTAGGGCTACCTGTAATAAAGAACAACAAAGACGATTAGATTTCTTACAACAAGCGTGGAGTTTACAAAGAACAGGTTAATATTATTTTTCTCCAGTTTTACTTGACTGTTTCTTAATCTGCAAAATCTGAATTAAACAAACTGCATTTCCCATTTTACTTCAGATGAATACAGGTCTGCAGACTAGGCAGAAAAACATCTTGATACTTTAAGCATATAAATAGCAATACTCACAAGACGTGAACACAGGTTTCCGTAGGAGCAAACCCATAAACAGTAAATCTACATCCCAAATGAGGCACGAGGTAACAGATTTGCAAATAATATAACACAATGGGTACACAACTGGCTGATCGGTCAGGCTCAAAGGGTCACAGCGAATGGGGTTACATCAGGCTGGCGACCAGTCACTACTGGGGTCCCACAGGGATCCATCCTGAGGCCAGTGCTCTTCAATATCTTCACAAATGACCTGGATGAAGGACTTGAAGGTTTATTGACAAAGTTTGCTGATGACACAAAACTGGGGAGAGCCGTCAACACTCCTAGGGGCAAAGAGGTCCTGCAGAGGGATCTCGACAGATGGGAGAGCTGAACAATCGCCAACTGCATGCAATTTAATAAGAGCAAGTGCCAGGTTCTGCACCTCGGACACAGCAACTCTGGATACATGTACTAACTGGGGTGCGAGAGGCTGGAGAGCAGCCATGCAGAGAGGGACCTGGGGGTTCTGGTCAACGGCAAGCTGAACATGAGCCAACCGTGTCCTTGAGTGTATCAAGCACGGCACTGCCAGCCGGCCAAGGGAGGGGGGATTGTCTTGCACTGCTCTGCACTGGTGCACACCCACCTCAAGTACTGTGTGCAGTTTTGGACACCACAGTATAAAAACCACATAAAACTACTGGAGAGTGTCCAGAGCAGGCCACAAAGCTGGTGAAGGCTCTAGAGGGGAAGTCATACGAGGAGTGGCTGAAGTCACTTGGTCTGTTCACCCTGGAGAAGAGGAGGCTGAGAGGGGATCTCATAGATATTTACTGCCTTCTCACAAGGGAGGGAGGTGAAACAGGTGCTGATCTCTTCTCTTTTGCAACCTATGATAGGACTAGAGATAAAGCCAGGAAGATGTGCCAGGGGAGGTTGAGACTGCATATTAGGAAGAGGTTCTTCACTCAGAGGGTGGTGGAGCACTGGGAAGTAGTCATGCCACCTCATCTGCCAGCATTCAAGAAAAATTTGTACAATGCCCTTAGTCACATGGTGTGAAGGTTGGGAGTGCCCTATGCAGGGACAGGAGTTGGACTCGATGATCCTTTTGGGTCCTTTTCAAATCAGGTCATTCTACGATTCTATGAAACAATCATCTACAATAGATCATCTGCACACCAGCCCACTCCTTATTCCACTATTTCCGCAATACTCTCCAGCCGCTTCCTCACTGTATGGCCGCAAGTTAAATACGAGGACTGATTATCCCGCCTTCTGGAGGGAGACGGGACAGAGGAGCTGCTCCACACCTGCTCCTCCCATTGTTACGGGGAGATCCAACCGTCACCAAGCGCCACTCCCGCACAGAAGGGTCTATGCGTTACACCACCTCCTCCCTCCCAAGTCCGAGGAGCCCCCGGAAGGACCGCCCAGTCCCCGAGGAGGCCGGGCCGGGGCTGCAGCCGCCAAGGAGGGGGCGTGCCCGGCACCCGGCCTGCCGAGGGCCTCCACGCACGCCCACACAAGCCTCGCCAGCCTGGGGGAGGGACGGGGGGAGACAACGGGACCGCCGGGCGCTGCTCACCGGGCGCCGGCACCGACAGCAGCTCGGACAGGTCCGGGTAGCAGCGATCGTCCTGGATCTGCCGGTCGATGATGCGGCCGGCGATCTCCAGGGCCTCCTGCGCGGCGGGCGCCGCGGGGCTCAGGGTGGCGGGCATCGCGGCGCCGGCCAGCGAGCAGGAGGCACCTCGCGCACAGCCCCACAGCACGCAGTCGGACAACGGTCGCTGCCTGCGCGCGCTCTCTGACGCTTTTCCGCCGCTCCGGCTCCGCCTCGGCTGGGAGGGGCGTGGCGGCCCGAGGCGTGGCGGGGCTTAGCGGCGCTGTTCCGTGCCGGGGGGAGGTAGCGGGTGTTGCTGGGGAGGCGCCAGTCGGGGCTGCGGCACCGAACAAGGCAGGAAGTACGCTCTCTGTAAGACTCGTTTTGGCGTTTTAGAAAGCAGCGTCCTTTATTTCAGCGCTGGGCGCGTGAGGGAAAGTTTCCCATCAATCGTGTAACGAGATAGCGGCTGGGGACAGATTGTATTTCCCACTTACATGCATGTGTATAAATTTTCCCGGAGATCTTCTGCATCTTCTAGTACTTTCCAAGGACTAATTTGAAATCACAGAATCGCCTGGTTGCAAAACGCCTTTGAGATCATCGAGTCCAACCATACTTGTCCACTACGAAACGATGTCCCCGAGCACCTCATCTGCCCATCTCTTAAAACACCTCCAGGGATGGTGAGCCAACCACCTCCGTGGGCAGCCGTTCCAGTGCCTGACCACCCTTTTGATGAAGAATTTTTTCCTTATGTCTCATTTCAGCCTCTCCTGGCACAACTTGAGGCCATTTTCTCTCGTCCTGTCACCTGTGACTTCCGAGAAGAAACCAACACCCACCTCTCCACAACCTCCTTTCAGGGACTTGCAGACAGCGATGAGGTCTCCTTTCAGTCTCCTCTAGGCTAATCAACCCCAGTTTCCTCAGCCGCTCCTCGTAAGACTTGTTCTGCAGCCCCTTCGCCAGCTTTGTTGCCCTTCTCTGGACACGCTGCAGCATCACAAATTCTTTCACGTTATTATGAACTTCACAACAGCCAAATCTCTGCTAACTGGAGCTTTGGAGCCAGCTCTCTGTCTGACATTGTATTTTAGATATGGAAAGACTGCAAACAGAGGTGATCATAGAAGAAAACACATCTGTTCAGCATATACCATACTTCACACAAGATGTTATCATTTCTCAAAAAACAGTATCTGGAAAAACATTTTTTAAAAAAGAAACATGCTATAAAAACCTCTTGTTAATAGAGGGACATTCTGTCTACCTTTCAAAAAATACAATTACTGATGTGAAACTTTGTCTTATATCAAAATATTCCACTTTTTGTAATCGTAACTACTTCTTGTATCAGCCAGGCCACTGTGCAATCACTGTGGGCCACCTGAGGGGTGTGCAGGGTCTGATGTGGTGGCACCCAGGAGAGCAGCAGGAAACAGTTCCTGATGGTGGTGCTTGCCCTTGGCCCATTCCCTGCCCACTTGGTGGCTGCTGTAGATCTTGGAGGTCCCCTGTGACAGCCTAGTCACAGGCACTTTATACTACAAGCCTGATCTGGCCCTGCAGCAAGACTGCCCACAGCAGTGAATCACAGCAAGTGCAGGCACCCCAAGGTGTTTGTGGTTCTCTGGCAAGGAATGAATGGTGAAGCACTGAATAGGCTGTCTAGGGAAGTAGTGGAGTCTCCGTCCCTGCAGGCATTCAAAAAACATGTAGACGTAGCACCTTGGGTTATGGTTTAGTAGGCGTGGCGGTGGGGTGACATTTGGACTGGATGATCGTAGAGGTCTTTGTCAACCTAAATGATTCCATGATCCTATGACTGTAAACATCAGAGTTACTCAAACATGCACTGATTTTTTTGTGTAGTGATGTAAGCCAAAACCAGCAAGAGGGCTCCCTCAAAGGCATGCACAGAACTTGAGCCAAGATGTGGAAGCAGAGTAAATTGCCTTTGCACTGCACTTGACCCTGTGTGGCTGCTGTGTTTTGGTTTAACACATCAATGTGACTGTAACAGATCCTTAACTTACCAAAGTTGGTCCTCTTTCCAGTGATATGTCTGCTCTGGACAGCGTAGGCATTCCCAAACCGTTATAGGAGGTCTTAGGTCTGGGTGGAACCTGGATTTCAGGGAATCGGTCTGGTTTGTAAATTGTGTTTGTCCCTCTGACTTTCTGCTCCTGGATCAGTCCCTTAACTGTACTGGAAAGTTTCATCTATTGGGGAGGCACCTGTCAGGACAAAGGAAGTCCCCTTCCACTCTGCTTTCCAAATGGAGAAGCTGAAGTCAAGCCCCAAACCCCAAAGGATTTACACAGCAGAGAGGGAAATTTTCCCTTTATCTTCTTTAGATTGAGAAGGTGGCGGGTGGTAACCAGTGCAGTTCTCCAGGCCTCAATTTTATGGCCAGTGCTCTTTAATGATCTGGACACAGGAATCAAATGTACATTAAATAATTTTGCCGATGATACTGAGCTAGGAGGATCTGTGGATTCCCTTGATGGCAGAGCGACCTTACAGAGAGATCTGCCTAGACCGGAGAGCTGGGCCATCACAAACTGTATGACATGTAACAAGAGCCAGTGTTGGATTCTCTGCCTGGAATGAGGTAGTCCTGGCTATACCTACAAACTCGGCGATGAGAGGCTGGAGAGCAGCCCTGCGGAAAAGCGATTTGTGTTGAGTTGATGGCAAGCTGCATGTGGGTCAGCAGGGTGCCTTGGCAGCCAAAAGAGCCAACTCTGTCCTGGGGTGCATTGAGCACATCGTATCCGTACAGCCCAGGGAGATGACTGTCCCACTCTACACTGCAGTGGTGTGGCCCCACCTCCAGTACTGTGTGCAGTTCTGCGCTTTTCAATGTAAGAAGGACATCAAGCTATTTGTCCAGAGGAGGGCCACCAAGATGGGGATAGTCTCAGGTTCAGGGCTTAGGAGGAGCAGCTGAAGTCACTTGGCTTGTTCAGTTTGGAGAAGAGAAGGCCTCATCGCAGTCTCCAGCTTCCTCGTGGTGGGCAGTGGAGCGAGAGATGCTGGTCTCTTTTCTGTGGTGACTGGCTACAGGACATAAGGAAATGGAATGAAGCTGTGTCAGGGGAATTCAGATTGGACATTAGGAAAAGGATCTTCACTGAGAGGGTGGTTGGTCCCTGGAACAGGTTCCCAGGAAGGCAGTCACAGCAGCTTTGCATGGCAAGATTTATTTTTGGGGGGGCGGTTTGGGATTGGGAGATACAGAGGTGAGAAAGTGGTAGAATCTTCTGCTATGTCCAACAGAGCCAAGGCCAGCTGGCTCTGAGACGGACCCACCGCTGGCCAAAGCCAAGTCCATCGGTAATGATGGTAGCACCTCTGTGATGACTTATTTAAAAGGTAAAAAATTCTGCACAAAGGAAACCTAAGCTGGAGAGAGAACATGAGAGAAACAGCTCTGCAGACACCGAGGCCAGTGGGCCAGTGAAGAAGGAGGCAGAGGAGAAGCTCCAGGTGCAGATACTCCTCTGCAGCCCATGGAGGAGACCATGGTATGGCAGGCTGTCAGCTTGCAGCCCATGTACATTAACAGTGGAGCAGATATGGACCTGTAGCCCATGGAAGACCCCACGCAAGAGCAGATGGATGCCTGAAGGAGTCGGTGTTCCCATGGGAAGCCCATGCAGGACCTGTGGACCTACGGAAAGAGGAGGCCATGCAGGAGCACGTTTGCTGGCAGAACTTGTGAACCTGTGGGGTACTGGAGTAGTTTGTTCCTGAAGGACTATACTCTGTGGAAAGAACTCACACTAATTTTGGTAGCGACAACTTTAATCTAGAGAGAGCAGAGTAACAAAGAAGAGAAGTGCGTCATATACCAAATAGTACGTTATACAGCAGCCCACAAATTTGTCTGTCTTCTGCTGTGCTGGAAGTGGGTGGGTTTTCAAGGTAGTGGTTTGAGAACAGAAAATGGAGAAAGCTGTATCCTTTGCTGGCCATATCCAAGCAAACACCACCCCATAGAAATCTGCTGGGGGACACACTCCTGTATGTTCTAGAAATCACTTTGCCAACACAAACATCCATACTTTCTGCCTTTGCTTGGACAATTTGTGCAGAACGTGTGGGTTATGGGGGGTTTTTTTGTTTTTTTTTTTCTATGTGATGCCATCATGGTGAGTAGCTTCTGTCCTGCTAGGTCACACTGAATCTGCTCTGTAAACTCTTACAGTTAAGTCCTTCCAGTACTTAAGGGAGGACTACAGAAATCTAGGAAGGGGCTCTTTATCTGGGAGTGCAGTGATAGGGTGAGGTGTAAAGATTTTAATCTGAAGGAGGGCGGACTTAGATTAGATAGTAAGAAGAAATATTTTACTGTGAGGGAGATGAGACACTGGAACAGGTTGCTTTGAGAAGTTGTGGCTGCTTCATCCTTGGAGGTGTTCAAGACCAGGTTGGACAAAGCTTTGAGAAGTTTGTCTAGTGAAAGGTGTCCCTGCCCATGGCAGAGGGGTTGGAACTGAGTGATCTTTTAGGTCCCTTAGAACCCAAACCATTCTATGATCCTATGAAGTTAGTAGATCTGAAGCTCCTTATCACAAAGGAAGTAATTATGTACAAAAGAATGAGATAATTAAGGTGTTGATTTTGTGGACTTTTAAGACGCACTGAAACTCAGATAGGCAAAGGATTTCAAAACTTGATTTGGACCATTTGTTTTGCATTGGCTGAATATAAAAGCATTGTGTTTACATGTTGGAAATATTTTCGTGTTTGATACTGTTTCAGTATTTTTATTTATTTTCCATAAATCATATTTATAGTTCACTTATTTACAATTCTGTATACTTACATAATAGTTTAGTTCTCTGCACTATGGAAACTTCAAGGACTGTTGGACATGATCGTTAGATAATGTTGAAAATATTTCAATATTGGCGTCATATGATCAACTTATGTTTGATAGATGGGCTTGCTTCTATAACTGGGAATTCTACCATTTTGTGATCACCGTGCCCTCTCAGACATCCTCCAACAGTCACTTCTCCCACAAGGCCTTCTCTGTTCACAGACAGCAGGTCCAGTGGGGTATGTTCCCTAGTTGTTTCACTCACCAGTTGTGACAGGAAGTTGTTTGCCATATACTCAATGAACCTCGTAGACTGCTTCCTTTCTGCTGTATTATACTCCCAGCAGACATCTGGAAGGTTGAGGTGTCTCACAAGAACAAGGTCAAGCAATCATGAGACCTTTCGCAGTTGCTTCTAGAAGATCTCATGAGTTTCTTCATCTGGCTGGGTGGCCGACAGCAGACTCCCACCACAATATCTGCCTTATTGGATGTTCCACTGATTTTTACCCATAGGCACTCAATCCTATCATCACCATTATTAAGCTTCATCCAATGAAAACATTCTCTAACATAGAGGGCTACCACCACGCCTCTCCTTCCTAACCTGTCCCACCTGAAAAGTTTATAGCCAGCCCTGGCAGCTCTCCAGTTGTGTGAATCATCCCACCACGTTTCCGTGATGGCAATTATGTTGAAGTTTTCCTGCCTTACAATGACTTTTATCTCCCTGTTTGCTCCCCATGCTGCGTGTGTTACTGTAAATGCACTTCTGTCGGGCTATTGTTTCTGCTCCGTTCCTGAGTGGAATAGTCTTAAATCCTGAGTGACTTCTAGCTGTGGTTTCTAACTCACCAATAACCTTTGCATTTTGGCTGTCACTTGGAGTGCTATCCCCCACTTTCACTGATATGGCAGATTAGGGTGCCTCACTAGTACACCATCCCTTAGACACCGGAGTGCCGTTCCCAAGCTTTGTTCCATTAAGCCTGGTGTTGTCCCTGTCCCCCTCCCCAAAAGGATATTGGTTGCTCCATAGGTGTAGAGTAAGAGAAGCTCTTTTTATTTGATTTAGATTTACTAGATAATCATATCCCAAAGACTCTAATCTGGGTCTTTGAATGTGTCTCGTCGCTATGCAAAACAAAGTTTATGTATATAGGCTAGTAAATATAATTGGAAAAATTAGACAAGCTTTCAGGCACGCAAACTCTTCTCATCACTGTAACATCTTAGGACTGAATTCATGTTGGTTTTAGCTTGTTTTGATTTCTTCCTAAAACTGAGTTTCAGTTGCTTGTCCAACACAGACATTTTTGCTGTGTAACCTGCTTGGTGTTCAGCTGGTTTGGGGGGCAGAGCCAGTCTGAGTTCTCTGATGCAATTACGTAGTTGAGAACCTATTTTCTCAATCCTGTATTCTTCTCTTAAACTTGTATAATATTGTGTTTAAGTGATAACAATACCTCCGTAGTGGTCTTTTTTATTGTCTCTGTCAAACTGTCTTTTGTAGTCTGCTTACTTAAAAACACACAAAACACGTCCTTAAAATTTAAGGCTCCAAACCAAGTCTCGCAATTTGAGTTTGTTGCTGAATCTGAAAGGGGCATCTGATTTCCACTGCAAGGTGTCTCTGTAATGATATGCTGTATCTAGTCAAAAGGCAAAGGCAAGGTTGTAGTTAAGACTGTGCCCTTCTTGGTAACTAACAGCAGAGGGAGCACATTTATTCTGAGTAAACTGAATGAACGTGGATTAAGCAACTCTACTTATTTCCAGAAGTTTTTGTATGTCAAAAATAATGTGTCCACACAACTGATTTGGACAACAGCAAAATGATAATTTAATGTAGCTTTTAGGATCTAGATTTGTAACAATGTCAAATATTTGGTTGAAAGTAGCTAATTCCCTGTTATCCTTTATTGGCGTTGTGAAGCGTGTGCCATGCTTTGCACTCTCACTCTGGCTGTTGGCCTGGATGATCACTGTTTCGAGTTCTCCACAGCCAGCAGAGTTGCAGAGCATCTGCACAAGCTGCAACTTGAAGCAGTCTGGGAAATGCTCTCTAACAATGTATTCTGTTGACTTCTAATCAATGTTGAAATCCATGCTAGTGATGTTGTGCTGTTGTTTTTTGCCATCCATCTTAATTTTTCTTTGTTTTATTTTGTCCAGTTTTTTAAACTGTCTGTCACTATGGTATTCCTTTTTTATGGCTTTCTTTATGTGTTCAAGATGATAGTGTGCCTACACTCTGTTAATACAAATTAGTTTACGTTTTTGCTGCTGATTTCAGTGTTTATAAATTTACAACCGTGCTCAATGTCTTTTATCTGAAAATTGCTATGGAAATGCCAATATTTATGAAATAGTAATTCTTAAAATTTTTCCGTGTAGAGAGACAGCCGATAGTGAAAGTGAAGATAGCTCTGATGAAGAGACAACAGGTCCTTCCATGGTATCCCGGACCTCTGCTCAAGGTCTAGCTGAGGAAGCTGCTGCTGCTGCTGCTGAAGATGATGAATTCATTGGGCCACCACTTCCGCCTGGGTTCAAGGATAGTGATGATGATAATGATCATGATGATGCAGAGGAGGAAGATGATGCAAGTATTTTTTTCCTCTTCAATATTCTGTAGCTTTCAGTAAACCGGTTTGTAAGCGTCCTCTTTCCTTTATGATTGAAGTATGAACTCTTTTTATTTTCACATTATGGAAGAACTATCTAGAGAAACATCTTATATAAATATTCTATATGGTTTGTTTCCCAATGTATCTGTAGAATTTTTTACAGTGAAGATGAGGTAGAAGTGGGCTTGAATCTAGGCAGAGCAATTGTTCCAAAACTGTTCAGAGCAAATGAACTGTGGTTACTCGGGGCTTTTGTTTGTTCGCTTGTTTGATTTCATTTTTCCAAATCTAAGTAAGTGGCAGACCAGTTTGTTAGAGTATCGATTGTAGTTTTTATCTATGTTAAAAGCAATAAAATCCCTAACAACTTGACTTGGGAATGAAAGATACTTAGCTGACAAAGCTGTATTTATTTTAAGGTTTAGTGGTTTGATGTTCATTTTTCAAAACTTCCTGTGCTGCATATTTTGCAGCAGTGGATTTGTAGGATGGTTTCCACGTTGTTTTGTAGTAACAGTGATGTAAGTCATATAAAACCAGCCTTATTTGTGCTGTTTTGAACCATTTGATGCAGAAAAAACCCTGTCTGTCCTTCTAGACAATATAAAACTAATCCTAAAGAGCAAATTCTCAAGTCTCTCAAGGGTTTCTTGTCAATTTGTTTTCAATTTTGACTGGGTGTTCAGTTGTTTCTTCTCCTGTAAATTGTTTTACCTTGTATCTTGCGAACTTTAAAACACAGATTTTAGACTACTCACTTAAAATGTGCGAGAGGAAGTTATTAAGCAGTGACGTAACTGATTTTTAGAGTGAGCCTAATCTTGTATGATCACAATTTTTGTTGTTTTTTTTTCCCCCCAGTGGATAAGTGATGGGAAATTCTGATGCCTTCGTATTGTTTAGTACTGATCTGCATGATTCACTGTTGCTTATGAATTTCTTTATTATTGAACTGTACATTTTGGCACCATATCTCCTGTGATATCATCTGTACCTCACACATGACTTCTTCTGTCTTAGGGACCCAACTGTGGATAAATCCCAAACTTTCCTTAAGAATATTCTAAGCCTTAAATTAATATGGACTGAGGCCATGTTCCTGAATCGTAGAGTCAGCAGATTTCAGTTGCTCTGGTTCACGTCATATTGAAGTCACTACTTCATTTCTGCCAGTTTTCATCTCTACTTCTGTCACAAATTTGCTTCTTCGTACTTTTTCAACTCATAGTAAAATCTTAAAATGTGGTGCTTTGTCAAGATATTTTATCAAACATGAATCTTTCCAACAGCTAATCAGAATAATAGTTCCTGTCTTGAAAAGTACTTTGATTTATTGATACTGAACGAAATGTTTGGTCTTGCTTGAATTTGTCTCTAAACACTTTTCAACCCATTTCAGTATCATCCAAGTGTTAGTGTATATACAGATTGTGGTAAAACAAGATACTTGTCATTTTGGAGAAAAAACATGTTATATTCCACATAACAACAATCTTTGAAAGTATCTATTAACAGCTGCCAACTTTGTGCAGGTATCTACTAGGAAGTGGTAAATCTCAAAAAAAAATGCTTATTTTGCACAGGTTTTTTTTCTTTCTTTGGGGTCTCACCAGAATGCCCTGACTCTCTCTAGCTGTCCCTATTTCTCTTCTCAGGAGAAAACAGTCTTTTGTTCTGCTGTCGGCACTTCTAAAGCAGCAGTTAATAATTGAAGCCACAGAGGGCGGAACAGCCAGGCTTGGGGATAAAGTCCTGCTAGGTATCTTTAGTCTTTGGGAGAGTAAAAGTTTTCCAAGATGCTCAAAGGATTTCAGTGTGTACGACACTAAAACAAAACAGTGTAAACTTGAAATCATGTTATATCCTGACAACTAAACCCAAGGTTAAGCCTCATGTCTGCTAGTATTTTATTGAAGTATTGCACAAAACACTGGATCAGAAGTCTCTTGTAGCTGTTCATCCTGATCTTTCCTACAACGACTTTATTGTTCATTGCTTTGTTTCTATGTTATGACCTTATTTACTTTCTTAAGCAACAGAGATTTGAAAACATCAGAACTATTGTCAGCAGTTGTCTTCTGAGGAAAAAAAAAAAGGAAGTTA
This sequence comes from Dromococcyx pavoninus, assembly GCA_033558185.1. NCBI lineage: Eukaryota > Metazoa > Chordata > Aves > Cuculiformes > Neomorphidae > Dromococcyx > Dromococcyx pavoninus. Next base: position 764,550 of record JAUMJL010000102.1, on the reverse strand, counting down.
TATTTCTGTCGAGTGTCTTCTTTTCAGGGTTTTAAGGAATTACGTTGATTTCTGAACGAAGTATCTCCAGATTGTTCTCCCTTATAATTACAAGCATTTTGCATGTTTTGGGAAATTGTGGAGAATTTTGCTTAAAAAACAGACTTACCATTTTAGCTAAATAGTAGTGGTTCATCCTGTATGCCTAAGTTTTAATTCTTCCTCATGCCAGAAATGGCTTGGGTTTTCCTTTGCAAGTGAGAATTAATACGAGTAGCTTGTGGTTTGACCATAATTTCGTTGTAAGTCTGGATTAAAATTTGGGAAAACTTTTCTGCTGGTTTCGTGGTCTGTTAGAGATGTCACATTCTGTGGTTAGTGAAAAGCATTATATATTCAGCCTGCTGTAATTCCATTCTGAAGTCAAATATATATATTTACTTTTCAGTTAAATGTGTTGGCAGTTGTCTTGCTTACTTATACTGAATTAGCAAAATTATTTGGTTGCATTAAAGTAAGTTTCACCACAAGTAAGCTATAATGAAAACACACTAAATATTCCACATCTGTTTTATTGCATCATCAGTGGAAGACTGGCATCCTTTGACATCATTTGAGTAATTTTAGTTTAGTTTTTATGAGGTTTGTATAAATCAAGAGTTCTATGCATACGTTTCAGTTTATGATATAATATTGTCTTTTGTCTCAGTAGTGAGTGCTGTGTTGATTCCTAAATGTAATCATGTTCAAACTGTAGATTAGTGCCAGGTTGTGGCAGATTCCTTCATTTATTTGTATTTATGGAAAAAAATGATGTCTTATAGAAGAAAGTAACTACATGCTGAGCACTCATGTACAGAGCATAGCAGTGTGAGAGAACAGTACTGCTTAATAACTGAGAAATTGCAGGCAGTTGCATAATGTCTCTTAAGTGGTAACATTGTGTATATTTCTGGAGGCAGCATGTACGGTCCACGGAACAGGGTAAGGCTTTTAATGGTAGAAGTAAGTAGCTTATAAAAAGAAGAGAGGATTATCAGCAACGTAGTAGAAAATGTCTGTTTCTTTGTAATTCCATTGTGCTGTTTACCTATTTTCTGTTGTCCTCTATCAAAGATGACTGCACCACAGTAGAGCTTTGTGCACTGAAATCTCTAAAATGCAGTCTATTATACATAGAAATAATTTTGGAACAAACAACTGGATTGTTAATTTAACTATATGTCTGTCATGTGCCAATGAGATGCCCTTTTTTTTTCTACTCAGTTCTTACGTAATTGCTTATATGCCTGTCACATTTATGGATTCTGAGCACTGCATATAATTTAATTTTCTTATCTCTTTCCAAAGGGCAGTGGAAACCTTTTTTTTTTAGCAAAACTCTTGTTTTAGTTCTGTAAACTTCTCAAGAATGCCAAATGGAAAATAATATGTGGGAACAGCTGATTTTACTTCAACCTGGCTTTCTGAGTAGTTGGTTTGTTTGCTGGTTGGCTGTTTTAATTTGTAGCAAGATTGCGGTATTAATTTTTTTATTTATATGTACTTTTAATAAAGTTACAACTTGTCTGAATAAAGTAAAGTTACTGGGAAGCCAGTGTTAAAAGACCCAAATGGAATTTTCAGACAGAAAGGTAACTTGCAGACTGGTGTGATTTAAGTTCGTCTGAACTTAAGAAAATAGTTACAAAACAGGCTAGAATAGATTTGGTTGAGAATAAGCAGAGCAGCAGAAATATGAGACTTGTGGGTTTTCAGTCTAAACAGTTAATTTATAACTGGGAAGATTTTGTGTCAGCGTGGATGCCAGAGGCCTTTGGGGTCTGGAGCCTCTCCTCACTGCTCCTCATTGACTCAGTTATTTTCTGTCCTGTGAAGAGACTCAGGAAGCAGCTGTGCTTTCCTGATTTCCTGTTGATCGATTGGTGATCACAGTGTGATCCTGTGAGCCCCAAGGAAGGCAGGTGTTGCTGTTATGAGAGCTCTGTAATTATTTTTTCTTGCTTTTACGTCAGGCTGTGGTTGGTACGCATTGGGGCAGAACTTGGACAGGACAAACAGAAAGCTCCAAAGCATAATCCTTTTGTTTTATTTTCCGATGTACTGTGAGACTGTCTCTTGTTATCATGTTTCGCTGCTGAAGTAACTTCTTTAAAATACAAGTGTCTATATTTTTGACCTTGAAGGAAACAAGTTGTTCTTAAACAGTTATATGTGTTGCAGTTCTGTAATCTGAACTCTTGTGAACTTTCTCTGATAGCTCAAATGCATCAAAATATTGGCTTTGCCCTGGTAGCTTACCACTTCTCTCAAGATTGACTTTAGATTGTTTTATTATAGGAACATTGACTTACCACGATTACTTTTTCAATTGTTTTTGCTTTCTTATGAGTGACTGTCAACAGAAGCGTTTGTCAAAACTGCTTACTATGAGGTTCATGTGTTTTGAGTCTGAAGTTGTCCCAGGACTGCCCAGCTCACGTTGGGTATTTTACTCTATCGTTAGATTGAAGGAGTAGCTGGTGGTTATCATCTTTGATGGGAATTTTTTGTACTTTATTGGTGTTTTTGTAGGAAAATGAATAACCGCAGCTAATTGCTGAATGTTTTGAATCAGCACTGTTAGTTTTTGAGTATTATGTGTTTGTATAATTTACATTTACAGACATGAACCATGTCTGAGGAGAGCCATAGATAATTACATGTGTGAATTCTGACTTCAGTTACTTTTTTCTCTGACTTTATGCAAGTTCATTTTATATACTCAAGTCTTTGTGGCAGCTATTGTAAGGCATTTTTCTGTGTTTGATTAAATTCTATGTTAATATTGATGGCAGTTACATTTAGCAAATAAGTATTTAGACATAATGTCTTATTCATTTAGTATAATTCATCTCAATTCAGGCCCACAGTGATCATAGAATCACAGACTCCTTTAGGTTGGGAAAGACCTTAAAGCTTTTCATGAAGTTCAGCTGTAAGCTTAACACTATCATTTCAACACTGAACCATGTCCCTGAACGCCACATCTACATGTCTTTAAAATACTACAGGGATGGTCAATCTACCACTTTCCTGGGCAGCCTGTTCCAATGCTTGACAACGCTTTCAGTAAAAGTTCCTAATATCCAATCTAAGCCTTCCTTGGCACAACTTGAGGCCATTTCTTCTCATCCTGTCACTTTTTACTGGGGAGAAGAGAGCAACACTCACCTCGCTACAACCTCCTTTCAGGCAGTTACAGAGAGTGAAAAGGTCTCCCCTCAGCCTCCTGTTTTCCAGGCTAAACAACCCCAGTTCCCTCAGCTCCTCCTCATAAGACTTGTTCTCCAGCCTCTTCACCAGTTTTGTTGTCTTTCTCTGGACGTGTATCTTAATGGGAAAATGGTTGCGTGTACATGTTCTTGAGAGATTGATGATACGTCATATATACTGATACATGCAAATATCGGTATGATATATAGCTATATGTGATGATTCTTAACAAAGCACAGTATGCTTGTAAGTGCTTACATATTTTTCAGTGTTTTGTAGTAGCGTAAGGAATACTGCTGTGTCAATATTTTAAGAACAATAGGTACCCTTGATCTCAATTCCCTCTGATGCTTTCCGCTTGCTATAGGGCAATGCTTTTTCTAATATGAAAGACTTGCATTAATTTGGAGAATGAGGAAAATAATAAGAAGAGATGTCTGTTTGGGTTATGTTCAGTGCTTTTCTATAGTGCTTTTTCTCCTAATGCTATTTTTTCACATGGTAGTAAGCTGAGAGAGGGCGAGAGGAAGCATAGTGTCTCCTGTAGTCTGAAGCTTTCAGCGTTTGGTTTCTGTCCCCAAAAGTATGCCTTTCTGGAAGGCTTTTTGTTTGCAAGCCAAGGGTGTTTTACAAGAGAAAATGGCTTCTTTTTTCAGAGGGTAGGTTCTCAACAAGGGCGATATTTCATGTGGAAAACTTTGAGGCCAAGAGATATAGTAGAGCCTTTGCCAGCTTCTTGCCTGGCAGGATGCACTGGAGTGTATCTGGTTTTTGAGCAACCAAAATAAAATCTGACCGAAGGGGGATGGGAGCCAAAGCAGTCATGTCAGAGTTGGTGGAAGACAGTTTTTTTCAAGGTAATTGATGACAATAAAAGATATTGTAGGAGAGTGTGTATTTATTTATGTTCTCTTCCACATGTCATTAGAAAATGTCTGAGATGTCTTAACGGAGTGCCAGTATCTTGTGACACTTTTCCTCCCTTGAAGAAACAGGTATAGAAGTGGTTGTGGGAAGAGTTTGCCAGATGGATTTGCAAGGCTTTATCTTATGTCTGGAGCTTGGTTACCGTTAATTCTTCTTTGGAATGGAGAACAGCTTCTCTCTGCAGTACTAAAGGGATGCTAAACGTGTTGTAATGTCCCTGAAACAAGTACAGCCTTGGATCTTGCCAAGGCTGTGTTGTGATTTGGGCGTATTTCCAAAACAATAGCATAACCATATTCCATGTTTTAAAATAGTTTTGAGAGTTTTTTTGCTGAGGTTTAACAGGTAATGCTCATTTGTTTGGAGTGTAAGAGAGACATTTTCTGCTGATTTAGATGGAGAATTTAAGTTGACTGTGATGATTCCAATTAAAATTTGGCTATGGTACCAGGCTGAAAATCACAGTGTTTAAAAAAATCCACAACTTATACTTATTTTTATGTTGTCCTAAGGAACTATAATGTTTAGGCTGAGGATTGTCTGTCCTGGTAACTACTGAATCTTGTTAGCCCAGTCATGTTTCATCTTGTCTAAAGAAGAAAAAGTGAGGTAAATTGAACAAAGCAGGTTTTGTTTGTGCAACAGAGACAGAAAAATGTGGGTTTGAGGCATTACTTTTGAACTGCTTGTAGTCATTGGTACTTTGATGAGAAATAGGTAGCAATTAGCATTGCTTTCAATTTCATTTTGTGCTACCTTCCGATATAATCAGTAGGAAAATACTTTTGTGATACATGTGTATAATATGTTCTTAGGTCCTGACAGTATTTCTGCTGTAAAAATCAGGAAGATGTATTTACCTTGTATTAAACCTAGAACAAGTCATGGAACTTCCGTTCAGGATTGTTCACGTGGTCACTGACGTTGCAAAGAATGAAGATTATCTCATAAGAGAGAAAAAATTGCAAGCTTCACAAAAATTAAAAGCAATGAAAAACAAACCCCTAAATTTTAGATAATGAAATTCTGTGCAAGAATGTGAGAGAATCAATCAGAAGCTGGAAGGAAAGGAATACTTAACATAAGAAACTGAAAGCATCATATGAAAAATGTACAACAGAACGATAACGGGGTAATTCCCTTAAGGAATGTTTGTCTTTCGTAGAAACACATGGAGTATTTGCTTGTTCCCAGAAGAAATGAATATACTTGCAAGATCTGTATTTATCAATTCTGCAGAACACAGTAAAGCCAAGACTTCTCTGCTCTGTGTCATGCCATGCCTTTTTGGTAGCATGATATTTGTTTTAATTAATTAGTAATGTGACTGAATGTTACACGTTTGAAAATGTTTCTTCTACAGGTGGATACTTAGTTCTCTGAGTTTGTTTCCAGAAATATTTTGTGAGAAAATTAATAGGCATATATTTGTTGACTTCAAGGTACATAAAAATTAGAGAGAGATTACTTTAGTAATATTAAATAGCACATGATACAGAACATAGTTAGTTATTACTGTCCTTTCCAACAAAGTTTGGAGATCTTCATACGTCGTGTTTTTACTCTTTATCAACTCCTTTAGAGACCCTGTATCAGGTTAGCCTGACCTGACAGATGGAGCCTGTAGAGAGCATTTTTTAGGAGCTGCTGGTACCAGTTCTGTGTTTGGAAAGGTGATGCAAAGTGTTCTTCATCTCTGGGCCAGTTACACTGTGGTTGTTGAGCTCCCATGCTTGAAACACGGGAACCTCAGGCTCATCTCCCTCGAGACCCTTAATTTCTTTAGAGCCAGAATTAATTTCTTTAGAACCAGAAGGTTTTGTGAAAGCACATGTCCTTTACTGTCCCTAGAGGGAGAGTAGAAATGTTTGGTTATTTTCTGCCCGGGTATGTTTGAGGCATGGGTGACTTTGATGCTGTATAATTCTGTCACCTCTTTAGAAAGAAAAAATCAAAGTCTTTTTAAACACATATTCTGCACGTGTATCTCAGTCACAAGACTATACTTGCAATATAATGTTATTTAACAAGAATATGTAGTTGGAAATGTTAGGAAATTCTTTTCATGCAATAGCATATGAGCATCTGATCCTAAATATTACTTCCTTTATTTTCTTCCAGTAGAATTTGGGGTCTTTGGGGGTGAAGAGACTGAAATGGATATATTTTTGGGACCTTAAAATGATTGCACAGTCAAAAGAAAGAAGTGTCTGCCTTCTTATATGATGGAAATCGCAACAAATTTCCAATTTATAAAGAAACATAAATAGCGTATAATTTCTGTTATTGTTCAAGTATATGGAATGCGTATAAATTTGGAAAGGGAACTAACAGCAATACGAACAGAGTGTTCAGCACCTTTGGTATCACTGTGGAAGAACAGATTCGGCGCGGATCAGCGGCAGAAACGGTAAGAACTGTAGCCGGGTGCTCAGTCAAGGCGGGTAGAGAGTTGCCTGTGCAAGGCAAAACCTCAAGAGAGGACCCCGGCAGGGCAACTCTCTCCAGAACCCCAGAAGCGGCAGCTGTCACGTGGGCCGACGCGTAGTAGGGGGGCGGTCCCGGAAGAAGCCGCGGGACATTTAAAACGTCTCCCTGGGAGCGCCAGCGACCGGAGCGCGGCGAACAGGGTCGCAGTAGAGGCAGTTTGCACGGCAGTTCGGGCAAGCAGCCACTCTCTGGCAGGTGGTTGGCTTTTCCCTCTCTCCTGCGGCAACGGTGACCAGGTGTGGCAAAATCTATCCAAACCGTGCCTGTGTTAAGGGATGCGGCCACCCAGATCCAGGACTGTAAGGAATGTTTCAGCCTGCTTGTGGTTCCTGAGGACCATCCAAAAAACACCTGTGTGAGGTGCGAACAGGTCCAAGATCTGCTCCTTATGATTGCAGATCTTAAGGATCAGGTAGAGAGGCTGCAGAGTATCCGTGAGAGTGAAAGGGAGATAGACTGGTGGAGTAGAACCCTCTGTCCTCCCAGTAATCCTCCCCAGGAGGCAGAGGAACGCCGTATTCCTCACCAACAGGATAAGGGGAGTGACCTGGTTGGTGAGGAGGACTGGGAGCAGGTCTGCTCTCGTGGGGGTTATAGACCTCCCTTTCAGATGCCACCTTTCCAGCTGCCCATACAGAACAGGTTTGGGGTACTGGAATTTGATACTCAGGTGGAGGACAGTATTGCAAAGAACTCACCTTAGGAGGTTATTAACTTCGCTTTGCCTGTCAGACAGGTCAGAACATTGAGTAAAAAAAGAAAAGGAGGGTAGTTGTAGTGGGTGACTCCCTTCTGAAAAGGACGGAGGGCCCTATATGTAGACCAGATCCAACTCATAGGGAAGTCTGCTGCCTTCCCCAAGCCTGGGTAGGGGATATTGCTAAGAGACTCCTGGACCTAATTAAACCATCAGATTATTACCCGCTTCTGGTGGTCCAGGCTGGCGGTGATGAGCTAGCTAAAAGAGGGTCAAGGGTCGTTAAAAAGGAATTCCAGGAGCTGGGTGGGTCAATGGATAGGGCAGGAGAACAGGTGGTGTTCTGCTCGGTTCCTCTAGTGGCAGAGATGTGTACCGAAAGGAATAAGAGAATCCACGCTCTTAATAAATGGCTTAGGGGCTGGTGCCAGGAAAGGAATTTTGGGTTCTGTGATCTTGGAGAAACCTTTACGGGACCTGGCCTGCTTGACCCAGATGGGTCTCGTCTAACTCCAAAGGGTAAGAGGATTCTAGCCCAGGAGCTGGCAGGGCTTGTAGAGAGGGCTTTAAAATAGGTATGAAGGGGGAGGGGGGAGTAACTAGGCTTACCAAAGATGTTGCTGTTGAGGATGAGCCATCTCAAAGGGTGTCGTCAGTAACCCAACTGAAGTGCATGTACACAAACGCACGCAGTATGGGGAACAAAACAGGAGGAGCTGGAAGTCCTGGTTCAGCGGGAGAGCTATGACATAGTTGCTATCACGGAAAGGTGGTGGAATGACTCTCATAACTGGAGTGCTGCCATGGAAGGCTACAGGCTCTTCAGGAGAGACAGGCGTGAGAGGAGGGGTGGAGGGGTAGCCCTCTATACTAAGGAAACCGTGGATGCCGTTGAAGTTGAGATCGGTGAGGAGCAGACTGAGTACCTATGGGTAAGGGTCAGGGGGCAATCAAGTCTGACCTCCTGGTTGGAGTATGTTATAGACTGCCTGACCAGGAGGAGGATTTGGATCTTCTATAGTTTAAACAGCTGGAGGCTGCCTCTAGATCGGCTGCCCTTGTTCTTTTAGGAGACTTTAATCTTCCGGATATCTGCTGGGATCTTAAACACTGCTGAGAGGAGCCAGTCCAGGAGTTTCTTAGAGTGTATTGAGGACTGCTTTCTGTCGCAGCTGGTGAGTGAGCCTACCAGGGGTGAGGCTCTCCTTGACCTGCTGTTTACAAATAAAGAAGGGCTGGTGGGTGATGTCGTTGTCAGAGGCTGTCTGGGGTGTAGTGATCATGAGATAATTGAGTTTTCTGTAAACAATGTAACAAGAAAAGCCAGGAACAGGATATTGATGCTGGACTTTTGGCGGGCAGATTTTGGATTATTTAAGGAACTAGTCAGGAAAGTACCCTGGGAAATAGTTCTTAGTGGCAAGGGGGTCCAGGAAGGCTGGATGCACTTCAAGAATGAAATCTTGAAGGTGCAGGAGTGGGCTGTCCCCATGTGTTGTAAGAAGAGTCATAGGGGCAGACGGCCAGCCTGGAAGAGTAAGGAGCTTCTGAAGGAGCTAAGTAAGAAAAGGAGGATGTATCGCCTTTGGAAAGAAGGGGACGTAAGCCAGGTCATATTCAAAGATGTTAAGTCGTGTAGAAAATAATCAGGGAAGCAAAATTTGCGATTGCTGCTCTGGGCTGGGCTGGGCAATGGTAATTGGGTGGTGAGCAATTGCATTGTGCATTGTTTTGTATATTGTTTTGTGCCATGGTTTAGATGATGGTGTTAGTGTTGGTGTTAGTGTTGGGATATAGGTTGGACTCGATGATCTCAGAGGTCCTTTCCAACCTTAGGATACTGTGATACTGTGATATTCTTTTATTATCATTACTATTATCATTCTCTCTTCCTTTGCCATCCTATTAAACTGTCTCCACGTCAATCCGTTTTACTTTTTTCCCATTTTCCTTCCTATCCCAGTGTGCAAGGGAGAGTTGCTGAGTGAGAGTCTGCATGGTACTAAGTTGCCGGCTGTGGTTAAACCACAATGTAGGTTTTCTTTATATCTGGCATGTGAATGTTAACTTTTTGAAAAAGTTAGTTTCCAGTTATTAGAATATTGAATATATTTTACTGAGTTACCCCGTCTACTGTTTATAAATGTTTATTCAGTGCTTCACTGTAACTGAGGGTTGGTAAGTGTTCATATAACCAAATGTTATGGGAATATGTTAAAACATTTTTCCTTTCATAACACAAAAGCACTGATCAAAAGAACATAAAACGAGGAACTGAAGAATCATAAAGAATCATTCATAGGAAATATTATTAACCATCCCCTTTTATGATCCAGTCTTGAAGCTTTTGAAATGTATTTAAATCTCTTACTTGGATTCGAGTGAATACACGTGTTGCTTTTTTGTGAACTGTTTATTCCTTTATTCTACTAGAACTATTTTGTTTTAATTTTGAAAATTATCAGTTTTGTATCTGTTGTTTATTCTAGAAAAAAATGCCTCGAATACCTACTTAATGAGAGACAAGGTAGAAGAAAGCAGGAAGACTTTACATCTATTTATATGAGGACCCTAATGTAGTTTAAAAAGTCAGGCGAGTTAGACATAGAATTTGTTTTTGAAGTAAAATGTTAACTTTGTAAAGCAGACATTATTTCATATCATAAACGTGCAAAAATAGCAAAAAAAGTGATAAATTATATAACATATACCTCGTAATATAAAAAATATTTCAGACCGAACCTTTAGGCCGTAGGAATGGGGAGATTTCTGTTTACTTTTCTAAAATAGGGCTGAATGCAAATGTCTGCTAAATAACTATCTCTTGCAGCTCAGGTTCATTATTTGGCGTGGAGGATTAGATTCTTTTCCATCTAAATACTTGTGTTGACTTCAGTGGGACTACAGACATGGAATTCCAGTTTTGTAAGTGGGGCCGCGTATGCATAGTCAGTGGAACTACCATCATACTTTGCATCAAAGTGTGTTAGCTGATACGCAAGTTTGAGTTTGAGATTCAGTCAATCTTTAACTTAACAAATTTTCCAGTGTCTTTGATACATGGTAACCCAAATATTCCCAGCTAATGTCAGTGGTTTTCTTCCTTCCCCAAAATTGCACTAGAGGGCAGTGAAAACATCTTCGGTGCATACCAGCCTTCCTGGAACATCTGTTTGTCTTGCTTAGTTTGTGCAGCCCTCTTTAGCAACCATCTGGGAACCAGTTTTCAGAGTATATAGTTCTATGTAAAGATTTTGACTGATTTTAATCAGCAGCATGGAATTCATTGTGGCGAGCACGTGTGTGTTCTCTTATGGTGAAACACAAAGTCTCAAGGATCAGAGTTGGTCATGGTGGCCCTTTTACAGTACAGTACAATATTACATACAGTAATAATAAGTATGAATGCAGGCGATAAATCCTGGAGAGCTATAGAAATTAGGAATTGAGCTTTTTTTTTGTATGTGTGACCAAAATTTTTGTTGTGGAAAAAACAGTTTGAAGAGTTAAAATATTAAATTAATTCAGATACTATCTGGAATGAAAACAGAGGCTAGAGTGCGCACTAATTTGTGAATGGTTTGCATGGAGATGCAGGAAAGTTTGACTTATTTTTTTTAAATCGAGCATTTCTCAAATATCAAAATATAAGTATTATTTCCCTATCACTTGCTGTGTGGTTGTGTTTTTGTAGAATAATTCAGGTGTCAGAAAGAGCTGAGGACCTTTATGAAGAGTTAGAAAACAGCCAGGGGCCACAACGGCCTTGTTTTCCAAGTTTAACCAGGGGACTAAGAGTTACTGACTATGTTGACTGTTTACCTGTTGGGTCTTGTGAAAACAATGATGATGCTAAATCTCTGGCATTGCAGAGCAAACAAAATATTGTAGCAGGGCAAATGCTAGTACAGTGAAAAGGGGTCTATGAGTAGTACACTTCTGCTGCTGTGTTCTGTGATGCAGCATTTTCTCATTAGTAGAAGCTGGGAACTGAAAGCCTCCTTGACTCCTCAGTGTGCAGCTGTCCTGGTTCATACATGTTTTGAAATACCTGAAATGAAAGTTATAAAAGACTTGAGTTTCCTTGGAATGTGCAGAAATTCCATGAGGATTTGGATGTTGGTCATTGTCTCCAAAAGACAGCTACCAAAAATGGGTGATGTATTTCCTGCATGTTATTGAGCTTTCGTGTCTGGGACTAGTTTAAAGTGTGCTTTTATATTTACTACAAGTTGAGTAAATATTTTGCTTGTAGATATTGCATTTGTGCTACATACATGCAGACACATAGCAAATTTTGTAAAAACACTGGGTTGATGGGTCTGAAAGATCTGAATTAGGAGTAAAAGATAAGATTTAACTCAAACAATAAACTGTCTGTAAATGTGGTGGCTCATGCAGAGGGTTCAATTGAAAGGGCAAATCATGTCAGCATTAGATTTTAACATGAATTTGCAATTCTTTGGAGGAGATGAACTCTAATTCTTCATGGTGGGAGTATTCTAAGCAGAAGGAGATGAATTCTTAAACTTTTGAACTATGTTTGAATCAAAACAATTGTGTCAGTTGAAAAAATTTTTTAGTATTTGGAATTAGAGTGCACAATTTTCAAAATAGAATCAGTGTTTTAGTTAAGATGTAATGTAGCATAGTGCTATATATAACAATAACTTGTGAGGTTTCATGTAAAATATAAAGTGGAGTGAAAAGAATCATAGCTCGTAGAATAATTATTGTTTCTCTCTCAAGTTGGTTATCTTACAAGTTTCTTGCGTCAGCTGGGTTTATAGAGATTTATCTGCCTTTTTTTTTTTTTCCAACCTGTTAGTTGGGGTGCCTTGGAACATACTGTTTTTTGGAAAGAAAGTAAACTTACGTATCACCACTATAACTACATCTGTAGGGATCAGCTGGCTTTCTGTGCCATCAGATTTGTAACCTTTTCCAGTGCAAATAGTGAATGTTGTTTGCAGAGCAAATGTCATGACACAACCCTTCTTGTTTTCTTGAATATAAGAATAAACCTATTTCTCAGCCACATTCCTTCTTTAAGTACATTAATTGTATTTCTACCTTTTCTTTTGAGTTCGAGAAATAACAGAAATGGAAATTCAAAAGAAAAAATAACTAACTCAATCATCCTCAGTGTCCACAAATTCCTTATACCTATTTTAGAGGAACACTGTGACACAGAGATTTGAATCATTTTAGAGATGATTTCTGCTTGTTCTTCAGTTTTAGGTCTCGGTCTTTGTGAGCATTCTATGCCTGAAGGCTTTAAAAAAAATGGGTTTTTACTCCATTAATTTTCTAATGAAAAATATTAAAATTCTGGAGAAAATGTAAACTGTCATGTGCTAGTTGCTTTTTTATATCACTTTATGTGTTTTCTTCATGTATTTAATTTTCCTCAAGTTTTTCGTCCCTCATTAGGTGACATACGTGGGTATGCAGGCACAGAAAGTAACAAGTTGGGTCACATAGAAGCGTGTGGTAATTTTGGGACTAACTTGTGTGGATAGAAGTGTGTGTATCATCCAAAATTACGTCCTAGAAATAATGATGCCAGAATAAACATCACAGTATGTCTCGATAGAAAATAGTTTAAAAATTCTCACGTGGATCTACTTTGTGCCCAGGCTTTAGTATCTTGTTATAATGACTTCATTTGCTTTAACTTGGAATTTATTACTTTTCTTTTCACAGTGTCCTTCAAAGATGTTCTTCTATTCTAAGATTAAATGCTGCCTTATCTAGCAGTCTCTTTGGTAAGGGCAGCCACTTGATTTGAGGCTTTTTTTTTTTACTCTGATACAGACCTGTAAAGTGTCGTATTTGATACTTCTTCTTAAGGTTTCTTGTAGGGGTCAGGCATCCTGTTGATATTCTGTGTATAGCTTGCTGCCTGTATGCCTATCTCTGGTAACTCCGTGTCATATTTGTCTCCTTTCTGAAAAGTAATCTCGGAAAATGAGGTTTTTAAAGTATGAAGTGTTTATACTGTAATAGTGCAAGTGTATAAGCAAGAATAATAAAGGAAGTTTCTGCATTTAACAGCTGCAATTTTAAGGACAGATCCTTTCAATTATCTCTAAATAAATGGTATAAATAGTACCAGTGTTAGTCGAGTTGCTGTCCATAAAATATTTTTCTTAGGAAAGGCAATTATGTGGCATTGTATAGACACTGAATATACGAGAAGGCCCAATGGTAGTTTTCTGTGATTTCCTGAAGTCCTGTACTCCAAATAAAAGGCTGCCATCAGTGTTTGAATGCAGAATGAGCAGTAGTCAACTAACTCACTGCATTTTCAGCCCAATATTAGCTCCCCAGAGTAAGATGAATGTCACTAAATCTAAATTAGCTATAACTATGCTATTTATAATGCTATTTTAAATGAGCATCTGCCCAAATCGCATGATAGTTATGAAAACTAGTTCTATGCTGTCAAAAAGTAATAGTTATCAGCTGTAGTTCAGTTCAGTGTGGTTAAATGCGATTTGCATTGTTATCTCTTGGGATTTGTCTCATAGTGTAGGACCGAACAGAAGCTGCAAGCCTGTCTGACACTTTTAAAAGTAACTTCATGGTGGACTCTGCAACCAACTCTGAGTTAGTGTTACACAAATAAGAATCAGTAATATTAGAAAACAGTGGTGCAGAAAGTCAGTAGGGTAAGAAGAGAATGTGGATCCTCTGCTGCTTGTGAGGGAGAGAAGTGTCAGAAGAAAGGTTAGTGTTGTAAGTATTACTCTGAAGAATTATGGAGAGAACAAAACAGTGAAAATGTGGGGTTGTAGAGATTCATGTTTCCTACTGGTAGTTTTGTATGTATCAAACCTACTTGCTTTCTAAGTATCATAAGATTTTTTTTCTGGATCCAGCCCTGGCACTTCCTGTTTGTTTGCCTTTTTGGAATAGTGGTTATAATTTTTCTTTGGAGCCTTTAAGCCTGATTTATATGTAGGCGAGAAAGTATATTTAAGCTATTTTTTCTCTGATAGTCGCATAACGACTAATTTAACTGGCTCACTTTCAGAACTAAATTGAGCAGGAAAGCTTCCTCATGACTGGTTTTGGTCCAAACCTGTTTGTACATGTTGCAGTTTTTGCAGATAAAAAAGTTAAACCAGGAGTGACTGAGGCACAGGTAGTCTGAAAGAAAGATTATGAGTAGTTTTTGTCTTTTTTCTTAGGAAATGTGTCTTGTAAGACAGGAGCTGACATGAGAATCCAAACGTTTAGATGTGAAGAATGTTTGTGTTTGAAATAAGATCAATAAGTAATATTTAATTTTAAATTTAATTTTAATTTTTAAAGTAATCTTTGGTCTGTAACCACTGATCTCTCACCAAAGAAAACAACCCAGTTTTACATTTTATAGTTTTTTGAAAACACTACTTGGCAGCCCTTGATAATCCACTGCCTGACTTTGCTCTATGCCATTATTTTTGATGAAAAGGCATGGAAGAGAAACTCTGAGGGACACTGACAAAAATCTCTCAGCTTGGCACTTTTACAATGAGAATGGCTTTACCGTGTAAATGCTCCGCTTAACACACCATACCTTGTAGTTACAAGTTCTGAGGAGGTCATCTCAGATCTTTTATCCTTCGGGGTAGGTGTGTTAAATTGCATGCTTATGGATTGAGTTCTTTAAGTGCTAGCTTGTAAACAAGCCTATCACTTGAACAGTAATTAGAATGTCAGAGCAAATATCTAAGCTTATGAAAAATTCCGGTGTCTTAGCCAGAACTCCCCCACTCCGTTTACTGTGCAAAATTTTGACAGTGTGGTATGTATCTACCCTGTGCCTGTCAATATTAATAGATGCTTCTAAGCTCTTGATACCCACAACCAACTGCAAAACTCTATTTATATACATTTAGTCTCCCTTGCTAGCTTGTCCTCTCCTCTGTGTTCCACACTACTGGAACTATTCAGTACCATAGTGACCCTTAGGATTTGAGAATACATAAATAGCTTATGGTTTGTCAGGCACGTTTGTGTCAAATTGATAACTATTGTTTTAAAAGCATTTTTTTGTTTCTGTGTTACAGTGAAATTCCAAGGGCAAGTGATTCACGGGTAGGAACAGGTTACCATCAGAGTCATGGTTTTCCTTTTAATAGATTGCCCTTTACAGTGGTTTCTGAAAGAATTGGTTTATGAGGGGAGACTTAAATAAAGTGTCCCAGGAGGACTTTCTCCCTGATCAGGATCTCGTGAGAGGAACCTGTCAGACAAGAGGAAGCCATTGTTGTATGTGCATTTTTGCTATGCCAGACTCGATATTACCTGCAGTAGCCAGATGAAGTGAGCATCGAGAGTATCTGAATGCATGATACAGAAGGCATGGCAAACGTAAAATACAAGGATGTAAAGAAAAGTGCCTTTAAGTGATTTACGGTTTGCTCTTCATCTGTGAACAGAATAGTGACATTGAAAAACTCAAGGCAGAACCATGTGTTTTGCAAGCTTGTCTTCTGTCCATTTTGTGTGACTCACAAGATGTGAAATGCACATTGTTAAAAGGCCTGGAAAAAGGTCAAGCCCACGACAGTGGTAGGTGCTATGTGAGATAGCATTAGTTTCAGAGCTAACTCATATCACTTCACGGATCGCATATCTAAGATGGATGTCAAAGACAAGCTTAATGTGAAGAATTCAGGCCTACAGAACAAATTCGAGAAATGGGAGTTAAATTCTGCCCACGCCCAGCAAGCTGTGCAAAACTGAGAGTCCTTATTTTGGCCTCCTTGTTAGTTGTCTGGAAAAGATCCATCCCAGGGAATGTGAGCAAATCTGAGCAAAAATTCCTGGACTGTGTTTGATTCAGATTATTTTATGGGTTGTGCATTCCTTCCCACCACTTCAGCTTTTCCTGCGGAAAGCCAGTGAGTGTTTATAATTTCTCTGCTTCTCTCACGCTCATTTTTGGCTTATTTTGTACTTTCGTTTCTCAGTTGATAGAATAGCAAGATGGACTTGCATTTAAGCACTTGCTTGTAACAGGGGAGGAATTGCTTGAGGGTGTTTTTAGCTTGTGTATTTATGGAGACAGTAGTTATGGAATTGTGCAAGCTCTGGTAACTTCACCAATCAGTCAACCAGGAGATACGAAGTACCACAGATCTATTTTCTCAAGAATTGCAGGATTTCACTTCTAATATGAGCATTATACACAGAACTGGGTTTTTTAATGTGTTTATTTGTATGTTTTTAACTTTATTTTGTAAATGGGCTTGTAAGGCACTTAGAGTGCCTCAAAATATGACATTTCTGAGGGATGGGACGCCACTTAGCAGGACCTGGACAGGCTCCCTAAGTGGGCCTACGTGAACCTCATGAGGTTCAAGAAGGCCAAGAGCAAAGTCGTGCACTTGGGTTTGGACAAACCTCAGTATCAACACAGGATGGGGGTTGAAGGGATTGAGAGCAGCCCTGCGGAAAAGGTCTTGGGTATATTGGTGGATGAAAAGCTGAACATGAGCCAGCAATGTGCTCTTGCAGGTCAGAAGGCCAAACGGTATCCAGGGTGGCATCGAAAGATGTGTGGCCAGCAGGTCAAGCGAGGTGATTCTGCTCCTCTGCTGTGCTCTGGTGAGAGCCTACCTGGAGTACTGTGTCCAGATCTGGAGTCCTCAGCACAGGAAGGACACAGACCTGTTGGAGCAGGTCCAGAACAGGGCCACAAGATAATCAGAGAGACAGAACTCCTCTCCTACGAGGACAGGCTGAGAGAGCTGGTGCTGTTTAGCCTAGAGAAGAGAAGGCTCCAGGGAGACCTTATTGTGCCTATAGTGTCCAGGGAGACCTTATTCAGTGCTTAAAGGAGGCCTATAGGAAGGATGGGAACAGACTTTTTAACAGAGATTGTAGCAATAGGACAAGGGCTAATGGTTTTATAGTAAAAGAGAATGGATTCAGGCTAGGTTTAAGGAAGAAAGTTGTTTTTCAATAAGGATCATGAAACACTGGCACAGGTTACCCGGAGAGGTGATAGGTGCCCCATCCCTGGAAACGCTGAAGGCCAGGTTGGATGGTGTCCAGTGAAAGGTCTCCCTGCCCATGGCAGGGGCTTTGGAACTGAGTGATCTTAAAGGTGTCTTCCAACCGAAACTGTTCTATAATTCTATGTTAATAACAGGCATTAATAACGACTTCTGACTTGGTAGAATCTGAGCAGCTGAAATGCATGAACCTTCAATACTTATTACTGTATCATTGCAGCATACCTGCAAGATGAGACATTTTATCCCATTTAAGACATGATACTTAGGCACACAAGCAGTTGTCCTACTGAAAATCTCCCAGCAGATAGGCAGTAGGCATGTGGTCTGAAATCTGAAATACCTTGTATCTATGGTCTGTGCTGTTCTTCCCTGAATACAAAAGGAAATAATTGTAGAGCATCATCTGAACATCCAAAATTGTTGTCTTTGTACTATGTAAGTGTGAGTTAAAAATATATTGCTGTCTGTTGTGACCAATTTGAAGATGCCTGTTTCTATTAATCCATCTAAGGTAGATTAACAGAGTTATTAGGTACGTGATTAATAGTGACTTAATTTGACTCATTATCCAAACCTAAATTTTAGATTGTAAAAAGAAGATGACTTTTCTGGTCACTCGAGTAATCTTTGTATAAAATGGAGTATCAGCAGCATCTCCTTGTGAAGAATATGAAGAAGCCTATTGAATAATTTAAGGATAGGTCTCAATGGATGTATCTAATAGTCCACATTTTCTAACATGCAGTAAAAGAAGTACATGAGGTCTTAAGTCAATGTCCATAAAGCATCTCAATAAGGTAGAATGGTCTTAAATTTTTGCCTTCTTTCTCTGTGCACGTAGCAAAAATTTGGTTTACTGGTTAGGCAATGGATCTTTATTTTAGCTTTTGTAAAGTGAAAGTAATGCTTGTGTATGATTTTATAGCTCAGGCTTCCTGAGGAATTGCTATATTAAGTGTTTAATTTGACATGTGGGCATCATTCCACTGGAAAATGTGTTGGGGTCTTTACTCTGTTCCTGTATAATTCACAAATGAGGAGCACTGAATAATAGTTATTTAAATGCTGTGTAGAAATCAGTGGCTCTCTGTTTAGTTGCTGTCTTGTCACATTTGATTGTAATCATTTAGAATGTTCAGACTACGTTATGTATATAGAAGTCACTATTTTTGGTCTGGCGTGCTGAGGCACCACAACATTTATACGTACTTTAGTAAGATGTATCGTCTAAATACATAGAAGATAAGCATGGTTTATAATTCGTGGGCAGAGCTTTTAAAAATGATGTGGTTTATGATTGAAAATAAAACCAAGATATTCTCACTGCCTGTGGCTTTTTTAACCTAGTGATAATATTTGCTCCAAACATTTTTAAAACTATTTGCGGTGTCATTGGGTATTACAATATAAGATACATCATCTGGTTGAAATCCTAGAATTATAGAATCATTCAGGTTTGAAAAGACCTTTAAGATTGTCAAGAGCAATGAACTACCCTCTTCTCAGATGTGTTAGTTAAAGGAATATACCTGAGTGAAGCATGGAGAAAGGTGTGTTTCTTCCAAGCGTGGACCTCACGTATGTACAATAGAAATGTATCTTTTCCTCTTTCCAGATGCATAGTTAAAGTCACTTAGCAATTTATTCTCATGTCACATTACGTAAAATTGTGCTGCTTTAAGACAGCTTAAATGCAATTTATGGGTGGCATGGGAGAATTAGTAATCGAAATAGTAATAGAACTGGAACCAGCTGTGGGAGCTAGATAGGAAATTGTCCTTCCTTCCTGCAGTAACTTAGACATGCTGTAATTTTTAACCCACCCCCCCACACCTTCACCCTGTAGTTGTAGATCATCTTTGCATGACTAGCTGATAGCTCGTCCCCCAGTTTTAATTCCGTATCCTAATTGATTAGTAGGTTTGTGAACAACCTGCGTATTTGTCACTAAGCGGGATGCAATGCATAAATTTGCGTGTCTTGAGATCCTGGAGTAAACATTTGGATGAACGCATTTTGCAATCACAATTGGAGAACTGTTGAAAAGTATAGTCTGTGGACGGCTCTCTCTCGAGAGACGTGATTGTTCAGTTTTGCTGACTGTAGCGTGTTTGCTAAGAGTAACAGGATCCCTGAGGAATTTGAAGAACTTCACCAACTGAATTGCTGAATAAAACCTTGTAGCATATTCCTCATGATAGGTATTATTTATTCAGATTTTTCAGATGAGGAAATTGGGGCATGCAGAAATGAAATAAACTCCTCAAAGTCGAAGGTCAAGGCTTGGTCTACACCAATGGTGTATTGTTTTAATTTTGGTCACTAGAACACGTATAGTTTTAAAGAGATGGCTCATTAATGAAGTTGCTGTTGTACTGGTGTAGAGGTTCTTACTCATTTCACCTTGATGCTTATGGAATTCTATGCTAACATGATCACCAGAAGTCTTAAAGTGAACATTACCCTTTTTTGAGAAGAGGAAAAACTTATTTTCTTTCAATCTTAGTAATCTCTCTGTCTGTTTTAGACAGCAGTACCAAATGTTGAATTTCATTGGTTGCGTTGGCTTTTACGTTTTGATGAGTCCGAAACTTAAATTTAAAGTGTAGTGCTGCAGATGGACTTAATTCCGCTGCTTACAAAACTTGCAAAAGAAACATTATTATCCTACAGCGTATATATTTTTTTAATGTACTTCCATAGAAGAATTCCATTTTAAGACAGAAGTGAAATCTGGAGAACAATAAAACTATTTTAATAACTGAAAAACACCTGAAAGTGGTTTAATTATTAAAAGGTGGGATACTGTTTCTGGAATTCTTAGTGTAACCTGGGTTTGTGGTTTGTCTTGGTGAGTCAAGTGAAAGAACTTCATGCGTTTTTTTTTTCCTAAAGTTTGCCAAAAGGTGATAATGATAAAGTGCCTGTATTGTTTAGATAAAGGATTTTTTAGTGCAAGTCTGAAGGTAAATAATAAAGTGAACTGGCTAGCAAGCTGAAAAATATTGCACGTTAATGAAAACTATGTTCAATCCAGTCCTGCATCGTATGTTGTGTTCTTTGATTCTTTTATGTGTGTCTTTTCCAGGGTATATTCCCTGGGGTAGAAATTCCACGTAGTAGAGAAATTCAAGCTGGATGTGAAATACGTGAATGTGTAACTGAGGCCTGTTTGCATCTGAACTGAACGTTTGGCAATTAAACTCCAAAGAGCTGGAAGTTCACAATTATTTGTCCCTTCTGATTTCAGAATTAAGCTATTCTTTGGTTACTGGCCAGGCTGAGCAGAGTTTTCCGAACAAAGATGTTAGTTACGTGTTTGCTTTGTTTCTTCTCGTGGTCAGCTGGTCTGTGGTTGTGTGCGCTGTTTTAGTCTTTTGAAGCAAGTAGCAATATTTATTTATGTCAAAACGAAGTACTCTGTTTGGCTGTAAAGAATGATCAATACAGAATATGTTGGAGTGAAAATGCTAGTGATCGTTTTTCATTCTTAACATGGTTAGTAGTAATTTTATGTATCTTATTGCTGTAACACAGGTGGTTTTGGTGGTATATGGTGGCTGTGTGTAGTGTTTTAGCAAATACAGAGTATTTGTTTTTAAAGGCAAAGATGAAGTAAGTAGGTGGTTATGTGAGCAGAATGTAACGTATCTGAAGTATCACCAGAACACTCAGCTTAGGTAAACTGGTCTCCCAGAAACTGCCAGGGAAACTTGAACAACTCCAGGCAATTTTAGATTTGAATCAGTTTTATCAGTGATTACAACTTACTTTAGAAGAGGCTCAAGAGAGTTTCTCTGGTACGGGTTGTGAGAACAATTCCCAGGTCATAAATATTAATATAGACTATGACTTCATAAATCAAAGGCTTATTATAAATTTAGAAGTTATCTGAATGAGACTATAGAATCTTGGTGAAAAATAGTAACCTTCTGAAATCTGTGTAAAACTGTCTCCCAGGAGACAGATCAGGCAACCTTTTTGTTGTAATTGGGAAGCATGATGTTTATATCTAAAAAGATATTTGCAAACCATGCTGAGTCTCTTAATTGCAGTACCTTTTCTAAATTATTAAGCCATTGGAGGCTTTTCAGAAGGGGAAAAGCGAGTAAGTGGCATGAAAGGGAAGAGGACGTTTACTTCATGTTACCTGTTGTGTCTGGGAGCAGACACTGAATTACCATTTGACCCATCATCTAATAAAATACGTAGTATCTGACCTATAACAACATTACAAATTTATTATTTTTAGGCAGTTGTGTATTGGAATGAAGATTTAATCAAAGGTCTTTTCCCTTGCTGGTTAAACCTGACAAAACACTCTGATTCAGGTCATAAGAAAGAATTTAATGAGACTGTGAATTAGATCATGTTGAGAGAAGCTAGCCATAGTTACCATGTCCATATTGAATAAAGAAATATACTTCCTGTAGGCGTTCAAAAGGGTGTTGATCTACTGAAGCACCTCCTTAATTCTTGAATGCGCCCTAGAGTAACGTTTTTTAGCTCACTGAAGAAAAGAGTAACTTCCCCTTAGTCTTTCTGTACTTGAAATTCAAGACCTAAGTTCTGTTCCGGTTTGAGTGTCACCTTAGTTAAGGGACAATTCAGTGAGATAGCATTTTATAGGCCCTTGCAATGTTCTTGTTAATTTTGAAGGTTTTCTGCATTTGTCATGAAGTTACGAATTATCTACGTTTTTCCATGAGTAATAGATATTGTGGGTGTTTCGTGGGAATACCAGCCAAGATGATTCATACCAGTGTTTGCATGTATCCTCCCTTTTTCCATAATATTTTGCTTTATTTTTTTCAGGCCAAAATTTTAGATACTATACACACAAGCCTTGATTAATCCAACCTAGTCAAGGCACCTATGTTTGCAGTTTAGTTGCCTTGCACTCCCTGAATATTTCATGAAGAGGAGAGATCTCCAGATGATTCAGTTTTTGTATACGCCAGTTCTTCTGGAGTTGTCTGTCTCTTTTCTGTATGAAGTCTGAAGTACGTGTTTTCCATGTTTAGGTGCATCACATTCGTAAACTCTGGTATATGAATCTGGGCCAAATTAAGTTTAATTACGTACAAGTTTGCATCAGAACACATATGTCAACTCTTAACACCTAAAAGAGTGGAAATTAAACGTTGTTGAAATGTCCTTTCACATCTGAATGCTTCCTTCTGCATGCAAGTTTCTGGAGAATGCAATCCTATAAACACAAAACTGTTTCTATTTTTCTGTTGCTGTATAACAGCATCTTGCTCATCTCTCACATTGTGTTTTTTTGTGCTATGTCTTTCTCTTGAGTGTACTCTTGTGCAAATTAGTGTACATCATAGACATTTATTTTCAGTTGAAGTTATAGAGGAAAATAAGGAAAAATTGTGACTCAGAAAACCTCGCCATGTTACAAATAATATGATTTTAGTCAGTGCATGAAGAGTAACTTGTGGAACAAAACATGAATATCAGTGTGTGATTATTTGCTAAATTAGTTCAAAAAAGAACAGAAAAAATCCGTTTAAATACTTATTACTATCTTCAGCTTTCACTTCTGTCATTGAAAATTCAGCTGGATATCAAACATCAAGTGTTTTTCTAGTTCGAAAAGAAGGATAAGGCATGTTTTCTTACAGATCTGTGAAATAGTGTCCGCCACACTCTTCTAATAGTGTTTCAGACTCAATATTGAACGGTGGAGCAAGATTGTAGTCTCTCTGTTTGTCATCCCTAGAATAATCTCTTGATTTGAATTCCTTGCATGAGAGTTGTGTGTTATCAAAGTTGGATGTGAGGTTGAAAGGAAAAACTGCATAATTCTGGCTCTCAACTTAACTGCAGTACGTGAACGCTGTGCATGTGTTCACCGATGAAGCCTGATGGACTTCTGTAACTTCTTTGTCCTGAGAAGAGAGCATTTGGGTTGGTTTTTTAGGTGGTGTTTCAGAGAGAATACTTAGACCTGTAAACAGAACACATTTGATACAGAAATTAGCAAGCAACAACAAGCATGAATTACTTTTCTGTTGTAAATTCTAAAATAAAAACAGTTTAAAACCTTCCGCTATAGGTATTAGCATATCATTGTGCCTGGATACTGCAGCAACTGGAAGGGATTTTTGTGATGCTGTTCTAACAGTTTATCTGCACAATTCGGTGGTTTTCTGTGGTATTTCATCTGTCTGAACTGAAGAGCTGGTGGTGTTGGACCTGTCCGCTTTGAGAATTGACATGTGAGAAATCCCATCCTGTCTGTTGTGATTGTTGTTCAGTTCTTTGCCCATTTTTCTTAAAATCTCTTAAGAATATTTTCTTTCAATATATATGCAATTTACAGTACAAACATTTTTATTAGAAGAAATTACATTTCCCTTTTTTCTAACTACTGCTGTCATGCTTGATTACTCCTTTTTAATCATGCTTGTTTGAACTCTTTGCTGGAGAAGAATGGAAGATAAGGAAAATTGTTACTGCCTGGTTGCAAGGAAGATTTCAGCACTGTCAGTCTGTACGCTGGAACGTAGAATAAGAATCGTTCAAAGACACTCACACTTTCCTGCTCCCCCCAAACTCCACCCCCACAATGTGGTTTTTGTTTTCCATGCAATAGAGTCATTTTGGAGGAGATGAGACGAGGCTTTAAAAAGCTTTAAAAAAACCCCATGAATATGACTTATTTAAACAAAATGTTTGAAAATAGAGAATTCTTTTTTCTTAATTGCCAGAAGGCCTGGGATTTGGGTGATTAAAACATGATTTTCTGCAGGGAGTCCTTCATTTGGGATTTTGAATAGCTGCAGTTTCTTAAGTAGATGAAAGTAATTCCATCACCATTTGATGATAGTTTTTGTCCTTCTCCCACTTCCACAGTTTTTTAGAACAGTTCTTAGGGTGTTTAAAGTAAATAGTAGCCAAACTAACTTTAACCTCTTCTCCTGCTCAAGATAGGAAAAGCACTCACCTTTAGTTTAATGAATAGTAGTTTTGCATATTTTTTACCATGCAGTAGCATAACTGATCCCAGAAATGACAAGTCTCTTCAAGTCTCCAGCAAGTAAGGATTTCTAAGAACACAGGAGCTGTCCAGAAAAGGAAAGTTGTATTTTCCTCCAGAGCAACATACGATCTTAAGAGAGGCACGATCCTCTGTATTGGAATCTATAGACAGTGGCAAACATAGAGAAAAACATTTGTTTCCTCTGTGAAACTGTAGCCTTTTGGGTGCCCAGAGAAGTTCCCATTTAAGGGTCAGGTGTGTGAAATACTACTATAGATTGCAAGGCTTTCTCACACAGAATTGCTTCCATTTAGTGAAATACGGCCAAGTTCTTCATGTGGTCAAGGCAAAAATGATCACAACTGGAAAACATACTCCCTGTTTTGTAAAGACAAATACTTCATCCATAAATGCCTGCAGCTACAAAAAATCAAAAACCATATTTTAATGTTACCTAAGTTATTTTCAGGGGAATGTGCACAAGAAACAGGCCAAGGGGTACCTGCTGTCCCCCAGTGCAAGCAGAACTTGTCTTCTCGCTCCTCTAGCTTAAACCAAACCACAGTCATAGATGGGAGGGCTTTGTCTGTTTGTAGCGTATCGTGGGAGGACACTCACTTATGGTTTTGACCATCCAGTACAGACAGTTTACCTTTGCCTGTCTGCCCACTGCCTCTCCAGACCCATTTCCCTACAGGCTTTATGGCCGGCCCTACCTGTGCCAGGGTATGGAGTTGGCAGGGAATAAGATGCCATGCTTAGGAATAGGGAAGGGAAATGGCAGGACAGAAAGGCAGTGGGGGAAGGTGTTATATTCTATTATCACTGCGTGACAAAGCAGCCCAGGATCAGAAAATCAAATTAGAAAATCCATATTAACTTGCTGAAGAGCACAACAGTGTCTTTGAATTGTATTCTCTCCTTTCAGTGAAAGGTTCTGATCATCTAAACTGGGTTTCCAAACCTTTATTAAAATAGCTAATAGTGCTAACTGTCCCCTAGAAACGCACAGCTTTTATTTATGCTGAAAAGGTCTGAACTAATGAAGTGTTTTGTTCTTTTTTTTTGTCCTGTTTCTGCTTTTATGTCGAACACACATGAAATCTTCCCAGTGTTAGTGTACTGTTGTGTCAGTAATTAATCTATCTGCCTAATTTTGGACCTTTTTAGGGGATGATTTTTCTTTCACGGAAATGCTGAGATCCTGTGCATTTAACAGACTTGAGAAATGAGTGGCATTGGTTTTACTCAGGATGAAGGAACAACACATTTAGTAACCCATCAGACACTGGGTTAGGTATTCGTGCAATTGAAGTGCTCTTGAGTACTCCACATCAGCATTATAATCAGTGCTATAAATAGAGTAAAATAAAAGAGGGGTTTTCTATAGTGCACCATTAAAGGGCAGCTACACATATGGGCTTTTCAGGAAAGCTGACCTTGATCCTGTGAAATCAAGTTAGCTACAATTCTAATCAAAATATCTTCAACTTCTACTCATATAGCTGTCCAAGCTGTGCTTTTTAAACGCAGACAGGGAGAAGTCAGTCTCTGAATTCTACACCACAGTCCCATTGTATATATTTTTGTTCACAGTTTTTGAAGCCTACAGATGTACATATCCAAGTCTTGTAGATGCCATTGCTCAGTAAATTTTGAGATGACTTAAACATGACTATAAACTGATGTGTATCATGTTAAACCATACAGTTTCAAAACTATTGCAGCCCTGTTAGAATACTATGCAGTTACATGAAAAATGTTTAATTCCAGCACAAATACAGAGTCTAGAAGATGAAAAATTTTACAGCATAAGTGTAAACTTAACGATGAGTTTTCAATACGTTTAAGTATATCTACAAAAGCACAAGCCTCTTTTTCAAAAATTAAACAGCATACAAAATCCAGAAAAGGCAATCTATAAGTATTAACGACTTTCTGTCTCTAACTCAGGTCCTTCCAATTGTGGTTTTCTTCAGCACAGTCACGTCTATGCTTTACCACATTGGATTCATGCAGTGGCTCATTGGAAAGGTATGAATTTTTGCCAGTAGGTACTTATTTGCCTAGTACAGAACCTTGAACACATGCAGACAAACTGTAGCAATGGCTATGACTAAGCTGCTCAGGAGTAGACATGTGAAAAGTACTTGTTTATTTTTAACCTGGAAATTGTTCCAAATGTGATCACTGCAAAATCCTAATTGACTTGACATAGCCCATTTTCCTGTCCCCAGCCTGGTTTTGCTGCTAACATCGGAGTCATTGTTAGATTTTCCTGGCCAGTTTTAGCATCCCTCATATGCCATATAAGCCTAAATCTTCCTTTCTGCCTGCCCCTCTCCCAGCCCCCAAAGTGCAGGATGGAGGCCACATCACAGACATCAGATTTCTGCATTTTACTAAATATCATAGTAGCAATTGCATGTATTTCCTATCAGAAATCCCCAAAATGAGATCAGAGCCTGGTTCCTTATCTCGTGCTCCAAGTGCTCATTTCTGTCAGGTCCTAGGTCCAGTGCAAGCGTCCACTAAAATAAGAGCAAGTCCACAGAAAGTCCACTTACTGCCCTATTTACCCAATGAAATCACACGGGGAAAATTTTTTTCCTACACAATGGTAATTAAAACTTAATTTCTTCCCATTTGTATAATCCCGGTTCCTTTAGACGCCTGTGTATGTAATAAGGACACATCAAAATATCCGTACTGGTAAATTTAGTTTAATCATTTCGTGCCCAGGGGGAGCCTGGGTTACTCCCAGTTCTGTCAAATTATTCCTCCTCTGGCTTATTTCAATATGTTACTGTTAAATGAATGTGCTGTATCTTGAGGCTGAAAACGTTAACTCAGAAAATATTGTAAGGTGTCTCAGAACTTTTACACTGGCATGATTAATTCAAGAGATGTATAGAATAGGCAGATCAATATGATTTCTTCTCTTTTTTAATAATTTTAGGTTGGTTGGATAATGCGAATTTTCATGGGGACAACTCCAGTCGAGTCGCTGGTAGCTGCGGGAAATATATTTGTGGGACAAGTAAGTTGGAGCATTGAAAAACTTGTTAGTACAGAATTACTGAATATTGTGAAATACTGTTGCTCATTCAGCACCTGTGTTTAAAAAAAAAATCATCATTTCATACAAAGCTAGGACTGAAGTACAACAGAAATGGTGGATGATTTCCAGAATTCCAGTACATTCATATGTCAGCGGTGATGTACAATAGAGTGGTTTGGGGGAACTGCATGCTTTCTCAAGGGAAAGTCAAGCGTAAATGTAGGTGACAAATCTCACTTAAAATGACTACTAGACTACTCCAAGGCTCTGAAGAAGTAACAATTTGGGGATTTTTTTTTTTTCAGTTGACAAGGTAAATGGGGTGAAAAGAGGGTACATGAGGCAGGTAACATCAGGAGAGGCAGAAGTGAAGAAAACTGAGATCCAGGGCTGGCTGTGCAAGGCCTTAGCAATAAAAGAAAAAAAAAAAAGCATGGAACAGAGTCTGACAGTCAACAGTAATGGGAAATCTATTAAACCCCACTATAGCAGTGTCTGTCCTAGCCTTCATGGCAGCGTGGAAAGATCACCAAGTAGCATCCAAACCCATTAGCATGCTAAATAAGCAGTGATGCATGGCTGTATCACAGTGCTTCAAGATTTAAATTAGTACCTCTGCTTGACACTGCCTCCAGGATGTGCTCAGGCACATGACAGAGGGACTGAGAGCTTTAAGCTGCCCGTAACGGCTGATATGCATGTGTCACTTGGCACATAGTCTTACCTGCAGATGAGACCTGTGGCTGTCTCTAACTCATCCAGAATTGGCTTAGGATTTCTTGGCAGCTTCATTGAACCTTTGAGTGAGATGGTAAACCGTCAAGAATTGCCTTTGAACAGGATGGGTTTTGGTACAATTATCCTTCTTGGGGTAAAAACAACGCACCTGTTAATATTCAGAGTACTCATTATCACTACGAAAGTGTGATGCAATCACTCATTTTTCTGCCCTGTTAATAAAAGCAGCCTCTGCGGGTTTATTAGGAAGTTCTTGATTTGGTAGCTGATCTTCATTTTCAGACAGAGTCTCCTCTCCTGGTACGGCCCTACTTACCATACATCACCAAATCTGAACTCCATGCGGTCATGACAGCTGGATTCTCAACTATTGCTGGAAGTGTCTTAGGAGCATATATTTCTTTTGGGGTAAGATGGGGAAAGAGAACTGGGAAATATACTGTTAATCTGAAATCATGTAAGTCTGGAAGTCCAGCCAAAATGCTTTGGAAGTATACCTGAGTCATTCCCATGTTTTCTTTTTTTTCTTTTTTTCTTTTTTTTTCTGAAGGAATTAACCACAAAAATCCCCTATCTACCAATATCTGATCATGAAGATACTGTTAAGTAGCACAAACATCTATCTAAGTAATACAGAGACTTCCTGCCATATCTACAAGAAAATGACCAGTTTCTATACAGTCCAAACGAACTGAAATGTAGCCTATAGTAACTGATTAACCCTCCCACTTCTGTGGTAGTGTCACAGATAAAGTCCTTCAGAAACTGTTGCTAGCCATACAAGCCTAAAGAGTTGACTTCTGTCTGAGATTCTAGTGATCCTGTACAAATACAGGTAGCAGATTTCTCACCTGCTAAGGGGATAGCAGCACAAAGCTGGAAAAGCAGGACTGAAGATGTGATCTATGATCAGAGTCATTGGGGATGGTTGATAAAGGTATCAGTTCCGTATCTGAATGAAATAGAGTGGAGATGCAGAGGCAAGAAGGGAGGATTAGGCAAAAAGACTGAGGGAGTAGGAGAAGAAAATGAGAGATGGAAATACTGCAGATGCTTGGAAAGAAGTTGTTTTGTGTAGAGGTTTGTGGAAGAAAGGGTAAAAGGAGAGTAGAAGGACTCATGTTAGGCTATGACTTTTTTTTTTTTCAACACAATGTCAAAGGACAAAGTCAACGTGCTGCCACTGTGAGACATACAGGAGGTGTTAATGAAGGCTGGCTCTCACTCACCTGCACTGCTATTGCTGCCCTCAGCTGCATTTGATGTATCTGGCTTTTCTTGTTCCTGTTGCTTTCTGGCTTGCCGTTAGAGAGAAGCAAAGCAGTTTGCCTCTTGGGAAGATTAGTCTATACTTTTCACTACTTAGACTTATCCTGTCTCCTGTATTGCTAATTTTCTTCTTTTCCTTATGAACAATGTGAACTTTTTAATGATTCTCTGTAGATAAATCATCCAAACATCTAATAATTTTAATTGCTTTCCTCCATGTTTATGCATTATGTGGTAATCACAGCATATTCTCTTGTCACCTGGAATTCTAGGTTTCTGCCTCCCACCTATTGACTGCTTCTGTCATGTCAGCACCAGCATCATTAGCCACCTCCAAACTATTCTGGCCTGAAACTGAAAAGCCTACAGTAACTCTGACAAGTGACTTACAGATGGTGAAAGGGTAAGCTGATCTAGGGGGTAGTTGACAGTAACACTCATGGAAAAATGAGATTTGGAAAAACAACTCCTCACTCATAAGCCTTAGGCTTAATATATGGTAGATGTGCAAGCAATAAATTAATTACACACCAATATTCCCTGAATGACTAGCTTGTGAATTCTGGTGCAGCATGCCCCATTACAATGGATGGAGGTATCACTACCCATTGGGACAGGCACAGAGATGCCAAATACCTGGCCCAGACAATACACCCTCCAATGAAAGGAAAATGCCTCCATGACGTTAGCCACCAAGAAGTTTTCCCATTTGCTCCGTTGCTGTCTTTGCTTTGTAAGAAATCTGTAAATGCAAATATACAAAAGCAAAGGTGTTGCAAACATTTCAGTAATCACAGCATTGAACTTATTGCCTGTCTGTAGGAAAACTCATTTGCCTTGAAAATGACAGGCAAAGCAAAGGGCTTGTAAGGAGCTCTTCCTGAACAGACTGAGCACCTCCACAAGGGCTGCCTGCAGGAAAAACAGTGCCCACTCCCCCATCCCAGTGGTGCCACAGGCAGTCACCGTACTGACACCTGATTCAGAGATTGCCCAGCCCAAACGTGCCAGAATTCATCCTCAGGGCACGAAAAGTATAATGGCTCGTATGAGGATGAAGAGCAAATACTTACTGCACCTCATCATTGTTTTCCTTATGAGTGAACCAACAGCCTCGCTGGAAGATTTCTAATGAAGTCCATGTTACTCCTAGTTCTATAATTTGTTCTTGAGTTAAAGATGTTCACACTCTGTTTTTTTTTCCGCATTGATAAAGTGAATCAAAGAACCTACTGGAAGCAGCCAGTCAAGGCGCCTCTACCTCCATACTGCTGGTGGCGAACATCGCTGTGAATCTGATTGCCTTCCTTGCCCTGTTGGCTTTCCTTGACTCAGCACTCTCTTGGGTGGGCAATCTGTTTGACTATCCCCAGCTGAACTTCGAGGTATAGTTTTCAGGTCCTTTGTGCAGCTTATACGCATGCGTAAATTTTCTTTCTCAAATTAAGTGCATGTGTGGTTTTGTTGTGGGTTTTGTGTTTTTTTTTTTTTCTAATATGGTCTAAGCCAGTATATTTTTATGTGCATGTTCTTCAAGAATGTCTTTATAGCCAAAGGAAAATACTTACCATATAAATATTTTTGTATCTATTAGAGCATGTATAGGTTTCCTCTGTGGTTCTTTTGCTAATCGGCAGAGTATGTTTACAGAGCATTGTATACTAACACCTGCCTCCACTCACTTGGCAGTGCAGCAGATCTGCCTGTTACACACTTGTCAAGGTGTTAACATCTCTTGCAGTGCAAACATTGCAGTGGCTTTAGCTTCAAAGAGCCCCGTCCAGTCCTTAATGCTTCACTTAGATAAGGACACTGGGGCATGGCCAAACTGGTCACTTACTTAATACCACTTAGTTCTCAACAAGATTAAATTGTAAACTGTATCACAGTATCACAGTATCACAAGGTTGGAAAAGACCTCTGAGATCATCTAGTCCAACCTATGACCCAACACTAGCACCCACTCATCATTTAAACCATGGCACTAAGCGCCTCATCCAATCTGTTTTTAAACGCCTCCAGGGACGATGGCTCCACCACCTCCCTGGGCAGCGCATTCCAATGGCCAATGACCCTTTCAGTGAAAAATTTTTTCCTAATATCAAGCCTAAACCTCCCCTGATGAAGCTTGAGTCCATGTCCTCTAGTTCTGTCACTGGTCACCTGAGAGAAGAGACCAACCCCTGCCCGACTACAACCTCCTTTTAGGTAGTTGTAGAGAGCAATTAGGTCTCCTCTGAGCCTCCTCTTCTCCAGGCTAAACAACCCCGCCTCCCTCAGTTGCTCTTCACAGGGCTTGTGCTTCAACCCCTTCACCACCTTCGTTGCCCTCCTCTGGACACACTCCAGCATCTCCACATCTCTCTTAAACCGAGGGGCCCAGAACTGGACACAGTACTCAAGGTGCGGCCTGACCAGTGCCGAGTATAAGGGGATGATAACTCCTCTAGTCCTGCTGACCACACCATTCCTGATGCAGGCCAGGATACCATTGGTCCTCTTGGCCACTTGGGCACACTGCTGGCTCATGTTGAGTTTCCTGTCCACCATCACTTCCAAGTCTCTTTCCACTTGACTACTCTCCAGCCATTACCCAATCTCTCAGCTGAGCAGACAGGTTTTAAAGAGTACTTCTTTTTTTTGCCTAGATTAATACATCTTGAACAAATGCAATAATCTTGGTTTAATAGTTTTGGGCTTTTAATTTTGCAAGCTCCTAAGAAGAGTGCTGTGTGAAACACAGATTCATCGTTGTGATGAGGTGCTGTAGAAGTGAGTAGACACTCACAGCAGATGTGGCTTCAGTGATATTAAGATGTTACCCTGCAGAGCTTCCACAGATTATCCCACTCCACAGACATCTGCAGCAGAGGAAAAGCACAAGTAGACATACTTCAGCCACACTCATGCAAGCGATAGTATTGCAACTGCTGAATGGAGTAAGATTTCAACAGATGGATAACCCACAGGGAGCTGAGACCCAGAGACACGTTGCTTTCAGCCAGGCATTCCTTTTGGGAGATGCTAACCTTTGTTTTTTGCAGGCAGAGAAACCGAAGAGGAACAGTAACTGCTTAAACCTCTCCGTTATGTTCACTAAAGACAATCTGACCAAAACCTTTCACAACTGCAGCAACGTTCTCTCTTCTGTAAAAATAAGTTATAATGTGCTACGGAATCTTTTTTTAAATTTGCATAATACTTCTAATACTCGGGAAAAAAATACAGCTTTAATTATGTAAGATGCACAGCTTTTACGCAGAGACAAGTCTTTTGTTTACACCAGTTGGAGTCCAATAACCTGGTGATTAAGCATGCTCATTAACACCCTTGACTTCATCAGCAGAAGAACCAGAATTCTCAATACTCTTATCAGCTCTTTTAACTGAAGCCTCCTCTTTTGTTCCAAACACTACACCCAATCTGAAGACATTGTTGGGGAAAAAAAGCACAGAATCTTTGTTTTACTTTATTTTAGGTGTAAAACCAGGGACACACCTAATTCCTTTGCTGTATCTAGATGCTGGGTTAATCTTTTGAAAATTACTCACTCAAGCATACCTCACTATCAAATACCCTGCCAGATATGTTGACAGAAAGAATTCAAGGCCATTTTTGCCCTGCCCATCTTTAATTTCCGTTTTGAGACCTGTTGTTGTTCTTTGGCCAACCATATCTTTTGACCTGCTTTGTGTTACATATTTTGCAGAACATTTGTGCTTATCTCTTCATGCCATTCTCGTTCATGATGGGGATAGACTGGGAAGATAGTTTTATTGTTGGTGGACTACTAGGTTACAAAACTTTCTTCAATGAATTTGTGGCTTATGAGCGCCTCTCAAGACTGATTCACAACCGAGAAAAGGGTGGGAGCATGTACATTAATGGTGTGAAACAGTACATGACTGTAAGTAACATTTTCTGTTCTACAGGTTTTTTTGATCTAGAACTTTTCTGCTGAAACTCAACTTCTTTTCTAATATGGCACAAAGAGATAATGGTGGCATATTGCTCTTAAAGGGTATTTTTCAGTAACAGAGTTCAATTATGGAAACAGAGTTACTGCTTTGTGAGGCTGCCACAACTGCCATCACACTATTTGTCTCAAACAAGTGTAGTAAAATAAAGGCATAGTTTGGTGGGATGTGCAGTGTCCTACAGGATGCTGCACGTAAGAACACGGGTCATTTTTTTCTCACCTTGTTCTTAGCTAGCCCTTCCCTATAAGCTGCTCTCCTAGGAAACTTCTGGGCAAGAACTGCAGAGGTTTTAGAGAAGCGTTAAGCTTCAAGAGAGGTGTCCAACAAGATTCAGCTGATGGCATTTAAGGAATTAGTGGCACATCTCTGCGGGAGGTTGTTGCTCCCTGAGCAGAGGGCAGTAATATAAAACATGCATTACATGGCATACACTTTTCTTGTTGCATTTAGTCCAAACACACTGTTTCAATTGCCAAGGAAAGTTAATTTGCATGAGGATTTCCAGGCAAAGCCTAGGCCCACCTCTCATTCACATATCCACGCAACAGGCTACGTAATTCCTACTAGAAATCACTGAGAACAACACCTAGAGAATGGCAATATAAAGGGCATGTGAGGTATGTGCACAGGGCCAAAGAGAATGCAGCGATCCAGGCTGACCTTTGCAGCCGTGACTGCCCTCCCATCTGGCATTTACATGTGCAGCCTGTGCTCAGTTTGTCCTCATTCTAAGCACAGGCAACGGAATTCATGATACCTAGCTTTGTGCCTGTATCAGCCTTCCTTCCTCAAATCAAGAAATGTTGTCACTGTAGAGGGCCCTTCATTATGAAGCATCCTTTCGTACACCTTTTAATCTTAATTTAATCTGGAGTAATGTTGTGGATAATTGCCTCATATAGAAAATCAAAAACATGTTCCTGACTGTTTGCATTCATTATTACCAGAATATATTCCACAAGTGGAGGTAGAAAGCCAGGTAATCTGATCAAATACATACGTGTTTGCCTCAGCATCCGTCACCAATGTTCCTGGAATTACTGGAAATCGAATCCTGGGCTAGGTGGACCTTTGATCTGCCCTGCTATACTCATGTTACGTTCTACAAAGGGAGTATGGCTCTAAATTCCTGAGTGAATGTAAATGTATATATTTTTAATCTGGAAGTCAGCCTTAAAATTCAAAACTCATCAACTGTGTTTCACCCTTTTTTCTTTTTTTTTCTTTTTTAACTAAGGTGTCATTTAGAACTTACATGTTTGCTTCTAATATCTATCTAGAGCTGTATAGGCTTTCATGGTAAAAAACTCTACAATATAAAAATTATTTTGATTCATAACACTAGCAAAGCATGCTCAGTAAACGTTTTAATTATGTCATGACAGTGAGAGTGAGCTTGACTTCCACTTTTTATTCCTCTTCAGCTTCAGGGCTCTCTAAAACACCCAGGCACAGATATTCAGTCAGAGCGAGCAAACAAGCGGTCTTCTGAATTACCTCACCTGAGTCAGTAATAACAAGGCTTCCTGTTTTGAAAGCTAGGAAAGTGCAAATGAAAGCAGGGAAATCATGGTACACAAAGCCTCTTCTAGGAAAAGCAGGTAGAGTGGGTACTTGAAAAGCGTTTCCCTGCCTATGTGCAGTGACTGAAAATATCTACAAATTGGTTTTCATAAAATAGTAGTGGAAACAGAGAAACTTCTAATGAACAGGAAACCTACTAGAACACTCAAGCATCTTCAGCTTGGGCTTGAAACGCAGTAAATAGGAGTTCAGAGCTGCCATGGGTACAAAAATACATTTTCTGCGATATGTTGCTTCCTCTTCCAAAATGGTTGAACTACATTTGTCTCAAGGTTTGCGAGGTTTATAGCCTGATTTTGCCCAAAACCATTTTGTGTCCTGTGAGGGGTTCTTGCATGGGGCCAAAGGCCAACGCAGCCTCGTCTCTGCTCTGAGGTCCAGACTGACTTGCTGTTGCCCAAGGGGAGGAAGGTGGCTGAAGTCAGGAGGGAGATAAATCGCTAAAGGGAATCCTAAAATGATAATGTCCCTCTACCCATTATCACATCAAAGCACACACTCCCTAGGAGAACCGTATCCCTTTTCTACCTCTGTGCATAGAGTGGAGCATGCACAGAGCAGCTTTGCACACGAACCGCTCTTTGCACATGTTCAGGAGCAAAGAAGTAAGGGACACGTAGCAAAGCCTGAAGTTGCAACAGTGTTCTAGAGGCAGACCAGCCATAAACATGCTGAGTTAAAGCTCTCTGATTCATACCTTTGAAAAACAGCAGCTAAATTGCTAATACTTTTTGTCTTTAATTACTAGCACTCAATTCAACAAGGCACAGCCACACACAGGAAAAATAAAACCACCTCACGAATCCTCACATGGGCAGTGGATATGAAAGCCTGCACTTTACAGCAAGAGAATAAGACCACCTCTCTGAAAGCCACACACTGGGGCAGCAAGCAAGCAAAACAGAGTCATTTGAGTACTGAGAGCCCCGAGCCACAATGTCATGTTTTCAGATTTCCAAATCTGCACAATCTGTCTCAAACCACTCAACAGTGCGTGTCTTTGTTTTCCAGGTTCGCTCTGAAGTAATTGCCACGTATGCACTTTGTGGGTTTGCCAACTTCGGCTCCCTGGGAATGGTAATAGGAGGCCTGAGTAAGAACACCTCTCATGGACAATTTATTTGGCAAAGCAAAACCCAAAGAAAACGCTCAAAGGAACAGGCTATTGGTGATGCTTATCAGCATTAGAGGCTGAGCACCCAGCTGTTCATGGAAGGGCTCCCAGTGGGGCACAGGCTTTGGTATGGAGGTACTGGGAGAGATTCTCAGGACAAGGCAAGGGGACCAAGCCCTGCTGATAGTCCTCCCTGTCCAGCCTTCACACTATGAGTTCAAACTCCTACAATCCTTGAGCTTTAGGAGGAGTAAACCATCGCCGTAGCCTGCTGGTTTGAAAGTCAGAGTTGACTGTTTCCAGCTAAAGTGTCACATATGTGCTTATGGGGGGGAATAAAAAAGGCTTTTCAGATTTCAAGGGAAAAAGAAAAATTCAGGAAACCTCTGGGTTCCTCACCAGGTGGCCAGAATTGCTGGTGGATGCCTTTACCACAGTAGTGCAGCAGCATGAAGGAGCAGGACCCAGCTGCTGTGCTAGACTCCAGTGTTGTGCCCAGGGTTTGCTTCTGAAAGTTGCCGTTGGTCAGCACGGACGTGCGAACTGACAAAGCAAACAGTTGTCATTTTACACCAGCCACCTTCTTAACAGAAGGAGCCAACACTGGCATTAGGCTTTCAAGTGGCCCACTAAAACCTGTCTCACTTTCCCTGTCTCTCCTGATTCAAACTTCAGGGTGAGAATCTCCTCCTGCGGTGGGAGAGCTGGCAGGTTCGTCTTCTTTCTGTCTTTATCTATTCGTATTTTATATTTAGCACACACTGTATTTTTCTTCTTAGCAAGCATTGCTCCTTCGAAGAAAAAGGAGATCGCTGGTGGTGCTCTCCGGGCAATGATCGCGGGAACAGTCGCCTGTTTCCTGACGGCCTGCGTGGCAGGTACGGTGCGCGGACTCCGTGTCGGATACCCAGTGGCCACCGGGTGGCAGCCCCTGCCGCTCCAGCACTGCCGTTTCGAGTTTGGCAGAATTGAGAGCGTGTGAGGAAAGAAGGGGTCCTGAAAACTCGAGTGTGAAAGGGTGAATTTTGTTTCTTCCATTATGCCCTCTCTCTTTTTATTAGTCTGCTTGTGACACACGAGTCGTGAACGAAGCACGTTAATGATGAGTTACAATCCCTCCTCCACGCCGCTGGCTACAGAAATACAGAAGTAATTATGAAATGGAGAGGTGGAATGAAAGGAGAGTGTAGAAGAGGAGCGTGGGGGAAGATGAACAACTTTTTGCCTGAATGTTAAATTGATATTTGGGGCTGATAGTATTCCCGCAGAGCATTTAAGTTAATGAAACTGTCTTAAGGTGAGACTCAGCAGCAGATCCTTATTTTCAAAGTCTCACTTCCGAGCCAAGTAAAAAGTCACAACGTACCCGCCATTTTGGGTAGGAAATTAAAAGCAACATAATATTAATTGTTCAAAATATTAGTTAATCAACCAGATATTATTCAGTAGGTAACATTTTATCCCTGGTGTGTAACAATCTCTTTCCTAGCTTGCTTTTCTAAGCCTGTGATGTGAAGAACCACTTGATAAAGGTGAAAGCACTCATATTTCTCCAGTGAAGATGGATCTTGGTGCTTTAAGTAACTGAAAGGAGCATGTCGTTTCTACCACAGCTTCCCTATCCCTTTGTGTTCACTGCAGCAACAGAAACATACATGTTAAGGGTTGGCCCACGCTATTTTCTGAAGGTTATAGAACTCGGACACTTGAAATGTCGTTAGTGTCACAGCCCTCCGTAGTACTTTAATACGTGACACTACTCTGTATAACTGAGAGGGATCAGCAAGTCTTACTAAAATGTATCATTTCACAGTCTTGGCCTTTTAGAACAAAATTGTGAACAGCCACTGGGAGATCTTTCCAAAATTATAAAATCTACTTTGGAGAGAAAATTACATTCCACTCACTCCTGCCATGGCAAATGCTTTCCTTACACCCAGAAGAAGAAAGAGGAGCCAAGAAATTTCTACTACCCCTGTTAAGATACAAACATTAAAAACATGTCTGGGTTCCACAACAATGTGTACAATAAGAAGCTGTCATTTTAATATTTTTTGTGTCTCTATTACTGTAATGAATGCTGGCATTATTATTTACAGGAGATTCTGGAGAACATCTAGCAAGTCAAAGATAAATAAACTGTAATTGTCTCAATTTAAAACAAAATAAAAATGTCCTGAATTTTCATGCGCTGCTATACAGCATAGCTTCATTATAGTAAACGAAAGGTCACTGGCCCAGTAGTGAAAAAAAGGGTAGCATACCTTTTTAGCAGCATTAGAAGGGGCAGAAAAACTAAGTGTTCTAAGTGTCACAGGTTACTACAGTTTGATTTTTAAATGTAAAATAAAATTTGTGGTGCGTCTTTAATCCAGTTCTGTAAAGTGATTCAATTTTTTAAAAAGGCTTGTTGCTCAAGGTTTTTAATCTTGCATCTTTACAGAACTGTCTTGGAAGGTGATTTTGTAGCAGCCAGAATATTTCATCTGACCATGACCCAGCAACTGACATCCCCAAGTATTGTCTTCCTCTTCATTACTCACGAGGAAAACTGTTAATTATTTCACAGGAATGCTGACTGTCCCTGGTCTGGAAGCTCCTTGCCACGTCTTATTAGGAAATGCCTTCAACTCCACGGGCTTCTCTGCCAACAGCACAGACCTAGTTGAATGCTGCCAGGAACTTTTAACCAGGTATTGAGAAACCCTTGATGCTTCTGTCAGCATAGTTTAGGGAGCTCTAAAAAAATAATTTTAATTTTTGCATTTGACACCTGCTTTCCATGAGCTTGCATCTTTTAATGCAATATTTTAATGTTATTGAAGTGGTTTCCTTTCCTCGGGTATTTCTCATGTCAAACACAGAACCAACAGAGAACCCAAACCATTTGTCCAGGATTTGCTTTTGGCAAGGCAAATCCCACAGAAAAGACCCAAAGAAACAGGCTGTTGATGATGCTTATCAGCATTAGAGGCTGGGCAGCTGCTCTGCCAAGACCTAGCACCCAACTGTGCGTGGAAGGGCGCACAGTTTTATCCAAACCTGAGCTTCCTGAAAGGCTAAAGGTAGATTATTATGTAACATTTTACACATGTTCAAAGTAGAAAAATATTCTGAGGCAAAATCCCCAAGACAGACAAGAAAAAAATTATGGGATTAAATAAGGAACATATTCAGACATAATTAATGCTATAATAATTAATACTCTCAAAGAACGAAAGGTTTATGTGTTTAGATTAGGGCAAGAACCTTTTAACTTTGTCCTAATGTGCTGGGTTTTTTCTGATTTTCGTAACTATTTGCTTTAGAAGTAAATGCTGTCATTCATCTTTTTTTCCATACTGTCGAAAACAGAACTTTATGCTTCTTTTCGCGTTTCTTTTAACTGAGACCAGCCTCTAAGATTAAGCATTTGTCTACAACAAAACCAAACAATGTCAATATAACAGTGATGTTGCTGTAATCTAATTTGCAAGAATTCTCTTGGCAAAATCTCCAAATGGGAAAATTTTTCAGAATTGCTTTTGTTTCACTGTACTGCTTTCAAACCCTCTCGCTTATCTAAAATGGGTTTCTTGTTACATCTTCCTAGTACCAAGACTAGTGGCAACTTGAGGTTTTTTGTGATGTTTAACTCCTCACGTTAGGATTCGAATTCCAATTCTAACTTCAGGTGATTATTTTTTCTGTGTTATTCCTTTGACACATGTATTTCTTTCTTCCATGTCTCGGTATAAAATTCAGTTTTAAATATAGGCACATACAATATGCAAGGGGCCTTATTTTTATGGTAATATGTTTAGATTTCAAATATTCACAAAAAGGTGATTTGAAAAAATTACTCTTGTTGGTATCAAGATTACCAGTTTCTGCTTGAATATCAGCGCTTGCATATCACTGCAAGAAATTTCTGTTCTTGCAACCTTGTGGTCCAAATGAGTTTATCATAACATTGAACCAGTGTCAAAAAACTTTTTACACAGTAAGAATCATCTGTGGTATTGGGTGCATTCCTTCATTCGTATTTCTTCATCACTTCAACTTCCCTCATCGCACTAGTTTTAACTCTATCAGGTTTTTCACAAAGACAAGTACTTGCTTTGTTTTTACCAGATTCAGTGTTGAACAAATGCTTTGA
This sequence comes from Dromococcyx pavoninus, assembly GCA_033558185.1. Classification (NCBI taxonomy): domain Eukaryota; kingdom Metazoa; phylum Chordata; class Aves; order Cuculiformes; family Neomorphidae; genus Dromococcyx; species Dromococcyx pavoninus. The sequence continues at coordinate 724,305 of JAUMJL010000102.1, read as the reverse complement.
AGATGCAAAACCTTGACTAGTGAAGTGAAACTTGATCGTTTCAGTTATCTAGGAGGATATAACTAAGGCACAAGGACCTTAGGTGGAAAACCAGGCATCATCCCTATAAAAATGGAGAATCTCAGGCATCATCCCTATAAAAGTGGAGAATCTCTAACCAAGGCACATGGCTCGTGTTTGTAAAGTCCTCTTTCTGTTCAAGTTCTCCTGAGAATTTCAACACATTCAAAAGCACTTTGGAGAAAGTGTGTCTGTGAGCGTGTGCATACACACATAGGTGTGTGTGTGTGCCTGTGAATGTGCATGTGCATATATACATGTACTAAATAAACTTACACATAGATAAATAGGTATCATCTTTGCTTCTCGTAGAGAAAAGGACTGTATCTGACTTCTGCTTTTATATCCTTCTCCAGTGTAAATCATTCACAGGAGATCTTCCTTGGAGGAAACTACAGCCTGAGTTCCTGGAAAGGATGTTGCCAAATACTGGATCAACCTGCTTTTCATTGCACTTGGATTAAGCCTTAATTTTTCAGGGGGATAAATCATAAATAAAGCTGTGTTCCTCGGTAGAATGGTAATAAACAACTTTCCTTTTCCACAACAAGTATGACATCCCTCCCTCCCAGCCTGTGTTTTCCATCTCTTACCGGCCCAATTCTTGCTTGGAATTACTCATAAATTAAGGTGGGATGAATGCAAGACACCTCTTGCTGCAGACCTTTTCTCCCATCAGAAGAGAAGAACATTTCTGAGCCTGACTCTTCTGATTTCATTTCTACCCTTGAAACTGATAAATCTGTAGAATTAAGCTGCCATAGACAAGAAGAAAATCATATTCAGAGGATTTGACTGGCATTTATGGAACATTTTTAACTAGACGTAACGCTTACAGTGGTCATCCATCCTAATATTATTTCTGCTCTTTTTGAATGAAAGAAGTGTTTTTACCTCACAAAGATAAAGGATGGTTCTCAGAAGTCTCTGCACTTTTTTCTGGTAACTATGGCTGCATGTGGACCAAGCTGCTAATATGTGGTGCACCTCACCAGCTTGATCACTCAAGCACCCAAATCCAGGACCAGCCACTGTGTGCCCCAGTCTCCCTCCTGCTGCCCACAGAGGTATCCAGGCCACATTTTGATCCAGGGGTTTGGGCCCTGTTTAGAGGTAACTCATGAATGGAGATGTCCAAACTCCAAGGAAAATTGTCTGTATAAATTCTTGATCTTTGCTGTTGACACTTCTGAAAGTTGATCCTGGAGCCACCAACCAGGAACTCAGAGCAATATTTCTACCAGACACAACAGGGCTGTCCTACAAATGAGATGTGGGTAAAATCAGATCACAATCTTCTCGCTGTGAAAGCAGCATTAATGAAACTTGAAGACCTCTGTAAGGCCTGATGAAGAGGAACGTATGTTACTTTTTTAAGCATCAGACCTTTCAAGGACTCCAAAACTGGAAAGTTCTTTGCAGATTGTTTTGCAAAAGATTGTTTTACATATATATATATATTCCTATCCTATGACATTGTTAACAATGAAGACTTGGGAAAAAGGCTAAGAGCTGAAATACAGAAACTTCATAAAATTCTGACTTATCCTCCAAATAAAACTTGTGCAGATGGAAACGAACCAGTCTATTCTGATAAAACAACAACTAACTTTTCAGTCTTCCATTAATTATTAAAGAATCTGTTGTGGGAAATCCAGATTCATAAACTTAGACAGCCACCAGTACAGCTATCTTCAGGGGGCATTTATTTGATTTATTTTGAAATATGCTCATTTCCTGTAAAACTCAGTTTATTAGTTCTCTGAAAAATTATAAGTGCTGGTATTACTACTACTTGAGACTTTTATCACAGGTTTCATATTGTTAGGTGTTTTTCTTTGGCTCATCCACCTCGATTTAGGAGACTGCATGTCAACCTCAGTTTTCAGTGGTTTTGAAGCATGTTGCTAATCCTGATTATGGTACATAAATAATAATACACAATAAATGAAATGTTTTATACAAACTGCACTAAAGAAACTAATACGGCTTTGGTGCACAATTTTTAACCAGCATCCTGGTTATAAGAGGGTTTTGCATTCAAATAAGTTTAGTCTCTGAAGTAGGGAAATACTTCTTTTCAAGGGAAACGAATTGGAATCATTAACCCTCGTTGTCAAGCAGAACACACTTCAGACCACTGTTTATTATAAGTTATCAGTGGTACACTCCCTCCTTGCTGCTCCCTAGCATGCACTATTTAATATTAGCCTTTTGACATCATTGCTCTTCCCATTCCTGCAATTGTAACCTGGTTAAAAGGGCTAGTAAAGACAATCAAGCCTGAACTTCTAAAAAAGCATCTCATATAGCTTGAGGCAGCAGCCTTCCTCCCACAGAAGAAATTTGGTGGGTTTGCTTCGTTTTTAGGACTTGTCTCGAGTAGAATTACATGGAAGACAATTTTAGTAAAGAATATATGATATTGCCCTATCTACATGCAGTCAAAGAGATTGCCCATCTGGTTTGCTGATGGCTTAATGAAAAGAAGATATAGATGGGACATTTCATCCTAAATGTAGCAAAAAAAAATAATCAAAAGCAGGAGAGGATTGCTAACAAGTACCATCATGCTTTCAGGTGGCTGTTTTCCCTCTGTCCCTTGTGATGGTGCTAGAATGTCAACATAGAGGTCTTTCAGTCTCTCTCTACACGAAAATGTAACGATGTGTTTTACCTCCTTGGGGTTAACCTGACAGATTGGACTTTCAACTGTCAGCACCCAGGAACGCATTTCTGACGCCACTATTGCCAGCAACAATGAGCTTGCAGTACAGACCTGAGACAAAACATTTGGTTTAATCCAATGCTTGCTAGCATTCTAGGCTTGTGTAGATTGAAGAAAGCTACGTGAACATACTGGAAAAAATGTCTTAAATGACGGATGAAGCCTAAATAGAGGTATCCCTGCCTTGCACAAAAATGGAGAGCTTAGCCCTCTTTGCAGTTGCTGGCATAGCAGTGCACAATAAGTTATAGCTAATGCAGATGACAATTTAATGAAGTATAGGCGGCGTGACTTATCTGTCACTCGCAGAAGCTGCCCACTGGGTGTCAGGCCGTATCTAATAGTCTTGCAGAGCTTTGTACTGTAGAGTTCACAGGGTGCTATTTAGTCATTGAAAATCACTGGTAATAATTCCAGAAAACGTTGTACACAGTTCAACGTAAAACAGTTCCAGGAAACATACTGTGAAGCCCTTATCACGCTTAGAGCATATACAATGAAAGAAAACTATCCTCGATGTAAGACAAGGTCTCTCTGGCCCTAGTCTAGAAAAATACTGACATATGGAAATGAGGCAAGGCTGGTAGTTATCAGGAATATTTCTATTTTTAATTGGCTTAGAGGCAATTGGAAAAAACAAGGTCACTTTTAGAAAAAAATTATTCTCATTCTACATATCACAGCAGCATTTGCAATGAATATACCCTCATGAACACGAGTGACTGAGTATGTCAAAGGGGCAAGTCATATACAGCAAGTTATGGATTCAAACAAGCGTTCCCTAAACGTGGTGCCACCTTTATCACAAAAGACATGAGCAGAGAGAGTCAAGATGCTCAATATACAGAATATGAATACGAGTTCTTCCGCAAACTGAAACATTTTTTGCTATGTAGTGGTCAGACTGCTTTCCACTATGCAGTACCATAAATCCATGGTTCCCAAATTTTGTGAGTCTGTGGATCACTAAGAGACCTCTGAGTTTAAAGTAGATACAGGCAGCTTTGAAGTCAGTTACGTATGTTACTCAGCAGTGACGGATAGCCATGAAGGTGGCTCTGAACTTCAGCCTCACCCACTATGACAGAAAACAAATCTGTGCCTTGGGTTTTGCTGAGGCATGGGGAGCAGAGAGCCCTGCTTGGCAGCAGGTGGCACAGGCAGACATGCCCTGGGGGCAGCTGCTGTGAGGCCCCAAGCCTGGTGACTGTGTGCACAGTTCACCCATGTGGCACCGTCCTGCCTCTTCAAGCAGACGCACAGGCCTGCCGCTATCCTAAGCTGTTATCTGATATGACACAAAAACAAATGGCAGGTTACAAAACTTCCATGTTTGAGAGGCTGAATCAAATTCTTTTGTTTACATCAGTGTAAACTTGGGGATCTTCACTGAAGGAGGATTTACCATACACTTAGTGTAAATCAGATGAGGACTGTTTTTCTTGGATTTAATCCTGATTTCAAGCTGTATTTAGAGTCTACCAGTCCACAGGAGACAAAGGAAGTATTTCAACTAATACAATACTGTATAACAATAAGTGCAACTGTACACATGCTTCTGATTTGCCTCATCGAGCTCTGAATCTGAATATGAGAATGTTCAGAAAAACAGACTGGTGAAAATCAAATTACTCTTTAGCTCAGAACTACTTCATTATGGTTTTACAGAGGAAAAAGAAATCAAAGCATTTTCTTGTTGCTACGGCAGTCTGCAGTGTAGTGATTCGCTATAGCGACCAGTGCAGCACCTCAAAAGGCACTGATCAGAAATGCATGTGTTGCCATGATTGCCATAATGAAAACAATTTTTTTTTTTTTGCTATATTGATTGGTGCCTTTAATGTCAGGTGACCGGAAGTGTTGGGGAGATGGGAGAATCCTACATGAGACTGTTGCATCTTCCCTTGCGGCAAGTCTCTGGACATCGAGTCATTGACCACTACCCTCTGAATGTTACCATCCAACCAATTCCTTACCCATGAGTACCACTGAGACAGAAGAAAGAAACAGGAAAGACCAACAAAAGTATACATCCAGTTGTTGGCAATTTTGTTAATGGGAAGTGGTTCACATCGCCATTGTTGGATTTCTTCCCCATATTTTTCATCTATTGTTTTACCTACTGCAGGAATCCAGCCAGCCCTCTCAGGTTTTCACATCCTTCTCACTCTGATCTGAGAAACACAACCAACACCTTTCTCCATTTGAGGACAGAAAAGTGCTACGAAAACAAGACAATGTCTGTAATGAAGGTACATGCAAACATGTGAAACATTATCAACCATAACTCTTGATACTCTCAAAATGTTTACTTTGAAAAACTTGATATTGGCAGAGGCATTCTTACTCCGTCAACTAGGAAAAAAACCCTGAAACCTGCCTGAAAATCATCAGAATGTACCTGTCCATTCACCGGAGAAGAAATTCAAGGTCTGTTCTTTTAACAAAACTTCACAGTGTAGTTACCATATCTACCAGTAAAGGATATAAGTAATAAAGTATTTACTTGCATGTAAATAAATTTCTTAATCCATACATTTTGGAGTTGGTTTTTTTTTTGAACATCTGTAATGTAACATGTATCAACTGCTCATTCTCTCAAAAAAAAAATTACACAAATCTACACTGTAGGCATAAATAATTTGCTTCTTTCCTCCACTACAAATCTGTCCAAACTCTTTGATTATTTACTTACGTGAAGGAGTTACTTGAGAAAGACCACTGACCAGCATGGATTGGTAATTTCTTGTGACTGTATATAGAGTTTATGTTGTTGAACATGTACACAACGCACAGGATTAAACCAGAGGCAAACCAAATTTCCTTGCAGGATGAGATTTTAAAATATTCGGAAGCATGCACACACAATGATGCATAGTTTTGCTCCTTTAAAGGCGCATGTGTACATACAATGAAAGTAGAATTCAGTTCTTGATTTCTTTACCCGATTTTAACAGAAATAACTTTAATAAAATGGAATAGGGAAAAATAATTCAAAGGGCTTTTAATATTGTTCTATCACTTGCAATAAAAATTAGATTGCTAGTTTCTGCAGTTTCATCCCAAACTATTTACAGGCAGGTTGTATTAAAAGTGACTGTTACAGACTTAGGATTATCTTTGTTATTGAAGGAGCTGTCAATAAACTCATGCAGAGTTATGATTGCATCACTACTCCCCTGAACGATCACCCTCACAACCTGACTCCACTACCTGCGCTTTTGTCATCTTGCCTTCTGCACTTGTCATTTCTTGATTTCACACTTGTCAAACAGCTATCCAGTAGATTTTACTTCCCACTCTTCTCCATTACTTTACGTGAAGTAAAGAAAAAGAAACAGAAACAAACATATTTTCCAAATATGCTTAATCTTCAAGGGAATAAGCACACAATGCACTTTATTTCAACAGTATAAAAAACAGCTTCCTATTGTTAAAAAAATCTGGTAGAAACTCCATTTGTCACATTTACATTCCACAATTTGAAGATCCCCTTAAAAAAGCGCAGATACAGGCCATACAACCAATAACTGCAGCAGCAGACAGAACGTTATCAGAATTGATTTCTGAGGATTTGTTCTTCCAGAGATTCAGTGCAGACACCTGAACTTTTATTTCATCGTAATGTTACCTCAGTTAATAATTCTTTCATGGTATTAGTCAATCAGTGAAGCCGTTCTAATTTGGCCTGCAGTGATTTAAAATTCCCAACAGTCGTCTGCACCGTTAGCGTCGGGGTCATAGACTGGAGTTCAACTAGGTAGGAACTAACAGCATCCAAGCAAACAGTCGTGAATTGCCGCCTGTAAAGAAAACAGAGGAATGAGCTTGGTTTTTTTCTTTATATTAGAATTCATCTGAAATAGTAAGTAAATATTCTTTGAGATTTAATGGAATAACATATCATCGAGAAATCTGTCAGTCGCTCTTAAGTATTTAGCAATTTATTAGAAAAAATAGTTTTTGAAATGTAATGCTTGTAACTAATCAGAAGATACATGAATTATTACTATTTATCTGATATTTAATATTAAAAATAAAACATGACAGTTAATAGCAACAGAAATATCTACTTTAATATTTGTATTACTTTAGTTATGAATATAACCCATGTATAACTTAATTTAGATAGCAATTTTCATATCTAAAATGAATATCAAATTACAACAATTTAGGTATTAATATCTAAATAGACATTACAATCAGACAACATTCACTGAAGTTCTTATAAGTTAATCAGCTAACCACAAAGGACAAAAAAAGTGAAAAAAGATAGATGGAACTCTGTACGTCAACACGGGACATTGACACGTGTATTTTCAAGATAATCAGAAAAAGTTATGGTTTAGAAGAGTTACCAAGATTTTGCCTAGTTCTGCTCCGACAAGATAGTTCTGACTGAAGTCTGAAGTCTATTCACAAAATGTACCAAAGCTGAGACTCCGTGCTGGATAACACACACACAGCTTGCTCAAGTACACAGCTATTCGTTTAGTTAGGAACCTTTTCTAACATTAAACATAAATTCTTTCCCGTTGCAGACTAAGCTCAATTTTAATCTTGGAGGGTGTGTTGCCAAAATATACAAAGCCATCCTCTCAGTTCTCCTGAATCTTCAGTGAATTGGATAAAATTATCTTTTAAGTAGTTTATAAAACCCTACAAGTTTCACAGAATCATAGAATTACTCGAGTAGGAAGGGAGCCAAAAGGATCATCGAGCCCAACTCCTATCCCTACATAGGACATTCCCAATATTCACATTGTGTGACTGAGGGCATTGTCCAAATGCCTCTTGAATGCTGGCAGACGAGGTGCCGTGACTGCTTCCCTGGGGAGCTGTTCCAGTGCTCCACCACCCGCTGGATGAAGAACCTTTCCCTAATACCCAGTCTAAACCTCCCCTGGCACCTCTTCTTGCCAGTCCCTCGAGTCCTACCATAGGTTGCAATAGAGATCAGCTCCTGTTTCACCTCCCTTTGGTTTCTACCAAACGGTTTTGAATGAGGAGTCTCAATAATCACTGCTAGGAAAGAAATACTAAGTTTACCCAAGAGAAGAAGAGACAAGTTATGGGGATCGCTGAAGTACAGTGCTTCAGGATATTTTGTAGCTTTCCCTGCTTATTAGGATATAGTTGCCTTTCTTACCTCAGAAGTACTTTGCTTGGAACTTGTACGTATCCTGACAATAAGATATGAATACACTCTAAAAGGTGCAAAGGCTTTTTCATTCTATTCCAATATGGGTCCTAAAAAAAAAAAAGAAGCTGTGTGTGTATGTGTGTTCAAATTGCCAGTTGGGGAAATTATTTATTCCTTGTAACTAAAATGTAAGTAAAATGGGTATTCTATCTTAATCTATATTAAGCCTATATGTAATGGCTATTTTTACTTTTGAGTACTAAAACACACATGAAATTAACCTAGTTTAAGTTAACACATTTTAGGAAGCTCTGAATTCTTGACACTGTAAGGAATCAGGGAAAAAAGAAGCAAACTTTTGAAGTCTGTTCCACAACCATGAAGTTAAAAACGTGACTTATTCTTTTTGCCTACCACATCAATAGATTAGACAAGATGCAGTAACACAGCAAATTTTAATCATTAAAAGGAAACAAAATTTAATACATTCAAGATATGCTTTTCCTTCTGCACTGTAAAAATTCTAATCCTATTTAATCCTAAATCGGGTTTAGGTGAAATAAAAGGATTAACAATATTCCTCATACTTTAGGACCGAGGTGAATAAAATTACAAGTGGGAAAAAAAAAGCAGCATTAAGAGCCTGTAAATGAAAAAAGGAGTCCAAAAGCTATGAGGTGGATACTTCAATATATCCCACTTAACTTTATTCTATGATTCCCATGAAAGACAAACATTGATAGAAGCTGAAAACTATATTTTTATTTTGTGGCTATTTTCCTTACCCGCGCTTTAAACAACTGGTCATATACTTCGAGCAGTTTTGGCAAAGGCACTCCAATTTCTTGCATGGTGTATGTTACAAAACCTACATCCCAGTTCAAAGTGCAGACCTGTTGCTCGAGAAACTGCACTAAAAAATCTGGAGAACAAAAATAACGGGATGTTTAGATTCCAACTTGTTAATGCAAGTCTAGCAAAGAAAGGTATACGAAAGTGATTCACTCCAAGTTTAATTTTCTGTCTTTCACAGAGACCTTTCTCCTGTGGTACCTTTCTCCCATGGAGCACTCGTAACAGTTTCCCTTAGTTTGCACTGATGAAAGGATATGCACAATGTAACTATCTCTAAAGATCCTATTAAGCTATCAGCAATGCATGACAGGGATTACTCAAACTAAGTACTTTATTATAGTTCTGCCATGGAACTATGTGGTTAGGAAGAGTTCATTAACTTTTGTTTCAGCACAGAACATCCTATAATTTCATCTGCTAGAATAGTCAGCAACACTACTACATCACTTACCACGTTTAAGTGTCAGTAACAACAACATATTGCTCAGTACTGAACGTTCTTCAAAGATTTAGGTTCTTATATTAAAGAACATTTTCTGCTGAACAATGTTTTCCAGTTTTTATATAATACCAACTTGTCAAAACATACAAATATCTCAAACACAGAAAGAAGCTCCAAAAAAAGCATCTAGTATTCTTCTGAATCCTATATTTAGAATCTGCCCCTGCAGATTATCAGTAGATACTCCAAAAGACAGCAGCAGACAAATGTGGTTGCCTAAAATCTAAATCTATCAATATACATTTTCACTTCGTACTTTGACACAAACAAACTTTACGACTTTCCAAAACGGAATCTGCACAGCCATCCAAAAATAACTGTCTCTGCCTTTTAAGCTTCTTTCACTTTCCACTCAGGATGAAAAGCTGTAAATTCTGGTTAATCCCCTAGATAAATTCTAGGAAAAACTGCACCTGTAAAAACTGTCATAGTTTTGTAACCATACAATTACTCTGTGTTTACCAAATTAGAAGCCAATAGGAATTCCATCTCTACTTCTCTAATCTCCCTCTCCTCAATCCCTCGTTAATGTCACTAATAATGAACAAGTATCACAAAGCTGTTTTCCCAGATTTCCTGGATAAACCTGAAAAGCACTGCCCAGCTATCTGCAAAATCTGCTCCATCACTACTAACAGCTGAAATAACTTGTTGCTTCAGCTACAGCAAAATATTACATAACCACTGTAGTTATTTGTGAATCACAAGCATGTAATTATTTATCACAAAATTATCAATATTCCTCCCTTTTAGATTTTTACAAATACACTTCTCTTAGGTTCAAACTTTGTTTAACAGACTAAAAAGAAAGCCGAGACCCATTCCTGTAACAGGCATGTTTATCTGCCACGCAGGCTAAACAACTTGCCTAAAGGAAAGTAACGAGGTGTGCCAGCATAGACCTTTCCAAGCAACACCATCTTCAGACTAAGTGCTTGCATTCTGTCGGCCGGGCCCAGAGACACACTATCGCTCAACTCTGGAAATAAAAAGAAATCAGTTAGAGAGAACTTCAGAAAAAGAGTTCCACATTTATAGACAACTACACTTACGGTACTTAAACTACTACTAACATATCAAAATCTTACACTATTATCAGTGTAAAATCAGCATGTGGAAGTGAAAATACAACTTTTCCTGGTGTGTATGCATGTATGTTGACAGATTTTTCTTAAAGTTCCAGGCAAAACTACTTAAAAACAAACCAAAAACCTCCAAACCCCTAGCACCAAATACAACAACAGCAAACCTATAAAAAGCCCACTACTACACAGTTTTCACTCAAATAATTGTCGGTGTTGTTTGCATGATGGCAACTTCGAGAACAATATCCAAGGAAAAAAACCAAACAAAACCTACAGGACGAGACAGTGAATTACCAACTCACAATACAGGGTGAGGCAGACGATCACACCTGAGTGGCCAGGCTTACGGAGCTGTGCCCACTGCTCTGCCTCTCTATAAACGGAGAAACCCCTTATACTTCCACTCCTGTCAACATTACAAAAACGCTGAGCTCCCTGAAGATTCTTTAATCTTCGTCATGATTAATTTAACATTTTTATTATAATTTCTAATAGTGAAGCATTCACACAAAATTTCACAGATACGCTGAAGCTGATATATAATGGAATCTAAGGACAAGAAGGGATGAAATGACTTCTTAAACATTATCTGGAATTTGATTATTCAAGCCACACATCCAATACCTGCCAAGGTCTGTGTAAAAATATTAACTCTTCTGTCCTTTAGGCACAGAAGCCAAAGGTAATAACATTAACGAATCACTACGTAAATACGCTTACCAAATATAATACCAAATAGTCCAGAAAAGAGGCATCTCACTTGGATGTATCAGTAGCAGCACACAGACAGTCTTAGAAGCTTCACACTCTACCATTCCCCTCTAGTTCTGGATTGTACCACTCATAGTCCATTAAGACCTACCTTTCTCAATGATCTCTTGCCAGAGAGTTTGCACCAAGCTAGGATCAGAATGACCCGCACAATGTATAATTGCAAGCTTACACTCTGAGAGCTTAAAAGGGTCAGCAAATTCCCCATACAGCTGAAAGGGAAGTTAGCAGAATTTACATTTCAAGTAGCATAAGAAGGAAGTTTTTAAAATCAGCTTTCTTTTCATATTGTATGGTAGACATCAGACTGGTAAAGCCACAATTTAAGTAACTATTGTGAAACACTAAACTATTTCTATACACTACGTTTTATTTCACTTCTTAAATACAATCCCCAATTTTATATGCAGTTATAATACATACCATAAATTTTCTAACAGTTTTCCCAATAAAGAAAGAAATCTAAGGGACTTAAGAAGACAAACACATGGAAAAAACTGAAGTACTAAAGACTGAAGGAATATTAAAAGTACAGAAAAAGACAGCGTACACTAACAGACATTCCGAGTCCAAGAACGCCAAACTGCCTATTACTTCCCCAGTCAGCACAGGAGTATTCTCTGCAAAATATCCCCCTAGTGTGATAAACTGACTTTTAATACAGAGAAATTTTCATCACCTTGGTTATATCCATCAGCTCAGCATCAAGCTGGGAGACTGCATCTTGCACTGAAGAGTGATGGGAATACTGCCGTTGTAACGTTTCTTGTATTTGAAGCTGGATCCTTGCAACCTTGTTTCAAAATAAAAACACTTCAATATTGGATTGATTTAATCAAGGCTTAAGAACACACCCAGAATTAACTTTAACTTATTTAAATGTAGAAATGCACTACACTTCAGAGTCTCTCTTCAACTGCATAACTTTGTCACGTTGGGAAGAAAGCACAGACAACTGTTTCTATAGAATTGGAAATAATGTTATGTGCCAATGAGAAAGCACAATAATGGTAGCTTAGACTTATATTTTTTTCTTACTTCCATTTTCTCTTCTAGTTCATGTAGGAATTTACCATCTGCGGCTATAGAGGACATGGCAGTGGAACTTCTGGCACTTAAAATGGCACGTGCAATGTATTCAAGGCGCTGCTGAAGAGAAATCTCTGTGCTGCAAAACAAATATTTAAAATAAAATTGGTATTGAATGTAATTATTTGACGGTTAGTTATATCCAAACTAGATTCTGGGATTTAGTATGTGACTTGTCCTGATTTCACTAACTCATGCAGGACATTATCCAACAAGGTAACCCAATCTCTGTTGCAGCCTCAGTTCTAGTGTACCTCTCAATCCACCGCTCCACAATGACACTACTGCATTACAAAATTCTACGTAAGAAATGACTCCTTAATACATGGTACTTACAATAGGAAATACATTGCAAGCTAATGTGTAACACAAAACAAATATAGAATTTCTTTTGAATAATAGCCTGGATGAAAACTGAATATATTCCATGAATTTACTTTTTTTTCTAGCAAACTTCCTCGGGCATTGGTCTTTTCTTGTTCTTGTCCTTTTCTCAAAATACCTAGAGATAATGTTATGATTTTAGTTTATTTTGGTTTTCCCCAATTGACTCAGAACATGCAATAGATGATACACAATCCATACCTATGCAGGTCAGCCAATTTAGCCAAGATTCTGGCTGCATTACTAAAATTCCTATTCTTTTGAAAGTATCTCCACAGTAAATCCATGTAACGGACTTTGTTTTGGTCGATCTTGGTCATCCGCACAAGGTAGGGTTCTAAAAAGGGGGCAGTAATCTGCAAAAGTCAAAGATGACAGAAATGTTTGCTCTTCTCTCTTTTATAAAGCATCAGCAGCACTACAATTAACTCTTCCAGGTCAGTAGAGCCAACAAACTATTTCATTGTATAGAGACGAGCTCACCTGTAACAGTTTGTCTGCTAAGTCAACTTCTATCAACCAGTTGTAAAGTGCAATATTGAAGAGTTCATCTGTTGAACGCTGAGCCAGCTTCAGCATTTGTTCAAACTAAGGGAAGAAAAGGCCAAAGCTGTTCTTCCAGAAGTGGCGACATTACATCAAGCACTCAATATATGACAATACTTAGGTTCACATTATTTACATGTCATCACATGTATGAACACATAAAGAAGCCAACTCATGATAAACCTTGACTTTTATCTTCTTTGCAAAACTATTAGGTATTTTCTTAAAAAAATAATAATTTCTACACCCCCTCAAATTGCACTATTTTCTGGAGGACAATCATGACTTTTTGGTGAGTTTCTTACATGGTGCCCTGCTTCTTCATTGCTTAGCATGTTGGGGTCAGACGACAGCACTGGAGGACCGGGCTTTTTGGGTACGCTGGGAGACTGAGGAGCAGCTTTACTCTGATTCACTAACTCTTGAAGAGTGTCAGTGATACACTTGTAGCTGTTCAATCTGTAAACGGAGTAAAACAATAGAAAAACCTCACAATTTTCAATGCATCAATAGGAAATACTTTTTTCAAACGTTATAATTGCATGCCTTTGTAAATACAATTACTGAAATTAAAAAAAGCTAGTTGCCACACTCTAGTGTGTTCTCAATCATCACTCTAACAAGTAGTTCTTTTAACATTTAGATTACAATCTTTTCTGCATCTATCAGTTTATCCTCTGTTCCAGATTAAATTGGTGCTATATTAATGACAAACAAGGAGAGCATGCTGGGCAAAAGCATCTATATTGTCTCCCTTATTATAAAATGTTTGTTTGTCATTACCCTGTATACCTTCCCCCAAAGACTTACTTTTTCAGTCACTTGAAATAAAGCACCTATATAATGATAATAAGATATCCTGAAAACTTGCCTCTCTTGAAAAGCTTGGAGTCCAATAACATCCTCTTCTGGTTCACCATTTTTATAGAAATGAAGGCCACGACCTTGGGGGTCTTTCTTCTCAGCAGCTGTTAGAGAGAGTTCTACTACTCCCTCATAGAAACGCACTAGAAAAAAACCCCAACAAGTATTACACTCATTATTGTGTTAAAAAAATTATGACATCAAGCACTTCCCATTTTAGCAAGCGAGAAAAAAATAAACCGTATTCACTCTGGTCTCTATCATACAAAGGTTTCTGCCTGCACCTAACCAGTGGGTTTATGCGCAAGTTTGAAGTTACATATTTCTACAGAGGCTGAAATCTTGACTGTTACAACAGTTATACCTGTATTTAAATTATGTACTGGCTTGCACTGCATAAAACAGGATTTAGAACCATCTTTCGAACAGTATGTTTGGTATAAAAACTTACCTACAAATGCACAGTCATTTAGCCTCTGCTTACCTACAGCCCAACAATTTTCCTAAAAACATTTTTATCTCATATATGAAACAAATGGACACTGTGAAATAAAAGGGAGATAATTTTATACATAAGTGGGATATTTTATCAGTTGGTGAAATCTAGAAAGGCTTTAAACAAGAAGAGGCTGATGTATTTTAAGAGTTATTAAGAAACTGTTTACGTTAAAATGAGATAGTAAACAAACAAATAAAAAAATTGAATAGCACAAAGGGATAGTACAGAAACTATCTACCCAAACACTATCAGTTATTGCCTCTTACAGTATCACAGTATCATAAGGTTGGAAAGGACCTCCGAGATCATCGAGTCCAACCTATAACCCAACACTAACACCAACACTAACACCATCATCTAGACCATGGCACACAGTGCCTCATCCAGTCTCCCCCTAAACACCTCCAGGGTCGGCAACTTCACCACCTCCCTGGGCAGCGCATTCCAATGGCCAATCACCCTTTCAGTGAAGAACTTTTTCCTAACATCAAGTCTAAACTTTCCCTGACAAAGCTTGAGTCCATGCCCTCTAGTTCTGGCACTGGTCACCTGAGAGAAGAGACCAACCCCTGCCCGTCTACAACCTCCTTTTAGGTAGCTGTAGAGAGCAATGAGGTCTCCCCTGAGCCTCCTCTTCTTCAGACTAAACAGCCCCAACTCCCTCAGTCTCTCCTCGTAGGGCCTGTGCTCCAGCCCCTTGACCATCTTCGTTGCCCTCCTATGGACACACTCCATCATCCTGACATCTTTCCCAAACTGAGGAGCCTAGAACTGCACACAGTATTCAAGGTGAGGCCTGACCAGTGCCGAGTACAGGGGGACGATAACTTCTTTGGTCCTGCTCGCCACACTATTCCTGATGCAGGCCAGAATGCCACTGGCCTTCTTGGCCACCTGGGCAAACCACTGGCTCATGTTGAGCTTCCTGTACACCAGCTATGCATGGGATTGTTGTGTCCAAAATGAAGTACCCGACATTTGGACTTATTAAACATCATCCCATTAGAATTGGTCCATGCCTCCAGTCTGTCCAGGTCCCTCTGCAGGGCCATCCTACCCTCTAACAGATCAACCCTTCCTCCCAGCTTGGTATCATCTGCAAACTTGCTTACCTTGCCTATACTGCGCACAAACATTAGCAAGGTCTACTTGATTGCTGATCTTCTGGTACTCTTTTAGTGACTCTCTTAGCATCTTCTCTTTTTCCAATTTGCTTTGAGCCTGTCGAGATCGCTGAAGCAGTTCATTTGCCTAAAGACGAATGATAGGAAAATGAAAATTATTCACAGGAACACATTATGAACATATCATGTTTACTACTGTAAGTTAATGAGTTTCTATTCCAAACTTCAAAACCTGAAACGGTAGAAGAATCTTCCGTTCAAAAGCACTCTCTTATCACTAAGTTTCCAGCAGAAAGATAGTAGAAAGGCGGCAGAGAGGAGGCCTTAAGACTTAACGAACTCGTTCCCCATTCTTCCCTCAAATTTATTTTTTTAGAGCTTCAGCTCTTAACCACAATTGGGTCTCACAAATTCCATAAAACTAGGCAACAGACAGAAAACAAGAAGCTACGCTGAGGAAAGGTGGAAGTACAAACACATTTAATCAACATCAAGAAGATGGTTTTACTAGACATCACTTAGGAGTCAGAGAATACGAACACCACAATATGCTTCAAACTAAATGTCACATAGTTTTCAGCATTAATCAACTGCAAGACACAAATATGCACATGACCTACCTTCATTAGGTTTTGTACTCCTGAAACTACTTAAGCATTACAAGGATTTACAAGCTGCCCAACTTATTTGAATACGCTCCAAAATTCTGGTTTGGTGCTTTAAAACTTTAAGTGGGCTTACCTTGGAACACACAGCATCATCAGCGCTATAAAGAAGAGGACAGATATCTTGCAAATGGGCAATGATGCCATCCACAGCAGCATTGTCTCTGATGTAACAGTTTATAAGAGAAGCAATGAGTGCTCCAGTCAGTTCTCTGTCTCTAATTACCAAGTCTTTGAAAGCAGTAACCTTAAGATGTTCTTGAAGTTCCTGAAGGTAGACAGAATTTAATTAGTTTACTGAAGTGTCTACTTTATTTTGTTCAGAAACATCACAATGTTACAGCAGGAAAATTAACATTTTCCAGTAAAAAAAAAACAACAAACAGAACTTCCCGACTGAAGTGCACCCTATGGAAATACATTATTTAAAATACATATTCTATAGCAAAATGGAACCCTATCACTGAAGGCACTAGACCCCTGGACGTCAAAGGACAGTGAAAACTCTTCTTAGCAGACTTCCTCTGCCACCTTCACTTTGTGTCACTTTTGTTTCAGATCTCTGCAATTAAGAAAAGAATTAGCAGTTCCCCTTACTTCACTAGGCACTGTCAGAATGCACACCTTACAAAATGAATAGTACATCACAGTTTTTGATAATGGGAACCGTCTGAGTACTGTCACAGATGAAAAAAATGACAGACGCACAAAAAAGATTCTGCTCTATGCTTTTTTATATTAAATAACATTGAAGGTTATTTTTTTTATTAGGAATATTTGCTCACAGAATTGCCTGTAGTTTCTATGATGATTAACAGCATGAAAATACTATATCAAAACCTCTAAAACTACTGAAGACAGAGGAAATGGTTCTGTTTGGTAAAAATTAGTTAACTCCTTGTCCAACACGAGAAAAGTGGTTAAAAATCGTGCTAACTCCCCAAAGCAAGTGTAAAGTCCTCCAGCTTCTGCACATTTGTGAAGATTAAAAAGATGTTCGTTTTATCGACAAAGAACACAACTTCTCAAATAATCTATTTTCCTATCAAGTGCTCAGACAGAATGCCTAGTACTCTAATTAAAAGGCTCTTAAAAGGGCTGGACGGAAACTCAACATTAGCAGAGGGTATACAGCAGCAGCAACCACAGTACTATAAGTCTCCTTCTTTACAAACAAGGAAAGGCTGAAAGAAGCAGGATTATCTAGCCTGGAAAAGAGAAGGCTCAGGGATCTCATCAACATTTGTGTTGAGGTGTAAAGACTTCCCTCAGTGGTATCCAGTGACAGGACACTAAACAATGAGCTGAAGCAAATTAACTTACACCTAAATAGGAGAAAAAACTCTTTTACTCTAAAGGTGGTTGCACACTAGAATGGGTTGCCCAGAGAGGCTGTGGAGTCTCGATCTTTGGAGACACTTAAGATCTTACTGAACATGGTCACGAACAATCTGCTCTACTTGAGTCTGCTTTAAGCAGAGGAGGCAGACAATCTTTAGGAGTCCCTTCCAACCTCACCTCTTCTGCGATACATTCTGGACCCCTACTTGTACAAAACTGCAAGTACTTTGAGTCTGTACAACCCTATTGCTCTCTACTGTTAAACCTTTGTCAACACAAAGGTAAAGCGTGAATTCCTCTCTGCCACACAACATCAGAAAAACCTTTTCAGCACATTTTGCAGAATGTGCTTAAGGTGAAACCACTGTGATTTATAAAACCCAACTTTTAATTAACTGTCAACAAAAGTAAAATAAAATCTATTGTTAGCAACACTTCCAATTTGCTAAAATTGGGTGACGAGGTCAATACTACACGAGTCTCAAAAATAAACACTTGCAACCTGAATAAAAGTCAATGCGGTTTAAAATTAATTAACTGAGAAATATACCATTACAGTCATATTCCTTGATAAATATTTAGGAAGCAAAAGAAATTCAGATGTTAAATACAAACAAAATAAAATGACGTGATTTGAACTGTACCTTCTGAAGTTCACCTACAACAACACTGAACTGGTGTTCACACAGCAGCTTCCATAAAGCCAATGCCTGGCATGTTTTGCGAACAAGCTGTTGGATGCCTTGAAGTGAGGTCTTCTCAGTTAGCTGTGCCTCAGCTGAAAAAGTAAAGAGGTTGTCAATAAGTAGCTGTCCCGCATGTTTCAAACTAGATGTTATCTTCTGGGGTTTTACAATAACAATCTCCTTGAATTTCCAGCTTTTTTTTTCCCTCTTCCATTCTTGATGAATGCTGTCTAGCTCTCTTTACTCCAAAGTGTCATGTTAACATTTTCTCCAAACAAATGCAATCTGTTAACATTTATTTCAAATCACGCAACACAGGGGGAAGGGGAGTACTTTCTGAAAAAGAAATGCGGCCTCATGTTAGTGCACAGGATTTACATAGCAGTCTTAATTTTTTTGTACTATTTTTCATAAATACTTATTATAAATACATTTATGATGAACGCAGAAGAAATGAAAATAAACTCATACATTCCCTTTTTGTTTGACTACCTGTATTTGCTTTTAGAAAGAACAATTAAAATTATAACTTTGGTCAACACTGTCTACACTCTCTTAAGAAGAACGACAACTACTTCAATAAACTAGTAACATTCAAATCTGGAAAGACGTATTCTATTCGCTGAAAGAATAATACAGACATGCTTATTACATGGATGGAACATCATCGCAACAATTCATGTCATTATGAAATGCAAAGAGTATTAGAAGAAAAAAGGACACAGACAGTGCACAAATAAACCTTGAATTTTGTATTTCAAGACCCAAATTCTCTTCACAGAGTTAATTCTCCTTTGTGGTCTGCTTTAATTAGCTGAGATAGTAAAGCTTTCAATATTAAAACAAAAGGGAACACCTGCAGCATGGAGCAAACAAAAGCCTCTCCCCACAGATAACTCAAAGGTTAGAATGTTCTCTATCTCGATGTGAGTCTTCATTCTGGGTATATACTTCATCTCTACTACAGTTTTAAGTAAATGATTTTTTCACATCAACATCACTGCAGAAGCACTGCTCCTGACGGAACAGTACGATACGGTACAGAAGCAAAAGGAAAGTTTCCAAACTGCAGTGCTTTTTCTTAAGAACTTACTACCAAGTATGGCATATTGATTAATGTCAAATTTGTATGGAAGAAAGGCATTTTTATTCAGAGGTTTTAACAAGAAGAGTGAGAAAGGCAACATCCCAATGCAAGGTAACGCAATTACATACCGTGGTATTTCCTCTGGAGTTCTTGCTGGACTTGCTGAGAACTTCCACCATCAGGTCGCATGAAACCCAGGAGTCTCTGTTGCAGATTGGCTGGTGTGCTGAAACTGCAAGTCCAAAATAAGAGAAATGCTAATATGACTACAAATATTCAGTCTTTATTTTTAGTATCTGAATATTTGAAGCTGGACACCATACATACACTTCAACTCAACACAAATACACACAGTATAGCTTTTCAAGTGCTCACAGTATAGCTTTTCAAGTGCTGGACATTAAATATCACTTAATTTAAGACAATAATACCTTGGGTTTCCAAGGGGTCCCACTGCAGCAAACTGTGAATTTCTATCCAGAAATTCTTGTAAACCTTTTAGTTCCCGTAGTACACACTCCAACACATGGGATGGAACACTGCTTTCTACCTGGAAAAGAAAGCACACTTGTTTACAGAGAGCTTAGTTTCAATTTTTTTTTCCAAAAATGTACAATTTTCAGCTAAAGCCACTAAAAAGACAAACACAAAGAGGGTAGAACAAGTAAACAGCATAATAGTAACGCTACCACTAGAACACTATTATACCACAGTCATGGGGGAGGGGGCACACTCAAAGAGGCAATAGTCCCCTGAGCATACACAACATTCAATATGCTCTTTTGACAACCAAATCCGCTCTACTACTTCCAGCTCTAAACTAAAATGATGATTAAGCATTTCTAAGACGCAGATTGTAACTGCCAACGCCTTCCAGACTCTACCAAGTGCCTTATAACTGGAACAGGAAAGCTCATATACCAGTTAATTTGCATCACTGAAACTACTCAATTCTATGAACATATACAGTCAGAAAAGACTTCGGCATTTTGATCACGGACAAAAAGCGAAACACCAAGATGTTAGTCAGGAAGATGCTGGAGGTTTTTTCAGTCCTTACGTAACTGCAATGTTCACCCTAACCCACTTAGGCATTCTGTTTTCAGACTTCGTCTGGAGAGGATGTGCAGAAACAAAGATGTGCCATCGCTAAACATGGGGAAAACCAGTCATTGCCCATTAGCAGAGATCAAATTACAGTTAAATTTTGTAAAAAGTAAAATTAAAACCAGAAGATTTAAAAATCTATCTTTACTCCTCAGTTAAAAGTGCAGCACTTAGGAAAACATTCAAATAACATTTTTTCCTTATCAGTTTATAATTGGGAACAGAAGAATAACAAGGCTTAAGACATGTACTATATGGAACTTTTAAAAATACAGAATAATCTTTTACATACTGCAACAACTTCTCGATTGCCACTTCTGAAAACTCTGTCCACAACTATACTTCCATCCCAAATATTTCTGCAACACAAAACAGTACTGTGTTAAAAGTCAAGTAATCGAAGCAAGTATTTTTGAAAGTATTCTATGTGTAATTTCTTAAGAAAGAAATAATACTGCTTTTTACTTCAAGGTCTACAAAAAAGATTCAATTTGGATGAATATCAAACCTTCAAAAAAAGCTACCACTACACATTTCTGAATAGTACCAATACAGATAATTAACAAAATTTGACGCTCTCAAATACTTCAAATATAGGCCAATATTATTCTCTGGAAATAGTGTGGTAGGCAAACAAGTGTCATAACAAAAACTGCTCTCCCAACGAGCATGCAGAGAAATGACCAACACATGAAGAGCTCTGTCCTTGCTTGGGGTGTTCAGTAAACACGGGACTCGAGATCCAAGTAACAGAATCTTCCTCAGTCTTGCTTCATTTCTCTGATTTGAGCATTCTTTTTAAAGCAGCTTAGTAGAAAAGGCTTCACACCAGGACTTTGACCCTGTACGTCCTTACTCATTCCTGTTTCATCCTTTAGTAGGATGCTCAATTGCAGGATTAATATTTAAGCAACTTCCTGTTCGAGCCAATCACCAAACGTGGCATTATTAATAAAGCAGTAAAGAGAATGTATTACAGAATATTATAGAATTATTAAGTTATTAAATTGTTTAGCTTGGAAAAGACCTTTAAGATCACCAAGGCCAACCCTTAACCTACCACTGTCAACTCCTCAATGAAACCATGTTCCTAAGCACCACGTCTACACAACTTTTAAATACCTCCAGGGACAATACAACAAAAAAAATGCACCTCACTAATTTAGGGGAAAGAAAAACTATGAAACAAACTGAGTGATAGAATCTCTACTTTAAAAACACCTCACCCTATAATCCGAGCAAAGTATATGCAGATGCCATTGTGTCTTCCAGAAAATACTATCTCGGGACCCATCACTCCACTAATGGATGCACCAGGGTAGGACACAGAATTCCCAGAAGGAAAAATGGGAGTTGACAGACTAGGAGGTTGTAAACCTAGGATTAAAGTAGGTAAATATTTGAACACAAAATCATTTGAACACAAATAAAAAAGGCTACTGGAAAAAACAACTCTGTTTCTGCAGCAAAGGAAAAGAAGGTATTACCTTGCCCCGGTGTTGCCAAAAAGCTAGGATTAGGATATGGAGTATCAACAGTCAAGGGGGAAGCTAAAAGGGGCAATACAAGGGTAAGTTTGTTAAAAACAAATGAACAAATTAAAGAAAAAGAACACCAAAATATAACCCATAAATCCCTACGTAAAAGCAGCAAAGTTGTTAAAGCAAGTACTTCAAAATTAGAACCATTCCAGTAGCTTTTAGTTATGGTTCAAATAATAAATTGTACTCATTTCTTATCAACCCAACACTCCAGAATTGAATCAAGTGGGTAAGTTTCTTCCCAGAGCAGTTAAGCATTTTTTTTTGTGTGTTATTTATTGCACATCATCCGTTCCCTGCAAGTAATACCGTCCACATATTCCTTGTTTTTCACATTCTGACTGGTACCGTATCTGATTAGGGCAGCTATTCTCAAAGAACTCACTTTCAGACATTTAGATCTTTTCATGGAATGTCAGTTTTACCTTCAAAGCACTTAGCTTAAAGAAACTATTATTATTACTCCTAATTTTTACATAGGACCATTGGACAAACACTACAGCAACAATGGCAACTTTGAACATTCACTTTGAGACTGTCCACAGCCTCAGACTCAGCTAAGCATATTCAAACCTTCTGCAAATTAAGACTGAATACCTAACTTCAGACCCTAAAATATGAGGAACGCACACGGCCATCTACAAAAGTGTCCATTTACCAGCAGTGAGTAGGATGATACAGCACAAACGGGCACCAAAACTGGCGCTCTGAAAATCTGGCTTTTATTAAAGGATCAGTCCTTCTTCCCTTATTCACTACAGTTCTCTCAACTTGGCAACATGCAACAGCGCAAAGGATAACACAGCCTTCACTGAAGAGCACAAATGCATTCACAGAGCACGTTCTCCTGCGTGCCAACCAAAGCACAAACTTGCAGAAAAGCAGCATGTGAGTGTACGACTGGACTTTCAACAGTGACAAAAAGAGGGAAATTAAAGGTGCCTGGCTTTTAAACGCTGACATTGTTGTAACAGTTTCACACACAAAACTTCACGGTATTTTGATCAGTTTCTGCCAGCACTGTCAGACCCACCACATGCATAATACCAGAATCATGACAGCTCTCTACCCTTTGAGCAAACCGAGTAAGTAGTAGCAGAAGAACGGTGCCATCTTCCACCTGGATCTGTCACTGAAGCCAAATGGAGATATGTCCTTTGATAGTAGGTTTTAAAGAGGCACACATGATAGCAAAGGGCAAAAGTATCCACACATTCAGACTTGGGGAAAAATAAATTTACTACTTCTAAAAGTAGTGACCTTGTTGATTACACATCTTCCTGTCATTTCATCCACATCTTACTTTCATTCTCAGTCTGCTCCTAGCACCTGTTCCTCCCATAGCTGCTGTTCTAACTCCCATTTAATTTTACATTCTTACACCTTACCTCAGCTCCTGACCACATTGCTATTACACTTACCAGACTTAGAAAGGGATGCTGTTGATGCATTAAAAATAGTCACTCTTCTTAGTGTTTTAATACAAGCTAAGAAGTCTAAAAGAAACGGTCAACTGTTTTTCCAAAACTTCATCCCAGTTCAGCACATTTGAACCCAATACTTATGCGTTTGGGTGTAAGTCAAAACCAGTACGGAAATGGAATTCCTTGCATTCCAGGCAAGCAATTTCCCCCCCCCCCCCCCCCCCCACCCCGAGTGTGACACTGTAAGAAGGCATTCTGCTAGAGACACACAATAACCAATTAATCTCGGTAGTGTTTGAACTATAGTATTGATGAACGGTTCTCTGGCTGCTGAAGTCCCTCTGGCAGCAATAAATGTGTATCTTCTTCACATCTTAATGGATTACATGCAACATCCCGACATAGTACGAGATCACATCTCCCTCTCACTAAATCCAAAAAACACTCGAGAAAATGGAAAAAAAACCCTCTGTAACTAATTAGCCAGTGAGGGGGAAAAACAGGACTATCTGAGACAAAAACAACAAATGCATTTGTACAAAGAAAAAATACAACATTTTTAAGGAAAGAAACCCCGTCTTAAACCATGAAATGCTTGCTACTTACTAACAGGAACAGGAGAACATAAAAGAGATCCAACATCGGTTGGAGGAGGCAGAGCTGATGAGAATCTCATTTGTGCTTCTCCACCATACCTAATGTTTACGTGCAAAGACAAAAATTACACTTCATACACAACCCATTTAATTTTCGTGTCTTTGAGAATTAACAGCTATTTTGAGGTTATTTTAAAATGAGGAATAAAAAAAAAATAGGATAAGCTTTCAGAAATATTTGTGACGACTATGATACATTCGGCAGAAGAAAAGGAAACTAACTGGACATGTTAGATGAAAGGCATCAAAAACTGTAATTGCAAAGAGATGTTAGACGAACAAGTCAGTAATTTTTTTTGTGGATGTTTTAAGTTCTGTGGTGATATGATATGACCAGGCTTTAAAAAGAAACTTTACAAGTCTGAAAATCAGGCTTATGCTTTAGTATCTTTACAAGGTTTGCCTTCACAGGAAAGCGGAAAGAAGGACACACTTGAAATCACCCATGTTCATCCTTCTATCATCCACAAGTTCTATCCATCTCTCTCCTACAATGCTGCATGAGCACTTCATAACATCTTCACTTGCTAATGCACATCTCTCCAGAGTTAGCATCCACATTTTCTCTCTCGTAATGTCATTCTGAGTTTAACAAAGAGCAACTATTCACAGCCCACTAAGAACAGCTGACTTGAACTAATACATGCACAAATTTTAGCAAAAAACAAGCAAGCTTTTGGGAACATAAGACTCAAAACTCTAGCACAAACATACAGTCAAATCTGAACATTTTATCATAATTCTCAACAGCTGTACCTTATCAAAACCTTTTTTTTCCTCCAGGCCGCACACCCTGTGAGGACAGTCAAGAGACCCACGATATACCAAGCCACTGAAGGCTGCTAATTAAAATGCACAGATCTACACCATACCAAGGAACTTCAGTACCCAAGATAAACAGAAGACAACTTAATCCACCAGAGTGGAAGCCCCTACTTCCTCACTCAATTTGTAGCAGAAAAAAAGCAAAATCAAAACAAAAAACAAAAATAAAATAACAAAAATAAAAAAAACCAACATCAGGCCCTGAGCAGATCTTTTTGATTACAAATTCCTTGGCACAATGGTGAACAGCATAAATAACAATATATTAAGAGAAAACAAACAAAACAGAACAAAAAGCCCCAGGCCCCACCCCCAAATTTTTACAAAGCATCTATTCTTTTTCCAGCTGCCTGAGTTGGACTAACAGAAGATACTACTACACACTGCACTTCAATAAACTGGGATACTGTGAAGTACAGATAAGTGCACTTTGAACAGTTTAAACTACCTTTTCAATAGCTGCCTCTGCCTGGGGAATACAAGCATCCAAGCGGGCAACTAACCAGAAACCACCATTACAGGAAACTTCCTTTGCTGATGAGCCCTAAAGTAGTGCAAAAGCATATTCTACCAGTCTAGACTAATTTTAAAACAATGGTAGCTCAGGCAGCAGGTTGAAGAGTACGATTATTTAATGGTTGCAGTGATCCTGAGCTTACTATTCAGAATAACTCACAGAAATGAAACTCACCTGAAGAATGCTCGAGTAGCCCATGCAGATACTTCTCTATCACACGCAGCACCAGAACACGCTAAGATAAGGCAAGTGGCACAGGCCTGATCCTCCTAGAGTACATCATACTATTAGTGCTGCGGCTTATATTAAGTTTCTAACAAATAAACAGAAGTTATATTGCTCAATAACTAAACAGTAAACACTTTTTGCACCATTTTATTTAGAAGGCAAGGAAATCAGCTCTTTCCAATTATAGGCAGCAAGGGAATCACAGGGAGGCATCCCAATGCAGCAAGTAAATTTTGGTATTCAGTACCATTACTGGTGGGAAACAACCTCCACGTCTGTCACCTAATTATGACTGTGATTGATGCAATTTCTACAGAAACATAAATTGAGATTGTGTTTAAGAACAAACCCATACAAATAATGGTTCACACATTAAAATGGCCTGTTAAAATATCACTTTGTCCTATAAAGCACAAAAGAACAGGTTACAGTGCACTGTCACTACAGATACTGATCAGTACTAGTCAACTTAAAATTGTAATCCTTGATAGCTTCCTTCCTGCTTTTCTGTTACTTAACTTTAACAGAAAACCAGATCAATTATACACATTTCTATCAGCCTTCAAGAGGTAAAAAACTCTGGAAGTGGTAGGAATTTAACTTTTTTAGAAACTCTTCCCTGCTTTTAGATGAACTCCTTCAACTAAGAATTGCATTACACCTCTACGCACAAGACGTGAGTTTCAGGAAAAATGAAACACTTCCAGTTTTCTATATGTCACAAAATAAGTTATTTCTCATTACACTACCTTGTTTTATAGAGACAATAAAGGAGGAAAAGCAAACTCTTGAACTGATAAACAAAGTGTTACCCACATGTTTATAGCAACATGATGCTAAAGAAAGTGATTAGATTTACATAAATATTATAAATCTTCTATATCTCATAACAGGTGAAAAGTTCTTACCTGATGCAACTTGAAAAATCTTTCGATCTCTTCTCCATCTCCACCTACATTGCTAACAAGCAGATGACGCAGCTGATCGACAGGTCTGAGTTTATGAAACATAAAGCTCCCCTAAAAGTAAGCAAAATAAATTAGAATAAATTTGCCTGAGCCATACCATTGTCCTGACAATGGTTATCCTTAGCATGTCCAGTCTTCCTTTACTGCACTAGCGGATTGAAGTGCAGTGTGAATGGTGCCTAAAGCCCAGTTTCTTCCACATGCAGAAAATTCCCTAGAGAGTCTAGGAATGGCAGGACAAACACTGCAATGGCTATAAATGCTCCATAAACTGAGTTAGCTTTGCTGTTCTTAGCAAAGATATGCAGAAAAGAAACATTTTTCTGGATCGTGCAAATCCTCAAATCTGTCTGGAAAAAAAATGCTTGAAAAATTCAGGACCAAGGGCATGTTAAGACTAAACTCAACCATCTTGCCTGCGTCCACTCTAATTACTGTAGAGGGTCCAATTAGTGCCTTTAACAAAAAGTTGCCAATAAACAAATGCAGGTTGAGACGAGAAGTTGCAAAACGTTAATGATTAAATATTTTACTATTAGTTAAGCTACTAACTGCTCTAAAATATGGCTGTCAGCTGAAAAGAGATGCAGGAAAGTTAATTTCTTCTTTCTTTTTGTGGGTATTGTTCTTTAAAGCCTTTTCAAAAAACCCTTTTGGGACTCCTTTGATGGCAAAGAAGACCTTACGTGTTCAAATATCAATTGCCAACAAAATTTACTCAAACTATGTTTTCTGGGCAACCAGTGTCTGTTTCAATTGCATAGAATCACGATTATAACCAAGCTTAGAAGAAATTCTCAGATGTTCTGTACCTACAAGGGTCTCCGGAGATGAACAAAAGCTATACGAGAACCTTGCCCAAGACCTCTGAGTAATTTAAAATAGGTACAGATAGTTTCAGCAATCCTCTTCCTTATTCCTCTTTATGTTCAGAATACAATCTTAAAAATCATATCCAAAATTAATATTTGCAGGTTTAGGTCGGTATTCCAAATTCATGCTCGCTCTTCTGATCTCCTGTTAAGAAAAGAAAACTCACCCGGGCTGAAAGCAGAACAAACTTCTTAGGTGGCAACATGTGTTGTTGCACAACAACAGGGGAATCAGTTATTGGAATAATGTCTTTATTTAGTGGTGTTACAATCTTCTGAACTTTAAATTCATCGATAGCAGAAAGAGCCCAGGAATGTCCATCAACACGCGTGGTCATCTGAACAACACATAGATATTACACAAAGTTTGATAACAGACAAGGATTTTGTACATCCATGGTGATATCCCATTATTTACCATTTAAAATTGCACAAAATAGAATCTACTCTTGACACAAGAAAACCCAAAGAAAATAAGTGAGTTGCTGCCTTATCTAACAGAAGGTTATTACCACTAAATTTACAGCGACATGTATACTGCTGCTTTTAGGAGACAGGAACCGTGTTTTGTATGTAAATGTAAAATAGCTTGCAAAGTGGGATCATGGAATCCTACCGTTTCTGCCACAGTATCAATGGCAACAACCTGCTAAAGCATTAAGTACTGACGGCAACATGTATTAAAATTATTTCTTAAAGAATCAAAAAATGTAGCGACTGAATCATAAAGGTTTACAAGACTTTCACAGTTGGCAGCAGTACCGCAAATATAACTCAAGAAGAGACACAGAGTCATGAAGTTATCCCAGAAAACTTTGCATGCTAACAGGGAAGAACTACTGCTCAGGTACAGGTCGCAAGTTTAGTTCGAGAAACCAAGCCGTCTGTTACTGTCAGACACCTTGGAAAGAAAGAGACAGGCCAGCAGTTGGGATATTTATATGAAACTTTTTGCAGGGAAGGGATCTGGAGTAATTATTAAGTTCCTTTATAAGTTATTAAAACAGCAAATAAATGAAAATCTAACTTTGCAACTTTTAACTTACACAGTCTCTTTCTCCACTCCAGCCCTCCCACTGCTCCTTTAATAGTACTATTTTTGACATGACACCTCTTTACTTCAGCAGACTTGAGACCTGCTTCAGAGCTGAAATACATGCACTGTTCTCCCAAAAGTGATGAATAAGGCAACTAACCCTTTCCAAACCCCTCCTACAAACCCACTCACGTAGTAATTAGGAGAAAGAAAAAAAGAATCACACAAAGGTGAAATAATGAAGATATTAATAATGCCTGAAATCTTACGCAGAGATGGCATATCAGTTTCGATAAAGAAACCCAAAGTCTCTAGCACCTGCATTTTAAACTAACTTTGCCAGATTTTATCCTTATCGACACACATCACTATGGTCCATGCCTTCCTGTGCTTCCGCACAACACGCAGCATGCTATAGACAACAATATTTTCAAATATGTTAATTACAAGTCAAGGCAATTGCTTTTGATACACAGCTAACATCAAGCTAGAAAGTACAGCGGAACTAGAAATTTCTATTAGTGGATCAGTTCCCATTCACTGACAAAAATGCATACTAATATTTTTTCAGTTTGAAGCATCTTGATTAGTAGCTTTGTGTTTCCAAACTCCTCGTGTAAGTTTTCTATGAACTACCCGTTCCTTGCAGACAGTATCTGTTAGCAGAAAGCAAAAAAACCCACTTAGATTCCACCAAAACTGCGTAAAAGTTTAGTACCTGTGTTTCCATCATTGGCTTTTGAAAAGGGAAAGAATCATGATTGATACACCACAGGATGTCATTATCCTCATTTTCTGAAGCTGCCATCAGCAGGACCCCTAGCAAGAAAAGAATATTGAAGTTTGTATTAGAAGCGAAGATCACACATTAGATGCAGACTCCTTAGCTCTTTATTTGCTCGAAATCAAACTAATCATACAATTTGAAGAGCAAACAATACTTCCTGAATTTCTATGTCAAAGGGTTCTTCAGGACACTTTCAACACCATTTACCATCTATTCTAAAAGGTACAAAGAAAAATGAGCATAAAACGGCAAGAATGTGCCTTTAAGATGAGATGTTTAAACAGATCACAGATGAAAATACATCTGGAAACATCTTCAAAGATAAAAATCAGGTAGTATGAGTAAAAGGGTCAGTAACAGAGATGTGAGCAGGGATACATTTCTGCAGTACTTTTAAAAATTTGGCCGGCAAACAGAAAGGCTATAAAGCTGGAACCTCCTGGCACCTCTTCGGTAGCTTATGTGGTATCAGCAGCTAAATGAGTTGAAAAATAAACATAAGTCAGCACATGCTAAATTCGGCATGAAAGGCAGTAAATAGGCAAGAAGCCTATTATGACTCTTGCTTTTAAGATCTAATCACACATGGCTAGATATATGTAGGAGAATATGAACACATATAGCTTATTTTATGGGGAGATTAGAAGAAAAGAGGTTCATTAATACATGAACAACTCTGCTCTAACACGGCACCTTACAGAAGAACTACATTCTGAAAAACATGACCAACTTCCACTTCCAAGAATTCTCCCATTAACACCCAGTATCGCTGCTTACCTTTGCTGTAAAGAGCTCTGTGAACCTTTGCAGGCTTCTCCACGTTGGAAGAAGCTGAAAATCCAGGTGGCAAACGGACATGAACCAAGATTAACGTGGAGGGACGAGCTGTTGGACGTTTAAATTGTGACGTACTAAAATACAGTCGGACACCTGAAGAACATTAAAAAAAAGTCACAATTTCTCCAAACTGTGCAGCTCCACTTATCAGTTTAAAGGAGTGTGAATTAGCATTGTTGTCTGACCTGCATGTGTGATTGCTAGCAGCTGACAGTCTATGGATTCAGAATTTTCAATCACTGCTATTTGAACAATAGGCTTAAATACAGAACGATCTATTGTTCTAAAAAACAAAATAAACAAAACATACACTCTCAATCCAATGAAATAAGAAAACAATATTCTTCAAAAATATAGGCTATTCGCCTTAAAGAAAGCCTCTTACGTTATATCATAAATTTACCTGGCAATGCTCCCAGCAGCAGAAACTATAGCGTTTTGCGACAGAGAAGTAACCCTTGTCATTCCTTGACCATCTTGTCCCAAATCGTAAACCTGTAATTCAACAGTACAACTTTGTGATTTACAGTTGAATTAATTCATACAGCCTCACCTACCAAGCAGCAACTCAAACTGTATTTTTATTTCATCCTCATGTTTCCATATAGTTGAGCAGAAGATCAAAAAGCTGTTCTTTCCTCAGATGAAAGTATTTTAGGTCTTCAGTACACACTTTGTTACAAAAAGATAAACTGGAATAATATCCTGACATACCTACAAAGAACTCCCACGTACTGAGGAAAACTTTAAAAATTATAAACACATTAGTAACAGTCATCAAGAGAAATTACATACTTGCAGCACTCCTTTTTCTGAGCAGGTGTATAAGATATTTCGAGAGTTGTCAATGGCGATTTGAACTACAGGATCTAGGGAAGTGGGAAAAAAAGGGAGAACCAGAAAATCAACACTGGATTTGTTGAAAACAGGTTTAAGAGAGAGTATCTATAAAATAATTGTAAGTTCACAAAAACTGCAGGAGTCTCACACAGGATTCCTATTGGAAGTGATTTACAACAGCAACCAATTTCACATAATTATTAACAAATTAAAAAAAGAAAAAAGAGACCCGATTTTTATAATCATAGATCATTGCAAGTTTCACAGACAGTAACTAAATGCTCTGAATGAGGAAGCTATTCCTTCTGACTTCTTGGTAGTATTATTTAAATATTCATTAAATCTTCGACATCAGTACTTACCATCCTCTGAGAATGTGAACTGTAGAAATGAAGGAACAAGGAAAGACAGCATGCTCTTTGAATGATTGATTTTCCTACAGCGCTGGCTAAACCAGCCTGCTTCAGCCTACAATTTAAAACAAAGACAGTGTTGAAAGAAAAAGCACAAAAACAAACTAGCAGTTATTTTTAAAAAGTTGCAATACGACAACTACGAAAACAAGTAAAAATCTAACTACAACACAGCAACTGAAAGAAACAGGTGATCAATAAAGGACTTTTTTACCTAGAAAAAGCGTATAGCATGCAGCAAATTTAATTTTATTTTTGAAGTTGACCAAAGATGTGTTGCTTTTTCTCATATAATTACTATGTCTTTAAAGAAAACGCATCTACACTAAGACATCAGAGCTGCTCTCCAACCAAGCCATGCAACTTAATTATGGAAAAAAAAAGACAGCAAATCAAACATGTTTTATAACTCTTAGTGCCTAGATCCCACAACCATGCAACAGTGAAAAATGCCTGTGTATAAAACTTATAGTCACCTGGTATGCTACTTCATATAAGCAGCCATCTTTTCCAGCCAAAAAGATGCGCCCGTTATCAGTAGATGTTATTGCCAGAATGTAAGTATTGCCAGTAGGGAGCGAGTAGAGAGGACGTGGTAACAGCTGCATTCCTCCAGACATACTGTCATTGAGTGAACCAGTACCTTAAATAAATAAATAGACCAGTCCTCTTTAGCTTTTAAGTTGTTCTAATAAATATTACAGGTCTGTGATAAAAAACATTTCAGAAAACAGGAAATACTACAACAAACACATTCTGGAATAGCTATTTTGCAAAGTGAACTGTGGAGTAACAGACACTCTGTTTTTTGAAAAAAAATAAAGTAAATTCTCTGTACGTTTCCAAGGAAGGAAATGTGACGATTTTAATCTCTATCCATTGTAATCTCCTCTAAATTGTGACAGGTATAAACCACAGAATTCTACTTGTTTTTCTCTTTCACATCAAGATAGTATAAAAAGAGAGCAAAAGATTATAATCCCCTCATTTCCTCCAAACAATTCTGTCTTTTCTTTTAATACATATGGCATACAAAATGGTATTGGGTTCTCAGTTCTGTGGCTGGAATACAACACCAACCAGATTAAGGAATCATATTGACCAGTTGCAGGATTTATCCCCATCTCTTCTCACCTTCTGCAACATGCTCTTTAATCAACAGGGATACCTGTTCAAAAGCTCTTTTCACGTTAAACAGGAGAATAATACAACTTAATGTTTCCGTGTGGGCGTGCAGCATCCAGCAAGTGCAGACCCCATAAAAACTGTTAACCCCCATCTGTGATATGATTTAAAAATTAACAAGGATATTAGCACATAGCTTTTTTTTTATTTTTCTAAATCAGTCATGTATACTTGTTAATGCACAAGAAAGAAAAGAGAATTACCTCCTTGTATATTAGCACAACTGAGCCCCAAAATCACAATATCCACGGGAGTAGCCAGAACAAGTAAGAGTCGTACATGAGGCTGGAAGATACCTACAGGACAGAAAATGAAACTCACTTTGCAGCCAACCTCTGAGATCACAATGATGTATCCAATGTATCTAATGGAAAGACACAATGATTGCCTAGAGGGAACAGTTGTATCTAAGACCTAATGATCTGTGAAACTCCAGAAGTAGAGAGGAGAATCAGTCAGCAGTTCAGCTTACAGTTCAAGAAATATAGCATTTTTAAAATTACATTTTTCTTATAAATCTGTTGCTTTTAAAGTCAAACCTATTGCCAATTCAACTTTGACTTCAATGTTACTTAATCTGTAGCCACCAAAAGACCTACGAGTGTTGGAAACCAACAATTCACAGAAATTATCACTTGAATGTGTATATTCATAAACAGCACAAATGTTAGATATGGCAAAAAAAACGCAAGCTTTTTAGTGCAAATTATTGTTAAACTATACATTATTTGTATTAATTTTGTGTTCCTAAAAACAAATCAAACCCACGTATCTTGTGCACATGTATATACACACAGACAAAACAAAGATTTTCACATATGCATACATAAAAAAACCACATAGAAGGTTCGGTAACTGCCTAATCCTACATAGTCATATATTCCTTACCTCCTTTTGGCTTTACAAGACCCACTGCAAGAATAGTTTCACTAAGACCATCAAAATAAGCCAGATCTCCCCTGTCAACAAAGAAAAAAAGGAAAAACTTCCATAAAACTTGTCACATACCCTCACCTAATAACAAAGTAAATGAAATTGCATTCTCTATACTTAAAAACTGTTTCTTTTCTAATACTCTGAAGCCATCTACTTCATTTGTATTTTGTGAAAGTATGCCCAGCAGAATGGAATGCACAAGAGGTTCACAGCAGAACTGTATAGGCAACCACTTGAGCTTCTTGAAACCCCTAAAACTGATTTTCCATGAACGTTATTTTTGGCACGTGAAAATTATCTAAAGTAAGAATATCCAACCTCCTTCTAAGCACCTTATGATTAACACCAGCCAGTGTTGTGTCATTTGGGGAATGTATTTAATACACGCTGACAAAATGTAAATGTGGAGCTACATGAGCCACAACCTGAACTTCAATCATCTTAGGAAATGCAACAAAATGTATAAAATAATTCTTACCAAAAGAATTCTTATTATATAGGCAAATGAAGAAGCAAAACTGCGCATCACAAATATCACAGCCATTCAATAACGATGGGAATGATCAGCCACTGTAAGTGCACCACAGTACTTACTAAATCTACTTAAAAAAGTTGGGCAATTAGCAAAACTTTTTTCTACTTTTTTGGCATAAGAAAAGCTCTAGCAGAAATGCAGCAATACCTTTAGGATATTGGCTTTTTGTAAGTCTACGCAAATGCATTTTCCTTTCAGCTCTGGATAATTTGGTAGCAATTTTACTCACTCCTAAAAAAATCCCTAAACATTTATTAGTTGATAGTTTTAGTAAAATATAAAACGAATCAAGGTAAGTTAAACTGAACCGCACACCTCTGTGCTACCAGTAAACAATTGCTACTGCAATTGTTTAATTCCAGTACAATACCAACAAAACATCATCGAGAATATGTCTGTACATACCCATCTTCATAGTTCCACATAAAGATGTCACTGTCAATGGTCAGCCAAGCTCTGTTGATTTCTGGAAATACTCCCATCATACAATTGCACTGCATATCTGAAGCACTGATGTAAAGACTAAAAGAATTTCAGCTAGCAAAGGCAGAATTCCCTTTGGAGCATTCAAAAAATTAGTACTACTCTATATACAGCAGCACACAAACTGCATCATAAACACTCCGAGTTCTTCTACAGAATCTTCTACACCAACAACTGTAAACAAATGAAGCTTGTTATCACTTGG
Organism: Dromococcyx pavoninus; assembly: GCA_033558185.1. Lineage (NCBI taxonomy): Eukaryota > Metazoa > Chordata > Aves > Cuculiformes > Neomorphidae > Dromococcyx > Dromococcyx pavoninus. The sequence continues at coordinate 689,481 of JAUMJL010000102.1, read as the reverse complement.
AGCCTTATGAAGGGCGCGTGAACAATACCAACGTTTATTACTGGGAGTCTGACAGAAAGACTGGGACAGATGAATATCGACGAAAAAAGTCCATTTCTAATATTACTACTTATATAAGCCAACATGTGACTTTTCACAAGGATACGTCCAAACTGCTCAACTAGCTCTGGGGGAAGTGGGACTCTGCGGACTGAGCTGATCTCTGGAAGATTAGGTATCGACAGCAATCCTGGCCCTTGTAATGGGTAATCCATATCTGACATACCAGAAACAGTAGGGCTACCTGTAATAAAGAACAACAAAGACGATTAGATTTCTTACAACAAGCGTGGAGTTTACAAAGAACAGGTTAATATTATTTTTCTCCAGTTTTACTTGACTGTTTCTTAATCTGCAAAATCTGAATTAAACAAACTGCATTTCCCATTTTACTTCAGATGAATACAGGTCTGCAGACTAGGCAGAAAAACATCTTGATACTTTAAGCATATAAATAGCAATACTCACAAGACGTGAACACAGGTTTCCGTAGGAGCAAACCCATAAACAGTAAATCTACATCCCAAATGAGGCACGAGGTAACAGATTTGCAAATAATATAACACAATGGGTACACAACTGGCTGATCGGTCAGGCTCAAAGGGTCACAGCGAATGGGGTTACATCAGGCTGGCGACCAGTCACTACTGGGGTCCCACAGGGATCCATCCTGAGGCCAGTGCTCTTCAATATCTTCACAAATGACCTGGATGAAGGACTTGAAGGTTTATTGACAAAGTTTGCTGATGACACAAAACTGGGGAGAGCCGTCAACACTCCTAGGGGCAAAGAGGTCCTGCAGAGGGATCTCGACAGATGGGAGAGCTGAACAATCGCCAACTGCATGCAATTTAATAAGAGCAAGTGCCAGGTTCTGCACCTCGGACACAGCAACTCTGGATACATGTACTAACTGGGGTGCGAGAGGCTGGAGAGCAGCCATGCAGAGAGGGACCTGGGGGTTCTGGTCAACGGCAAGCTGAACATGAGCCAACCGTGTCCTTGAGTGTATCAAGCACGGCACTGCCAGCCGGCCAAGGGAGGGGGGATTGTCTTGCACTGCTCTGAACTGGTGCACACCCACCTCAAGTACTGTGTGCAGTTTTGGACACCACAGTATAAAAACCACATAAAACTACTGGAGAGTGTCCAGAGCAGGCCACAAAGCTGGTGAAGGCTCTAGAGGGGAAGTCATACGAGGAGTGGCTGAAGTCACTTGGTCTGTTCACCCTGGAGAAGAGGAGGCTGAGAGGGGATCTCATAGATGTTTACTGCCTTCTCACAAGGGAGGGAGGTGAAACAGGTGCTGATCTCTTCTCTTTTGCAACCTATGATAGGACTAGAGATAAAGCCAGGAAGATGTGCCAGGGGAGGTTGAGACTGCATATTAGGAAGAGGTTCTTCACTCAGAGGGTGGTGGAGCACTGGGAAGTAGTCATGCCACCTCATCTGCCAGCATTCAAGAAAAATTTGTACAATGCCCTTAGTCACATGGTGTGAAGGTTGGGAGTGCCCTATGCAGGGACAGGAGTTGGACTCGATGATCCTTTTGGGTCCTTTTCAAATCAGGTCATTCTACGATTCTATGAAACAATCATCTACAATAGATCATCTGCACACCAGCCCACTCCTTATTCCACTATTTCCGCAATACTCTCCAGCCGCTTCCTCACTGTATGGCCGCAAGTTAAATACGAGGACTGATTATCCCGCCTTCTGGAGGGAGACGGGACAGAGGAGCTGCTCCACACCTGCTCCTCCCATTGTTACGGGGAGATCCAACCGTCACCAAGCGCCACTCCCGCACAGAAGGGTCTATGCGTTACACCACCTCCTCCCTCCCAAGTCCGAGGAGCCCCCGGAAGGACCGCCCAGTCCCCGAGGAGGCCGGGCCGGGGCTGCAGCCGCCAAGGAGGGGGCGTGCCCGGCACCCGGCCTGCCGAGGGCCTCCACGCACGCCCACACAAGCCTCGCCAGCCTGGGGGAGGGACGGGGGGAGACAACGGGACCGCCGGGCGCTGCTCACCGGGCGCCGGCACCGACAGCAGCTCGGACAGGTCCGGGTAGCAGCGATCGTCCTGGATCTGCCGGTCGATGATGCGGCCGGCGATCTCCAGGGCCTCCTGCGCGGCGGGCGCCGCGGGGCTCAGGGTGGCGGGCATCGCGGCGCCGGCCAGCGAGCAGGAGGCACCTCGCGCACAGCCCCACAGCACGCAGTCGGACAACGGTCGCTGCCTGCGCGCGCTCTCTGACGCTTTTCCGCCGCTCCGGCTCCGCCTCGGCTGGGAGGGGCGTGGCGGCCCGAGGCGTGGCGGGGCTTAGCGGCGCTGTTCCGTGCCGGGGGGAGGTAGCGGGTGTTGCTGGGGAGGCGCCAGTCGGGGCTGCGGCACCGAACAAGGCAGGAAGTACGCTCTCTGTAAGACTCGTTTTGGCGTTTTAGAAAGCAGCGTCCTTTATTTCAGCGCTGGGCGCGTGAGGGAAAGTTTCCCATCAATCGTGTAACGAGATAGCGGCTGGGGACAGATTGTATTTCCCACTTACATGCATGTGTATAAATTTTCCCGGAGATCTTCTGCATCTTCTAGTACTTTCCAAGGACTAATTTGAAATCACAGAATCGCCTGGTTGCAAAACGCCTTTGAGATCATCGAGTCCAACCATACTTGTCCACTACGAAACGATGTCCCCGAGCACCTCATCTGCCCATCTCTTAAAACACCTCCAGGGATGGTGAGCCAACCACCTCCGTGGGCAGCCGTTCCAGTGCCTGACCACCCTTTTGATGAAGAATTTTTTCCTTATGTCTCATTTCAGCCTCTCCTGGCACAACTTGAGGCCATTTTCTCTCGTCCTGTCACCTGTGACTTCCGAGAAGAAACCAACACCCACCTCTCCACAACCTCCTTTCAGGGACTTGCAGACAGCGATGAGGTCTCCTTTCAGTCTCCTCTAGGCTAATCAACCCCAGTTTCCTCAGCCGCTCCTCGTAAGACTTGTTCTGCAGCCCCTTCGCCAGCTTTGTTGCCCTTCTCTGGACACGCTGCAGCATCACAAATTCTTTCACGTTATTATGAACTTCACAACAGCCAAATCTCTGCTAACTGGAGCTTTGGAGCCAGCTCTCTGTCTGACATTGTATTTTAGATATGGAAAGACTGCAAACAGAGGTGATCATAGAAGAAAACACATCTGTTCAGCATATACCATACTTCACACAAGATGTTATCATTTCTCAAAAAACAGTATCTGGAAAAACATTTTTTAAAAAAGAAACATGCTATAAAAACCTCTTGTTAATAGAGGGACATTCTGTCTACCTTTCAAAAAATACAATTACTGATGTGAAACTTTGTCTTATATCAAAATATTCCACTTTTTGTAATCGTAACTACTTCTTGTATCAGCCAGGCCACTGTGCAATCACTGTGGGCCACCTGAGGGGTGTGCAGGGTCTGATGTGGTGGCACCCAGGAGAGCAGCAGGAAACAGTTCCTGATGGTGGTGCTTGCCCTTGGCCCATTCCCTGCCCACTTGGTGGCTGCTGTAGATCTTGGAGGTCCCCTGTGACAGCCTAGTCACAGGCACTTTATACTACAAGCCTGATCTGGCCCTGCAGCAAGACTGCCCACAGCAGTGAATCACAGCAAGTGCAGGCACCCCAAGGTGTTTGTGGTTCTCTGGCAAGGAATGAATGGTGAAGCACTGAATAGGCTGTCTAGGGAAGTAGTGGAGTCTCCGTCCCTGCAGGCATTCAAAAAACATGTAGACGTAGCACCTTGGGTTATGGTTTAGTAGGCGTGGCGGTGGGGTGACATTTGGACTGGATGATCGTAGAGGTCTTTGTCAACCTAAATGATTCCATGATCCTATGACTGTAAACATCAGAGTTACTCAAACATGCACTGATTTTTTTGTGTAGTGATGTAAGCCAAAACCAGCAAGAGGGCTCCCTCAAAGGCATGCACAGAACTTGAGCCAAGATGTGGAAGCAGAGTAAATTGCCTTTGCACTGCACTTGACCCTGTGTGGCTGCTGTGTTTTGGTTTAACACATCAATGTGACTGTAACAGATCCTTAACTTACCAAAGTTGGTCCTCTTTCCAGTGATATGTCTGCTCTGGACAGCATAGGCATTCCCAAACCGTTATAGGAGGTCTTAGGTCTGGGTGGAACCTGGATTTCAGGGAATCGGTCTGGTTTGTAAATTGTGTTTGTCCCTCTGACTTTCTGCTCCTGGATCAGTCCCTTAACTGTACTGGAAAGTTTCATCTATTGGGGAGGCACCTGTCAGGACAAAGGAAGTCCCCTTCCACTCTGCTTTCCAAATGGAGAAGCTGAAGTCAAGCCCCAAACCCCAAAGGATTTACACAGCAGAGAGGGAAATTTTCCCTTTATCTTCTTTAGATTGAGAAGGTGGCGGGTGGTAACCAGTGCAGTTCTCCAGGCCTCAATTTTATGGCCAGTGCTCTTTAATGATCTGGACACAGAAATCAAATGTACATTAAATAATTTTGCCGATGATACTGAGCTAGGAGGATCTGTGGATTCCCTTGATGGCAGAGCGATCTTACAGAGAGATCTGCCTAGACCGGAGAGCTGGGCCATCACAAACTGTATGACATGTAACAAGAGCCAGTGTTGGATTCTCTGCCTGGAATGAGGTAGTCCTGGCTATACCTACAAACTCGGCGATGAGAGGCTGGAGAGCAGCCCTGCGGAAAAGCGATTTGTGTTGAGTTGATGGCAAGCTGCATGTGGGTCAGCAGGGTGCCTTGGCAGCCAAAAGAGCCAACTCTGTCCTGGGGTGCATTGAGCACATCGTATCCGTACAGCCCAGGGAGATGACTGTCCCACTCTACACTGCAGTGGTGTGGCCCCACCTCCAGTACTGTGTGCAGTTCTGCGCTTTTCAATGTAAGAAGGACATCAAGCTATTTGTCCAGAGGAGGGCCACCAAGATGGGGATAGTCTCAGGTTCAGGGCTTAGGAGGAGCAGCTGAAGTCACTTGGCTTGTTCAGTTTGGAGAAGAGAAGGCCTCATCGCAGTCTCCAGCTTCCTCGTGGTGGGCAGTGGAGCGAGAGATGCTGGTCTCTTTTCTGTGGTGACTGGCTACAGGACATAAGGAAATGGAATGAAGCTGTGTCAGGGGAATTCAGATTGGACATTAGGAAAAGGATCTTCACTGAGAGGGTGGTTGGTCCCTGGAACAGGTTCCCAGGAAGGCAGTCACAGCAGCTTTGCATGGCAAGATTTATTTTTGGGGGGGCGGTTTGGGATTGGGAGATACAGAGGTGAGAAAGTGGTAGAATCTTCTGCTATGTCCAACAGAGCCAAGGCCAGCTGGCTCTGAGACGGACCCACCGCTGGCCAAAGCCAAGTCCATCGGTAATGATGGTAGCACCTCTGTGATGACTTATTTAAAAGGTAAAAAATTCTGCACAAAGGAAACCTAAGCTGGAGAGAGAACATGAGAGAAACAGTTCTGCAGACACCGAGGCCAGTGAAGAAGGAGGCAGAGGAGAAGCTCCAAGTGCAGATACTCCTCCGCAGCCCATGGAGGAGACCATGGTATGGCAGGCTGTCAGCTTGCAGCCCATGTACATTAACAGTGGAGCAGATATGGACCTGTAGCCCATGGAGGACCCCACGCAAGAGCAGCTGGATGCCTGAAGGAGTCGGTGTTCCCATGGGAAGCCCATGCAGGACCTGGAAAGAGGAGGCCATGCAGGAGCACGTTTGCTGGCAGAACTTGTGAACCTGTGGGGTACTGGAGCAGTTTGTTCCTGAAGGACTATACTCTGTGGAAAGAACCCACACTGGAGCAGTTCACGAAGAGCTGCAGCCCATGGAAAGGACACACGCTGGGGTAGTTTGGGGAGGCCAGTCTGCCGTGGGAGGGACCCCACGCTGGAGCAGGGAAAGAGCATGAGGAGTCCTCCCTCTGAGGAGGAAGAAGCAGCAAAACCAACTTGTAATGAACTGTATGCAGTCCGCATTCCTCATCTCCTTATGCCAGTAGGAGAGGACGTGGAGAATTCACGACTGAATTTGAGCCTGGGAAGAAGGGAAGGGTGGGACAAAGGTGATTTAAGATTTTTTTTTAATTTCTCATTATCCTACTCTGATTTGACTGGCAACAAAGTAAATTAATTTCCCTGAGCAGAGTCTGTTTTGTGTGATGGCAGCAGCTGAACGATCTCCTTGCCCTTACCTCGACCCAGAGCCTCTTGCTGTGTTTTCTTTCCCCTGCTCAGCTGTGGAGAGGGTGAGAGGGCAGCTTGGTGGGCACTTAGCATAGGAAATGAGCCTGCCTGAGCCCAGGGAGCAGCTGCAGAGTGAGAGGGCAGCTTGGTGGGCACTTAGCATAGGAAATGAGCCTGCCTGAGCCCAGGGAGCAGCTGCACAGTGTCATGACTCACAGAATCACACACTCATAGAACCATAAAAAGGTTTGACTTGGAAGGGACTTTAAAGTTCATCCAGTTCCAACCCCTTGCCATGGGCAGGGACACCTCCCACCAGGCCAGGACCCCATTCAACCTGGCCTTGTACACTTCCAGAGATGGGACATCCACAACTTTCCTGGGTAACCTGTGCCAGTGTCTCACCACCCTCATTGTGAAGAATTTCTTCCTAATGTCTAATCTAAATCTTCCCCTTTCCAATTTAAAGCCATTCCCTTTCAGCCCATCACTACTTGCCCTTGTAGAAAATCCCTCCCCTGTTTCCTGTAGCCCCTTCAGGTACTGGAAGACTACTTTAAAAGTCTCCCCAGGGCCTTCTCTTCTCCAGGCTAAACAATCCCAACTCTCTTAGCCTGTGCTCATAGCAGAGGTGTTCCATGCTCTAACATACTCATGCCACTCCTGTTGAAATGCAAAAAGCGGGACACAATGGCCAAACCAATGTGACTATCAAAATGGTATTCTTTATTAGCTGTGCTGGGGATGCACTGAGATTTTTCCACGAAATGCACCCGCCAAACAAAGCTATCGAGTAACTTAAGTGTTACATATTCGTCAATTTCCCTAAAATCATTAATATATTCTACATTCCCCCAAGAAATGATTACGTAGGCATTACTAACTCCATTCCACGGTCTCTGCTGCCATCTGGTGTCTTCGTAAATACACTGCAGTCACTCTGGTGGTCTTTCACTTCTGCAGGAGGTCGTTATCTTCATCTTCCTTACGTGTCCTCTGGGTGAACTCTCCTGTTTACAGCGCTGACTTGAACACAAAGCTGGGCTTGTCCGGTGCTTTATCCGAGCTTCTTCCCTTGTTGATTTCCAGAGACTTTGCTCAAAGCTGAGAATGTTGAGATAACCGGACCCAACAGCAAACAATTGTACCGTGCCTAGTAACTCCCTTATCTTTAAACTACGTAGATGTCTGAGACATTCTGCTCATTATGTCTAGTGGTTTTGTTCTACAAAGCTAAGCAAGTACAGAAAACAGACACTAACGGGTATTGTAAAAATGTAAGTTGATACAAATTTTTCTTAGCTGATTCTTCAATCACTGCGCCGAGGTCTCCAGAACCGGACACAGTACTCCAGGTGGGGTCTTCGTGAAGGCAGAGGGGCACAATCCCTGCCCTTGACCTGCTGGTCACACTTCTCAAGATGCAGCCAGGATAGAGTTGTCTTTCTGGGCTGCGAGCGCACATTGCTGTGGTCATGTTGAACTTCTCATCCGCCAGCACCCTCCAGTCCTTCTCTTCAGGGCTGGTCTCGATGCATTCTCTACACAGCCTGTGTTTGTCCTTTTGCGATGGGCCCCTTCGAGATACCCTGCGATTCCAAGAGGACTCATTGGAGGCGGGGGCACAGTCGCGGCTGGATGAGGCGTGTCCGGCGCCGGGAGGGCAGTGCCGCCGCCTGCTTCCTGCGAGCGCTGTTGTGGATCCGGGGCGTCGCAGCATGGAGCCGGCGGAGGGCGGTGAGCGGCGGCGCGGCGCGGGGCGGGCCGGGCCGGGACCCTCCCGGGACCCCTCGCGCTCCCGGCTGACCCCGCGCTTTGCTTTCCCTTCTCCTTGCAGACGCTGAGATGCTGGGCGTGCCCGATCCGCAGCTGGCGGCCACCATGGGCTTCTCCGGCTTCGGTGCGGAATGGGGGTACCGGGCTGGGGAGTGGGGATACCGGGCACAGGGCTGAGAGCACGGGGGCCGGGGGGTCGTGCGTGTGCCGGGCACAGGGCTTGAGTCTGGGGGCGGTGGTGGAGGATGCTGGGCGGCAGGGCTGGGAGGGCGCAGAGTTCCGGATGCGGGGCTGGGGATGCGGTGGGAGGTGGCGGAGAGTATTGGGTGTTGAGAGTGGGGTAGCGGGAGTGCCGAGTGCAGGGCTGGGGCGGCCGTGCGGGGGGTCACGGGCGCCCGGCGGGGGCGTGGAGATGCAGGGCAGGAGGACGCGGGGGGATGGTGTGGGGCGGTGCCGGGCGCAGGGCGGGGGGCTACGGAGGGGCGATGAGGCGGTGCGGGTGGCCGGCGGGAAGTCGCAGGGAGCAGTGGTGGGGAATTCGGGGACAGTGTGCAGGTGCTGGGGGTCGCGGGTGCCGGCCCCCATCCGAGGCCGGGCTGGGGGGACGGTAGTAGGGGGTGTCGGGCTGGCGGTCGCAGGTGGCCGTGGTGGGGAGTGCCGAGGGGTGAGGGGAGCAGGCCTTGGGACGCGGGGCGGTGCCGGGCGGTTGCTTGGGGGGCTGTGGCAGGGGTGGCGAGTGCAGGACCGGAGGGGACAGGGTCAGGCTGGGAGTACCGGGGGCAGTGGCGGGCGGTGGTGTTGGCAGGGGGTGGCGGGCGCTGGGCCGGAGGGCACAGGTCTTGGGGCGTGTGGGCTGGTACCAGGGCTGTCAGGCATAGGGCTGGGGGGAGCGGTTTTTGGTGGCAGGGGGTGCTGGGCATGAATGCCAGGCGCAGGGCTGGTGGTGCTGAGTGCCTAGCTGGAGGAATTTGGGGCTGTGGGTGGGGGTGCTGGGCACAGGGCGGAGAGTGCTGGGTGCAGATGCCAGGCCAGGGGAGCTGGTGGTGGGTGCGGGGCTGGGCGGAGCAGGGAGTGGTGATGGGGGTGCCGCATGGGGGATGGTGGTGTGTGTGTGCCAGGCACAGGGCTGGGGATATGAGGGGCGGTGGTGGGGAGTGCTGGCAGTGGGAGGGGCTACTGGGCACAGGGTTGGGGATGCTGGATGCCGGGCCGAGGAGAGCGGGGTGCTATGGGAGGGGGTGCTGGGCACTGGGGGTGCAGGGTGCAGGGCTGGGGAGAGTGGAGGGCTGTGGGAGGGGGCGCTGGGCGTAGAGTTGGAAATGCTGGGCACAGGACATGGGGAGGTGGTAGGGATGCCAGACTTGGGGGCAGTGGTGCCAGGCTTGGGGGCAGTAGTGGTGGGACAGCAGCTCTGGGCAGGGAGAACTGGGAAGGCTACCAGCTGTAAGGGGGTGGGCAGTGGAGCATTCAGGCCAGTGACCGCCTGTGCCTGGGGCTGCCACAGTGCCTGTAGCCAGCATAAGTTTGCGTATCAGTCTCTTCCTCCTTCGTTTTCAGGGAAAAAAGCTCGGACATTCGACCTCGAAGCTATGTTTGAGCAGACGAGGAGAACAGCAGTGGAGAGGAGCAGGAAAGTCTTGGGTAAGAAGTGTGGCTGTAGTCAGCTAATGCATTTGGAAACTCGCTCTCTACAATTGCGTAAAAAGGAGGTTGTAGTGAGTTGGATGCTGGTCTCTTCTCGCAAGAAACAAGTGATAGTATGAGAGAAAATGGCCTTGGGTTGCACTGGGATAGGTTTAGATTGCATATCAGGAAAAGTTTGTTTTGCTGAAAGAGTGGTGAGGCACGGTATCAGGCTGCCTGGGGAAGTGGTTGAGTCTCCATCCCTGGAGGGGCTAAACAAAATGTGTAGAGGTGGTGCTTCTGGACGTGGTTTAGTAGGCACGGTAGTGGTGTCTTGATGGTTGGACTGGATGATCTTTTAGAGGTCTTTTCCCACCTTATTGATTCTGAGAGTCATATTTTGTTTTTCCGCCTTGGGTTGATGTTTGAAGTGTCTGAGGCTGGCTGTCTGGAGAACAGAAAACAAGTGCAGTTTTGTTAAAATGAGACACTCCTAACAGCTTCGGGCTTGATGGATAGTAAAGTTACTAATTTATGTATGCAGTCTGAGTATGTAAGAGCAGTGAGCATGTGCTTACAGAGACAGGAACTGGTAAATCTGAACACAAGGCTTTTTCCTTTGCTCTTTACTTAGCTGTATTTTAATTTTGGAAGGGAGTGTGGTAGCGACAACTTTAATCTAGAGAGAGCAGAGTAACAAAGAAAAGAAGTGCATCATATACCAAATAGTATGTTATACAGCAGCCCACAAATTTGTCTGTCTTCTGCTGTACTGGAAGTGGGTGGGTTTTCAAGGTAGTGGTTTGAGAACAGAAAATGGAGAAAGCTGTATCCTTTGCTGGCCATATCCAAGCAAACACCACCCCATAGAAGTCTGCTGGGACACACACTCCTGTATGTTCTAGAAATCACTTTGCCAACACAAACATCCATACTTTCTGCCTTTGCTTGGACAATTTGTGCAGAACGTGTGGGTTATGGGGGGTTTTTTTTGTTTTTTTTTTTCTATGTGATGCCATCATGGTGAGTAGCTTCTGTCCTGCTAGGTCACACTGAATCTGCTCTGTAAACTCTTACAGTTAAGTCCTTCCAGTACTTAAAGGAGGACTACAGGAAATCTAGGAAGGGGCTCTTTATCTGGGAGTGCAGTGATAGGGTGAGGTGTAAAGATTTTAATCTGAAGGAGGGCGGACTTAGATTAGATAGTAAGAAGAAATGTTTTACTGTGAGGGAGATGAGACACTGGAACAGGTTGCTTTGAGAAGTTGTGGCTGCTTCATCCTTGGAGGTGTTCAAGACCAGGTTGGACAAAGCTTTGAGAAGTTTGTCTAGTGAAAGGTGTCCCTGCCCATGGCAGAGGGGTTGGAACTGAGTGATCTTTTAGGTCCCTTAGAACCCAAACCATTCTATGATCCTATGAAGTTAGTAGATTTGAAGCTCCTTATCACAAAGGAAGCAATTATGTACAAAAGAATGAGATAATTAAGGTGTTGACTTTGTGGACTTTTAAGACGCTCTGAAACTCAGATAGGCAAAGGATTTCAAAACTTGATTTGGACCATATTTTTTGCGTTGGCTGAATATAAAAGCATTGTGTTTACATGTTGGAAATCTTTTCGTGTTTGATACTGTTTCAGTATTTTTATTTATTTTCCATAAATCATATTTAGAGTTCACTTATTTACAACTCTGTATACTTACATAATAGTTTAGTTCTCTGCACTATGGAAACTTCAAGGACTGTTGGAAATGATCATTAGATAATGTTGAAAATATTTCAATATTGGCGTCCTTATATGATCAACTTATGTTTGATAGCGTGTACAAACTAACAACTGAAAGATGTTTGCGTTTTCCTTGTGATATTTTGCTTTTCTGAGGGATCATTGCAATAGCAATGGAAATTTAATTTGTATGGGAAAGTAATCTGTGTTCAGGTGAAATCCTTTATTTGCTGTCACTTTTTCAAATTTTTCATACAGATCTGAAAATGAAGAATGTTGTTTTAGTGTTCTCAGAAAATCTTTAATTTTATTATTTTCTAAAACTGTTGATTATTTGTCATTTTTGTGCTCTCCATATTCAGAGGCTCGTGAAAGAGAGAAAGAAGCCCAAGCTGAAAGAGAGTTCAGAAATGCATGCACTGATTCACCAGCTTCAGCATCCAGTGCAACAGGAGCTGGGTCCACATTAACCCAAAGGTAATTACATGTGCTGGGAGATTGCATGTAACAGCTTTCTTATCTGAAGAGGGGTTCAATTTGTTTTTCTTTTTAAGACCATGGGTGTCATTTGGGAACATGTCTATGTTATCTGAAATGCTTCGATGTAAATACTGATTTTTATCCCTTTTTTTAACCTATGCTTTCCAAAAGGTGTGTCAAAATTTATAATTATTGACATTAAGTATGTTTAATAGTTAATTTTGCAGTCTCCTCCATCATCTTCTTTGGTATACTTTTTTATTTTTCAAATAACATGCCTGATGAAAAAGAAACCAAAGTAGGTGGAGAGCCTGTATGTGTACTTTGTATAGAGTAGTGGGGGGGCTGACAAAGTATTTTGTTTTGACTTCAGTCTGAAATTTACTTTTAAATTTGCCAATGTTTCTTTGTTATTAACAAACAATAACTGCTGTTGCTTTGACTGTGTGAATTCTGGAAGGTCAAAAGTAGGTGAAGGTGATGGGGGACAAAAAACTCCATTGCATGGCAGGGATTGTGGAGATCAGCAACCTTAAGTTTGTAGGTTTCTCTATCTATGATAGTCTAATAAACCATACAAGACTGTAATACACCTTTATATATGTATTTGATGGGCTGATAGAGTATATAGGTGGGAAATTACTAGGGACAAACGTGTAGCATTTCAGACTGTGAACAAAGTTCTGTTATGAGATCTAGATTTTGCCTGCTGGTCTGTGGAAAACTCAAATGAGCTGTGCTCTCTCGCTGAAGTAACTGATTGCACAATGTACTACCGTGTAGATCTGTGTTAAGCGTTGTGCACAAGGGGAAAAATATTCTGTGCTCCTGTTTGCTTTTGATGATCTTAGTTTCCTGTCTGGTGAAATAATGAAGGATCACAAGAATTGAAATGCAGGATGACTGTCTATTATATATGAGTAACTTCAATGTAAAGAATCAATTGAAACAAATGGTAAGGTGGAAAGCAGTCAGGTGTTACAGAGGCTTTACTTAGCCATCACAGTTGGGTGATAGACTTGACAGAAGAGAACTCTGGTGACTTTATGTAAAGATAACAAATAGCTTTCCGTATTTGGAGTTATTAGGTAGGCTCTGGTAGCTCACCAGCATTCTGCTGATATTAAGTTTTCCCTTTTTGTTTGTTTGTTTGCTTTTTTACCAAGAGTTGAGGAGTGATGGCATGCCATTAAAAGCTCTCCTGGAAGTTTTATATTCCCATGTGAAATATGGTACATAGCTTAGTGCTAAAACCAGGAGTCTAGTGAAGAAGACATGTCATTGTGACTGAGCCTGGATTCAGAGGAGCAATCCTACAACTGAGTATTAATGTCTGAAATACAGGACTATTACTAGTTCTTTTTATAATGTAGATTTTAGTTACTATAAACTGATTTATTATATACAGCATGTTCTATTCTCTGAAACTGGCAATGGTTCTCTGAATATTACTTTTCATAAGAATTCCAAGTGCTTTCAGTTATCGTAGTAGCCCTCATACTAATTTTTTAATTGCTAAAAAGGGGTTGGTCTCTCCAAAAAGATGTGCAGGATAGCTAATAGTTCTTTTTGATTTTGAGCTAGTTTGCTGTAAAGAAATACTTACAGTAGTTATGGCAGTTATGTATTTATGCATAACTGCAATAATAATAATCATGCTTTTGTGTAATGAAAGCATCTCATAGCATATAAAAAGAAAAAACCTGAGAACATAGAGTGGGCAAGGTGAGGAGAGTGATCGTATGCCCACATACTTGCACAACTTAGAATTTTTTTGCTGTTTCCCGTGCCTGTGTGCCATCCATGCTCTCATGCAGCTTGCTTTTTTTCCTCTTACAGCTTAATTAATGTGCTGAAGAGATAATGAGGGAAAACAAAACCCAATTCCGTACACTTCTCTGAATTCTGGGAAAGGAGCTGGAAAACTGGTGGTTATTTCTTTCCATCCTCTGGTTGACTAAGACTGTAAAGCTGAAAGCTGAAGGAAATGCCACCTCTCTGTCCTTTCTGTCTGCACCACTCCAAGTTACTGTCAGAAGGGTAGATGGGCTTTGCTCTGACTGTACTGGGATCTTCTTATGTTAGGCTTTATTACAGTCAGTACAGAGAATTCCAGTAGCTGTAGCTGAAGTCCTTGTCTGTTCTTGCCAAGCTTTGAGTGCGGTGAGAGATAGCACTGCAATTCTGGCCGTTTCACATGCGGAGTGATTACACTGCTCATCAAAATACTAAAGTGTTGCATTTGATGGATTTATCTTTCCTAGCAAATGAGGGAATGATAAGGTTGGGTAATTGAAGGGAGCTAGGTATTGTTCTTGGCTGTCTGTAGAAAGATCTGAAAATCTGGGACTCCTGGACTGGAAGAGTATTCTCGAGTCATTATGTTGTGTACATTCTTCTCACTGGCAGCAACAGCATATATGTGGTTCTGTGCCAAAACTAATCAAATAGTTTGGCTTTTGGGGAAGAGATAGGTAGTTTGCTAGTCTGGGAATGTATATCGACTCTTAAATCACAGCTCTTTTACAGAAATAATTGAAAAGCTGTTAGGTTTGGGGATACCTAACTTGAAGAACTTTGAAGGTCCCAAACCATTCCTCACATGCTAGAAGAGCTTACTTTGCTAAAAGAATCATAGAATCATCTAGTTGGAAACGACCTTTAAGATCAAGTTGAATCATACCGGTCCACTGCTTAACCTGTATCCCTGAGCAACTCGTCTACCTGCCTTTTAAACTCCTCCAGGGATGGTGACTCAACCACCTCCATGGGCAGCTGTGCCTGTGCCTGATATCCCTTCAATAAAGGCATTTTTCCTAATGTCTAAACTGAACCTGCCTTGGCACAACTTGTGGCCATTTCCTCTCCTGTCACATGTCACTAGGGAGAAGAGACAAGCACCCACCTCGCTACAACCTCCTTTCAGGAGTTGTAGACAGCAATGAGATCTCCCCTCAGCCTCTTCTTCTCTAGGCTAAACAACCCAGTTCCCTCAGCTGCTCCACATAAGACTTGTTCTGCAGCCCCTTCACCAGCTTTGTTGCCCTTCTCTGGACGGGCTCCAGCACCTCCCTCTCTTTTCTTGTAGAGAGGGGCCCAAAACTGAATGCAGCATTCAAAGCCTCACCAGTGCTGAGTACAGGGACACAATCACTTCCCTACTCCTGCTGTCCACACTGTTTCTGATAGAGGTCAAGATGCCATTGGCCTTCTTGGCTACCTGGGCTCACTGCTGGCTCATATTCAGCCAGTTGTCAACCAACAGCCCCAGGTCGTTCTCTGCCAGGCAGCTTTCCAGCCATTCTTCCCTAAGCCTGTAACGCTGCATGGGATTGTTGTGTCCCAAGTGTAGGACTCGGCACATGGTCTTGAACCCCATCCCATTGGTCTCAGCCCATTGATGGAGCCTCTTCAGATCCCTCTGTAGAGCCTCCCTTCCTTCAAGCATATCGACACGTCCACCCAGCTTGGTATCATCTGCAAACTTGCTAAGGGTGCACTCAATCCTCTCGTCCAGATCGTTGATGAAGATATTGAACAGGACTGGGCCCAGCACTGAACCCTGAGGAACAGCACTTGTGACCGGCCTCCAACTAGATTTAACTATTTACCACCACCCTGTGGGCCCGGCCATCCAGCCAGTTTTTTACCCAGCAGAAGGTGTGCCCATCCAGACCAATGGCAGCCAGTTTCTCAAGCAGAATGCTGTGAGAAACAATGTCAAAGGCTTTAATGAAGGTCCAGGTACACTGTATCCACAGCCTTTCCCTTGCCCGTTAGGTGGGTAACCTTGTCATAGAAGGAGATCAGGCATGACCTGCCTTTCATAAACCTGTGTTGACTGGGACTGATCACCTGGTAGTCCTGCGTGTGCTGTGTAAAAGCACTCAAGATGAGCTTCTCCATGACCTTCCCTGGCACTGAGATCAGACTGACAGGCCTGTAGTTCCCTGGATCCTTCCTCTGACCCTTCTTGGCATCACATTTGTCAGCCTCCAGTCAAGTGGTACTTCCCCAGTCAGCCAGGAGGTTTAGTGAGGTCCTCTGCTAGCTCCCTTAATACCCTTGGATGCCATCCAGCCCCACAGTGAATGTCTACTTGGTTGAGCAATCTCTAACCAATTCTTCTTGGATCATTGGAGCTTTGTTCTGCTCTTCCTTCCTGTCTTCTGGCTCAGGAGACTGAGTACCCAGAGAACATCTCACCTTGCCGTTGAAGACCAAGGCAAAGAAAGCATTAAGTACCTCAGCCTTATCCTCAGCCTTTGTCACTACTCTTCCCCCTGCATCCAGTAAAGGAGGGAGATTATCCTTGGCCCTCCTTTTGTTGTTAATAGATTTGTAGAAGCTTTTTCTATGATTTTTTACCAAGCTAGCTAATTGAAGTTCTAGTTGAGTTTTAACCCTTCTAATTTTCACTCTACATGCTCTCACTTCATCCCTGTAGCCCTCCTGGGATGCCTACCCCTTCTTCCAAAGTTCATAAACTTTCCACTTGTTTAAGAGGTTCAGCCAAGCTGGTTTTCTTCCCCACTGGCTCATTTTACGGCAGCTGGGGATGGACTGCTCTTGTGCTACCAGGTTTTCTATCTTGAGGAGCATCCAGCCCTCTTGGACTCCTTTGTCGTTCAGAACTGCCTCCCAAGGGAATTTATCAAGCAGCCTTCTGAGCAGTTCAAAGTCTGCCCTCAGGAAGTTCAGGGTGGCAGTTCTGCTGACCTCCCTCCTTGCTTCTACAAGTGGGAATTCTATCATTTTGTGATCACCGTGCCCTCTAAGACATCCTCCAACAGTCACATCTCCCACAAGGCCTTCTCTGTTCACAGACAGCAGGTCCAGTGGGGTACGTTCCCTAGTTGTTTCACTCACCAGTTGTGTCAGGAAGTTGTTTGCCATATACTCAATGAACCTTGTAGACTGCTTCCTTTCTGCTGTATTATACTCCCAGCAGACATCTGGAAGGTTGAGGTGTCTCACAAGAACAAGGTCAAGCAATCATGAGACCTTTCGCAGTTGCTTCTAGAAGATCTCATGAGTTTCTTCATCTGGCTGGGTGGCCGATAGAAGGCTCCCACCACAATATCTGCCTTATTGGATGTTCCACTGATTTTTACCCATAGGCACTCAATCCTGTCATCACCATTATTAAGCTTCATCCAATGAAAACATTCTCTAACATAGAGGGCTACCACCACGCCTCTCCTTCCTAACCTGTCCCACCTGAAAAGTTTATAGCCAGCCCTGGCAGCTCTCCAGTTGTGTGAATCATCCCACCACGTTTCCGTGATGGCAATTATGTTGAAGTTTTCCTGCCTTACAATGACTTTTATCTCCCCCTGTTTGCTCACCATGCTGCGTGCGTTACTGTAAATGCACTTCTGTTGGCCTATTGTTTCTGCTCCGTTCCTGAGTGGAATAGTCTTAAATCCAAACTCTTCTCATCACTGTAACATCTTAGGACTGAATTCATGTTGGTTTTAGCTTGTTTTGATTTCTTCCTAAAACTGAGTTTCAGTTGCTTGTCCAACACAGACATTTTTGCTGTGTAACCTGCTTGGTGTTCAGCTGGTTTGGGGGGCAGAGCCAGTTTGAGTTCTCTGATGCAATTACGTAGTTGAGAACCTATTTTCTCAATCCTGTATTCTTCTCTTAAACTTGTATAATATTGTGTTTAAGTGATAACAATACCTCCGTAGTGGTCTTTTTTATTGTCTCTGTCAAACTGTCTTTTGTAGTCTGCTTACTTAAAAACACACAAAACACGTCCTTAAAATTTAAGGCTCCAAACCAAGTCTCGCAATTTGAGTTTGTTGCTGAATCTGAAAGGGGCATCTGATTTCCACTGCAAGGTGTCTCTGTAATGATATGCTGTATCTAGTCAAAAGGCAAAGGCAAGGTTGTAGTTAAGACTGTGCCCTTCTTGGTAACTAACAGCAGAGGGAGCACATTTATTCTGAGTAAACTGAATGAACGTGGATTAAGCAACTCTACTTATTTCCAGAAGTTTTTGTATGTCAAAAATAATGTGTCCACACAACTGATTTGGACAACAGCAAAATGATAATTTAATGTAGCTTTTAGGATCTAGATTTGTAACAATGTCAAATATTTGGTTGAAAGTAGCTAATTCCCTGTTATCCTTTATTGGCGTTGTGAAGCGTGTGCCATGCTTTGCGCTCTCACTCTGGCTGTTGGCCTGGATGATCACTGTTTCGAGTTCTCCACAGCCAGCAGAGTTGCAGAGCATCTGCACAAGCTGCAACTTGAAGCAGTCTGGGAAATGCTCTCTAACAATGTATTCTGTTGACTTCTAATCAATGTTGAAATCCATGCTAGTGATGTTGTGCTGTTGTTTTTTGCCATCCATCTTAATTTTTCTTTGTTTTATTTTGTCCAGTTTTTTAAACTGTCTGTCACTATGGTATTCCTTTTTTATGGCTTTCTTTATGTGTTCAAGATGATAGTGTGCCTACACTCTGTTAATACAAATTAGTTTACGTTTTTGCTGCTGATTTCAGTGTTTATAAATTTACAACCGTGCTCAATGTCTTTTATCTGAAAATTGCTATGGAAATGCCAATATTTATGAAATAGTAATTCTTAAAATTTTTCCGTGTAGAGAGACAGCCGATAGTGAAAGTGAAGATAGCTCTGATGAAGAGACAACAGGTCCTTCCATGGTATCCCGGACCTCTGCTCAAGGTCTAGCTGAGGAAGCTGCTGCTGCTGCTGCTGAAGATGATGAATTCATTGGGCCACCACTTCCGCCTGGGTTCAAGGATAGTGATGATGATAATGATCATGATGATGCAGAGGAAGAAGATGATGCAAGTATTTTTTTCCTCTTCAATATTCTGTAGCTTTCAGTAAACCGGTTTGTAAGCGTCCTCTTTCCTTTATGATTGAAGTATGAACTCTTTTTATTTTCACATTATGGAAGAACTATCTAGAGAAACATCTTATATAAATATTCTATATGGTTTGTTTCCCAATGTATCTGTAGAATTTTTTACAGTGAAGATGAGGTAGAAGTGGGCTTGAATCTAGGCAGAGCAATTGTTCCAAAACTGTTCAGAGCAAATGAACTGTGGTTACTCGGGGCTTTTGTTTGTTCGTTTGTTTGATTTCATTTTTCCAAATCTAAGTAAGTGGCAGACCAGTTTGTTAGAGTATCGATTGTAGTTTTTATCTATGTTAAAAGCAATAAAATCCCTAACAACTTGACTTGGGAATGAAAGATACTTAGCTGACAAAGCTGTATTTATTTTAAGGTTTAGTGGTTTGATGTTCATTTTTCAAAACTTCCTGTGCTGCATATTTTGCAGCAGTGGATTTGTAGGATGGTTTCCACGTTGTTTTGTAGTAACAGTGATGTAAGTCATATAAAACCAGCCTTATTTGTGCTGTTTTGAACCATTTGATGCAGAAAAAACCCTGTCTGTCCTTCTAGACAATATAAAACTAATCCTAAAGAGCAAATTCTCAAGTCTCTCAAGGGTTTCTTGTCAATTTGTTTTCAATTTTGACTGGGTGTTCAGTTGTTTCTTCTCCTGTAAATTGTTTTACCTTGTATCTTGCGAACTTTAAAACACAGATTTTAGACTACTCACTTAAAATGTGCGAGAGGAAGTTATTAAGCAGTGACGTAACTGATTTTTAGAGTGAGCCTAATCTTGTATGATCACAATTTTTGTTGTTTTTTTTTCCCCCCAGTGGATAAGTGATGGGAAATTCTGATGCCTTCGTATTGTTTAGTACTGATCTGCATGATTCACTGTTGCTTATGAATTTCTTTATTATTGAACTGTACATTTTGGCACCATATCTCCTGTGATATCATCTGTACCTCACACATGACTTCTTCTGTCTTAGGGACCCAACTGTGGATAAATCCCAAACTTTCCTTAAGAATATTCTAAGCCTTAAATTAATATGGACTGAGGCCATGTTCCTGAATCGTAGAGTCAGCAGATTTCAGTTGCTCTGGTTCACGTCATATTGAAGTCACTACTTCATTTCTGCCAGTTTTCATCTCTACTTCTGTCACAAATTTGCTTCTTCGTACTTTTTCAACTCATAGTAAAATCTTAAAATGTAGTGCTTTGTCAAGATATTTTATCAAACATGAATCTTTCCAACAGCTAATCAGAATAATAGTTCCTGTCTTGAAAAGTACTTTGATTTATTGATACTGAACGAAATGTTTGGTCTTGCTTGGTTTTGTCTCTAAACACTTTTCAACCCATTTCAGTATCATCCAAGTGTTAGTGTATATACAGATTGTGGTAAAACAAGATACTTGTCATTTTGGAGAAAAAACATGTTATATTCCACATAACAACAATCTTTGAAAGTATCTGTTAACAGCTGCCAACTTTGTGCAGGTATCTACTAGGAAGTGGTAAATCTCAAAAAAAAATGCTTATTTTGCACAGGTTTTTTTTCTTTCTTTGGGGTCTCACCAGAATGCCCTGACTCTCTCTAGCTGTCCCTATTTCTCTTCTCAGGAGAAAACAGTCTTTTGTTCTGCTGTCGGCACTTCTAAAGCAGCAGTTAATAATTGAAGCCACAGAGGGCGGAACAGGTATCTTTAGTCTTTGGGAGAGTAAAAGTTTTCCAAGATGCTCAAAGGATTTCAGTGTGTACGACACTAAAACAAAACAGTGTAAACTTGAAATCATGTTATATCCTGACAACTAAACCCAAGGTTAAGCCTCATGTCTGCTAGTATTTTATTGAAGTATTGCACAAAACACTGGATCAGAAGTCTCTTGTAGCTGTTCATCCTGATCTTTCCTACAACGACTTTATTGTTCATTGCTTTGTTTCTATGTTATGACCTTATTTACTTTCTTAAGCAACAGAGATTTGAAAACATCAGAACTATTGTCAGCAGTTGTCTTCTGAGGAAAAAAAAAAAGGAAGTTATATTTCTGTCGAGTGTCTTCTTTTCAGGGTTTTAAGGAATTACGTTGATTTCTGAACGAAGTATCTCCAGATTGTTCTCCCTTATAATTACAAGCATTTTGCATGTTTTGGGAAATTGTGGAGAATTTTGCTTAAAAAACAGACTTACCATTTTAGCTAAATAGTAGTGGTTCATCCTGTATGCCTAAGTTTTAATTCTTCCTCATGCCAGAAATGGCTTGGGTTTTCCTTTGCAAGTGAGAATTAATACGAGTAGCTTGTGGTTTGACCATAATTTCGTTGTAAGTCTGGATTAAAATTTGGGAAAACTTTTCTGCTGGTTTCGTGGTCTGTTAGAGATGTCACATTCTGTGGTTAGTGAAAAGCATTATATATTCAGCCTGCTGTAATTCCATTCTGAAGTCAAATATATATATTTACTTTTCAGTTAAATGTGTTGGCAGTTGTCTTGCTTACTTATACTGAATTAGCAAAATTATTTGGTTGCATTAAAGTAAGTTTCACCACAAGTAAGCTATAATGAAAACACACTAAATATTCCACATCTGTTTTATTGCATCATCAGTGGAAGACTGGCATCCTTTGACATCATTTGAGTAATTTTAGTTTAGTTTTTATGAGGTTTGTATAAATCAAGAGTTCTATGCATACGTTTCAGTTTATGATATAATATTGTCTTTTGTCTCAGTAGTGAGTGCTGTGTTGATTCCTAAATGTAATCATGTTCAAACTGTAGATTAGTGCCAGGTTGTGGCAGATTCCTTCATTTATTTGTATTTATGGAAAAAAATGATGTCTTATAGAAGAAAGTAACTACATGCTGAGCACTCATGTACAGAGCATAGCAGTGTGAGAGAACAGTACTGCTTAATAACTGAGAAATTGCAGGCAGTTGCATAATGTCTCTTAAGTGGTAACATTGTGTATATTTCTGGAGGCAGCATGTACGGTCCACGGAACAGGGTAAGGCTTTTAATGGTAGAAGTAAGTAGCTTATAAAAAGAAGAGAGGATTATCAGCATCGTAGTAGAAAATGTCTGTTTCTTTGTAATTCCATTGTGCTGTTTACCTATTTTCTGTTGTCCTCCATCAAAGATGACTGCACCACAGTAGAGCTTTGTGCACTGAAATCTCTAAAATGCAGTCTATTATACATAGAAATAATTTTGGAACAAACAACTGGATTGTTAATTTAACTATATGTCTGTCATGTGCCAATGAGATGCCCTTTTTTTTTCTACTCAGTTCTTACGTAATTGCTTATATGCCTGTCACATTTATGGATTCTGAGCACTGCATATAATTTAATTTTCTTATCTCTTTCCAAAGGGCAGTGGAAACCTTTTTTTTTTAGCAAAACTCTTGTTTTAGTTCTGTAAACTTCTCAAGAATGCCAAATGGAAAATAATATGTGGGAACAGCTGATTTTACTTCAACCTGGCTTTCTGAGTAGTTGGTTTGTTTGCTGGTTGGCTGTTTTAATTTGTAGCAAGATTGCGGTATTAATTTTTTTATTTATATGTACTTTTAATAAAGTTACAACTTGTCTGAATAAAGTAAAGTTACTGGGAAGCCAGTGTTAAAAGACCCAAATGGAATTTTCAGACAGAAAGGTAACTTGCAGACTGGTGTGATTTAAGTTCGTCTGAACTTAAGAAAATAGTTACAAAACAGGCTAGAATAGATTTGGTTGAGAATAAGCAGAGCAGCAGAAATATGAGACTTGTGGGTTTTCAGTCTAAACAGTTAATTTATAACTGGGAAGATTTTGTGTCAGCGTGGATGCCAGAGGCCTTTGGGGTCTGGAGCCTCTCCTCACTGCTCCTCATTGACTCAGTTATTTTCTGTCCTGTGAAGAGACTCAGGAAGCAGCTGTGCTTTCCTGATTTCCTGTTGATCGATTGGTGATCACAGTGTGATCCTGTGAGCCCCAAGGAAGGCAGGTGTTGCTGTTATGAGAGCTCTGTAATTATTTTTTCTTGCTTTTACGTCAGGCTGTGGTTGGTACGCATTGGGGCAGAACTTGGACAGGACAAACAGAAAGCTCCAAAGCATAATCCTTTTGTTTTATTTTCCGATGTACTGTGAGACTGTCTCTTGTTATCATGTTTCGCTGCTGAAGTAACTTCTTTAAAATACAAGTGTCTATATTTTTGACCTTGAAGGAAACAAGTTGTTCTTAAACAGTTATATGTGTTGCAGTTCTGTAATCTGAACTCTTGTGAACTTTCTCTGATAGCTCAAATGCATCAAAATATTGGCTTTGCCCTGGTAGCTTACCACTTCTCTCAAGATTGACTTTAGATTGTTTTATTATAGGAACATTGATTTACCACGATTACTTTTTCAATTGTTTTTGCTTTCTTATGAGTGACTGTCAACAGAAGCGTTTGTCAAAACTGCTTACTATGAGGTTCATGTGTTTTGAGTCTGAAGTTGTCCCAGGACTGCCCAGCTCACGTTGGGTATTTTACTCTATCGTTAGATTGAAGGAGTAGCTGGTGGTTATCATCTTTGATGGGAATTTTTTGTACTTTATTGGTGTTTTTGTAGGAAAATGAATAACCGCAGCTAATTGCTGAATGTTTTGAATCAGCACTGTTAGTTTTTGAGTATTATGTGTTTGTATAATTTACATTTACAGACATGAACCATGTCTGAGGAGAGCCATAGATAATTACATGTGTGAATTCTGACTTCAGTTACTTTTTTCTCTGACTTTATGCAAGTTCATTTTATATACTCAAGTCTTTGTGGCAGCTATTGTAAGGCATTTTTCTGTGTTTGATTAAATTCTATGTTAATATTGATGGCAGTTACATTTAGCAAATAAATATTTAGACATAATGTCTTATTCATTTAGTATAATTCATCTCAATTCAGGCCCACAGTGATCATAGAATCACAGACTCCTTTAGGTTGGGAAAGACCTTAAAGCTTTTCATGAAGTTCAGCTGTAAGCTTAACACTATCATTTCAACACTGAACCATGTCCCTGAACGCCACATCTACATGTCTTTAAAATACTACAGGGATGGTCAATCTACCACTTTCCTGGGCAGCCTGTTCCAATGCTTGACAACGCTTTCAGTAAAAGTTCCTAATATCCAATCTAAGCCTTCCTTGGCACAACTTGAGGCCATTTCTTCTCATCCTGTCACTTTTTACTGGGGAGAAGAGAGCAACACTCACCTCGCTACAACCTCCTTTCAGGCAGTTACAGAGAGTGAAAAGGTCTCCCCTCAGCCTCCTGTTTTCCAGGCTAAACAACCCCAGTTCCCTCAGCTCCTCCTCATAAGACTTGTTCTCCAGCCTCTTCACCAGTTTTGTTGTCTTTCTCTGGACGTGTATCTTAATGGGAAAATGGTTGCGTGTACATGTTCTTGAGAGATTGATGATACGTCATATATACTGATACATGCAAATATCGGTATGATATATAGCTATATGTGATGATTCTTAACAAAGCACAGTATGCTTGTAAGTGCTTACATATTTTTCAGTGTTTTGTAGTAGCGTAAGGAATACTGCTGTGTCAATATTTTAAGAACAATAGGTACCCTTGATCTCAATTCCCTCTGATGCTTTCCGCTTGCTATAGGGCAATGCTTTTTCTAATATGAAAGACTTGCATTAATTTGGAGAATGAGGAAAATAATAAGAAGAGATGTCTGTTTGGGTTATGTTCAGTGCTTTTCTATAGTGCTTTTTCTCCTAATGCTATTTTTTCACATGGTAGTAAGCTGAGAGAGGGCGAGAGGAAGCATAGTGTCTCCTGTAGTCTGAAGCTTTCAGCGTTTGGTTTCTGTCCCCAAAAGTATGCCTTTCTGGAAGGCTTTTTGTTTGCAAGCCAAGGGTGTTTTACAAGAGAAAATGGCTTCTTTTTTCAGAGGGTAGGTTCTCAACAAGGGCGATATTTCATGTGGAAAACTTTGAGGCCAAGAGATATAGTAGAGCCTTTGCCAGCTTCTTGCCTGGCAGGATGCACTGGAGTGTATCTGGTTTTTGAGCAACCAAAATAAAATCTGACCGAAGGGGGATGGGAGCCAAAGCAGTCATGTCAGAGTTGGTGGAAGACAGTTTTTTTCAAGGTAATTGATGACAATAAAAGATATTGTAGGAGAGTGTGTATTTATTTATGTTCTCTTCCACATGTCATTAGAAAATGTCTGAGATGTCTTAACGGAGTGCCAGTATCTTGTGACACTTTTCCTCCCTTGAAGAAACAGGTATAGAAGTGGTTGTGGGAAGAGTTTGCCAGATGGATTTGCAAGGCTTTATCTTATGTCTGGAGCTTGGTTACCGTTAATTCTTCTTTGGAATGGAGAACAGCTTCTCTCTGCAGTACTAAAGGGATGCTAAACGTGTTGTAATGTCCCTGAAACAAGTACAGCCTTGGATCTTGCCAAGGCTGTGTTGTGATTTGGGCGTATTTCCAAAACAATAGCATAACCATATTCCATGTTTTAAAATAGTTTTGAGAGTTTTTTTGCTGAGGTTTAACAGGTAATGCTCATTTGTTTGGAGTGTAAGAGAGACATTTTCTGCTGATTTAGATGGAGAATTTAAGTTGACTGTGATGATTCCAATTAAAATTTGGCTATGGTACCAGGCTGAAAATCACAGTGTTTAAAAAAATCCACAACTTATACTTATTTTTATGTTGTCCTAAGGAACTATAATGTTTAGGCTGAGGATTGTCTGTCCTGGTAACTACTGAATCTTGTTAGCCCAGTCATGTTTCATCTTGTCTAAAGAAGAAAAAGTGAGGTAAATTGAACAAAGCAGGTTTTGTTTGTGCAACAGAGACAGAAAAATGTGGGTTTGAGGCATTACTTTTGAACTGCTTGTAGTCATTGGTACTTTGATGAGAAATAGGTAGCAATTAGCATTGCTTTCAATTTCATTTTGTGCTACCTTCCGATATAATCAGTAGGAAAATACTTTTGTGATACATGTGTATAATATGTTCTTAGGTCCTGACAGTATTTCTGCTGTAAAAATCAGGAAGATGTATTTACCTTGTATTAAACCTAGAACAAGTCATGGAACTTCCGTTCAGGATTGTTCACGTGGTCACTGACGTTGCAAAGAATGAAGATTATCTCATAAGAGAGAAAAAATTGCAAGCTTCACAAAAATTAAAAGCAATGAAAAACAAACCCCTAAATTTTAGATAATGAAATTCTGTGCAAGAATGTGAGAGAATCAATCAGAAGCTGGAAGGAAAGGAATACTTAACATAAGAAACTGAAAGCATCATATGAAAAATGTACAACAGAACGATAACGGGGTAATTCCCTTAAGGAATGTTTGTCTTTCGTAGAAACACATGGAGTATTTGCTTGTTCCCAGAAGAAATGAATATACTTGCAAGATCTGTATTTATCAATTCTGCAGAACACAGTAAAGCCAAGACTTCTCTGCTCTGTGTCATGCCATGCCTTTTTGGTAGCATGATATTTGTTTTAATTAATTAGTAATGTGACTGAATGTTACACGTTTGAAAATGTTTCTTCTACAGGTGGATACTTAGTTCTCTGAGTTTGTTTCCAGAAATATTTTGTGAGAAAATTAATAGGCATATATTTGTTGACTTCAAGGTACATAAAAATTAGAGAGAGATTACTTTAGTAATATTAAATAGCACATGATACAGAACATAGTTAGTTATTACTGTCCTTTCCAACAAAGTTTGGAGATCTTCATACGTCGTGTTTTTACTCTTTATCAACTCCTTTAGAGACCCTGTATCAGGTTAGCCTGACCTGACAGATGGAGCCTGTAGAGAGCATTTTTTAGGAGCTGCTGGTACCAGTTCTGTGTTTGGAAAGGTGATGCAAAGTGTTCTTCATCTCTGGGCCAGTTACACTGTGGTTGTTGAGCTCCCATGCTTGAAACACGGGAACCTCAGGCTCATCTCCCTCGAGACCCTTAATTTCTTTAGAGCCAGAATTAATTTCTTTAGAACCAGAAGGTTTTGTGAAAGCACATGTCCTTTACTGTCCCTAGAGGGAGAGTAGAAATGTTTGGTTATTTTCTGCCCGGGTATGTTTGAGGCATGGGTGACTTTGATGCTGTATAATTCTGTCACCTCTTTAGAAAGAAAAAATCAAAGTCTTTTTAAACACATATTCTGCACGTGTATCTCAGTCACAAGACTATACTTGCAATATAATGTTATTTAACAAGAATATGTAGTTGGAAATGTTAGGAAATTCTTTTCATGCAATAGCATATGAGCATCTGATCCTAAATATTACTTCCTTTATTTTCTTCCAGTAGAATTTGGGGTCTTTGGGGGTGAAGAGACTGAAATGGATATATTTTTGGGACCTTAAAATGATTGCACAGTCAAAAGAAAGAAGTGTCTGCCTTCTTATATGATGGAAATCGCAACAAATTTCCAATTTATAAAGAAACATAAATAGCGTATAATTTCTGTTATTGTTCAAGTATATGGAATGCGTATAAATTTGGAAAGGGAACTAACAGCAATACGAACAGAGTGTTCAGCACCTTTGGTATCACTGTGGAAGAACAGATTCGGCGCGGATCAGCGGCAGAAACGGTAAGAACTGTAGCCGGGTGCTCAGTCAAGGCGGGTAGAGAGTTGCCTGTGCAAGGCAAAACCTCAAGAGAGGACCCCGGCAGGGCAACTCTCTCCAGAACCCCAGAAGCGGCAGCTGTCACGTGGGCCGACGCGTAGTAGGGGGGCGGTCCCGGAAGAAGCCGCGGGACATTTAAAACGTCTCCCTGGGAGCGCCAGCGACCGGAGCGCGGCGAACAGGGTCGCAGTAGAGGCAGTTTGCACGGCAGTTCGGGCAAGCAGCCACTCTCTGGCAGGTGGTTGGCTTTTCCCTCTCTCCTGCGGCAACGGTGACCAGGTGTGGCAAAATCTATCCAAACCGTGCCTGTGTTAAGGGATGCGGCCACCCAGATCCAGGACTGTAAGGAATGTTTCAGCCTGCTTGTGGTTCCTGAGGACCATCCAAAAAACACCTGTGTGAGGTGCGAACAGGTCCAAGATCTGCTCCTTATGATTGCAGATCTTAAGGATCAGGTAGAGAGGCTGCAGAGTATCCGTGAGAGTGAAAGGGAGATAGACTGGTGGAGTAGAACCCTCTGTCCTCCCAGTAATCCTCCCCAGGAGGCAGAGGAACGCCGTATTCCTCACCAACAGGATAAGGGGAGTGACCTGGTTGGTGAGGAGGACTGGGAGCAGGTCTGCTCTCGTGGGGGTTATAGACCTCCCTTTCAGATGCCACCTTTCCAGCTGCCCATACAGAACAGGTTTGGGGTACTGGAATTTGGTACTCAGGTGGAGGACAGTATTGCAAAGAACTCACCTTAGGAGGTTATTAACTTCGCTTTGCCTGTCAGACAGGTCAGAACATTGAGTAAAAAAAGAAAAGGAGGGTAGTTGTAGTGGGTGACTCCCTTCTGAAAAGGACGGAGGGCCCTATATGTAGACCAGATCCAACTCATAGGGAAGTCTGCTGCCTTCCCCAAGCCTGGGTAGGGGATATTGCTAAGAGACTCCTGGACCTAATTAAACCATCAGATTATTACCCGCTTCTGGTGGTCCAGGCTGGCGGTGATGAGCTAGCTAAAAGAGGGTCAAGGGTCGTTAAAAAGGAATTCCAGGAGCTGGGTGGGTCAATGGATAGGGCAGGAGAACAGGTGGTGTTCTGCTCGGTTCCTCTAGTGGCAGAGATGTGTACCGAAAGGAATAAGAGAATCCACGCTCTTAATAAATGGCTTAGGGGCTGGTGCCAGGAAAGGAATTTTGGGTTCTGTGATCTTGGAGAAACCTTTACGGGACCTGGCCTGCTTGACCCAGATGGGTCTCGTCTAACTCCAAAGGGTAAGAGGATTCTAGCCCAGGAGCTGGCAGGGCTTGTAGAGAGGGCTTTAAAATAGGTATGAAGGGGGAGGGGGGAGTAACTAGGCTTACCAAAGATGTTGCTGTTGAGGATGAGCCATCTCAAAGGGTGTCGTCAGTAACCCAACTGAAGTGCATGTACACAAACGCACGCAGTATGGGGAACAAAACAGGAGGAGCTGGAAGTCCTGGTTCAGCGGGAGAGCTATGACATAGTTGCTATCACGGAAAGGTGGTGGAATGACTCTCATAACTGGAGTGCTGCCATGGAAGGCTACAGGCTCTTCAGGAGAGACAGGCGTGAGAGGAGGGGTGGAGGGGTAGCCCTCTATACTAAGGAAACCGTGGATGCCGTTGAAGTTGAGATCGGTGAGGAGCAGACTGAGTACCTATGGGTAAGGGTCAGGGGGCAGTCAAGTCTGACCTCCTGGTTGGAGTATGTTATAGACTGCCTGACCAGGAGGAGGATTTGGATCTTCTATAGTTTAAACAGCTGGAGGCTGCCTCTAGATCGGCTGCCCTTGTTCTTTTAGGAGACTTTAATCTTCCGGATATCTGCTGGGATCTTAAACACTGCTGAGAGGAGCCAGTCCAGGAGTTTCTTAGAGTGTATTGAGGACTGCTTTCTGTCGCAGCTGGTGAGTGAGCCTACCAGGGGTGAGGCTCTCCTTGACCTGCTGTTTACAAATAAAGAAGGGCTGGTGGGTGATGTCGTTGTCAGAGGCTGTCTGGGGTGTAGTGATCATGAGATAATTGAGTTTTCTGTAAACAATGTAACAAGAAAAGCCAGGAACAGGATATTGATGCTGGACTTTTGGCGGGCAGATTTTGGATTATTTAAGGAACTAGTCAGGAAAGTACCCTGGGAAATAGTTCTTAGTGGCAAGGGGGTCCAGGAAGGCTGGATGCACTTCAAGAATGAAATCTTGAAGGTGCAGGAGTGGGCTGTCCCCATGTGTTGTAAGAAGAGTCATAGGGGCAGACGGCCAGCCTGGAAGAGTAAGGAGCTTCTGAAGGAGCTAAGTAAGAAAAGGAGGATGTATCGCCTTTGGAAAGAAGGGGACGTAAGCCAGGTCATATTCAAAGATGTTAAGTCGTGTAGAAAATAATCAGGGAAGCAAAATTTGCGATTGCTGCTCTGGGCTGGGCTGGGCAATGGTAATTGGGTGGTGAGCAATTGCATTGTGCATTGTTTTGTATATTGTTTTGTGCCATGGTTTAGATGATGGTGTTAGTGTTGGTGTTAGTGTTGGGATATAGGTTGGACTCGATGATCTCAGAGGTCCTTTCCAACCTTAGGAGACTGTGATACTGTGATATTCTTTTATTATCATTACTATTATCATTCTCTCTTCCTTTACCATCCTATTAAACTGTCTCCACGTCAATCCATGAGTTTTACTTTTTTCCCATTTTCCTTCCTATCCCAGTGTGCAAGGGAGAGTTGCTGAGTGAGAGTCTGCATGGTACTAAGTTGCTGGTTGGGGTTAAACCACAGTGTAGGTTTTCTTTATATCTGGTATGTAAATGTTAACTTTTTGAAAAAGTTGTTTGTGCTTAAAGCAGAATAATGAGAAGTGCAGGTATGGAGAGCTCTTGCTTGAACGAAGAGGAAAATAAAGTGAACGATAACAAGTATTTGAAGTATTTACAGTTGGGATGATTGAATAATTTAGAAGGGCTATGTTTGAAGGAGGAGTGTAAGTGACATGCAGTTACATTTCCATTCCAAAACAAGTCTTCACAGGATTTTCGATTCATTTATGTTCAACTGCTACAGTGGTATCCTTGGAGAGCAATTTTGTTGATTCCTGGAATGTCTGCTGTTTGTTGAAAAGATGGCTTTTGATTTTTATGAATGTGAGACTACCACATGTAATATTTTATGACGGCTGCAATGGCATCTCTTATTTGCAGGTGGGCACTTTGCGTTATACAGGGACTATACATACTTGATAATAACACTATCCAGATCGCACAACAATCATACAGAACATTTTTTTCTTTACTTCTGTTTATCTTTTTGGGATTTTTTTGTATTTTAATAGCTAATAAAAGTAGTTTCCAATTATTAGAATATTGAATATATTTTACTGAGTTACCCCGTCTACTGTTTATAAAAGTTTATTCAGTGCTTCACTGTAACTGAGGGTTGGTAAGTGTTCATATAACCAAATGTTATGGGAATATGTTAAAACATTTTTCCTTTCATAACACAAAAGAACTGATCAAAAGAACATAAAACGAGGAACTGAAGAATCATAAAGAATCATTCATAGGAAATGTTATTAACCATCCCCTTTTATGGTCTCGAAGCTTTTGAAATATATTTAAATTTCTTACTTGGATTCAAGTGAATACATGTGCTGCTTTTTTGTGAACTGTTTATTCCTTTATTCTACTAGAACTATTTTGTTTTAATTTTGAAAATTATCAGTTTTGTATCTGTTGTTTTTTCTAGAAAAAAATGAGAGACAAGGTAGAAGAAAGCAGGAAGACTTTACATCTATTTATATGAGGACCCTAATGTAGTTTAAAAAGTCAGGCGAGTTAGACATAGAATTTGTTTTTGAAGTAAAATGTTAACTTTGTAAAGCAGACATTATTTTCATATCATAAACGTGCAAAAATAGCAAAAAAAATTATATAACATTTACCTCGTAATATATAAAAATATTTCAGACAGGACCTTTAGGTCGTAGAAATGGGAAGATTTCTGTTTACTTTTCTAAAATAGGGCTGAATGCAAATGTCTGCTAAATAACTATCTCTTGCAGCTCAGGTTCATTATTTGGCATGGAGGATTAGATTCTTTTCCATCTAAATACTTGTGTTGACTTCAGTGGGACTACAGACATGGAATTCCAGTTTTGTAAGTGGGGCCGCGTATGCATAGTCAGTGGAACTACCATCATACTTTGCATCAAAGTGTGTTAGCTGATACGCAAGTTTGAGTTTGAGATTCAGTCAATCTTTAACTTAACAAATTTTCCAGTGTCTTTGATACATGGTAACCCAAATATTCCCAGCTAATGTCAGTGGTTTTCTTCCTTCCCCAAAATTGCACTAGAGGGCAGTGAAAACATCTTCGGTGCATACCAGCCTTCCTGGAACATCTGTTTGTCTTGCTTAGTTTGTGCAGCCCTCTTTAGCAACCATCTGGGAACCAGTTTTCAGAGTATATAGTTCTATGTAAAGATTTTGACTGATTTTAATCAGCAGCATGGAATTCATTGTGGCGAGCACGTGTGTGTTCTCTTATGGTGAAACACAAAGTCTCAAGGATCAGAGTTGGTCATGGTGGCCCTTTTACAGTACAGTACAATATTACATACAGTAATAATAAGTATGAATGCAGGCGATAAATCCTGGAGAGCTATAGAAATTAGGAATTGAGCTTTTTTTTTGTATGTGTGACCAAAATTTTTGTTGTGGAAAAAACAGTTTGAAGAGTTAAAATATTAAATTAATTCAGATACTATCTGGAATGAAAACAGAGGCTAGAGTGCGCACTAATTTGTGAATGATTTGCATGGAGATGCAGGAAAGTTTGACTTATTTTTTTTAAATCGAGCATTTCTCAAATATCAAAATATAGGTATTATTTCCCTATCACTTGCTGTGTGGTGTGTTTTTGTAGAATAATTCAGGTGTCAGAAAGAGCTGAGGACCTTTATGAAGAGTTGCAAGGTTGTATGAATTATGAAAATTTCTATGTTAGTGTCTGCCTCTACTAGTTTACGTGAATTAACTGTTCTCTATCATGTACTAGAGGCAAATCAAAGGATGTAGTACTCTTTTAATTTAAAGAGAGAAGCAAAATTTTTAAGTATTTATTTGGTGAATGTATAACCTTTCCTTTTTTTCCCTCCTTATAAAAAATGGAATTGTCAACTTTAGAAGATTATTTGGAGAATGGAGAAGTTACCTAGGATTTATGCAGCAGATTAGACCTTTAAAATAGTTTGAAAATAGAGCTGAATTTTTAACACAGGCTTCCCATGTCCATTTTCTTTTTCTTTTATTCAATTTATTAAACAAAGTATGAAAGATCTTTTTGATTGAGTTTGACCATGTAGCTTTTGTATATTGAAGTACTTCATTCTTTTGACCTTTCCTGGTATAGGAGGGAAAACCTGTCCTGTGACCAAAACGTAGGCGGTTTCTGTGATACCAAGTATGAATGTAATGTGGTGTGTGTGATTTTATACTGAACAGCTGTGAAGTGGATCGGGCCCACAGACTGCATCTTATCCGATGCTGTATTAGAAAACAGCCAGGGGCCACAACGGCCTTGTTTTCCAAGTTTAACCAGGGGACTAAGAGTTACTGACTATGTTGACTGTTTACCTGTTGGGTCTTGTGAAAACAATGATGATGCTAAATCTCTGGCATTGCAGAGCAAACAAAATATTGTAGCAGGGCAAATGCTAGTACAGTGAAAAGGGGTCTATGAGTAGTACACTTCTGCTGCTGTGTTCTGTGATGCAGCATTTTCTCATTAGTAGAAGCTGGGAACTGAAAGCCTCCTTGACTCCTCAGTGTGCAGCTGTCCTGGTTCATACATGTTTTGAAATACCTGAAATGAAAGTTATAAAAGACTTGAGTTTCCTTGGAATGTGCAGAAATTCCATGAGGATTTGGATGTTGATCATTGTCTCCAAAAGACAGCTACCAAAAATGGGTGATGTATTTCCTGCATGTTATTGAGCTTTCGTGTCTGGGACTAGTTTAAAGTGTGCTTTTATATTTACTACAAGTTGAGTAAATATTTTGCTTGTAGATATTGCATTTGTGCTACATACATGCAGACACATAGCAAATTTTGTAAAAACACTGGGTTGATGGGTCTGAAAGATCTGAATTAGGAGTAAAAGATAAGATTTAACTCAAACAATAAACTGTAAATGTGGTGGCTCATGCAGAGGGTTCAATTGAAAGGGCAAATCATGTCAGCATTAGATTTTAACATGAATTTGCAATTCTTTGGAGGAGATGAACTCTAATTCTTCATGGTGGGAGTATTCTAAGCAGAAGGAGATGAATTCTTAAACTTTTGAACTATGTTTGAATCAAAACAATTGTGTCAGTTGAAAAAATTTTTTAGTATTTGGAATTAGAGTGCACAATTTTCAAAATAGAATCAGTGTTTTAGTTAAGATGTAATGTAGCATAGTGCTTTATATAACAAGAACTTGTGAGGTTTCATGTAAAATATAAAGTGGAGTGAAAAGAATCATAGCTCGTAGAATAATTATTGTTTCTCTCTCAAGTTGGTTATCTTACAAGTTTCTTGCGTCAGCTGGGTTTATAGAGATTTATCTGCCTTTTTTTTTTTTCCCAACCTGTTAGTTGGGGTGCCTTGGAACATACTGTTTTTTGGAAAGAAAGTAAACTTACGTATCACCACTATAACTACATCTGTAGGGATCAGCTGGCTTTCTGTGCCATCAGATTTGTAACCTTTTTCAGTGCAAATAGTGAATGTTGTTTGCAGAGCAAATGTCATGACACAACCCTTCTTGTTTTCTTGAATATAAGAATAAACCTATTTCTCAGCCACATTCCTTCTTTAAGTACATTAATTGTATTTCTACCTTTTCTTTTGAGTTCGAGAAATAACAGAAATGGAAATTCAAAAGAAAAAATAACTAACTCAATCATCCTCAGTGTCCACAAATTCCTTATACCTATTTTAGAGGAACACTGTGACACAGAGATTTGAATCATTTTAGAGATGATTTCTGCTTGTTCTTCAGTTTTAGGTCTCGGTCTTTGTGAGCATTCTATGCCTGAAGGCTTTAAAAAAAATGGGTTTTTACTCCATTAATTTTCTAATGAAAAATATTAAAATTCTGGAGAAAATGTAAACTGTCATGTGCTAGTTGCTTTTTTATATCACTTTATGTGTTTTCTTCATGTATTTAATTTTCCTCAAGTTTTTCGTCCCTCATTAGGTGACATACGTGGGTATGCAGGCACAGAAAGTAACAAGTTGGGTCACATAGAAGCGTGTGGTAATTTTGGGACTAACTTGTGTGGATAGAAGTGTGTGTATCATCCAAAATTACGTCCTAGAAATAATGATGCCAGAATAAACATCACAGTATGTCTCGATAGAAAATAGTTTAAAAATTCTCACGTGGATCTACTTTGTGCCCAGGCTTTAGTATCTTGTTATAATGACTTCATTTGCTTTAACTTGGAATTTATTACTTTTCTTTTCACAGTGTCCTTCAAAGATGTTCTTCTATTCTAAGATTAAATGCTGCCTTATCTAGCAGTCTCTTTGGTAAGGGCAGCCACTTGATTTGAGGCTTTTTTTTTTTACTCTGATACAGACCTGTAAAGTGTCGTATTTGATACTTCTTCTTAAGGTTTCTTGTAGGGGTCAGGCATCCTGTTGATATTCTGTGTATAGCTTGCTGCCTGTATGCCTATCTCTGGTAACTCCGTGTCATATTTGTCTCCTTTCTGAAAAGTAATCTCGGAAAATGAGGTTTTTAAAGTATGAAGTGTTTATACTGTAATAGTGCAAGTGTATAAGCAAGAATAATAAAGGAAGTTTCTGCATTTAACAGCTGCAATTTTAAGGACAGATCCTTTCAATTATCTCTAAATAAATGGTATAAATAGTACCAGTGTTAGTCGAGTTGCTGTCCATAAAATATTTTTCTTAGGAAAGGCAATTATGTGGCATTGTATAGACACTGAATATACGAGAAGGCCCAATGGTAGTTTTCTGTGATTTCCTGAAGTCCTGTACTCCAAATAAAAGGCTGCCATCAGTGTTTGAATGCAGAATGAGCAGTAGTCAACTAACTCACTGCATTTTCAGCCCAATATTAGCTCCCCAGAGTAAGATGAATGTCACTAAATCTAAATTAGCTATAACTATGCTATTTATAATGCTATTTTAAATGAGCATCTGCCCAAATCGCATGATAGTTATGAAAACTAGTTCTATGCTGTCAAAAAGTAATAGTTATCAGCTGTAGTTCAGTTCAGTGTGGTTAAATGCAATTTGCATTGTTATCTCTTGGGATTTGTCTCATAGTGTAGGACCGAACAGAAGCTGCAAGCCTGTCTGACACTTTTAAAAGTAACTTCATGGTGGACTCTGCAACCAACTCTGAGTTAGTGTTACACAAATAAGAATCAGTAATATTAGAAAACAGTGGTGCAGAAAGTCAGTAGGGTAAGAAGAGAATGTGGATCCTCTGCTGCTTGTGAGGGAGAGAAGTGTCAGAAGAAAGGTTAGTGTTGTAAGTATTACTCTGAAGAATTATGGAGAGAACAAAACAGTGAAAATGTGGGGTTGTAGAGATTCATGTTTCCTACTGGTAGTTTTGTATGTATCAAACCTACTTGCTTTCTAAGTATCATAAGATTTTTTTTCTGGATCCAGCCCTGGCACTTCCTGTTTGTTTGCCTTTTTGGAATAGTGGTTATAATTTTTCTTTGGAGCCTTTAAGCCTGATTTATATGTAGGCGAGAAAGTATATTTAAGCTATTTTTTCTCTGATAGTCGCATAACGACTAATTTAACTGGCTCACTTTCAGAACTAAATTGAGCAGGAAAGCTTCCTCATGACTGGTTTTGGTCCAAACCTGTTTGTACATGTTGCAGTTTTTGCAGATAAAAAAGTTAAACCAGGAGTGACTGAGGCACAGGTAGTCTGAAAGAAAGATTATGAGTAGTTTTTGTCTTTTTTCTTAGGAAATGTGTCTTGTAAGACAGGAGCTGACATGAGAATCCAAACGTTTAGATGTGAAGAATGTTTGTGTTTGAAATAAGATCAATAAGTAATATTTAATTTTAAATTTAATTTTAATTTTTAAAGTAATCTTTGGTCTGTAACCACTGATCTCTCACCAAAGAAAACAACCCAGTTTTACATTTTATAGTTTTTTGAAAACACTACTTGGCAGCCCTTGATAATCCACTGCCTGACTTTGCTCTATGCCATTATTTTTGATGAAAAGGCATGGAAGAGAAACTCTGAGGGACACTGACAAAAATCTCTCAGCTTGGCACTTTTACAATGAGAATGGCTTTACCGTGTAAATGCTCCGCTTAACACACCATACCTTGTAGTTACAAGTTCTGAGGAGGTCATCTCAGATCTTTTATCCTTCGGGGTAGGTGTGTTAAATTGCATGCTTATGGATTGAGTTCTTTAAGTGCTAGCTTGTAAACAAGCCTATCACTTGAACAGTAATTAGAATGTCAGAGCAAATATCTAAGCTTATGAAAAATTCCGGTGTCTTAGCCAGAACTCCCCCACTCTGTTTACTGTGCAAAATTTTGACAGTGTGGTATGTATCTACCCTGTGCCTGTCAATATTAATAGATGCTTCTAAGCTCTTGATACCCACAACCAACTGCAAAACTCTATTTATATACATTTAGTCTCCCTTGCTAGCTTGTCCTCTCCTCTGTGTTCCACACTACTGGAACTATTCAGTACCATAGTGACCCTTAGGATTTGAGAATACATAAATAGCTTATGGTTTGTCAGGCACGTTTGTGTCAAATTGATAACTATTGTTTTAAAAGCATTTTTTTGTTTCTGTGTTACAGTGAAATTCCAAGGGCAAGTGATTCACGGGTAGGAACAGGTTACCATCAGAGTCATGGTTTTCCTTTTAATAGATTGCCCTTTACAGTGGTTTCTGAAAGAATTGGTTTATGAGGGGAGACTTAAATAAAGTGTCCCAGGAGGACTTTCTCCCTGATCAGGATCTCGTGAGAGGAACCTGTCAGACAAGAGGAAGCCATTGTTGTATGTGCATTTTTGCTATGCCAGACTCGATATTACCTGCAGTAGCCAGATGAAGTGAGCATCGAGAGTATCTGAATGCATGATACAGAAGGCATGGCAAACGTAAAATACAAGGATGTAAAGAAAAGTGCCTTTAAGTGATTTACGGTTTGCTCTTCATCTGTGAACAGAATAGTGACATTGAAAAACTCAAGGCAGAACCATTTGTTTTGCAAGCTTGTCTTCTGTCCATTTTGTGTGACTCACAAGATGTGAAATGCACATTGTTAAAAGGCCTGGAAAAAGGTCAAGCCCACGACAGTGGTAGGTGCTATGTGAGATAGCATTAGTTTCAGAGCTAACTCATATCACTTCACGGATCGCATATCTAAGATGGATGTCAAAGACAAGCTTAATGTGAAGAATTCAGGCCTACAGAACAAATTCGAGAAATGGGAGTTAAATTCTGCCCACGCCCAGCAAGCTGTGCAAAACTGAGAGTCCTTATTTTGGCCTCCTTGTTAGTTGTCTGGAAAAGATCCATCCCAGGGAATGTGAGCAAATCTGAGCAAAAATTCCTGGACTGTGTTTGATTCAGATTATTTTATGGGTTGTGCATTCCTTCCCACCACTTCAGCTTTTCCTGCGGAAAGCCAGTGAGTGTTTATAATTTCTCTGCTTCTCTCACGCTCATTTTTGGCTTATTTTGTACTTTCATTTCTCAGTTGATAGAATAGCAAGATGGACTTGCATTTAAGCACTTGCTTGTAACAGGGGAGGAATTGCTTGAGGGTGTTTTTAGCTTGTGTATTTATGGAGACAGTAGTTATGGAATTGTGCAAGCTCTGGTAACTTCACCAATCAGTCAACCAGGAGATACGAAGTACCACAGATCTATTTTCTCAAGAATTGCAGGATTTCACTTCTAATATGAGCATTATACACAGAACTGGGTTTTTTAATGTGTTTATTTGTATGTTTTTAACTTTATTTTGTAAATGGGCTTGTAAGGCACTTAGAGTGCCTCAAAATATGACATTTCTGAGGGATGGGACGCCACTTAGCAGGACCTGGACAGGCTCCCTAAGTGGGCCTACGTGAACCTCATGAGGTTCAAGAAGGCCAAGAGCAAAGTCGTGCACTTGGGTTTGGACAAACCTCAGTATCAACACAGGATGGGGGTTGAAGGGATTGAGAGCAGCCCTGCGGAAAAGGTCTTGGGTATATTGGTGGATGAAAAGCTGAACATGAGCCAGCAATGTGCTCTTGCAGGTCAGAAGGCCAAACGGTATCCAGGGTGGCATCGAAAGATGTGTGGCCAGCAGGTCAAGCGAGGTGATTCTGCTCCTCTGCTGTGCTCTGGTGAGAGCCTACCTGGAGTACTGTGTCCAGATCTGGAGTCCTCAGCACAGGAAGGACACAGACCTGTTGGAGCAGGTCCAGAACAGGGCCACAAGATAATCAGAGAGACAGAACTCCTCTCCTACGAGGACAGGCTGAGAGAGCTGGTGCTGTTTAGCCTAGAGAAGAGAAGGCTCCAGGGAGACCTTATTGTGCCTATAGTGTCCAGGGAGACCTTATTCAGTGCTTAAAGGAGGCCTATAGGAAGGATGGGAACAGACTTTTTAACAGAGATTGTAGCAATAGGACAAGGGCTAATGGTTTTATAGTAAAAGAGAATGGATTCAGGCTAGGTTTAAGGAAGAAAGTTGTTTTTCAATAAGGATCATGAAACACTGGCACAGGTTACCCGGAGAGGTGATAGGTGCCCCATCCCTGGAAACGCTGAAGGCCAGGTTGGATGGTGTCCAGTGAAAGGTCTCCCTGCCCATGGCAGGGGCTTTGGAACTGAGTGATCTTAAAGGTGTCTTCCAACCGAAACTGTTCTATAATTCTATGTTAATAACAGGCATTAATAACGACTTCTGACTTGGTAGAATCTGAGCAGCTGAAATGCATGAACCTTCAATACTTATTACTGTATCATTGCAGCATACCTGCAAGATGAGACATTTTATCCCATTTAAGACATGATACTTAGGCACACAAGCAGTTGTCCTACTGAAAATCTCCCAGCAGATAGGCAGTAGGCATGTGGTCTGAAATCTGAAATACCTTGTATCTATGGTCTGTGCTGTTCTTCCCTGAATACAAAAGGAAATAATTGTAGAGCATCATCTGAACATCCAAAATTGTTGTCTTTGTACTATGTAAGTGTGAGTTAAAAATATATTGCTGTCTGTTGTGACCAATTTGAAGATGCCTGTTTCTATTAATCCATCTAAGGTAGATTAACAGAGTTATTAGGTACGTGATTAATAGTGACTTAATTTGACTCATTATCCAAACCTAAATTTTAGATTGTAAAAAGAAGATGACTTTTCTGGTCACTCGAGTAATCTTTGTATAAAATGGAGTATCAGCAGCATCTCCTTGTGAAGAATATGAAGAAGCCTATTGAATAATTTAAGGATAGGTCTCAATGGATGTATCTAATAGTCCACATTTTCTAACATGCAGTAAAAGAAGTACATGAGGTCTTAAGTCAATGTCCATAAAGCATCTCAATAAGGTAGAATGGTCTTAAATTTTTGCCTTCTTTCTCTGTGCACGTAGCAAAAATTTGGTTTACTGGTTAGGCAATGGATCTTTATTTTAGCTTTTGTAAAGTGAAAGTAATGCTTGTGTATGATTTTATAGCTCAGGCTTCCTGAGGAATTGCTATATTAAGTGTTTAATTTGACATGTGGGCATCATTCCACTGGAAAATGTGTTGGGGTCTTTACTCTGTTCCTGTATAATTCACAAATGAGGAGCACTGAATAATAGTTATTTAAATGCTGTGTAGAAATCAGTGGCTCTCTGTTTAGTTGCTGTCTTGTCACATTTGATTGTAATCATTTAGAATGTTCAGACTACGTTATGTATATAGAAGTCACTATTTTTGGTCTGGCGTGCTGAGGCACCACAACATTTATACGTACTTTAGTAAGATGTATCGTCTAAATACATAGAAGATAAGCATGGTTTATAATTCGTGGGCAGAGCTTTTAAAAATGATGTGGTTTATGATTGAAAATAAAACCAAGATATTCTCACTGCCTGTGGCTTTTTTAACCTAGTGATAATATTTGCTCCAAACATTTTTAAAACTATTTGCGGTGTCATTGGGTATTACAATATAAGATACATCATCTGGTTGAAATCCTAGAATTATAGAATCATTCAGGTTTGAAAAGACCTTTAAGATTGTCAAGAGCAATGAACTACCCTCTTCTCAGATGTGTTAGTTAAAGGAATATACCTGAGTGAAGCATGGAGAAAGGTGTGTTTCTTCCAAGCGTGGACCTCACGTATGTACAATAGAAATGTATCTTTTCCTCTTTCCAGATGCATAGTTAAAGTCACTTAGCAATTTATTCTCATGTCACATTACGTAAAATTGTGCTGCTTTAAGACAGCTTAAATGCAATTTATGGGTGGCATGGGAGAATTAGTAATCGAAATAGTAATAGAACTGGAACCAGCTGTGGGAGCTAGATAGGAAATTGTCCTTCCTTCCTGCAGTAACTTAGACATGCTGTAATTTTTAACCCACCCCCCCACACCTTCACCCTGTAGTTGTAGATCATCTTTGCATGACTAGCTGATAGCTCGTCCCCCAGTTTTAATTCCGTATCCTAATTGATTAGTAGGTTTGTGAACAACCTGCGTATTTGTCACTAAGCGGGATGCAATGCATAAATTTGCGTGTCTTGAGATCCTGGAGTAAACATTTGGATGAACGCATTTTGCAATCACAATTGGAGAACTGTTGAAAAGTATAGTCTGTGGACGGCTCTCTCTCGAGAGACGTGATTGTTCAGTTTTGCTGACTGTAGCGTGTTTGCTAAGAGTAACAGGATCCCTGAGGAATTTGAAGAACTTCACCAACTGAATTGCTGAATAAAACCTTGTAGCATATTCCTCATGATAGGTATTATTTATTCAGATTTTTCAGATGAGGAAATTGGGGCATGCAGAAATGAAATAAACTCCTCAAAGTCGAAGGTCAAGGCTTGGTCTACACCAATGGTGTATTGTTTTAATTTTGGTCACTAGAACACGTATAGTTTTAAAGAGATGGCTCATTAATGAAGTTGCTGTTGTACTGGTGTAGAGGTTCTTACTCATTTCACCTTGATGCTTATGGAATTCTATGCTAACATGATCACCAGAAGTCTTAAAGTGAACATTACCCTTTTTTGAGAAGAGGAAAAACTTATTTTCTTTCAATCTTAGTAATCTCTCTGTCTGTTTTAGACAGCAGTACCAAATGTTGAATTTCATTGGTTGCGTTGGCTTTTACGTTTTGATGAGTCCGAAACTTAAATTTAAAGTGTAGTGCTGCAGATGGACTTAATTCCGCTGCTTACAAAACTTGCAAAAGAAACATTATTATCCTACAGCGTATATATTTTTTTAATGTACTTCCATAGAAGAATTCCATTTTAAGACAGAAGTGAAATCTGGAGAACAATAAAACTATTTTAATAACTGAAAAACACCTGAAAGTGGTTTAATTATTAAAAGGTGGGATACTGTTTCTGGAATTCTTAGTGTAACCTGGGTTTGTGGTTTGTCTTGGTGAGTCAAGTGAAAGAACTTCATGCGTTTTTTTTTTCCTAAAGTTTGCCAAAAGGTGATAATGATAAAGTGCCTGTATTGTTTAGATAAAGGATTTTTTAGTGCAAGTCTGAAGGTAAATAATAAAGTGAACTGGCTAGCAAGCTGAAAAATATTGCACGTTAATGAAAACTATGTTCAATCCAGTCCTGCATCGTATGTTGTGTTCTTTGATTCTTTTATGTGTGTCTTTTCCAGGGTATATTCCCTGGGGTAGAAATTCCACGTAGTAGAGAAATTCAAGCTGGATGTGAAATACGTGAATGTGTAACTGAGGCCTGTTTGCATCTGAACTGAACGTTTGGCAATTAAACTCCAAAGAGCTGGAAGTTCACAATTATTTGTCCCTTCTGATTTCAGAATTAAGCTATTCTTTGGTTACTGGCCAGGCTGAGCAGAGTTTTCCGAACAAAGATGTTAGTTACGTGTTTGCTTTGTTTCTTCTCGTGGTCAGCTGGTCTGTGGTTGTGTGCGCTGTTTTAGTCTTTTGAAGCAAGTAGCAATATTTATTTATGTCAAAACGAAGTACTCTGTTTGGCTGTAAAGAATGATCAATACAGAATATGTTGGAGTGAAAATGCTAGTGATCGTTTTTCATTCTTAACATGGTTAGTAGTAATTTTATGTATCTTATTGCTGTAACACAGGTGGTTTTGGTGGTATATGGTGGCTGTGTGTAGTGTTTTAGCAAATACAGAGTATTTGTTTTTAAAGGCAAAGATGAAGTAAGTAGGTGGTTATGTGAGCAGAATGTAACGTATCTGAAGTATCACCAGAACACTCAGCTTAGGTAAACTGGTCTCCCAGAAACTGCCAGGGAAACTTGAACAACTCCAGGCAATTTTAGATTTGAATCAGTTTTATCAGTGATTACAACTTACTTTAGAAGAGGCTCAAGAGAGTTTCTCTGGTACGGGTTGTGAGAACAATTCCCAGGTCATAAATATTAATATAGACTATGACTTCATAAATCAAAGGCTTATTATAAATTTAGAAGTTATCTGAATGAGACTATAGAATCTTGGTGAAAAATAGTAACCTTCTGAAATCTGTGTAAAACTGTCTCCCAGGAGACAGATCAGGCAACCTTTTTGTTGTAATTGGGAAGCATGATGTTTATATCTAAAAAGATATTTGCAAACCATGCTGAGTCTCTTAATTGCAGTACCTTTTCTAAATTATTAAGCCATTGGAGGCTTTTCAGAAGGGGAAAAGCGAGTAAGTGGCATGAAAGGGAAGAGGACGTTTACTTCATGTTACCTGTTGTGTCTGGGAGCAGACACTGAATTACCATTTGACCCATCATCTAATAAAATACGTAGTATCTGACCTATAACAACATTACAAATTTATTATTTTTAGGCAGTTGTGTATTGGAATGAAGATTTAATCAAAGGTCTTTTCCCTTGCTGGTTAAACCTGACAAAACACTCTGATTCAGGTCATAAGAAAGAATTTAATGAGACTGTGAATTAGATCATGTTGAGAGAAGCTAGCCATAGTTACCATGTCCATATTGAATAAAGAAATATACTTCCTGTAGGCGTTCAAAAGGGTGTTGATCTACTGAAGCACCTCCTTAATTCTTGAATGCGCCCTAGAGTAACGTTTTTTAGCTCACTGAAGAAAAGAG
The DNA here is from genome assembly GCA_033558185.1 of Dromococcyx pavoninus. Taxonomy (NCBI): domain Eukaryota; kingdom Metazoa; phylum Chordata; class Aves; order Cuculiformes; family Neomorphidae; genus Dromococcyx; species Dromococcyx pavoninus. The sequence continues at coordinate 645,759 of JAUMJL010000102.1, read as the reverse complement.
TAACTTCCCCTTAGTCTTTCTGTACTTGAAATTCAAGACCTAAGTTCTGTTCCGGTTTGAGTGTCACCTTAGTTAAGGGACAATTCAGTGAGATAGCATTTTATAGGCCCTTGCAATGTTCTTGTTAATTTTGAAGGTTTTCTGCATTTGTCATGAAGTTACGAATTATCTACGTTTTTCCATGAGTAATAGATATTGTGGGTGTTTCGTGGGAATACCAGCCAAGATGATTCATACCAGTGTTTGCATGTATCCTCCCTTTTTCCATAATATTTTGCTTTATTTTTTTCAGGCCAAAATTTTAGATACTATACACACAAGCCTTGATTAATCCAACCTAGTCAAGGCACCTATGTTTGCAGTTTAGTTGCCTTGCACTCCCTGAATATTTCATGAAGAGGAGAGATCTCCAAATGATTCAGTTTTTGTATACGCCAGTTCTTCTGGAGTTGTCTGTCTCTTTTCTGTATGAAGTCTGAAGTACGTGTTTTCCATGTTTAGGTGCATCACATTCGTAAACTCTGGTATATGAATCTGGGCCAAATTAAATTTAATTACGTACAAGTTTGCATCAGAACACATATGTCAACTCTTAACACCTAAAAGAGTGGAAATTAAACGTTGTTGAAATGTCCTTTCACATCTGAATGCTTCCTTCTGCATGCAAGTTTCTGGAGAATGCAATCCTATAAACACAAAACTGTTTCTATTTTTCTGTTGCTGTATAACAGCATCTTGCTCATCTCTCACATTGTGTTTTTTTGTGCTATGTCTTTCTCTTGAGTGTACTCTTGTGCAAATTAGTGTACATCATAGACATTTATTTTCAGTTGAAGTTATAGAGGAAAATAAGGAAAAATTGTGACTCAGAAAACCTCGCCATGTTACAAATAATATGATTTTAGTCAGTGCATGAAGAGTAACTTGTGGAACAAAACATGAATATCAGTGTGTGATTATTTGCTAAATTAGTTCAAAAAAGAACAGAAAAAATCCGTTTAAATACTTATTACTATCTTCAGCTTTCACTTCTGTCATTGAAAATTCAGCTGGATATCAAACATCAAGTGTTTTTCTAGTTCGAAAAGAAGGATAAGGCATGTTTTCTTACAGATCTGTGAAATAGTGTCCGCCACACTCTTCTAATAGTGTTTCAGACTCAATATTGAACGGTGGAGCAAGATTGTAGTCTCTCTGTTTGTCATCCCTAGAATAATCTCTTGATTTGAATTCCTTGCATGAGAGTTGTGTGTTATCAAAGTTGGATGTGAGGTTGAAAGGAAAAACTGCATAATTCTGGCTCTCAACTTAACTGCAGTACGTGAACGCTGTGCATGTGTTCACCGATGAAGCCTGATGGACTTCTGTAACTTCTTTGTCCTGAGAAGAGAGCATTTGGGTTGGTTTTTTAGGTGGTGTTTCAGAGAGAATACTTGGACCTGTAAACAGAACACATTTGATACAGAAATTAGCAAGCAACAACAAGCATGAATTACTTTTCTGTTGTAAATTCTAAAATAAAAACAGTTTAAAACCTTCCGCTATAGGTATTAGCATATCATTGTGCCTGGATACTGCAGCAACTGGAAGGGATTTTTGTGATGCTGTTCTAACAGTTTATCTGCACAATTCGGTGGTTTTCTGTGGTATTTCATCTGTCTGAACTGAAGAGCTGGTGGTGTTGGACCTGTCCGCTTTGAGAATTGACATGTGAGAAATCCCATCCTGTCTGTTGTGATTGTTGTTCAGTTCTTTGCCCATTTTTCTTAAAATCTCTTAAGAATATTTTCTTTCAATATATATGCAATTTACAGTACAAACATTTTTATTAGAAGAAATTACATTTCCCTTTTTTCTAACTACTGCTGTCATGCTTGATTACTCCTTTTTAATCATGCTTGTTTGAACTCTTTGCTGGAGAAGAATGGAAGATAAGGAAAATTGTTACTGCCTGGTTGCAAGGAAGATTTCAGCACTGTCAGTCTGTACGCTGGAACGTAGAATAAGAATCGTTCAAAGACACTCACACTTTCCTGCTCCCCCCAAACTCCACCCCCACAATGTGGTTTTTGTTTTCCATGCAATAGAGTCATTTTGGAGGAGATGAGACGAGGCTTTAAAAAGCTTTAAAAAAACCCCATGAATATGACTTATTTAAACAAAATGTTTGAAAATAGAGAATTCTTTTTTCTTAATTGCCAGAAGGCCTGGGATTTGGGTGATTAAAACATGATTTTCTGCAGGGAGTCCTTCATTTGGGATTTTGAATAGCTGCAGTTTCTTAAGTAGATGAAAGTAATTCCATCACCATTTGATGATAGTTTTTGTCCTTCTCCCACTTCCACAGTTTTTTAGAACAGTTCTTAGGGTGTTTAAAGTAAATAGTAGCCAAACTAACTTTAACCTCTTCTCCTGCTCAAGATAGGAAAAGCACTCACCTTTAGTTTAATGAATAGTAGTTTTGCATATTTTTTACCATGCAGTAGCATAACTCTGATCCCAGAAATGATAAGTCTCTTCAAGTCTCCAGCAAGTAAGGATTTCTAAGAACACAGGAGCTGTCCAGAAAAGGAAAGTTGTATTTTCCTCCAGAGCAACATACGATCTTAAGAAAGGCACGATCCTCTGTATTGGAATCTATAGACAGTGGCAAACATAGAGAAAAACATTTGTTTCCTCTGCGAAACTGTAGCCTTTTGGGTGCCCAGAGAAGTTCCCATTTAAGGGTCAGGTGTGTGAAATACTACTATAGATTGCAAGGCTTTCTCACACAGAATTGTTTCCATTTAGTGAAATACGGGCCTCTGCTAATGTAACAGTAGAGGTACTTCTAGGCAGAAATGCATCATTCTGCCCTTCTCTGGTTGGGCCATGAAAGAGGGAGGTCTTACAGGAGTATTTTTAGAGGGGGAGAGATCAGACATTAATGGATGAATTTGTTTTTCACTAAGTGCAATTCTGTTATTGTGAGATCAGCAGAATATATTATTGTGGAATTCCCATTTTGATTTTCATCCATCATCTTTACTTTTATCCATTTAAGCCTGTGAACATACTCTAATAGCCATTCTAAAAATGACATTTTGATGGAGAATCTGTTAGAAAGGCTAATAGATTGTAAAGGTTCAGGTAATTTTTAATTGTAAATTTCTATCTCTGATACTGCTTATTGGATTTTTGTATTACTGCTATAGGACCTAAATTTCTCCTCAAGTCAAATGTTTGGTTTATCATAAAGATAACAGCCCATTCTTGTCCCACCTTCCTGTGACCCTTTGTCTTCTACCAAGTCTCAGTGGTTATTATTATTATTCACATAGTCACGATCCTGAAGATAGTGAAGGATATCTTGTAGAATGCAGAAATCTGGATTTTAGCTGTTTTTTTTCCTTCTTCTGCCTATACTCTCACTTGTCTGGCCTGACCTGCATCACTGCTTTTCTTGTGGTTTTGGTTTTGTCTTTGATTTTTCTCAAGAAATCTCGGAGACCGTGACCTAGTTTCAGCCTGTGTTTTTTTTAGTGGCATATTTTCTGAGCATAGTTTGAGGATAAGGAAGCTCCCAAAAGGAAAAAAAAATCCACAGTATTTATGGACAGTGGTGCAGTGAATGTAGAAGAGTGTTTTAAGGCACAGGAGCTTAAGAATCAACTAGAGCTGGAATTCGCTGAAAAAACGTGACTGTACACTGCAGATGTGATGCCTGACTTGCAGTGTCCCTTTGCAGAAATTATTTAAGAGGTAAGACTTCATTTTTGAGAAAAGCTGTGAACTCCTGGAATACACTATTTCATGGGTTTAGTATGTATTAATAATACGTAAACCAAGGAATTGAGGATTTTTGTAAAAATATTTACCAAACCAGTTTTCCTTTGTTTCTGCTGAAAGAGAAATTTAACATACCGTCTTTTCCCGATATAAACAGAAAAAAAGGAAAAAAATAAGAAAGCAAAGAAAAGCAAAAAAATATCCTGCAAAGATTTGATCTCATCTAGTTTTAATTACAATACAAAATTTTCAGACGAGCATTATGAAAATATAAGAACAAATGTGTGTAAACTTAACATCTGAAATCCAAGCAACAACTGGAAAACCTGGAAGTGCGGGACCACTTCAGACGAACTTTACCTTTTTGTTTTATCAGACTTAAAGTAATATTCCAGTATATGTGGGATCCTGATGTTCAAATCAACATAAAATGATATAACTGTATTTTTCTTTGATCGTGTGTAAGAAGGATTTTATGGCATTCCTTATTCTTTGGAGTGCAATAACTGGAGAAATGGTAGTTGCATCTGATTTTTTGTGTGCACACATAGGCTTTTGTTGTAGCAGGTTAGAGATATTTATGTCATACTCAATCATTTAAGTAGTTCACAGTGACCAAGATAGAATAAGTTTTTTTGTAGATGTTTGACTGTTTTGAAGATCTTATGCCAAGAGATGCCCCTGGATGTTTTTATCTTAATTTTCGTTTTGAATAGTCTAAACAGTTACTTTAACTGTTAGGCATCCCTTGGACACTGCAGAGCTTAGCACTACTAGCACATGCCAAATGTCCAACTTTCAGGCTCAGGCTGTTTGATTTAGTAGATGGTGGAATGTATTCCTATCTGTTGTTCTTCCTGAAAGATAGATAGCCAGAACAGTGTTCAACATGAGTGCACTGTAAAGCAAAAATATTTTTGTGTGAGTGATTCACTTGTCTCATTAAAAGAGGGATTTGATCATTGTCACCTGGATGAGCTAGGAATTACAATTAAATATTTTTTATAGCACATTATGTTTATTAATATTATTTTTGTTTGTTTGAATCATTGAAAGAAGTTTAAAAGTAGTTAAGGTAGTTTCTGAAAATTAAATTCATTGCGAATGCGATGAAGACCTACAATACCAACCTTTGAGGTAAGGTATATATAAAGTGAGCAAATTTTTAATATTCCAACAATTGGATTGGAATACAAAGTAAACAACCTTGTAGTGCTCAAGATGAGAATGAGCAAAATGCTCTTCCTGCTTCCAGCAATGGATGGTTTCCATGAAAGCCTTTCATTCACAGAAGTGGTACATCTTTTGTTGTGGATGATGGCAGTATGAATCTTGGAAGCTGTTTCCTTTTCCACATTTTGGTTTTTATGAATTGTGCTTAGATGTCAAGTACAGGCGGTAGGTGTTGAGTATGTTTTTTGCATCCCAGAAACAGCAAATACAAATTTATAGTGTGGGGAGTGATGAGACATGAAAACGTATTTAGTATTATCATTATACCTTTATAGTGCTTTATAGTGTCAGTTGAGCAGTAAACCCATTCTAGTGATCACCACTTCACTTGAAAATTTTGTGTTACACCTGCTTCTCAACATGTAAAGCGCTGAGTCTGTGGAAATGCCTCTTAATGCTATGTGGGCTGTACCTTTCACAATTTCACATGCAGCTAATTGTAAACCTTTACTGTTACCTTTTCAGACGCAGCATGAAACACAATCCCATAGATACTTTTTTTGCTCAGGCACATATACAATTTCCACGCCAATATTGGAGTTCCCCTTCAAACACCTGTGATAGTCGATGATGTAAATATGCTGTGAACGAGAAAACAGAGGGCAGGAATCTTTTGCTGGCTTATCTCTGTGTATGTGTGTGAAAAGGGTAATAACTTTTACAGTTGTTTTGGGAATCAGAGATGTTGTTAGTGACAAGAATTACAGTTAGAAGAATGGTATCTTTGGCTAAGCCAAAGATAATGGCTGTTTCAGTTTTATTGGAGAAATAAAGCAGATATAACTGCAGGATAAAATGACTATAAAGGAAATCAGCGTGATGCTATGAAGACTTTCTGTAGCAAGCTTGAAAAAAAGGGAGGAATTGACCAAGATGAATAAGGGTAGAGATAAATGTATAATATAAAATGTGCTTAAAAATTATATTAAAATCAGACTTTGGCAACAGAAAGATTTTGGGCATCAAAATGATAGATTTTTGTCTGTTTTACGGAGCCTTGGTGCTACCCGATAAAGAAACGTTTTGAGAATAATGATTCAAATTACCTTTGTAGAACCTTGCAATCACTTGTGTACTTTCAGTACATTTCTTTTTGTGTGAATTAACTATTTTCATGTTTGTTACAGATGTTAATGTAACATGTTAGACATTTTAAACTGTAATTGCCTTCAATCTCTATATCTCTATATTGCAATTAAATGAAAATCCCTGAATACGCATATGCTTAGTTTTCCTTGAATCTTTAAGTGCATTTTATACATTATTCTCAATTGACTATGTTATGGCTGCCATTGAAGTGGCAGTTGTGGAGACCCAGGGAGCTAGAGATAATGGCACAAGTGGAAGTGGGAAGTCAGTCCATTTTCTTAATAAACTACATAGATAACTTACCTCCTGTAATGAATTTCTAGATTTTTAAATTAATTTTGTTGGCTTTGTGGAATCTTTTTATTTGAAAAGACTTTGTATAATAATGATGGATTGATTAAATCAGAATTCAAGATTGTTGTATATTGGTGATTAAGAACCAAAGAGGTTTTTAACATTTTCTAAAGAGGAAAACCAGAAAATCTTTACCTGTTTATGTTCTCTATTAAGATAGTATCATTTTTTTTCAAGAATTATTCCTCATTTTTTTAGGGTTATATCCATGAAAATAAAAATCTGGAATCAGTCTCTTGTTTCTGATTCCTCTGCTGCTTTCTTCTTCTCAGGTTAAGGCTAGTGTGAAGGCGACCCTTATTTTTAGTGTATGTTGTAATATTGGGATTTCTGCTTCTTTGTTTGGTTTTGTTTGTGGTTTTTTTTTGGCATAGGACTATTTCACAGAATTTACTTTTCTTTTTTTTCCCAGAACCCTGTCAAGAAAATTCCAGATTCTCATGAAATTACGCTTCAACATGGGACAAAAACTGTAAGTGATAAAACATTTTCAACACTTCCTGTTTTTCTAGAACTGAGCCAGTCTATGAAAGAAGTTAACAAATACTTACTGTCAACTAAAGTTCAGGAAGCTAATTCTTTTTTCCTAGTGTGTCTAACTGTTTTCTTATTGCAATTGAAAATGCGTGTTAGGAATACTTCTTTGCTTTCTGGTGGTATCTCAAAGATGACTCCATTTAACTCAATTGCAGTCTGATATTTTTTCTTCCTTTTTCTCAAATATACTCTCTCTAATGATTGGAGTTCCTCTTCTAGGCTAGACTTCCTTAATCTAGATATAGATCTAATCTAGGCCTTTCTTTGACTGATGGTGGATTTCAAAGAGAATGTGATTGCTGAATTTTCTCAGGCTTATTTGTTGCTGAATACAGGTGTCTTTCATTTTCCATGAATCTTTAAGTGCCTTTTATACACTGTTCTCAATTTATTGAAACCTCCCTCTTCCTTTTCTTTGACTGCATGTTTTCAGTTTCACCTCCAATATTACTCTTTAACTTTCTTTTAAAGAACCGCTGTCTGACTTGGAACTATGATATCTTTGTTCTCAATACTTTGTCTCTGGGTAATCTCATCTTCCAACATGAGTTCAATCTTCACTGATGGAGTGAAGATCTGTTTTTATAGAATGGAATTAATTTTCTGGCCATGAATAGCCCTGAATGTGTTCCCAGGCCGTTTCCTCATAGTCTTCTTTGGTCTTTAAAAAATGCTGCTGCTGTTTATCGTCTTTAGTATGACCGTAGGCTTCAAAGAAAAAATAGCAATAGGATTTCTTTTATTGTTGTTAAATCCTCATAAAAGCATTGTCTGCTTGCTCACTCATTTCTTGGAATTTATTTGGAGAAGGGGGAACGAAGAAAGGAAAAATAAAAAAAATTGAGAAAAATGCTTTTTTTGTGAGGTTTTAAACAATTTTAGGAAATGCTCAACTTTCATTTATTGAATTTTTAAGAAAGCTCTAGGATTCATTTTCTGTTTATGTAATTAATATAATGTTACACTTAATTTAATATTCAATGATGTTAAATAATTATTTTAAATAGTAAACATTCAATTAATTTATATATCAAATCAAGACATTAAATATCAATAAATTATGATTTTAAGATTTGAATTTTTAATAATTTCATAACATTTATTGGACATTTTTTAAGAATTCTCTGGGGGTTTAAACTTAATAGTAAAGATGGTAAATTTTTTAGTTATTTTCAGAAGTGTGCATATTAATCTGGCATCAAATTTTGTGGTCTTTCTTGGAGTGTGAGAATTGATAAATCTTACCTATTTGTTTTGTCATTGTGCTAGATATTCAGATGTAGAGGGAAGAGAGAAAAGAAGGAACAAGTGTGTTATAAATGAAAGTAGAAAAATATTCACCTTTAAGACCTGGAAAGATGCAATAGAATGGATTTTTATGCACACAGTGCTTGTAACTTCTTTGCATACTGATTTGTATGCATACTACGATTTGTGTATTAGTGTACTAGGTCAAACCAGTTTCCCATTTTAAATGTGACAGTAATTGTTTCTGCAGCATGTTTTTTGAGTAAGTTTTCTAACAAACTTTTTGTTGTATAATTTTTTTGAATTGTTTCTATGTTAAACCAGTAAATCTTTTGGTAGCTTCTTAAGGTATAAGCTCACGTTATTTCTAACTTTAAAGTGGAAGTTACAGATTTGGAAGATTTCTGAGGTATTTTGACTGTATGAGAATACAGCTGTCATCAGCTAGAGCAGAGCTGAATTATAATGGGGGTATATATAGCACAGTTGGATTAGATTGGATGTAGTGAATGAAACATATTGAAAAAACCAGCTCTTCTGTAGAAGGACTGTCTTTTTTTTTTTAATTTGTTTAATTTAGAATAATGAAACTACTTGCCCATGTCCTTACACATATAAGGAGCAACTTCATGTGTTGATGTCAGTGTTTCATCCCAGCATTTTAAAATACAGTCTTCTCACTATGTTCATAGTGTACTGTATTTCAGCTAAACTTATGTATCCCATCTGTACCTCTTCAATCTAATGAACGTGGTTTGATGATGGCTTTATTCCTGCACAGCTGAAAAGTCTCAGAAAAGATTTCCCAAGCTGGAGAGTCTTTCCAGAAATCTGATTAATTTCCCAGTTGCCTTCCTTGTATAATATAATAGGAGTTACTATTCCCAATGAAACTTCAGGGATGTATTTTTTTTTCCTTCCTGATGCTTTTAATACGTAGGTGGGTTTGAGAAAGAATATGTAGTCAGAGGTATTCTGAAAAGTATGCCTTTCAGTATGTCATATCACAGCTGCTCTTTCCTGAAGTAGTAATTGTAGAACAGAACACATGAGTCTGTTAATTGAATGCATGATTAATCTGGAGACGCCCAATTTTCCTGAATGCTAGAAATCATGACAGAAGAGAATGGGGTTCAAAATCTGCATTTAGATGATAAAATGTACAGTTTATTTTGTTCTAAATGTGTAAAGAGGAGGCATCCGTTTCATTTGAAAATCAAATATGTCACAGTGACATATTCAGTAAGTGGATTTTAATTTGTTCTCAAGGATAGCACAAAGCAGTACACTTAAAAATTTGATTTGGAGAAGTGAAAAAGAAAAATGTTGACTCTATTAGTCAGTAAGATTTTTGAGGGGCACTGGATTAGGACATCTGATGATGCTTTGCATTCTTTAGCGGAATGAAGTTCTTTGAAAATAAACATTTCTCAAGTGACTGTCTAAAATACAGCAGGACAACTACATAAGAGGGGTTAGTTGTCTGGTGAACAGCAGCATCATTTCTGCAACATACTGTTGGCTGTATGATGACACTGTTAATTTGAAATACAGTGACATACCAGCATGAGGAGAAGCTTGAGCCTTAAGGAGAAGATGACAAGAAATGAGTGTTTGATAAAATAAGGAATACCTAAGTGAACCTTTTCTACATGAGATTGGACTGAGGAGACATCTAGGAAGCCTATACTTTTTAATATAGGGAAAATTAATTTTAGCAAAAAAACTTGTCCGTCTTGAACTGAAAGAATAAATTCCATTCTTAACTAGTGTTTTACTGAAACATATATTTTCTGCAGTTTACTTTTGCAACTGGGCATGGAAAAAGGAATTATCTCATGCTAAATTCCATTTTTAAACAGTGTTTTGTGTGGGAACTATTCAACAGTTTACATAAGTTTTTAAAAGTCTCCATAACACAGTGAACTTGCTAAAGCTTTTTTAAAACAAATGCAATAGAAAACTGATACATCTTTTCAGACAAGGATTTTTGGTGGTACTTTATGTCTGCGTTAAATTATATTGACTCCACTTTCCATGTATACATGTGAAGAAGAGACATACTGATGAGCATCCTTGCATGCAAATTATTGTAATTTTTATATGTCAATATCTGGAACTCTTAAATATGTGTTTAGACATCTGAAAATGATTGGCCAGAATTTTTTTCCCAAATAAGATCAGCATTGCTGGCCTGTAGCCATGACACTATTCTCAGGTGTAGTCTTTAACTTAGAAATTAAGGCTTTCCCTTCTTTTATTGTGTATAGAGTTTTTTTTGTTTGATTGGATTTTTTTCCCTCTCAGCTTTCTATTAAGTCTGAATGTTCTTGGTGTAGTATTATTTTTTTTCCTTCAGAATTTTCTGGCTCATGTTTTCAAATACCATTGCAACATTTTCTAGAACTTCTTAAAATAGTTATTATCACTTTGTTTTCTTTTGTAGAAGTCTGTCTTCCTTGTTGTGAAAGGGTTTCTGAATCTGATGATTGTCCTACCTTATGTGTGTGGGATGACTCAGGTTTTTGTGCAATGGATAAAAGCCATCCTCTGGTTAGACTCTAGGTGTTACCCACCATTTGCCTAACCTGAAATGGCTAATAGGGGGTGAATTGTGTTTTAGGGGTTAGAACCAAAACATGAATTCCATATGAATTTTATCTTCTCATGGAAACATTTTAACAGTTGAGATTGGATCTAAGTTCGAGTAATTCTAAAAATACTCTTGTTTTACAGGTTTTGACACCTCTTTTCAGCAATAGCTTGTGTAAATGATTTAATCTTGGAGAATTAATCTCTTGACTAACAAACTACTTTAGTACACTGTTTAGCCTATCTTTTATTAATGCTCAAAATCATGGTAGTAGATAATATTTTCACAAATGAGGAAAGAGAAGAAATAATTTTGAAGGTATATGAAAGGATGTTTAATCAATGAGATCACAGTATCACAGTATCATAAGGTTGGAAAGGACCTCCGAGATCATTGAGTCCAACCTATAACCCAACACTAACACCAACACTAACACCATCATCTAGACCATGGCACTCAGTGCCTCATCCAGTCTCCCCTTAAACACCTCCAGGGTCGGCGACTCCACCACCTCCTTGGGCAGCGCATTCCAATGGCCAATAACCCTTTCAGTGAAGAACTTTTTCCTAACATCAAGTCTAAACTTTCCCTGACAAAGCTTGAGTCCATGCCCTCTAGTTCTGTCACTGGTCACCTGAGAGAAGAGACCAACCCCTGCCTGACTACAACCTCCTTTTAGGCAGTTGTAGAAAGCAATGAGGTCTCCCCTGAGCCTCCTCTTCTTCAGACTAAACAGCCCCAGCTCCCTCAGTCGGTCCTCATAGGGCTTGAGCCCCTTCACCATCTTCGTTGCCCTCCTATGGACACACTCCATCATCCTGACAGCTTTCCCAAACTGAGGGGCCCAGAACTGCACACAGTATTCAAGGTGAGGTGTGACCAGTGCCAAGTACAGGGGGACGATAACTTCTTTGGTCCTGCTCGCCACACTATTCCTGATGCAGGCCAGAATGCCATTGGCCTTCTTGGCCACCTGGGCACACCGCTGGCTCATGTTGAGCTTCCTGTCAACCAACACTCCCAGGTCCCTTTCTGCCTGACTACTCTCCAGCCACTCTGTCCCCAGTCTATAGCTCTGCATGGGATTGTTGTGTCCAAAATGAAGTACCCGACATTTGGACTTATTAAACATCATCCCATTAGAATTGGCCCATGCCTCCAGTCTGTCCAGGTCCCTCTGCAGGGCCATCCTACCCTCTAACAGATCAACCCTTCCTCCCAGCTTGGTATCATCTGCAAACTTGCTGATGATGGACTCAATCCCCTCGTCCAGATCATCAATAAAGATATTAAACAGGACCGGACCCAATATCAATCCCTGGGGGACACCACTGGTGACCGGCCGCCAACTGGATGAAACACCATTCACCACCACTCTCTGGGCTCGGCCATCCAACCAATTCCTAACCCAGCACACAGCGCTCCCCACTAAGCCACGGGCTGCCAGCTTCTCTAGGAGTCTACTGTGGGAGACAGTGTCAAAGCCTTGCTAAAGTCCAGGTATACCACATCCACAGCCTTCCTGTCATCCACCAGGCGAGTCACATGGTCATAAAAGGAGATCAGGTTGGTCAGGCAGGACCTACCCCTCCTAAACCCATGCTGGCTGGGCCTGATCTCTTGGCCGTTCTGCAGGTGCCGCAGAATTGCACCCAGTATTATCTGCTCCATAATTTTACCTGGGACCGAGGTCAGGCTGACAGCTCTGTAATTACCTGGATCATCCTTATGGCCCTTCTTATGGATGGGCATCACATTGGCCAACTTCCAGTCTTCCGGGACCTCTCCGGTGAGCCAGGACTGTTGAAAGATGATGGAGAGCGGCTTAGCAAGTTCATCCGCCAGCTCTCTCATCACCCTAGGATGGATCCCATCCGGCCCCATAGAGTTATGAGGGTCCAAGTGGCTCAGCAGGTCTCTAACTTCCTCCTCATGGATTGCAGGAGGGCCATATTTCACCCTGTCCACATCAACCACTTCAGAGGGCCAACTGTCAAGCGAACAGACATCCTTACTGTTGAAAACTGAGGCAAAGAAGGCATTAAGTACCTCGGCCTTCTCTGCATCTTTGGTTACTATATTTCCCTCCACATCCAATAAGGAGTGGAGGTCGCTGCCGCCCTTCTTTCTGCCATTGATATATTTATAAAACTCTTCTTATTGTCCTTAACAGAAGTGGCCAATTAAAGCTCCAGCTGGGCTTTTGCTTCCCTGATTTTTTTCCTACACAACTTAACAACGTCTTTGAACATGACGTGGCTTACGTCCCCTTCTTTCCAACGGCGATACATCCTCTTTTTCTTACTTAGTTCCTTCAGAAGCTCCTTACTCATCCAGGCTGGCCGTCTGCCCCTATGACTCTTCTTACAACACATGGGGACAGTCCGCTCCTGCGCCTTCAAGATTTCATTCTTGAAGTGCATCCAGCCTTCCTGGACCTCTTTGCCACTAAGAACTATTTCCCAGGGTACTTTCCTGACTAGTTCCTTAAATAATCCAAAATCAGCCTGCCAAAAGTCCAGCATCAATGTCATGTTCCTGGATTTTCTTGTTATATTTTTTACAGAAAACTCAATTATCTCATGATCACTACACCCCAGACAGCCTCCGACAACGACATCACCCACCAGCCCTTCTTTATTTGTAAACAGGAGGTCAAAGAGAGCCTCACCCCTGGTGGGCTCACTCACCAGCTGCGACAGAAAGCAGTCCTCAATACACTCTAAGAAACTCCTGGACTGCCTCCTCTCGGCAGTGTTAAGTTCCCAGCAGATATCCGGAAGATAAAAATCTCCTAAAAGAACAAGGGCAGCTGATCTAGAGGCAGCCTTCAGCTGCTTAAACAATAGAAGATCCACCTCCTCATCCTGGTCGGGCAGTCTATAACATACTCTAACCAGGAGGTCAGATGTGACTGCCCCTCTGACCCTTACCCATAGGCACTCAACCTGGTCATCACCGATCTTGACTTCGACAGCATCCAGGGTTTCCCTAGTATAGAGGGTCACCCCTCCACCCCTCCTCTCGCACTTGTCTCTCCTGAAGAGCCTGTAGCCTTCCATGGCAGCACTCCAGTTATGAGAGTCATTCCACCACCTTTCCGTGATAGCAACTATGCTTTCTGTTACTTCATATGATTTGAACACTACTATAATAAGGTTCTTCAAAATAGAGAATTAAAATAGCATTTTCATTAAAAATCCTATTTTAATCAACCTTTGATTTTATGATATGAAATGAATCATGAGTGTTGTGTTCCTCAAATTTCTGAGTAGCTTTAAGCATTTAGATTTGTATATAAAACAATTGGTAAGTTTTTCGAGCTTTTTTTAGTTACAATGGTATCTTCTTAGTTTGTGGTGTTGTTGTTTGTGGATTTTCCTTCCTTTTTTCTTTTTTTCTTTTTTTAAATCAGATTTATTCCTTTTTTTTTTTAGAAGAGAAATTTAGCCAAAAAAGGTATATGTGCACATGCACTGTCTTGAATAAACTGGTGCAAAATCTTAAACTTCTAGCAATATCTTGCTAGAAATATTATTTTTACTCTGAGAAAACACTAGAGTACAGCTTTCTTCATAGAAATGAAACATAGCCAAATTCTGCAATAAGATGATTAGAAAGCAAACACTGTAAACTAACTTTTCTCAGCTGTCTTCAGTAGTTTCTTCAGATTGTGTAATTTCAATTTTCATTCTCCCCATCTATTACAAAGTGCTCCAACATTATACAAGGTAGTGAAAAATTCATAACTAAAATGTAGCTGACGTGTTTTAGGAGGCAACTAGCATACTGAATTTTTTTTTTTTTACTTTAGTAGTATTTTATATTTTGGTGGCACCTGAAGAACTGGGGAAAAAAAACCCCAAACCATGGCTTGAATGGTCTGTAGTTTTTTGAACTTTTTTTTTCTTTATAGGTTTCTGCTTTGGGATTGGATCCTTCAGGTGCCCGTTTGATAACTGGTGGTTATGACTATGATGTTAAATTTTGGGACTTTGCTGGAATGGATGCTTCTCTCCAAGCTTTTCGGTCACTCCAGCCTTGTGAATGGTAGGTGTGAAGAGTACCTTTTTCATTTAAGACTGTGAATGTTTTAAACTCCTAATAGAATGCACAAAAGCCTCGTAAAATAGGTTGTTTTAAAAAGGCTTTTTTATTCCATTGTTCTTTTTGTCATAAATGGAATGTGAGTCCTTTTTGCTTATGTCTTTTCATGCTTCTTCCAATGACTTGCATATTTTCCTGTTTTATAAAGCTATAGGTGAATTTGTAGATTAAGTTGTTAATAGCATATCAGCATACAGATTATGAACCTCTCAAAGAGAGAAGTTGACTTTCATAGTTGTAATGCAAATGAATAGAATACACTTTTCCTATGTGTTTTGCTCATATAAAATTAATGAAGAGGAAAAGAAAGTTAAAACAGTTGACCCCATTGTGGAGAGCCTCTTTAGTTACTGCCAGTAGTTCTGAGAGTGGAGATATCTAATATCTCCTTTCTGGAAGCACTGATCCTTTTCGTTGTACTGACAGTTGAATAACTTCATTGTGTGCATTAAAGAAAGTGTAAGTCTTTTTTAGAGGAAAAAACCCCTATACATGTATTTACATTTATCTCTATATTTATATATATGTGAATTTAAAAAAAATACAGGCAACATGAGTTTAAAGTGCTTGTTATCACTGAAACTGATAACTTAGTGTGTTTAATAATTATATTTAATAATTACTTTTATTTGACTCATTGATGAAATGCACATTCTTGCTGTTTAAATATGTTGAAGTATTAATGAAATACATAAAAAATATAGATATAAAATAACAGTAAAACCAGAACTGATTGGTGAAATATTTGAGACTTTCACTTATGTTGCAAGTCTCCTGTACGCATTTTGGGTTTTCAAAAATATATTATTTAAAAAATCCTGTATCTTTTTGTAAACACAAAACTAGGACTAGCTCATTCTGATAAAAAAGATCAAAACTCAAGAAAAAGTTCTCTCATGCTGACACTGAGGTGAGCTGGTGACCACTATGTGGAATATTGTATGACATATGCTTACGTGTATATATATTGGTATATTATTTTTTTCACTATGAAATATATTGCAAGGATAATTAGCACCCACAGACCTTAATTTCAAAGAATTCTGAGGGGTTCTGGTATGGAAGCCTTACATGTTAGCAGAAATCCAATTCTGTAGCCATGAATTTAGTTTCATTTTAAGAATATAAAGCCTTGGAACAATTTTATATTGTCCAGGATCCATTTTGTAGCATTTCAGGTTAGTCTGTTAATTTCTGTTTGGATAGAATCCTTTGTACTCTTTGCCTAACTTGTAATATGGAGTATAGCCAGGTAGGAGATTCAAGGGGTATCTTCTTCAGGTGCAGGAACTGCAGTGAGCTTTGTTCATAAAGCAGAGTGCAGAGAGAAGATGCTGAAGCTGGAAATGGACTCTCACTCATCAGCCATCTTCTAACTTTCAGTTAATAATTTTTGTCATCTTGGTATTATTCTTTATTTTCTGCCCCAGATTTTCTCAATCAATAGAAGATGTGTGTAAGAAAGCTTTTACAGCAAATGAGTGATCATCTAAGACGTAGTAGAGTAGGCAGACTGTTACCTGCTGTTGGGTTTCCAGCGTTGGTAGTATTTTTGACTTTATCTAAGATTCTGATGAAACTGTAGCCCTGAACATAGATGCAAGAATGCTGATGTCTGACTAATTTCCTGGTGTACAATATACAGTTTAGTTTTATGTAGATTACTGTAAATCCACATGTTGCTTTTGAGAATATGAAAAAGTATTTTCAGCCCTGAAGAGCTGAATCTGACACATACTATGTTTCACTTGGAGTCATGAGAGCATTCTTAAAGTTACATGTTTGCCAGAAATTACATTTTAGGTGCCAACTTTGTAAATAATACTGTTTGATGTGCTTTTTGTTTTTCAAGAAGTAAGTGTGACATGCGCACACAGAGAGGAATAGAAAGCTTTAATCGATTAATCTCAGATTCCCCCCCCCCGCAATAAAGAAATGTATATGGGTCTATTTTTGCAATGTATTAGTGTAGGCTTACAGGAATGGAAGTTAATATTTTCTGTCTTTTTTTTTTCTTTTTAGTCACCAAATCAAATCTTTACAGTATAGCAGCACAGGAGATGTCATTCTCGTTGTGTCTGGTAACTCTCAGGCAAAAGTTCTGGACAGAGATGGCTTCCCAGTAATGGAATGCATAAAAGGAGACCAATACATTGTGGATATGACAAACACAAAGGTAAAGTTAGAAATTAATTGAATTCCAGAAGACTGACATTATGGTGTAGTTTTGCTCTTAACGAGAAACCTCATGAAGTTAAGTATGGAAGAATGCAAAGCCCTGTCTCTGGGATGTGATAGTCCCAGTTATTGATACATGCTGGAAGCTCTGGGACGTCCATCCATGGAGGTTTTCAAGACCCAGCTAGGCAAAGGCATGGCTGACCTGTTCTGGTGTTGAGTGTAATCTAGCTTTCAATGGGAAGGTGACTGATGTGAATTCAGGCGGTCTCTTCCAAATAATGTTTCTATCATGCTAAGACAGGTTCATTTGTTTAAAAGTCTATCTTTTGAGAATTGTATGCTTCCCCTATACTGTTGTCCAACTATCCAAAAGAATATTAGAAACTATAGATCTTCTACCCTCCATTCTTTTGGTGATACAGTTCACTGCTTTCGAGGCAGGAGTTGAAGGTTTATTGGTATTGTTCCTTGCATGCCTGAGTAGAAAACTAAAAAACAACAATGTGTGTATTTTTAATGGTAGTAAAAAATGCACGTGGAAAAGAGCTGATTAATACTTTTGAAGAATTTTAACAACAGTTGATTGGGGTTTGACAATTTTGCCATTGGATTTCCACAAAGTATAAGAGGCAAACATCCTGTTTACACAGATGATTTAAATTCAGGACAATTTTTTAGATAGCTTAAGCCTAAAAAATAATGATAAAATCTACTACTTGAACTGATGATGAAGTTGGTTTATTTATTGTTTCTAAAGTATATTGCCAAATAAGCTGTTCTTGTCAGATCAGTATTTCGTTTGGCCAGTGATATGTATATGAAACCATAAAATAGTAACATCTGCTTTAGTTTTTGTTTACTTAAAAATAATTCAGATTTTCTTTTTCTTGTAAACTTCTACAGTTCCAGTGTGTTGTGGCCCAACAGTCAAAGTGCTGCAATATTTCTCATACCGCCCCATTAACTTTTCAGTATTTCTGTCCATATTTGTACTTAAAGCAAACTGAAGTGATTCCAGTATTGCAGGAGTAATCTTCAGATTTCTCTTTGAATGTAGTCAGTGGGCATGTGCCTTTACTTCAAAGAAGTAAAACCAACTGGACAAAGATTCAAGTCACCATATAGCAATTGTTTTCTTTGGATAAAAACCTCAACTGCTGTTTTTCATCCTAAACAAAGAGGGTTGACTACTCAATTTGCAACTTATAATCTTTTATGAAAAACTCACATGAGGGTAAATCCGTCTTGACTCTTGAATTCTGTTCCCTTAGGTTTTTCCAACAAGGTCTTAGGCTAATGTAGTTTGGCATTGAGTATGTATATTGTGTCACCCTGCTAATTCTTGTTATTCCTGTTATTTTTATATAGTTTGGAAAAATTTGCATGACATTACTTTGATGCCTATTACTTCATCCCTCTCTGCATTACAGTTCTCCCAAGAGAAAAAGATGAAGTATGATTCCATGCCATTTTCTGGAAGAAAAAAATATAAATAGAAGAATGGCAGGTGTTTTATAATTTGAAAATTAAAATAAGCAAGGATGAAATGAATTTAGAGTACATAAAATCTGTTAAGTCATTATGATGTCAGTGAACCATTGCTATTGTCAGAAGGGTCTGATTTGGCTCTCAGGTTTCACATGATTCCACTTGAAGGATTTGGAGTGAAATTTATAAAAACTTGTAAGAAATCTTACAAAACCTTGTAAGACTTTTTTTTGTTTACTTCCTTAGGGTCATACAGCAATGCTCAATTCAGGCTGTTGGCATCCAAAAATAAAGGAAGAGTTTTTGACGTGTTCTAATGATGGGTGAGTATTGAGGTCTGTCTTTGTCAGGGTTTTTTGACAGGCTTGTTTAGCTTTTGTGTTTTAATATTGTGCCCTAATTTGCTTTAAATATCATCCTTTTAAATCTTAAGCAAGTGTTAGGTGACATCTGGAAGCAAAAATTTTATTTGTTTCAGCTCTAGATAACCTGGACGCAAGTCTGTAGGGGCTGGATGAGATCCACGTGATAGGGCAACAAGGTGATCAGGCCCAATCACCATGGGTTTAGGAAGGGTCCTGCCTGACATCCCTGATCTCCTTCTGTGACAAGGTGACCTGCTTAGTGGATGAGGAAAAGCCTGTGGATATTGTCTACCTGCACTGCAGTAAAGCCTTTGACACCATTTCTCTTAGAATTCTCCTGGAGAAACTGTCTGCTCATGGCTTGGGTGGGTGCACTTTTTGCTGAATGACCAGGTCCAAAGAGTTGTGGTGAACTGAGTTAAATCCAGCTGGTGGCCAGTCACAAGTGGTGTTTCCTAGAGCTCAGTGTTGGGTTCAGTTCTGTTTAGTATCTTTATCAGTGATCTGGATGAGGCAATTGAGTTATCAGGCATTTCAACGGGCTGCATAGGGAAGTGGTTGAGTCGCCATCGCTGGAGGTATTTAAAAGATGTGTAGGTGTCATGCTTTGGGACATGGTTTAGTGGTGGACTTGGCAGTGCTAGGTTAAGGGTTGGACTCAAGTGTCTTAAAGGTCTTTTCCAATCTTAACGATTTTGTGATTCTGTGAATATGGCAGGATAATCACCTCTTTTCACCAGCTGATTATGCTGTGTTTGATGCACCCCAGGATGTGTTTTGCCTTCGTGGCTGCTAGGGCACTGCTGACTCATGTTAAGCATCGTGCAGTAAGAAAGTAAGGAGTCTGAGTAGGGAAGGTCATCTAATTATACCAGTGTCTAATGATCTTAGATAAACTTAATTCCAAGAGATAAATAAGTTTTGTCTTCATTACTTCATGTGTAAAAATGTGTTGCATTAGTAAATGACAACAGTTCTTGGTATTATACAGTATCCAAGTGCATTTCTGACTTTTTATTTGGTGATGGGTCTTGCTGTTGCTTTTGTAATATTGAAGAATACTCAGGTGAAAATGTAGCTCTAAATAATATTTTGCTTAGCAAGGTAAATTGGAATACTTAGGTTTCAGAGTAAAATGTTTAAAGCTAAAGATATAAATGGGTTACAAGAGATAATTGAGAACTGTTGTTGATTTGTGCTTAAATGAAACAGGTTTTCTGAATTTCAAGTGAAAGCAATTTAAAAATTCAGTTTGTACCAAACATTCTAGAAACAAGAAATTTTGTATTTTGTACTGGTTATTCTACATGTGGCATAGAATGTATTTATAGAGGTGACCGAATCATACAACTATTTATCTATCTGTCTGTCTAATTTTTTACATTTAATTCAGTATTTACACCTGACCCTTTTGAGTTGAAGGACTATATTTCATTGATTTGTAAAGCTGGCTTTTTTTGATTTGTGTGAATAGATTTGAAATACTTGTAGAAATATGAAACTGTTGAAGAATCTATGTGAAATCTTGCTTTATGTTGTATGCAAAGCAAACAAAACAACTATAACAGAACTTGAACTTTCAAAACGGCAGCCTTATCATGTCAGATCAAAAGACTTAACAGTCTTTAGTCTAGAGGAAAGAGGTCTTAATGGGGATAGGATGTGATCAGAGTTTGCAGAACATTCAAGATTGTAGATGAGCTGAATGTGGAACTTGTACTCTTGTACTAAGAGGCATCTGTTGAAAGTAACTAGAGTTAAGATGTAAACTAATGAAAGGAAATACTTCTTTTTGGAATCTGTCTATATATCTTCTGGATTTTTTTCATTACACAAGGTTGTGGAGGCATGTTTTAAAAAGGGATGAGAAAAATTCATGTTAAAGAAAGTGTAAGGCCCAGCCCCAACTGACCTGCCTTTTGGGGTGTGGGTGGTAGGAAATCCCTTTGATCTTTGCCTAGCAAAAAAAGTGAACACAGTCATTTTAGGGCTTATCTCAAAATTTCAGGCTTTACTTTAAATGCAGTCAAAGCTATAAAACCTTACAAAAATACTTGGCATAAGATTTTTGTGGATATAACAGTGGCTTAAATACAGGCAAAGCCAGCCAAAGTGCTGCTGTGAGGTAGTTTTTGAAAAGGAGATAAGAGCAGAGAGAGAAAGAGGGAAAGGAGAAAATCAAAACAGGAAAAAAACCCCCAAAATTCCCCAAAACCGAAAAACGATCACCAGTTCCTTGGGTCCAGTGGAGGTTTTGGTTTGTAGACTTTAAAACTCGATCATGATCCAAAGTGCATTGGGAGTGCACACTTGTGCTTTTTGGCACACCTTATTCATAGGTAATATTCTGTCCCTTATTGTGTAGGGGAGGGATGTCGCTGGCCTTGTGCAGTATCCCTACTGGGACAGTCCTAGAGTTAGTGTAGGTGTAGTGAAGGCTCCAGGACTGGGTCTAGGGGTTTAGGGGTCACTTGTGGTTCAAAAGACCCTTTCCCAGGAAAACCACTGCTTGAACCCTCTGGCCTAGCTGGTGCAATCAGGCTTTGGCATCGGCTCACAGTGCGAAAGACCCTGTCTCCATATTAACAGCTGTTTGAATCCTTTGGACACAGAAGTGCAGTCAGGTTTTTCAGTCCAAACAGAGTGATTAAGCAGTTTTTTTGCCTGCTCACAAGGCACAAAGCCAAACCCCTCCCTTCTTTAACCACTCATTCCACACGTTTCTGCCACTGGGGGAGCAAAATGTTAAACTGCCAAAAGCCTTAAGCACATTCAGTAAAACTATTTAAGCAATACAAACAAATCATTTGAGCTTTACAGAAGGGCTCATAAAAAGATAGGAAATGCAATAAACATTTTAATGTCTCTTATGTGATGGTTGTGGATAGTGAGGGGAAATGAAGGGTATAAAACGTAATGATCAGTCTTAGCCTGCATTGTTACTGCTGTGGTCAAAGACTGAACAAAGGACTAAATGAATCTATGGTCAGATTTAGTCAGATGTTTTATGTTTTTATATGTTCTTCAGTTACAATTGATAAATAAGACAGAATTTAATGCTCTGCTACTGTTGGAAATGTAGTGTGTGGATTGCTCTCAGATATAATGCTTTTGCAGTCATTTTATATCTAGAATTGATGTGGTTTTCAGACAAGTAGGTTAACTGTCGGTACGGTCTTGTCTCTCAATGAAGATGCTGAGAGAGGTGTCCAGTATATCTTTATGTGGCGCTGGTACACAGAGATTTCATGTGAGAATGTTTTGTCTAGTTTATTTTTTTTTAAAAAAAGCCTCCTTAATCAGCCTTTCTACAGGGCAGAAGACTTGCCTACACCTAATGTTGACATTTGTGACATGGATGTGATTTGGCATTCACAGTCCTTGACACATTCTTCTCTGTCATAGTTTATTAAGAAGATCTGTATTGATAAGAGAAGAGATGAAAAACTTCACAATATTGCATGTCAGAGGTAAATGTGAAATCAAACAACTACTCATCTCAGAGTTTTTTATCTTGGCAATGCACTGCTGCTCTTGTGTACAGTGAAGACAAGCTCTGGAAGTTTTGAAGTAAATTTCTGTTAGGTTTGTTCTGAAATTTGTACTAGACATTGATGTAAGATCAAATTACTTGAAATATGGTGACTCCTCTTGAACTTTTAATAGGGAATTTGTTGCAATCTGTATCTCTAGATGTTGAGATTTAATCTGCACATTGGAAAAGGAACTGCCAGAATTGGCCTGTGTGGAGAAGGACACCTAAGACTGAACATCAAAGTAGAACTCATTGAAGGGTTAGTCCTGGGTTTATGGATGTAGTTGAATGTTACTAGTTTTGCCGTAAGTAGGCATGGAGGAAGGCTAAACTTGTTTGAATTTTTCTGGCATTAGTCTCTGTTGGACATCACATGAAACACTAAAGCAAGGCAGTATTAGCTCTTAAACTGAGACTTTTCCACTCACTTAAAGAGTATTTGTGTGTAGTGAGCTTCTGTGGACTCCAATCCTGGTTGCCAAAACCAACACCTGTTTTTAAAGATGCTTGCAACAAAAGGTGTAGGGGTTTTCAGTGTGTCATTTATGAGTTTGGAAGCTGCAGAAAGTATAAGTTGAAGCATGGTGTGTCATGATTATTGAGGCATGCTGAATGGCAGTGTCTGAGGTTGAAGGAGAAGATGACAGAGGAGCACCCGAGGGATGTTAATGTACTGTCAACCCCTGATCTGTATGTTCTGTGCTTCTAGGTAATATTTGCATCACCTCTAGAGAAAACAGACATTCCTAAACTGAATGTTAGAATTATTTACAAATTGTGGAGTATATTTTGTCTAACTACTGTAGCATTTGCATTGTCTGTCTTTATTAGAATGGTTGTCACTTTCATACAGTTTAAAAATAATGTAAGAAAAGAAGATTGTATTTTCTGGTTGGTATGTTTAAAGCAGGAATTTTCATGGTGCCCAAAGAGGTTAAAAAGCAAACTTTGCAAGTAGATTTGTAGATTCATAGGAAAATAACACATTTTAATTTTTTTTTAAATAAATGCTTTTAAAATCCTTTAAATTTAATATTTCTTTTCCTTTTTGTGTTAACATACTATAACTCAGCTTCTTACTTGGAGATAGTCTTTAGTTGCACTTGACGGTTTCTTTTGATTCAAGGTGATGAACGCTGTAATAGTGTCTTATACTAAAAGGTAATTCAAATGGAAGCTCTGAGGATTGTTATTGTAAAATATTTTGAGAGATGGTCTGTTTCTTGTGATTTATTCATGACATTCAAATTTGTTCTACATTTAAAAAACAAATCCTATAATTAGGCTTTGACTATAGTGTATTCTAATTTGTGGTTATTAGACTATTTGTAAGTTTATTACTTCAGACTGCAGTTATATTGGTCACCAGCAGGGAGTCTCAGTGTGTTTTGTATGACTGTTCAAGGACACAATGTTGAGCTCACAGAAGACTACATAAGAAAAAGACACAGTTCCTTCTGACTCCTGATATGAGAGAAACAGAAGCTGGTCAGCTTACAGACTGAAATGTGCCAGACCTTACACCAGGCAGTTATAGAATAGGTCTAAAAACTCCTATTGTTAATTTGTATAAGTTCATGTCCTCTTACACAGTTGTTAGTGCATACATATAACTTAGAGTAGCTCGCTTCTGTTTGTTTTCTTAGCAAATATTCCAGCTTGTTAAAATATGTAATAGCATAGTGTTTTTCTTCCATGTTATAATAAAGTTTTTTTAAATAGAACACTTTATTTTTAAACAAGTAGTTATGTTATTAATGAATTAGAGTTGAATGATAATTTTGTTGGGCTTTTACAGATTGTTCAGTTTGTTAGCGTTTACTTGCAGAAAAAAGTAAGAAATTTGTCAGTACTGTAAGTAATCTGGTGATATGCTTAAGTGTATGGATGAATAACAATGATCTAGAGATTTAGCTTAGAAGTTCTTTATTTGCATGTGTATTTTTAACTAGGTTAAATATTGTGCATGTTTCCTCTGAACTGTGTAATGTTGCTTTAAGGATTCCAACATTTCAGGAGATTAGAATAAAATTGTGTTGAAAGAAAAGTCAGACACAGAAACACAATCTTCTCTGTGGAACTGCAGTAATTCTGCCTTAAAAATTTGCTTTACAGATCCAATAATTCAATTTTCACTCATTTGACTGTTGCTAATTCAAACCAACCTTTCATTGTTTTTAAAACATACATACAAATCTCTCTTCAGTACTGGCATTAACTTGATTTAAACTTTGTTCTTGCAAAGGCTCTCTCTTCATTTATGAATATATGTTGCCTTAGAGTTTAAATACCCCACAGCTATTCCTGAAAGAGCAGTCCTTTTCAATTGCATGTACTTCTTGCCATACCAGATAAAGGTCAGATATATTGTGTGATTGTCTTTTTTGTAATGTCTTTACCACATTATTCAGGCTTATTTGGAGCCTTATTAAGGCAAGAATCTGATCAGTTTATAAGCAGTATGTTGAACGGGTCTATGGAACTGCAGTGAAGTTTGTAGTAAGAGAAATGTCAACACTAATGCATTGCCTGCAAGTGAAAGAAAATTTTGAAAGTGAGAAAGGCTTTAAAAAGTATTGTTCTTTCTAGAAATACACCTGAGCAGATTGACCTAAAAAAAATAATATGTATTTGAAGACCTAGCTAGCTCCTTGTTTATATAATTCCAAAATATCTTTGAATGTCTGTGTTAGAACAAAGGAGGAAGGGGAAATGGATAATGTTTTTATTATTTGGATGTTTTCTTATCACAAATATGATAGGTAGTGCTGTATGAATAAGGAAGTGAGTTCAGTGATATTAAAGGATCCAGCAACAGGTGTTCTTCATCCCTGTTTTCATATGTGTTTTCATTTTAGAAGTAGAATTGAAGCCAAACTTGAAATTTAGCAGTCCTGAACTTTGCGATTTGTCATTGCAGCTAGCACTGTAGTTGCTGAACAGCTGGTTTATTGTAGAAAATTCCTCTCATGAGTCTTCCTTCTCTCACACTCTAGTAAGTTAAGTTAGCGTTCCCACTCTTTAAAGGGTGTCTTAAAGGACATTGACTGCCGTCACCAAGTGACTTCCATAAAAAGTTATTTCAGGATAAATTGGTGCTTTACAGTAGAGCTATCTCCAATTAAATAGGTGGAGTTATTTCAGCGAAGTAGTTTCAAATATTCAGAAATAAAACTTTGCATTTAAGGTACAACTGAAATCTCAGACTTAAGTCAAATATATGTTTCAAATATGAAGCAACTCTGCTCCATGGGACAGGTGTTAAATGGGATTTTTTTAATCATATATTGTAGTTTAGTAAATGGATTTCTGCCGCATATAGTGTGAATTAGAATAACTGATGACCATAGAGAATATTTAGAAAGGATAAGTGAATGAATTCTTAAAATATTTCTTCTCAGTTCTAAAACTATTAATTGTTCAGTTGAAAATAAGCTTAATTAGATATGCAAATGTGGTTTCAAGCATGCAAATAAAATTCATGAGGGACGAGTGGCATAGGTACTAGTTTTGCATAAGTTCACTCTAACAGCAAGCAAGCATTGCTGTTCAGGAGTTTTCTCTCTGTTAGGACATTTGTTATGTCCTAGACAGAATATTACATATAGGGACTTTTGAAGTTTGATACATCTTAGTGAACAATGCTCAGTGAACAGCTTAGTGAACAGTGGTCCATGTTCGCTTTTATCTCAGCTACTTTTCACTTTTAATATGTTAAGCAATTCCATCCTATCAACCAGGTTTGCTTCTAGAACAGCTGCTGTCTCGTATCACTCCCATATGCCTTTGTAGGTGATAGCTATCAGCATGTGACTTCTCCTTCACGACTGTTGTTTCCTGGCAAGCTTTCCTTCAGTTAGGTCCAGAATTGGATAAAGGCTTCATAGCTTAACAGAAAAGAGATATGAGCAACGTCTGGAATAGTACTGCTGAAGGTGGCCAGCAGTGAATGTTCCTGCCCACAGAGCAATCAGTTGCTCTTCCTCCCACGATGCCGTTTCTGGTTGTCTTGATCTGGCAAGCTCCCTTCAGTTTAGATGATTCTGTTTTCATTCACTTGGTGCTGTCTGTGCCCCATAAGCTTTAGAGCCATGTCACCTACTACAGTTCATGTACTTGCTGCTTAGATTTTTTTTTTTTCTATGATAATATATTCCCATGAGAGAGTGAGATTTGCTATCTCCAGCATGCTTGGCTATGCACTGTGTGGACAACTCTGGTGGCTGTGGAACTGGGATTACATGGCATTTATCCTGGATTTATAGAACCTAATCTTCAGAGTACATACTGTCTGTTCACTCTAGGTTGGTACCCTCACAGTGTAAGCTGATAACGCTTTAAGTGAATACAACCCTGGAGTTTGTCTGAACTCGGTTAAGGCCTGGAATAACTTGGTTGAAAAGTACAACTGAAGCTCTAATTTTACTTTTCTTGAATGTTTTAACTATCAGTAATACTGTGCATATGAAAACATAGGTGAAAGCAGAATCTGGACTTGTCAGTTCAGTGTGTAAGTGTAGATATATCACCTGGCTGTTAAGCAGAATTTGTAGATTTTACGAATAATCTATTTGAAGAAAAATGACAGTTAAACATGACATATACTGACTTTTGTTTAAAAGCACAAAACAAACTGCAACACAGAAGAAAGCTTTTGCATAATTATTATTAATCTTAATGCCTTCAGTGTGTTAAACAAGTTATGTGTGGTTAATGCTGTTAACACTCACCAGTCTGCAGCTTTGAAAACTCCTGAGAGCATTAAAATAGCAATGCAAAGACTGCTACCAAGATGTTTGTATAAACTTTCATTAAGACCTAAGCATCATTGCTGCTTCTGTCTTCACAAATTTGAAAAGTAGTTGCCAAAGCTTGCTTGAAAATAATTACTAATATTTCACCGTGGAATCATTTAAAAATCTTTGTTTAATTGCAAAATCTTAGGCTTGTGCTTTTGCGTGATTTCTAGATTTGTTGCACTTCTTCTATGCATACATAGGACCTGCTTTGAGGTCCAAAGTTATTACTCCAGAAATTCACTCTGAATTTTATCTAGGTGCATCATGCTGCTGTATAGGGTAGGGAATGCAAATATTATAGAGGTGAAACAACTGAATTTTCAAGTAGAGTAGTGTGACTTACACTTGAGTCCTAGGAAAAAAAATAGTTCTTACCACATCATTTCAAGCACGTATGTATCTAGATATGTATATACATAAATATTAATATGCATGTGAAGTAGTCCATATGAAGATGTAATTCAGAAGTTTGAAAATTTTTCTTCAAGGTTTTTGAGATACTTTTTCCTCATGACAATATTACAGTTTAGGCAAATTTTCAGAATTAATTTAGAATGTAAAAGCATACAATTCCTTTTAGTTATTTATTTTTAGTCACACCAAAGTGAATTTTTTTTTATTACATGAGGAAACTTAAAAGGTCTTTTTTGTGTCAGATGAAAATTTACATTTAAAAATGCTTGTTTTATCTGACAAGCACAGCATTTATCCATAGTACTTCAGTGCTTTCTGAACAATTTGCTCTGTTTAGAACTGTGCAGTGAGTAGAGCAAGAAGGGACAGCCGTTTCAGAGGAAGTTGGATTTTTGCTGGTCAATCAAAATGTTCTTAGCTTAGTGTGGGAAAGCAGTAGTTTTGGTGTGTATATTTGCTTCTCTTGCCCCAGAGCATTTAGTATTTCACTTCTCACCTGCATTGTGCACCAGTTAGACTATATGGATAAGCTTTCCTTGGAATTTGTTTGCTAGCACCTTTCTGTCAAAATAAGGCAGTCTGGAAAAACAGTTCTTGGCTCATTTTGACTGAGATGGTTTAGATAATATTTGAGCAGCCCCGTAGGCAAATCTGATAGGTAAGTAACTTCTGGCAGTATAGAAATGATTTGAGGCTGGAACTTTTAATATTTCCATCAGCTAAGCTCGGTATCGGATAGAGCAGAAGACAGGAATTTACCATTTTTAAAACTGATAGGAAACTTCCCATGTGTTTGGGTCATATACAGATTGTCAAATAAAGACTTCATTGTGATGACTTTGTTCCACAAGTATTTTTGACTCTGGCAATTTCCTTTTCTGTCTTCTCCCATGGAGAATTGATTATGTCTTTTATTATATGAAGATGAAATCCTTTCCTCTTAAATATTCACTCATTATTTTAACCTATAACTCAATTTAAAGAACTATTTTCTCATGAGATACTCATCTTGTTTGAATGACCAGAATTCTTTGATTATTCTTTTAACAATGGGAAGTACGATAGACTTTGTAAACTAAACTCAAATGTTTTTGTTTGATAATGAGAAAGTAAAGTAGGGTAGACAAGAATTTATTTTGGCACGTTTGCATACGAAGAGAAAATATGTATGCTGTCTAAGAAAATAAAATTAAATTGCCATGATTAATGTTCAAATCTGATTCTGTATAAAAGTTATGCAGTAATGACTAATGACAGTTAATATCCCATAGATCAAAATTCTGGGAAAATACTTGCTTTTGGGTTTTCGATTGGAATTGCAGGTAATTTCATTGTTTGTGTTATGAAATTTAAAATTGTTCCTTTTATCAGTGTCCTCATGTTATACATTTTAGTTAAAATCCCACAGATATGTTACTTGTTTAGCATGTAAGAGATGTATGTTGGGGTAGTTTGTGTTTTTCATGAAATGAAGTGGAACAGTCTGAAGTTGCATTTCTCAATTGGTAGTCTTTTCAAATGCGTATGAGTTCACTGCATGATGGTTGGTCTGGAGTTGCTATCATTTCATAAATTTCTGTTTAAGGCTGATAATTCACATTTCATGAATGGGACAGAATATCATGGAAATTATCTGTGGGTTTTTGTGAGAAAAACTGCTTTTGTTTATTTAATCAAAAATTTTATAAATTTTTGTATAGTATCTGTTAGTAAGTTACAAGCAGTAAATTACAATCCAAAATATGCTGGGGTTTTTTGTTAATTTTGTGTGTTTTATTTGGGCATAAAGGATTAATCTCATAAATACACGAGAAGTTTGTCATGTATAAACTGGTAATCCGAAGTATTTAAACCAACTTGTTTCTAATGCAGTTTTGTGAGATTGGAATATTGCCTCCAAACTTTTATATTTTTATAAATTATTTTAATTAAAACATATTTTATCAGAGAAAGTGTGAATCTATTTCTAGTAAAACCCGAACACTAAGTATTAGTCACTAATAATGAAAGCAGATTGGTTAGTGAACTGAGGCACGACAACAGCATGTGAGGTCATACATGGAAAAGAATATTTCAAAATTAGACCAATTTCCTGAAAGCTATGTGGGGTTAATTGTATCTAAGCTCTTAGTATGAAGCTATGAAGAGCAGATACACATCTTTTAAAAATCTGTGTGTACACAGAGAATTATCTTTTACTGATGAAACTGGTAAAGGGTATGTTGTTAGTGTTTTGTTTCAGCATTTACAATTGAGACTGCAGTTGACTTCTGTGTCTAGTTCCAATGACAGCATCCCGAAAAGGATGTTGTTCAGAAAGCAGCTAGGAACAATGTTAGAGAAGAATCCTGAAACTTTGTTCAGGGAGCTGAATATGCTTCAGTTTATTAAATAGAATTTTAAAAGACTTGCCAATAGTAAAGAGATGTTGAAATAGAGGTAATTGTTTGATAGTTGAAATTTCTTTAAATTTTTAAAGACATAATTCGTCCAGTGATCAGAAATCAGCAAGGTTCCAGTAGGAGAGAACAAGCAGAGGGATTGTGTTATTGTGGAGGTTTTTATTACCGAAGGAATGCAGTAAATATTTTTTCTATTAATCATCCAACAGTGAGCTTAAAAACACTAGTTAATAAACCTGTGATTGTAATGAGCTTGTTTATTTCTTGGGGATTAAAAACTCTGATCAACTCGTACTTGTGACTTAATTACTTATGGATAAGGGTTTGGAGCTTAAGCTGTTGGATGTCTGTTAAAATTATTCAACTTTCTGAGGGTAGGAAGAAGTCTGTAAGCAGTCCCTCTAAAGATGGCAGAACTATCCATTTGGAGCTTCTGGTGGGAATGGGTCAAATAGTTCTTTCTGTAGCACATTAATTTCAAGATTTCTTTTCTTTTTTTAGTTGTGTGTTTTCAAAAATCAACCTGCCTTCACAGTATCATCGACCAATTCTTTGTTGACTTTTTACCTGATTCCCACCTCCCCCCCCATCTTGCTGTTTCCATGTCATTCTCCATTAGATTGTTTTACAGTCTCTTTATGGCAATAATGTTCATTTTTAAAGCTGATTTTGTCATCCAGGTATTTCCTAATAAAGCTTTATATTAAATACATTTCTCTTGAGGTATTAGTTTGGTTTTGGAAACCTTTCATCTTGTCCTTAAGATGTTTCCAGACCTGTGATTTGTGAAATGTTCTGTTTGCTAGGATAGAAAACATCTGATCGATAGTCTTCAGTTTAGCTCATTAATGGTGGTGGAAACTGCTAGTCAGCTAATCTCTACAATTAAGGTCTACATTCATTGGTGTCTGTGTGATTTAGAACCTGCTGGTGAACATTTCAGTTTCCTGAGGATGAACTTCTGGTGAGGTAAGATACAGTTCTTTTGTCATCATAAATCTACTAGACCATATACATTTCTCCCTTCAAAGTAAATAATTTACTTACACTCATTTGTAGCTTCCTTCTGTTGTGTGATTCACGGTGAAGTAAATGGATAGCAGAGTAATAGATACTGAAGAGTTTCAGAGAGGTGAAAAGGTGTCTTCCCTTTTTTTTTTTGGTGGTACGCACCTAATCTGTAGAAAATGATTATTTTTTCAACATGTTTATTGTAAATCCTAGCAAATTATTTAACATTAAACAGATTTGGCTTGACTTAAAATTTGGCTTTTAGAACTTTTTCAGAGTTTTTAAAAAAAATGGCTTCACGTTTTCATGTACCTCACAGAACCGGAATGAACTCATACAGTCCATGCTCAGAGCTTGTTTGCTGTGTAAGCTTTGGCAAGTAGACAAAGGGTGTCTAATATATTTTACATAACATGTTTATTTTCATGAAATTTGCCATTGAGCAACTACTCTTTCAGTGACTCTAGAATTTCAAGAGTATAAGGCATTGGAAAAGTACAAAATATTGCAAGGCTTCCAAAAGTAGTAGAGATGTGGTAGGTCTGCCTATTTTGTTTGGAAATGCATGTAATTATTTGGAATATAGTTAAGAGTATTTCATGCATATTCAGTGCCATAATATAGGAAGACTGTAAGTTAGTAAACCTTACAAGCTTTATTTATTGTAATGCCTGTTTGAGAAT
Source organism: Dromococcyx pavoninus (assembly GCA_033558185.1). NCBI lineage: Eukaryota > Metazoa > Chordata > Aves > Cuculiformes > Neomorphidae > Dromococcyx > Dromococcyx pavoninus. The sequence continues at coordinate 613,952 of JAUMJL010000102.1, read as the reverse complement.
TGTAAGTTAGCTGAAGGCACTCTCAAACTGTTGCAGACAGTATTATTTAGAATTAAATATAAAATGTGGGTTATGCATACAATTCATAAAATTCAAAGCAGAAGGGAAGTTGGAGGTACATGAAGTAACAAAATTTTCTAGCTACCAAGAAACCACGTGTTTGTATGTATGCAAGCAAATAAACACAGAAAGGAACTGATAACCTGGTACCTAATAAGGTAAAATAATTATTTTGAATAATTTATTTTTATTCGTTTGTCAGTTACAGAGATCTTTAGGGATATCTCTCAGTTTTTACCTGAGATATAATTTAATATTTTTACCTAAAATATAATTTTTTGCTTCTGTGCAAACCTGGTTTAACCAATATTGCATATACTCTCTGTAATACAGAGTTTTGCTTAAATGCTTACATTAAAATACCATGCAGATTATCTAAAACCTTGTTCTCAAGAGTTGCATGAGGTAAAAATGAATAAGAATTGGCATTTATGAAAATCAGATGAAGTAGGAGGATTTGTATATCCACTTAATCTGTCCTCCCATAGTTAATGTTTTATTTTTTATTTCAAGCATGGCAAATCAGCTGTTTCCCATAATGAAACCTAGGAATTATATTAAGTCAGTTATATTAAGTTCTGGTGAGTTTTTTCTTTCTCACGTCTCTGGAACAGTGTGAGTTCTCATCCTTTGGCACAGAACATGGTATTTTGCAGGAAGAGGGAGCATTGTGGTTGTGTAGGGGTAAAGTTCTGTTGTTTTTATGAAAAACTCTCCTGATTAGTCAAAATGATAAATCTTTGGAAAAATCACCTCTGGAGACTTCTTTGTAGTACAGGAGTGCCTTCCTCAAGAAATTGCTGTTATCTTGCATGTGTACCGTAATTTGCACTGCACTGGCATGGTAGTTTGCTTTTTTTCTTGATGTGTAAAGGTGTCAAGTCCATTCCAGATACGTGAGGATGGCTTTTCCTAGACTAACTTATCTATTTTAAGATATATATGCAGTGTAGAGCTGATTAACAGAGCACAGCAAATGAGCAGACTTGGTAAAGAGGAGTGTGAATAATGACTGTGCAGGCCCTTGCTGAAAGCTGTATGTTTACAAAAGAGTTACTAAGGCTATTTTTCTCTTTATAAACTATGTACGTTTATATTAATATTTTTTCTGATTTTTTTTCTTGATTGAGATGTTAGCTGCTGCAATAAAATATGCAGCTAGTTGTAAGAGCTTGAATTTGAGAGCTTTTTCAACTGGCATTCTTACATCATAATTTTTAAAGTGTTCACACATTTTCAGGTAGATTATCTTAAGAACTAAAAATTTAAAACATAAGAAAAACTTGCTGCAATAGAGAGACAATGGAAGACCAAAGCATGCTAAATTGTGCCAATTCTTTTCCCTCATTTATTTATGCAAGTTTTGCTATTATATTGTCCGTAGCTCTGTAGAAGTGAATATGACTTGTGTTTTGCTACATAGCATGGATGAATAAAGTTGATCAATCAAGTGGTTTTTACATTGCAACTCATGTAACACAGACGTGCAGAAGACTAGGTTTTCAGTTAAACACTGGGATTTGATTTTCCAATTCCCTTTCAATACTCTGCCCCTCATCTCAGTATTGTTTCCAAGACTAGATAATCATAAATTAAGAAACTGTAGTTCCTTCACAGTCATTTGAAATATGCATACATACACATATATCTGGTGTGGGTATACATGCAGTGACTTCAGTAAGCATGTGAAGTTGTTCATGTTACTCCTGTGCAAACAGCAGGTATGACCTGAAAATATACATTTTTTTTCCTCCATTTGGAAGTGAAACTGGTTTTGTAAACTTTGTTTACAACTTAATGTAGTTTCACTAAAGGCTGAAAGTATCTGGTAAACTTACACTTCTGCCACCGAGTTCTCTACAACTACTGTATCTACTTGCAATAAAGTTAGCCCAACTTTTTCAGCAGTAAGAACTGAATGGCAGTTGAGAAATATCTGTCCTGGTGTGCGTAAGATCAACAGTGGCTTGTGGGTGGTGTGAACAGACCATGGTGATGACTATAGGAAAAAATGATGTACTGTGTGGTTATCCAGACAGATATGCAAGTATGTCATGAGTCTTTGGAGACCTCAGGCTATACACCATGTTTGTTTGTACGAAAGATGCTGTCTTCCTTTCTGAATTTTTGAGAGGAGGAGGAGGGAAGAGACTTACATTTCTATGTGTATTACAGAAAACACGATAAATACATAAATTTGTATTTACTTACGCTTTATGTGCTGCAGTTTGGCTTGTTTTTTATAAACTTTTCATAAGTTTTAGCAGATTTTACTACAACAAACAAAGTTGACTTCATACATAAATACAAAGTAAAACTGCATCTAAAATTTTCTGTAGCCCAAACTGCATAGTTAAAATATATAGCTGAGTCAAACTTTGCATTGTTTAGAAGAGAGTATGTAACTTTAAAAACCAAAATACGTTTAAGACTTGGTTTGCTCTCTTTTTGCTGTTCATTGCTAATGAACCTGCAGAAAAGCGGCAGGGAGTGGCATCTAAGATAACAAAAATAGTTAAAAGTAATTGTCGTGCATATGGGGTCAGCTGAGGTGTTACTTTAGAGAGTTTTTAATTGCTTAACTTCTTTATTTTAATTTCTTTTGATTTTCCACTGATTTAATGGAGATTTCAGCTGAGTGTTAGGTCCAGTCTAAGTTATTTATTGGCATGAAGAAGAACTTGAGATCCAAATGAGCCTTAACTATTTTATAGCCATGACTAATCAGCTTTCTAGAAAGTATTTTGTTTTCCTAGTGATTTACTCTTCCTGCTTTTGCAGTATCATGCAAGACTGCTCTTGAGTCATTTCAGTTCATGCAGGTGACAGTAACTTGAACTGAGTTGCTCTTTACTAGAAGTTTTCCCCTTTGATCTTAATCAGATGTACCCCATAGCGAGATTGATGACATCCCACACTTATCTTTACTTGAAGTGGGAGATGAGATCTCTGTTCATTGCCTTCTTCTCTCATTTGGAAAATGACACAAAATTGTACCTCCTTTACTGGCACAGCTTTCAGAAGACAATCACATAGTATCTGTAATTATTCTAATAGTCTGCATAAAAATAATAATATTGAGGTTAGATGTTGCTAGAATAGTAAGTGAAGGACTTCTTGTATTCAAAGTGCAAAATAGTCTCAGGAAAATAGCAGTGCTCAGTTTTTTTAAAATAGCACAGCAGTAACATAGACTTTGAATTATTATTAATTCAAAAGCATTTTGAATCTTTACAGAGCTCAAAATACTTCAGTAAAATCACTGAACCTGTTACTCATAGGGTGGAAGGATTTCAGGGGGATGGCTCTCTAACCTACTCTATGGATGGTTTGCTGAAGTCTTTCTTAGGAACTTCCCGATTTCAACTGGAGAAGTGCTATGCTTTGATGCAGGCATTCATAGTTGCCAACCTAATGGCAGATGTGAACAAAAACAACCTCTTCCTTTAGTCAGATATGTACATGAAGACTTCATCAACAAGAAACAAAGCAAATTATCTGTCAGTGCCAGAAGGAAAGTTGTTCAAAGCTAAAAAGCTTTTTTTTCATTTAGTGCAGTCTAGTCGCCCAAATGCTCATCACTAATGCAATCAAATATGTTCACTGTTCTAGGGAAATACAAAATACTTTGTTTAAGGCAATATTAAGGGAGAAAGGCTTATAAGAAGTTGGTCGCAATACGCATGTTCAGTTTTGCCTGTACATTGGCCTACTGAAGGGGTTTGGTCAAATAGGCTGAGTCTGTTATAACTACCTTGATTTACGTTTGGGAAAAAAATTCATCAAGAAACCATCATAACTATACAGTTTGAAACACCTAAATGATTTTTTTTTTCATCTATGAGTCCTGCAGCTGGTGTTTTCAGTTCAGTATATGCCTTTAATTTAAAGATAACTTTCTTAGTCTGAAGAGGCCTTTTTCTGTATCATTCTTTTAGGAATCTCAACAGTGGGAGAAAGTCTGTAGGGTTTTTTTTATTTTGAATTCTGCTGAGCTTTAGTAGCTACATTGGAACTAGCCTATCTTTCCAATAAATGTTAATGGAAAAGACATGTATTAAAGTAATTATTTAGGTTTTAGTAAAATTTTTTCTGTAATTTACTTTTCTCTAGCTCTTCTAAATGATTTATATTTTAATATGTTTTACTGTATTCTAGGATAGCGATTACATTCCAAGCAGATTGCTGGGATCTTCATCTGTTAGTAAAAATGACGTATTACGTGTTTTTTCTATCTGGTTTTAATTATGTAAGAACTCTTGATTTACAAATAACTGTTTCAAGATCTATACGTTTAGCAAAACAAATAAGTTATAAGAAAACAAATCTATTCTTTAGATATGTTAGGAACAAGTGCAGTTTGAAGTTTGAGGTTCTCAAAACTTGGGAAGAACATAGAGATTTAAAAAGGAACAAATGTAATGTAAAACTTTTAGGTCTCAGGTGAAACAAACTGGTTTGAATCAAAACATTCAGAATCTTTGAAGTTAATGACTGGAGATAGCAAAATATTTATTTGCCTTTTACATTGCACAATACAGTTCATTTAGAATTGACAAGGGGGTGAGGGGGAACATCTAGAGCAGAATTTCTTTTATTATCTGTCAGAATTTCTTTTATTATCCATTGTGAAACTTCCCATTTGTGTGACTGGATGCTCTTTCTTGCGCTTTGAGTTAACAGCTGCTGTTGATAATTGATAAATGTCAACATTTTTAATGTGGGATTTTTTTCTGTGTTGTATTTTGTTCCTTCTCCCTGCCAATGTGATGTGCAAAATATGTTTGCTGTAGTCTTTGACTTTGAGAAGGGTAGAATTTTGGATTTGGTCATTTTGATGACCTGATCTGCAAAACACTTTGGAGGAATTTTCAGGTTTTGGAAGAAGGAACAAAGTACTTTGAAAATTTTTATGCTAAATTTAATAGGGTATTTTTCCATCACTTTGTACAAGCTGTTAGAAGGGAATAGCTGAAATAGGTATGTAATTCACTTGTAAATACAATATAACATTATGTATAGCACCTGCTGATTAAAAAAGTTATTGAGAAAACACAGTCTTTTCACATTGGCTTGCTTTGTACATTAGTTGTGTCTCTAACTATGCTTCTATTATCCATGGGTACTCTTCCTGTAAACTAGAACAAGGAGGGGATGCATAAATGCTGTTCTGTTGTTCATCACTGCATAGCCAAGGGCCTAATTAATTCTATGGACTGAAGAGATTCTTTTCTCGTGTTGATAACTTTGAGATGGAAGGGACTGGATGGCTGAATGATTTAAATAGATAATTTCTAAATTTGAGTTCTGCCTGGGTGACATGTGTCAATACTAAGTTGGTGAGATTTGTAATATGTAAATTACTGGTTTATTTCCAAGAATTTTGTTGTTGCTCTTAAATTTTTACTCTTCTGAAGAATGCCTTTTTGTATTTTTAGCCTGACCAGGGGCTTTATCTGGGAAAACATAAAAATCATTTGTTCTGGAAAGGTTATGAGCTCTGCATTTCAAAAAAGCCAGACTTCTTATGGCATAAGTATAAGGTTCTGTTGTTCAGTATTCTTCTGTGTTTTTTACAATTATGTGTTCATTATAACTCAAAAGGGGTTATATAGTAGTAGTGGTGGGGAACTCTTTGTATCTGAATGCGTCTGTTGACCAGCTCCTCAGCCAAAACTCATCGTATGTCATAACTTGCTGGTATTTGCTGCTGCTGTTTTCCTCTCATGAACATGCTGCGCAGCTGACTGAAAGTAGTCAAATCTGACAAGTCATCATGACTGTTATATTCTGTTTCTTGCTTTTATTCTCCTTATCCAGTCTTTTTCCATCTCTACTCTTTTCCGTGACCTCTATTAGGAATTCTAGTTCATTAGCCTAGTTAATACTCATTCATAGTTTTTCTCTGTCTCCTTTTCCTGAAATCGTGCTTATATTGTCTAGCAGCAGGATTTTTGCTTAGTAATTCAGAATGTCTACTCTTCATGCTCTCTCAGACATGCTTATGTGACATTTCCATTTTGAGTTGGTTGCTTTTTAATTCATTCAGACTGAGCAATGGGAGTAGTTCCTATTTATTGTTATGAGATTTTAATCTATTTTCCCCCCCTCCCTCAGCTGCAATTACCCAAATGGTGGTAATTTCTCTTATCAAAAAGGGCTACCAATTATTTGGAAAATACAGTTTCATAATTGCTTCAGCTCATTTGCTGCATATCACATAAAAATGAATTTTGATTTTTTGTTGGTTTCTTACTCTGGTAAATGTTTTACCTGTTAAGTGTTTCTGTTTGCTTTTTACATTTAGGGATTACTTAAGTAACAGAGAAGCTGAAGAGTTGTTATAAATTATTAAGTTGTGTCAATTTTGTTGGCAGTTCCTTCCGTAGTTTTTTTCCATGACTTTTCTTGTATTGTGGTTTAAATTATTTTAACTCTATTCAGATGCTCTGATTAGGTAGTTTATTTAGAAGTTTTTCTGCCAGACGAGTATGGAAAGTTTCTCTGGATTTTTTCATCTGTTTTTGTGTACAAATTTTTTCAGTATCTGGCAGGTGATTCAACCTTCATTTTGTCTCATGTGCTCAACAGAAGACATCTATAACTTACTTCTGCTGAAAGAGGGCAAAGATAATACCATAATGAAAATTCGCTTGCTGCTGTGGTCTTGTACGACCGTATGCATGAAGTGAATTTTAACAGAACTTTTCAGCTATTTCTTACCTATCTGTTCTCTGTATTTTGCTTTAGGCAATTTTTCACTGTATTATTTAAGCATCTTTAATTCCATTGCTGTGTAGGTAATGTTGGTTTACGTCAAAAATAGATGGCAAAAATCTTGCATGAAGATCAGTTTTAAAACATGTTTTAGCTTTCTAAGGTAGCCTTTTTGGACAACTTTGTATTACAAAGGTAGACATAATATAGTTACTAGGTGTATAACATTAAGCCTCATCTGTACTTCTAGCAATAACGTATTCTGTTGCTTTTTGGTATTTTAAGTGTAATAAGAATAGACTTAATTAAGAATAGACCTAATAGAGTTATACTATATTAAATGCTAATAACATTCAATATCATGCAAGAGAGTTTTGCAGTCCAGTAACAAAAGAGACGAGACAGGCAGAGAAGCTTAGTGAAATTGGACAGGTCAACTTTTAGTGTTTGAATTGGTTCACTTTGTGAGCTTTAGCAGAGTGTGTTAGAGTAGTATTAAAATGGGCAGTGGCTTGCTGAATCAGGACTTAAAGAAATTTCTGTGCAGGCTGGCAAATGCAGCTATGTAAGTGACTTAAATAATTCGTGTGATAAGGCAGCGTTATCAATAATTAATTTTATTAGGAATTTTGACTTAGTAATCAAATCAAAAGAACATTAGAGAAAGGGGGGAGAAGAGAAAAAACATTTGTGGGGGGAAAAAACCAAACACCCCACCTCCACACACACCCCCGCCCCCCGAACCCCAGTAAATAAATTAGTGTTATTATGTGTCATTTAACTTCTTAATGGTCAGGAAAATATCCACATTACCTTTCCAAAAGAGCATTCCCATCCTTCTCTAAGTTGCTTTGAATTGCTTTCAGCAATTGTAATAACTCACAAAATCTGTTTTGCAGATGTGGAATCCACCATTTAAAAAGTTTAAATTTAACTTGTGTATGTGGAGCCTTTTTCATGCAAGTTTTCTTTGAAAGAACTTTATGAAAGAGAAATTAAAAGTATTTATGTGGCTCTGTGTGTCATTCCATATATTAAAATCTGATGTGATGAAAGAACAACATTATATCTTGGAGGGATTTAAAAAAAAATCCCTACATGTTGCTTTTACTAAAGAACAAACTTTCATTTAACATGGTTTGTTTTCAGGTGGAAAAACGTCCCATTCAGGAAATGTTTTCTTTTTGTTTTAAGTGTAGTTAAAAAATATCTTGCTTATACCTAACAACTGATAAATATTAGTGTTACACTTCTGCTGAATGCTGCAACATAGGGCAGCAATTATTCTTTTATCCCAGACTTATTTAGGCCTAGGGAGGTACTCTTAGTAGGCGGCTTTTTTGACCACAGTTAGTCTCCTGGAATTCATATGATTGATCCAGGGGTGAAATTTTTATTTGTTTTGACACAAACAACATTAGATTGGACCCAGAGTAGGTTAGGAAATGAAAATGGGACTTCTGTAATGCAATCTCAGTTATTTTTTTGTTATGTGTGAGGAGGAGGAAGAACCATTAAATGGTACAAAATATTCTGTAAGAAAACAGCAGCATAATTCCACACTGTGTTCTCTGACTTGACTGTAATATGTTATAATGACTGAGGGTCAGGAAAGAAAATGCAGGTGTTAGTAATTGTTTGCCATATTGACAGTTTAAAGACATGTTCCCTTAAGGTAGATTTCTTTGGGTTTCTGTGCATACTTTCTTATCTCCTTTTCTTCTGACAAGAATGGGAGGACTAAAGCATTAGGTGGTGTGGGGGAAAGGGATTGGAAGAAGTTTTCAAGTACGTTTGTAGTGTAAACAGTAGACGGGAGGGAAAGCATCAAAATGTTTTCTGCTGAAGGAAGAGGCAGGATGCTCAGATAGTTATTGGCTGAGCATGGAGGGTAAAAGGGGAATGTCAGAACAAATTACTCTGTCATACTCAAACTATGGGGGAGTGAAAGTGTCTCTCTAAAGTCCTTCATCTGTCCCTGTGTTTCTAGTCCATCACTGGTCTGAAAGAAAACACAAAACGTATACAGTTTATAGATGATTCCTAATGTTTTGGTTGGTAGTGATTCAATTAGAAACTGCGGACTTATTGGTTCATGTTGTCAGCTGAAATTTTGTCCAGGGTATTATGAGGTGGTTTGCAATATGATGTAAATTTTTTAAAAAGAATTGGAAATATTTCCATAAAGAATAAAAATACTTAAAAAATCTGATGTTAAAGAAGAGATTAAAGTGCTTTGTCTTACTCAAGAGTTAAGTGTTTTTTGGGAATGATTGATCAATTAGTAAGTCATACCTAGATAATTTCTTGTAAAATATTTCTTTTATTTAGTAGAAAAGTTTTATACTTAAATTCAGTAGCAACAACACAACAGTGAACACATATTCAGTGTGGGAACGTTAAGAAAACAATGAAGGGGCCATTAAACACATACTACAGGCTATGTGAACATTTTTAACAGGACATGTAACTCATACATGAGAGAGTGTGGCCAACTGACCGCAGCAAAAGCAGCAGCTCAGGTAACTTGCATTTTTCATGTGACCTGCTGATATTACAGTTGATTTAAGGCTCACTTTTTTTTTCCCTCTGTTTTGAGATAGAACTATACAAGTGCTACTTCTTTCTTTACAGTTGAAAGGCAAAAGGTTTGAATGTGCTATACAGTGTTGTGAAGTTATTGAGGTTTTGAAAGAACATTGAGCCTTAGGAAGAGGAGGCTGAAGGCTTTCAATAAGTCTGTGCCAGCAGAAATGAAGTATTAGGATGATGAAGGATTCTGAGAGATTGTTTTTGGAATTGCAGCTGAGATGCTTATGCAGCATCTTAGGTAAAAAAAGCAAATAGAGGGAGGAGGTTTTAAACTTCCCTGTACATAACTATGTTACTAGGCACACTTTCAGAGACATGGGTATGCCCAGGCAGTCCTGGGTAAACTTTCGCTATAAGAGAGGAAGTAGCTTTCCAGGAGGAGATGGTCTTCACAAGAGAAAGAAGAAAAGCTGGAGGCACAGGATATTCAAATGAGATTATGGAAGGATTGAATATTGTGAGGGAAAGGAGTGAACAACAGCTCAAGATTTGAGTGAATATCAGAGTGGAATAAATTTTCAGTGTTCCTGTTGAGAGGTAGGAGGCTGAGATGGTTATTGACAGCATATGGAGAGGAAAAGGAGAATCTCGGAATCACTAAGTGGTTGAGGATGGAAGTGATTTCTGAAGATCCTGTAATCCAGCTGTCCTGTTCAAAGAAGATTCAGCTTGACACTTAGTACATGACTGTGTCCAGGTTTTGAATAACTCCAAGAAAGGCAACTCCATAACCTTGCTGGGTAACCTGTTCCATATTTTCCCTAGAAAATGCATCATAATCTAATGTTTCATTTAAAATGAAGGAAAACCTCTGAACCAAACAAACCATCAAAACATTTGAATGTTCTGAATGAGCTTCAGATAGAGTAAGGAAATGATGCCTTACAGATATGAGATTTTAAATCTTTTAAAAATGAGACTAATCTTGACTTTAATACGGACAACTGGAGATTCATTCTACTCTTGTTACTGATTTTTCATTACTGTCATTAAATGTGTGATTAAATATAACTTCTGTGAGATATTTCCAGCTCATTTTCTTGTCTGTTTTATCCTAGAATTATACATATGTCAACTCTGTAGCGTGTCTGGTCTTGTAGATGGAAGTTCCTAATGTTATGCCATGGTGGCTTTTCTTATTCTGGAAAAATGGCAGCCTTTGCTGAAGACCAGTGAATTACATGTTGTTGAATTATAGGCAATGTTTGCATAGTCTAAACAAATGAGGTCGTCTTGAGGACTTAGTGATGTTTTTTTTCTTTCTAAATTAATGATCTTCCTTCCTTTGCCGAATCCTCAAACTCTTCTCTGCATTAGATGCCAGAAGTGTTTTGAATTTTCATCTGGAAAGAACTCAACACATTAAATGGACAGAAAACATTTGTAGCTAAGTTTAAAGAGTCCACCTGTGTCTTAGTGTTTAGTTGTCTCTCATTTGGATGTTTTAGTATATCTACAAAACATTGAAGATTCAGGCAGATAGTCTTTTTCCATCAAAAAGGAAAAAGGTATGTGTATTTTCCTAATAATTTGAGGAAAACACAATTTGGAAAAAGATTATTATATGAATGAGTCTTTGAAGAACACTTTAACAACAGAACTGCAAGACCTTCAGGATTAGTGAAAGAGAACTACAGTAATATTGCAATGAATTGTTCAACATGCTTTTTTAAAATAGAGAAAAGTCTGAGGAGTTACTTGTCTGCAATACTGCCAGGTTTTTCAGTTGTGGTCAGGTCAGAGCAATCGAGACAATCTCTTTAGTTAATTGTATAAGCCTTTGTGCCTATTTCCTGAAGTCTTCATTCTTGTAAAGGACTAGATATGTTCATCTTCCTGATTTCCAGTGATAGTAAAGACTATTTAATAATTTTGCATTAACCTTTGGTCGTTTGTGTAGCTGTAAATAATTGAATGTATTTACACAATTTTTTTGGAAGAATAGATATTTTTGAATTCTCATTTTATTTTTTTTTATCTTCACATGCGTGTTAGTGAATATGATATTTCTTACTTGGGAAGTTGTCACGTTAGTTTCATAACTGCCATACAATATCTTAATCACTCTTTTTCCATTCCAGCTTTATTTGACTATTACTGTGTGCCATTTATGCTGAAAAAAGGGGGTTTTGTATGTCATAAGAAGAATTATTTCGTATGTATTACCTTTATCTAGTAGTTGTTTTAACTCTTTGTTTAAACATTTTTCCAGAACTGTGAGGATATGGGATGTTAACAACGAAAAAAAGCACAAAAGCGTATTTAAACCACGATCACTTCAAGGTAAACGGGTCATCCCTACAACCTGCACGTACAGCAGAGATGGTAAACTTATTGCAGCTGGCTGTCAAGATGGCTCCATCCAGATCTGGGACAGGAATATGACTGTAAGTCAAGTATTTGATAACAATGTATGCTTATAATATAGCAAGTGTTGAACATTGAAGCTGATGAAATAAGTTTTGGTACTTTTATACTTATATTTTATCCTCCCATCCTATTCAGAAAACTAGATAACTCATAGGCAAAATTTAATATTCTGCCTTTCTACAACTGATCAGTGTGTTGCTCTTCTATTCAAAACACCAACGAAACAGTTGACTGTCTGTGTTCATTAAAGAAATAGTTGGCTGCATACCTAAATTTAGAGTATTATTCATTTAAGATTTGATGCTTGTAGAAAAAGTTGTAATTTATTTTTGGTTCTTAAGTAATTAAGTATGTATACTTTCATACTTTATTTGAGTTATGGAATAAGTTAAGCAGTAACTCATAAACTTCAAACTGAAATCAGTTCCTCATGCTGATAACACCAGAAGGGGACAGCATCCAAATGGGTGAGGGTAATGCTGCATGTTAAATGCTAAATGTTGCTACACTATCTAATTTGTAAAAAATAACACTGAAGTAAATTTGAATAGTTTACGTAAGTGCCATGTGGTGAGGAAGAGTCGGAACGGGAACTATTTCAAATTTGTTAAAATTATGAAGAATATTCTTTGATTTCTTCCTTTTATATTGAGCTTAAGAGTCAATTTCCAGTAGTTATGAATCTAACTGTCAACAAATAGGTGCAATTCTTGTTACTTCTTATAATTTGAAGCTTAGAACAATCAGTTTAGTGTCTTGTGTAGTGTAGTTTACAAACCATTTCAGTTCCAAGAGTTTTGCAATGTCAAAATTTCAATTTTGCAATGTTGAGTGCAAGTTCACCAGGCTAAGTTTTACTGATTTTAAAATTAATTGTCCTAATAATAATCCATATCGCCTGTACTCTGATCTTATCCATATTATTGATGCCCAGTGCCTTTCACCTGGGTGGGATAAGTACTTATGGAATATATAGGAGGAGAAAATGAGTTTACAGTCAATTTTTCTGGAAGCCAAAGTGATATTACAGAGGAGCGATATTACAGTGGGGAATGGGGGACAGGATCTTTTGAATCAAATGACATCATTAATCTTTGAAAACTGTACAATTCCAATAGGATGGATTTTGGGAAATAATACTGCCCTAGTACAAGTTGTATTAGTATGTTCAACTTGATCTTACAAAACTCTTGGCTTTATAAAGGAAAACAGGCAATTTAGGGAACTTTACACAAAGACTGAATAAGATTTGTTTGCTGGAAACAAGGGGAAATGCATGGATTTAAAAGGCAAGCGCTCTTGATCATATTCAAAGTACAGCCTGTATTTTGGGATTGTCATCTATTTTTATTTCTGTTTTTATTTCCAGTATAAACCCAGTAAAACTTCCTAATGGCATGAAGCTTGAGAATTCATCCTAAGTGTAAACTTGTTTTAACAGAATAATAAATTTTTCAGAGGCTGGCTTTCATCACCTGTGTATGTTGTTTATTTTAACATATACAGTATTGAAATATTAAGCTTTCTGGTGTATTTTTAACAATAGTGCTCTTGGTAGTCTGCTTTTTCATGTGCTTTTCTCTTTGAACTTTTGTGTGTCTATACGATGACATATTGCAATACTGACTGAGTGCAGTTTGAGGTGATTATGAATAATTTAAGGATATATCCTGTGCATCTTGTTCAAGTTCCAACTAGTGACTGCTGTATAACAACACAAGACTGAAGTGATTCCCTAGTGGAAATGAAGTTGGCTGTGTCCTTGAATTTGTATTTTTAAAGCCTAAAGAATTTTTGTCTTTACTTCTGTTGGTGTCATGAAGAATTGTGCAATATTTTTATGTAAAGAAGGAGTGTAAATTTTTTTCGTGACAGTCTTATTTAAAACTGGTGCCCTTTGGAAGTCTCTGTATATAGTTAAAATCAGGTATTTCTAAAGGCCTCTTGATTAAATAATTAAAAGAAGAAAAAGCCCTCATCTTACATTTGGGAGGTGGGGGAAGGATAAGAAATTAAAAAGGAACACGTGTTCAAAGTAGGCTTTAGAAAGATGAGGATGGGATTGACTCCTGCACTGAAATGATGAAGGTACTTACTGGCCTGACAGGGTGCCGAGATGCTTGCCAAGGCAGAAAAGAAAGTTTTAAGTCATGACAAACTGGTAGACTTTTAGAGATATGAACTGTAGGTGATATAAGAAAATAGGTAAAGCTGGAAAAAATTAAGATGTGAGAGTTAAGCTGCTTGAAGTAATATATAGTAGAAATACTAAGTTCTGATTTTTGTAGAAGAAATTGTGAAATTCTCATCCAGCAGACATCATTTGACTTTGTTGAAACAGGGGAGGGCTGTATACTCAGATTTTGCGGTACTGCAATACAACTCTGTTTCAAATCAAAATTAAGACAGCATTTATGTTTAACTTGAGAAGGCTCTATTGAGCCTGTAACAAAAATCACTAGTGTTTGAAAGCACAAAATGGTTGCTAAAATTTCTTACACTTGATTGGTTAGGAATGACTGGCATTGTTATTTTAGACTATGGATTTGGCACATACGCAGCAGGAAGTAGGATAGATTCAGGAGAAGGTGTTTAAAGTTAACTGTAACTTCGTTGACCATACTGTCATAGCAGAGCTGATCCAATAAAGGCCTATTTTGCCTGTCTGAGTTCATTTTTGCATTTAAGCAAAAATATAAATGACATTTCAACCCTGCTGTTGAACACAAATACCAGTCTTCCTGCATATTGCAGTAGGAGTACAAACTAAATCCAGGAAGGTGTTTCCACCAGATGTTAGGGCTCACACTATGTACTATCTATAGTGCCTGTTATCCCGATGTCTGTAAAGGTTTTTAGACAGATTTATGTGAAAACTCCGGTCAAACACAGTCCACTTCAGAGAGAGGGAAGTTTCTCTTTATTTCAGTAAAATCTTAAATGCTCTGTTTTCCCGCATGAGAAGAGTCATGAAAACAGGACTACCAAGGACAGAACTGCATATCCTGATAGCAAGGAGGGTCTGATAACGCCCTTTCCGAGAGCAAAAAGGGCACTCACTAGAGGCGGGCACACTGCTGCAGTGCTTGTAGGAAGCCACTCTTCCTTTGGGGGTACACAGAACCTGTGCTGTTTTATAAGGTGGCAGAAGCTTCACAATGAAGATTGTAGAAATCTTTCTTTACGCTGTATCTATAGTTCCTGACTGTTGGTTATAGGTTTGTAATCCACAGCTCCACACATGGCTTGATAGCTTTACACCTGACCACAGGAGTCTTACTGATGTGTCTATCAAAGGGCAAGCAAAGTAAAAATCAGCATGCTGTGTGGTGGCATCTGCATCACCACCATCGTCATCTGTGTTTGCTGCTCAGTAGTGTAGAACTTGGTCCAGAATAGTGTGATTAAGTAATTTCTTGTATTGTTGTTTTTTATTTTAACAGAATCAAGATATTTTCTATCTCATGTTTTATTGTCCTTGCTGAAGTCAAAGTAGCTGTTTTTTTGTTAAGTTAGTGTTTTGAGTTAGTTATTTTTTCCAAGGAACTTAGACCACCTCAGTACCAGCATTTTAAAAATTAGGTGGTTGTACCTAAGAAGTGGTTTGGTGCGTGATCAGTTCCCTTCTTTAGTCCTGACTAGTAGTGCACACCATGAGTGTTTCATTCAGTTTTCTGCTTCCAGTGGTTTTTTGGTGCAATTCCAAATCTCCCAGTTTTATGTAGTGAGAATAAAAACACTTGGAACTTTTGGAGGAAGACTTTTTTTTGTCTTTATGGCACTAACATTGGTAACTTGCTAATGCTGAAGTTAGCCAAATGCATTCCAGCTCTGCCTTGCCTTTCTCCAGACTTCCTCAGTCTGATCATGATCCATTATAATCACCTGCCTCAGAGAATTTTTTCGTTTTGTCATAAATCTATGTTATTTTCTCACGTATGCTTTTTTGTCATCAGTGCATGTTTTTTCTTTAAGGTTCACGTACATATGCATTTACAGTGCACGTTAGCAGAACAATCTGTCAGTTTGTTTGAAATATTATGAACACTGTCAACTTGGCTTAAAATAACAGCTTCAAAGGACATAAAAAATAACTTCCTTCAGACTTCCAGTGAGTAGTGGGAACAGTGTGAAATAGTCAATCGTAACATAACACATAGAACTCACCCAATTTAAAATGTTCTGAGACATGAAGAAGTGTCTGGCAAATATGAAGAGTTGTAGGTTGTTAATGGTTAAAATAGGACAGGACATTGAAAATTATTGATCTGTGGGTTAGTGCAGTGAAACCACTAGATTTACCTGTCATTCAACTAGGTTCAAGTTCCACATATTGCCTCTGCTTGCCCATTTAGAGCTTTTATCAAGACCAGTAGCAATATGTATTACTCAACAAACTGATCGTGACTTTTAGTATCAATGAAGTGTGTCTTGTGATTAGTAAACTTGTATGCCTAGTTTTCCCTTGCAGAAGTGGGAGTTTCTCATTCATAAAGGTATGAAAAAACTGAAGTCATTTTTGTAAAGACTATTAATACACTTGGTGGATAGGTTTACTGTGAGTTAAAACTTACAGAAATCTTTTCAACTGAGAAAAAGCTCCCCTCATTTTCCATACTAACCAGGAAAGATGTTTTTCATTGATTACAAATAGAATTTATTAGGGTGAGAACGCCAGACTTTTTACTTACCCTTTCTTAGCCTTTTAGACCACCTGATAAGGCTACATGTTACTTGAATTTTGCCTCCAGTTTTCCTGGATGTATTCAGCTGAGGATTGCATAAAAATCTTCTCTGCATATGGCAGCCTGAATTGTGTTTTGGGGTTTCATGGATCGTTTATTTTTTGATGTATCATTGCAGATGTGACGCAGAGAATACTGATAAGGTTGGGAAGATGAAGCATTGGTGATGTCTTTTAAATGCCTTTAAGAAAACAGCTTGTATACCCAAAATCTTGCCTGTTATTTTCCTAGGTGTTATTAAATTGGATGTGCTTAGAGACCTTGAGTCGTTAATGGCTATAAGTAGTAAAGAAGTAGCTTTGACAGATATACCTGTGATAGGTTTATCTTTTTATGTAGTGTAAATCTGAAGAGGAAAGATGTAGTGTTTTATAATTTTCAGTTTAATTTAATTGTCATACAACACATTGATTCAGTGCTCGAGGAAAGATTTTTATAGCTAGTGATTAACTTATATTTTTTTAAATTTATTTTGCATGAAAGACCTAGTGGTATGTTTGGCTCCATTCTTCAGTTATTTCCCGCTCAAAAATACATACTACAGTATTGCTAAACTACTGCTTATTTAGTGTTTTCGTTATCCTGGTTTAAATCCTTTTTTTGATTTTAAATTGCTAAAATTATGTATTTTTATCAGTTTTGAATTACTTTGCTAAAGTGGAAAATGATTCTACAGAACTTTAAAGGCACAATAATAATGAAATCCATCACTGTACTAATATACTGCCCATGTGCATTTCCCCAAAAGTGATGTCAGCAAGCGATAATCACAATAACCTATTTTCCACATGCCCTTAAGCCACCCTATCCTCAAAGTATAAGGGGAAGAGAAGTGGGATGTCACACTATGCACTGAAGTTAAACAGAGCTCTGTACTAAGCTCTGTACATTTTAATTATAAATACTCATGTTAAAAATATTTTCCAAATAATTGCATGATTTATAGGTGTAAGATAAATACATTTCTATATTTAGTGGTTGTTTGCTTTGAAAGGGTTTCTGTGAGCTTTAGTTTTATGGCATGCTGTATGAAGTTTTAAGGTGGAATCTGCAGAGATGAAAAATTTTACAAGTATTGCAGCCATTTTGATGAAATACTGTACAACTAAGGATACAGATTTAGATAATGCAAAAAGATCATGAAAAATACTTCCCCCTCCTCTAAATAAAGTGACCTTTTTGTTTTGGAATAGGAATCCAAGCCCAGATCTTATTTGGAAATTTTTTGTAAACTTTGTTTTGCTGTTCTTGATGGATTTTACAGCTGATGCTGCCAAGAAAGAGTAATGAAAACTAGTAGTAAGATCTGAAGCTTGCTGTATTTTTTTTCTCCATTAATTGGAAGGTTCTTTGAGAAGATTTAGACTCATGCTTTGGAAAGATGAGATTGTTGGCTCTTTGCACAGTTACAGAATGCTTTTTGCATGTGCTGACATGCAAAAGACATAGCTCTCAGTAATAAATTCTTGAAATGTATGTCTGATTTCTGTCTACTAGAAAGCTTTACTAGCGCACATATGCCTAGATACAGTTTCTACCAGGCAAAGATCACAATGCCTTTTTGGCATATGTCTATCACAGCACCCCAGGATTATACTTTTTTCATACCAGCTGGATTTTGTTCCTTATTTTTGGCCATGGAATATGCACTTGTTTGTTTGGATATTTTGTTGGTTTTGCTTATATAGAATTTAGGGTTTATATTGACATCTTTATACAATTAAAATTATTCCAGTGAAATATCAATATTTAATAGAAGCAATCAGAATGACTGTTCTTAAATTTACTGAATTTACTGCTACAGCTAAAAAC
The DNA here is from genome assembly GCA_033558185.1 of Dromococcyx pavoninus. Lineage (NCBI taxonomy): Eukaryota > Metazoa > Chordata > Aves > Cuculiformes > Neomorphidae > Dromococcyx > Dromococcyx pavoninus. The sequence goes on along the minus strand of JAUMJL010000102.1, from coordinate 595,656 downwards.
CAGACTAGTCTTCCAGTTTCCCCCAAGTATGTAACATGCTTCATGCTTTAAAGAGGGCAGTCTTCCAGCGACATCTGGAAATTTCTTGTGTAAATACAAGATGAAAGATACCCAAATATACTATATTTCCCTTTCAAACTTAAGGTAAGTTTTCCATATCCATAATATCCCAACCTTTCAGACCCTATGTGTATGTGTCAGACCTCTGCTCCAGAAAGTGGAAACCACACACAAGCTTGCCAGCCGCAAATATTAACAGATTCATATATTATTCCTTTTTGTATATGCCTGGTTTAGCTAGTACATCACTAGCTATACCCTGAAGCTAGCTGCAGTAAAGAATCTGACAGTCATATGCTATGATAAAACGTGCCCTGCTGTATTTCTAAGTGCATTTCTCTCTTACGTAATAAACAGTTTATAGTTGAAGAACTATCTAAATGTTTGCATTATCTAATATAGTGCTGAAAGGCAATTTAAATCTTGAAGTTTGTCATGGCCCAATGAAAGCAGCATAAAGGATTTTATTTTGGATTCGTGTATGCTTAAAGGAAAAAAAACTTATCCCACAAGGATTCTATATCTTTCTTTGATTTACTATTTAGAAAAATAAAGTAGATCTTACAGAAATAATGTTAAAATGACAATTTGAGAAGAAAAGAGTAGATAGTATAGCAACATGGTTGTCTTTACTAATACTGTAATGTTATTAATGTAACATGAATAATGTTACAAAGATAGATGAAATAATGAAAAATAATGAAACAAAATGAAAAACCTTCTTGAGCTGGCTTTGTTGTCTTGAGACAAAATTTCCCTTTTATGCAGAGAAAAAAAAAGAAAAGTACAGGTATTTCATTCAACAAGAAGTGAGTTCCAATGTAGTCTGGTACCAGAAAAATGCCTTTTAGATGCTCTAGTGTATGCACTGCTTTAGCAAGCTGAACATTTCATTGGTCTAGAGCCTGTTAGGGTTTGTAAATGACAAAACTAATTTTATGCTTGATCTGTGTATTGGGAAGCTAGTTTTGTGTCCAAATGTTTCTCATTGTGATTCATAGTATGTTGCTGTTTCTTGAGGCTAGTGAGGAGATGAACATCAAATTTATATCTAAATTTCATAAAAGGAATGAAAAGTATATTTCTGCACAACTCTTGGTCATTGAGTTTATAAGCGAAGCCTAGAACTCCTGTATTTTAAATTACTTATGGAAGGAAAACCATTACAGGTTGATCAAGTGGATTTCATTAGGAACAAAAAAGGTAGCAAGTAACAACTTCTGATGTGTGGAACATGTTGAGTGAACATTAGGTACTTTTTTTCTGCCTGTGCTTGCTCTGTCTATTGAGTTAATTCATGGACTCTCTGCCCCCTTCCAGCTTCATATTTTATTATATCTCTTGGAGGATTCAATTTTCTCATCAATTCATAACTTTTTGAAAGCTTCCTATTTTGAGGTATTGATAAAGAATGGTTTGAAGTGAATTTTAGAACACTGTTAAAAGAGCTAGCTGGGTTGAGTTGTTAATTTTGAGTTTTTTAAATAGAAAAGGAAATTAGAAGCAGAGTTTTTAAAATTAGGTGATAGTCAGGCAACACAAAATCTCAGAACTAAAATGATGACTTGGAGTTTTTAAACTTCTGAAAGATATTTTATATTCCCTTTTTAATTTTTCTCATTACTATAGTAGAAAAACGTTTCTATTACTTCTTGTTTTTTCCTGCTCTCGTTTTAAATACTAACACATCTCTAACTTTTCCAGAGATCTAATATAGATGGGTAACAAATTCTTCCCAGTTAAGAGTTGTGGGATTTTAATGTATTCTTGTGTCACTGATCACTGTCAGAAAGTGTATACTGACTGGCCTAGGAATCCAATAGTTTCAAGTTGTTCAGTGCTTGCGTGTGACCTTTTGCGTAATTGAAAAAAAAAACTTACCAAAGAATACCAGACAGTATTTAAAAATTTTGTAGTTCAATTCAATAAGAAACTGATTTATTTTGAAATGTGCTCAGATTTTATGATGTTAAGAAATATATTAATATTTTTAATATAAAAATATTCACCATGAATCTGTTAGAAAAATGAGAAGCTAAAAAAGAAGATAAATTATAGTGAAGCACAGCTTTTGTACGTAAAATTAGGTTGCATACGCTTCACTCAGAGGAAGACTGATAAAGAACAAACTTTCTACATAGAGAATGATTATTTTATGGCTGCATCCATTAAAAGGTGCACTTCTGTGAGGATACAGTTTTAAATGTGCTTAAATAAATGGCCATAATACAGACTGCTTTCAGTTTCTGAAGAACATCTTGCAAGGCTAGTTAAATTCAATTTAAAAAAAGTTTGCATGGCATTTGTAGAAAATTCATAATAAGATTATAAACCAAAGAAGTTATATTTGTGTCTGTGATTATCAAATGAGAAGATAAACTGCACAACTACAACATCTCTTGGCAGCAGGTACAAAACTAAACCAATCATATGAAATGAAAAGTAGTTCTTGTAGTTATACTATATTTTTTGTAAGGCAGCCTCCACTGAGCACCTTTCTTTCAAATCTAGGTATAATTTTGTAATTAAAACCTAACTGAACATATGTGAGCTTTTATTTATGAATAAGTAAAACTTTGTCCAGTGAAAAATATTTTTGAATAAACGTTTTTTTTATGTTCTTCCAATTTCCTGAATATTGTTTTCAACTGATGTTAGTGTTAACAGTTACCAGAGAGGGTGGTGAAGTAGGTGGAGCATTTTCCAGCTGTGTTTTATTTAATGTATGCCTGCAGTGATACTACACAGACTGAAATCAGATACATCCATGGAACAGCTGTCTTCCTTGAACAAAGTTCTGAATTCTCATGAGATACAGAACTAGATTTGGAGTTGGATATGACTACGTATGTATTTCACAGATTATGCATAAATACATATACAGTGTGTCTCTGTGTGTCTAAACATACCAACAAACTTATAATGAAATTATAGTGTAATAGAATTTCTGAGTGTGTGTGTAGTAATTCTAATCTCTATTAATTTAAACAAGGTACTTGGATAGTTTAACATATGTCATGCTGATTCAGATTAGGCCATATGTATGTTTTTAAAAATGCATTTATGGTTGTGATGTCACTTTTTACCATGTGTACGTATCACTTCCAGATTAGGGTTGTGGCTATTTTGTGCTCAAAAGAAGTCACCTGTAATCAACACTAAAACCTAATTTATATTTAATTTTTGATAAGATGCATTTTGTTAAGGTTGGGATAGAATGACCAAATTGTAAAGTACTGCACTAGTTCACATACATGGAGTGAAATATTCTGAAAAAATCCAATTCGTTGTTTAGTCAGGGACCATGTTTTTTATGGACAGTAATAGCTCCTGATGGATGTAGCGTATAGATGGCACTGTGTCCTAGCCCCCTAGCCTGTTTCATGGTTCTCACCAGGGTGCAAGTCTGTGGTGTCATTTGAAAAGAGTCCGGGACCTGTAAGCAAACCTCATCTTATTGAGGTAACCAGAATACACTGCTGTGACCTTTATAGAGGCTGTGTCACCAGGGCCTGCAAAAGCACAGTGAGTAAAGGTAGGATGTTCCTGCCCTTGTGACGAGAAGACTGGATTCTATTCAAGGCCACCTTCAAGAGCCTGGGTGGTGTTTCAGAAGCAGGGACACCCGTTTTACTCAGCAGAAAGCATTGCATTAGTAGCCATTAGCTTGTCACTTGTCACAAATGTGCAAATGCCTGGATGATTTTGATATTTCACATGTGAAAGTGGTGCCAACTGGGTGGGATTTGACAGGAGTGTAGTTATGTTTTCTGTGCTCCAGACAGGCCAGTGTTGAGTCTTGGCTGTTGCATTGGGGTGAGAGAGCAAGGAAGGGCTAGAAATCAAATCCAAGTATACTAGAGCCTCATCTTGCAGAAGCAGTGAAATCTTGGTTTTAAATTTTGCTTACAAATTATCATGAAAGATTTTTAAGGTTTTTTTTAGGCATCGAAGTTTGTGTTACCACAAAACCTGCACTGCCAGAGTTATTTAAGACAGTTTGTTGTTTCTGAGTTGTATGCTGGATGAATTCAAATGCACTATTCTGTTAAAATTTATTGTATTTGAACAAAACCTCATACAGCTGTTGAAAGCTCTTTTGACAACATATTGTATTCATGAAAGCACTGATTCACACTCTAGTATTTTACTTGTAAAAAACAGTAGATCTGTTATCTGTAACTTCGTTTATGGATTCTGAAGCTAAGTAGAAGTTCATTTATTTTCCCTGTGAAACACTGTGTTCAGTTACTGCAAACTACTTGCAGAAAACAAATTTTGAAATTATTTTCCATTTAGCCAATTTTTTTGCGTTCCAATGTGTAGGGGTTTTTTATTTGTTTGCTTATTTAGCTAGTCAGTTACATAAAATTATTGTGAGAAAATCAATGTCAAAACAGTAATCATGAAACTGAGATAGGACTATTGCTTGAAAAGAAAATAAAGCTTCTTTAAAAAGTCTTGCAGATTAGTAGCAACGTATCTTTAGTTGTTAAGTTAATGTATATGCCCGACCATCTATAAGTGCCAGACTGAAGAAAAGCGATTTTCTTTAATTTCTAAAAAAAACCCTACAAACCACCCTTCTCTGAAGAATGTACTTTGTTGAAAGATGATGATGTTTTGTTTTCTAGAGGCTTTAAAACAAATCAAATATGTAAGAACCTTGAAAATCAGTGTTAAGTTTATCGAGCTAATAATCTTGGACACCTTTTTTATAATCCACTGAAGCTTTGGCTTAAGAATGCTCATTTTGTCACTGAAATAAGTCATGTGGCAAAATAACCACTTGCCACTTTACCTGATACATTCTTCCTTCTTTGCTTTTCCACCCAAATAATTGAAATAAAATTTACGATTTAAAATTGTATATTAATTTAATAAACAGAATATATGACATAATGGTTTGCAGTACATTTTTATCAGAAAAATCAAATAAAATAAAAGAAATAGCTCACTATATGTTACAAGAAGTTTAGTGAAAGGGACAATTTCTTAGAGAAATACACCAGTTTTGTTGGGCAAACATGTTGTACCTACTTTTTTTGAACAAGTAAATTTATTATACAGCTACCTTTGATAACTCTCTGCAAACTACACCATTTTTGTCTCAAGTGTTACCAAACCAGAAATAGTAGCTTTATGTGAATTTCTGTGTGTATTTAGTTATGTTTCACTTTACACGGTACCTCTATAAGATCCCTAAACTGGGTCTTAAACTTTGGTGGTGATGATGATTGAAAGACTATAAGAAATTATATTGAATTATGATAGGAACAGCTTTGTGCTAGTTGCTTTTTAAAGATATCTTTGTAATGTCTTCATATTTTTTTCTGTTTATATTTTTGCTTGTTTATTACTGATGGCAAAAGGCTGCTTTTAATTGATATGAAACATCCCATGCTGGCATATATGAGTTTGAAGCAATCTTTGAACTTTCAGTGAGGTTCTAGTATATCTTAACTACATTTTTAATGAAATTTTTACAGAAAATTATTGATCAGATTTTATTTTTTTCTGGGAGGCAAAGGAGCCTTTAACAGCTGGGCAAGTCTAAGAGTGATTATTTTTGAAAGAGGCAAAAGGAGGTTTCTTGTTTGTTTGTTTACAGAGACCATATTTATGATAGTAAAAAGGAACGCAAATTTATAATTTTGATGATAACGTAATGGGTTACGTAAGTTATAAAAAGATACAAAGGAACATTTACATCCTTGCATGTTTTTGTCATGCAGTGTAAAAAATCCCCAAAGGAAGCCAACTGAATAGTTTCCAAAAGCTATTTTTATTAGTAATATTTATCAGTTTTGTGGCCAAGATAGATTATTTTCTCAAATGCGAAGTTTGACAGTGCAGCCAAACATTCAGCTGGGGTTTCATTTTCAAACCATTAGGCAAATATTTAGCAAAGCTGTTAAGAAGTCATCTTTCTAAAATAGTTTTGTACAATGTTTTTTTTGTTGAATTAACTTAAACAAGAAGAAATTGTTTCTGTGGTCAGCAGTATTCTTAGAAATGGAATGCACTGCGTGGTGAAAGAAGTAGAGGCAGATAGGAAGGACTTTCTCATCACTCTGTAGTGGTTCAGAAACATCTCTTAAGGCAAGCCAGCCTGCTTGCTTCCTTATTTTATCTAAACCCACATATTATCTAATGCTTTGCCTCATTACCTTCTGTGTAAATGTTAGAGATTATTTTTTCAATAGAAGTCAACATTTTGTATCAATTGCAATTAGCGAAATACTAAGGCATTCTTCTTCTTGAGTGGCTATTCTGCTGTATGGCTTCTTGTCCAATAATGCTGTTTTCCATTGCAGCCCAACATTTTCCAACTAAGCAGTTCACACTTGTGTTTTTATTTCCATGATATTAGGCACGATTCACTGCAAGAAAACAAAGATTTTTATAAACTTAAAAAATTGTTACAGTGCTTTTATCTTTTCTATTTTTTGTTCTTGTCATGTAGGTTTTTCGTCACTATACAGTTGTTGGAGGAAAACTGCAAAATATTAAAAAGAAAGCCAAGTCTCTTATCTGTTCAGTAAATGCAAATAACTAGGAAACTAGGAGAACTTCTCTAGGAAATACATGTGAAAGATTATTAGAGGATTTTGAACCACTGCTGTGTGTGAGAGATATAGTAAACCCAAAGACTTGCCTCCCCTTAAATGTCATCCTTCCATCCAGGAGCAGGCTTTAGCTACAACAAGTATAAAGGAGACGTGAGACAGTTAAATAGACTTGCCTATCAGATATAATGGTTATGGCAAATAAAATTAAGTTACTGTGTCTGTAGTTAGTTAATTAAGATTAGGAGAAATGGAGTGTTTCAGGTGTGGTAATGATGCATGTAGATGTCACCGAGTTAGAAGATCACAGAGAGAAGAGCAAATAATGTAACAGTGTAATAATGTAAACATTACACCTCAAATTTCACAGGTTAATCTTGTTTTGCATTAGTGTGTTCATTACTGAAACAGCATCCACTTCTGCACCACAGAAAGTGGTATTGTAGAGCTGTCACATAAATTGAAAGCCCAGGGATCATGTTTACAGACTTAAGGAAAGCATCTGATATAGTCTGCAACTGCTTACTCAGGGTAAAAATTGAGAAATTCCTGAATTCAGCTGACATATGTAGACACAATAATTTGTAAGTGATATACTAAACTCAGAAAGTACAGTTACATTTCTTATGTGGGTTATAATTGAGAGTAAAGCAAATGGATTTTCTTCAGTAGAGGTGACATAAGGGGGAATGGGGAAATAGCCATTTGGAGAGCATAACCCGTGCCCTTGGGAACCTGTCTGTCTTGGCAGCTTCCATCACAGTGCTGAAAGTGCTTGCTGTTTCTGATGGGATCGCTTTCAACAAAGACTTGGAAGGCTTTACTCAGTTGTAACTAAAGAGGTTTCTGATTTGTTTGTTTGCTTTCGTCTTGCAGCTGTATATCTCATGCCTTTGTCACCTTGAGACTGGCTTACGATAATATGTTATCTTGGAAGGCTTTTATGTTTATTAAAAATTATCATTTTTAGAGTTGAATATTGTCAGTGTGAGCTAATTTATTTTGCTGAAAGTCTCTTACTCGGGTGAAATCACCCATTTAAAATGTCAAGACAGCCATACGTGGCTTGGTACTTTGCCTCTAGTCCTGCTCTTCTGCCTCATATTTGAAGCCATCTTAAATCCTGATTTCCAACTCTCTCACAGAGCATTAGAAACATTCCTTGATGTAAGAGAGGAGGAATAGCTGGTAGGTGAGCTTGGAAGTTATCTCTAGAGATGAGCTTTCCTGTTGAGAATACGCCTTCCCTGTGTTGGAGCAAATTGGAGTAGACTGCACATTGCTAATGACACACTCAGTATTGGATAGAGTCCCTTTTGCAGTAGACATGATTGTAGTTGCACAGTTGACTCAGTTTACACTAATAAATTCATAAATGTGTTACATGTCTGTAATATGGGGAAAGATTGAAATAGCAGTGTTTGTAGACATCACTTTCCCCAATACCTTTCTTAATTTATGGTCTGTGTTTTAAACAATTTCTTGAAGATGTTAGGAACAGGAAGGAAGAGGAATATCTTGTCTAGGACATTTGTTGTTTTGTTAAAATATAAAAGGATGATGAGGGAAGCATTGTAATCTTGGGAAGGTATCCGCTTACTGTTAAGTACTGTATCTTAGAAACAATGTGCAAAGTGCAAAAATTTTATTTGTTAAGCGTATTGTTTTTCTTATGCACGTGGCTCTGGTTTCTGAGGTGAGCAAACTGTCTTCTGCTTTTCCTAGAACATGTTTTATTTAGGATTCTGGAGAAGGAGAGCCGTTGTGTTACACAGAAATCTAACTCTGTTGTAGGTAATTTATTTGTGATAAACACTTTATGTGGCCACTGTTGTCTTCACTTCTCTTGTTGGTCCTCTTCAACCCACCTAGATTTTTGTACAAAGGATATTCGTTACTGATGCTCCAGTCATGTAAATTCCCCACCTTGCCCAATTCTTCTCCTGGTTCCGTTTTATGTTCTGATTCTCATCCTCTCTGTGAGGACTTCAGCAATACAGCAAAAGCAAACCCTGACATTTAGCTGTTATCCTAGTTTTTTTGGTAACTGCATCCTTTTTCACATGTGCATTATGTTTTCTGCCCATCGTTTCATGTTGCACTCAAGTTCAGTCAGCTGTAATTGCTTAACAAAAATATATGTGCTAATACAAAGGTAGAAATTGCTTACATTGCTGGAGTTACTTGCTAGAAAGCCTTCAAACAGTTGTGGAAGACAGTGTGTTACTGCAGAATTTGCTGAAATAACTAAACCTTTAAAAAAATCTTCAGGACTGATGAACTCATCAAATTATTATGGCATGTGACTAGTACTCATAATAGCAGACACCTCCGCAACAAAAGGAGAGGAGTAATTAAGATGTGTAGATACACTTTGTCGTAGTTATCTTTGTATCTTCATCTAGTTGTTTCCATGCTCTCGCCTTCCCTTCCTGAATCAAACCTTTGAATCATGTACATTAGTTCTGTTATTTTATGTCTTTCCAGCAAGAAACATTCTGATAACATTTTTTTGCTAATGATTTGTTAGTAAGATTAGACATCTGTTAAAAATGTTAGGAGGCCAGAGGCCAACCACATTATTTTCTTTGAAAACTGCAATGAACGTCTGCCAGTATATGTAAAACCTTCTTGTTCAACCTTCTATCATTTTTGGAGCAACCTTCAATCATTTTAGAATATTTGATTTAGTATTACAGTTCAGGGTTATATTCCTTTGCAGAATAATATATGGAGGGCAGCTTGCAGAGCTCAAAGTTAGGAAAACAATCTTTATACGGGTAAACTGAGCAAACTTATCTTTAAAGACAAAAGAATTGTTGATGCAGTCTCACTGTCCCTTTCAGACCAGTCTCATTTTGCATCAAATCTTAAGGCATCAAACCTGCATAGAATTGGGGTAAATTTGTTCTGTTGTTTTAATTTTTGTGATTAAGAGGCAAATAATGACTGAGTGTTGGATCTCAGTATATTTTTCTTTTTCAATGGGACAGATGAAAAAGGGTAAGAACTGGTGGAAGTACAGGTACTTCACTGAGAATGCTTTGTAGTGGGTTACATTTAAGGTGAGCTGTCTAATTCCTAAAAGATACAGTCTAGGCTTGATTAATGAATTCATAAATTCATGCTACATAAAATCAGCATCTTTAAAAGAAACCCACAAAGCTCCTGAATCATTATGTGATATAGTAACTATCTGTCTGACTATCTTTATACGTATGTGTAGATCTTTGGGGGTTTTGCTATTAAGCATAAAAGAAAAGGCATTGGTTGGACCTCAGATATTTTTATTTATCTTAATTTGTATCCAAAACAAAACAAAACAAAAGAAGGTAATTTCAGGTTGTTTGAGTATGAAATGAAGTAGCTTCAGTGATTCTGTCATTCTATAATTAAGTCAGGCAGCAAAATAAAAAAACATGTTGTCTTGGTACACATATGTTAGTGTGATATTGCCCGGGAGGGGCGGGAATGTTGAGTAAAATGGTGTTGTGGAGCCTAAATGAAGTTTTTCCTATTTATTTGAAATAACTAAATAACACATTGTAATCTTTCTGTCATTTTTATGGTGTGATTATTAACCATTTATGATGTTTTTGCAAATGTCCATGGTATTTCTTAGACAGAAAATATATCATTTTTATTGCTTGTTAATGTTTAATAAATATTATAGGTTTTTTTTTTCTGATAGCCAGTTCACAGTTGATCCTATACATGTTACCACATACTTGGACAATTTTAAGTAATTACATGCATTAAATATGTTTGTTAGTATTTATGAACACCCCCGCCAAAGACATACAGTTGTAAATGGCATCTGTTCATAGAGTTTCCCTAGGATATGCACAACTGGACAGAAGTGACATTGATTTCAAAACAAGTACCCTGGCTAAATGTAGGCTATTACATTCTGTCTCCAAGTGCTGTAAGAGGCATTTACTTGGTGTTGGAAGTACTCCTTTGTTGAATAGTCCTTTGTGGAGGGAATAACTTATGCGACTCCTCTCAATACTTGACTAAATCTTCATGCCAAAATAAGCTTGCAATTATTACTAATGTCATCACACAAAGACTCTCTAGCTTTTGGACCAAATTTAGAACAAATATTTGAAGGGATAAACAACATTAATTACTTTACTAGCTTGGGTCTTTGGTTATCAAATAGAGCCTTATTAAGGTGCACAGAGATAAATTAGATGATACAGTAACTGATGATTCATGTGCAAGCTTAATTCAGTCCATGTGTTTGCATTTCTTGATCATGTCCTCCTTTTTTATTCTGTAGAACTGTGTCTCTAAGGTATAGATTGGATATTAATCACTAAGCGGCTGCTCAGTGTTTTGTCCTCTTACTGTTCATGGTATGATTCTGATCTGACTTAGCACATGCTGTTCAAAGCCTCATCTGAAAATATATGCTTCTGTGCATGTTTTTCTGTTTTGCTTATCACTATGGTAAATAAAGGACTTTAATATCACTGGTTTGTCTTCTCCCCTCTGCATGAGGAAGGGCGTGTTTTAATCCTCGTCTTACACATGGAAAGTTGAGATACAGTTGCATAGGCAATCTTTAATTTGTGAATGGCTTATTTTACTGCTATATTAATTGGTTTCATCTTAGAAAAGGAGGGCAAATGATAAGTATAATTTCCTAGCTGTTAAAAAAGGAGTCAACCTGTCTCAAATAATTTCGTCTCTCTTTCTGTCTTTTCCCTTTTCTTCCATTTTCCCTTTCTCTGTATGAAAGGCATCTTGTTGTCTTAGATGAGACCTTTGGTTTTGCTTGTGAATTAGAAGAGTTTGATTTTATGGAAGTGCTAAAATTCAATTCAAGTTTCCTCCATTTGTAACAAAGTTTTTAGAGATTTTGCTAAATTATGACTTAATAAATAGTTGGCTCTATTCAAGAACTAAACGTTAACTTGGAAGTAATTTCTACCTTTCTTTAGCGTTACCGGCAAAATAAAAATAATTAAAAATAAACACACATAGTGCTCAAGTTTTAATTTTATTGCAGCTAAATGGAATGCAATCCTCAGAATATCTCAGCTTTGTTCTACTGTATAAGCCATGAATTTTGGTAGGAATTAAATTTGGCAGAAGTAGATTCTTCCAATCTTCTTTTAAGTCTTTTCCTCAGTATGTATATTTTATTTTAGTATGTTTTGTAACTGTAAGCTTGCTCAGGGCAGTGTTGAGGGCTGTCTTAAGATGTATTTTTGTCTTAAAATACCTTTTATTCAGTGCTAGTGGGAGTTTTCCAACAGCGCTAATGCTATGTAAATGTGGACTGTATGATTAAATGTATGAAAAAGTCAGATTTTGCATTCCAGCTCTTATCATGAAAGTGTATTTTGAAACATGTGGCATTTTTAAAAGACTGTAGAAATATTTAGCTTCTGTACCTGCTAAAAATGCAGGAGTTTCTATTTAAATTTAGGAACAGCATCAGAGTACACAAAATGCTTTGAGGTGATTTGTCCTATTTTTAAATAAGCAAATTTTCTAATGCTTTATTTGATTGACAAACAGGTACACACGAAGTTCCACTGCAGGCAAGCCCACGCTCCAGGCACTGACACTTCATGCTTGACATTTTCCTATGATGGTACTGTCCTTGCAAGCCGAGGAGGTAGGTGATTGAAAGAACTCTTTGATGTGTTGAATGTAAGACAATTTTAACTTTAGTACGGGAAGTGATTTGGTTAAACAAACAATTTAAATCGTATCCTCGTTAAATGTAATTTTTTATGATGGATGGGGAAATCAGATGTTACTGAACTAAAGCTGAAATGTTTCACAATTGAAATCTTTCATTTTGGTACACTAAGCAATGCTGTGTTCCTGAAAGCACATTTTACAGCAGTTAAGGAAAATTTTAAGAGAACTTTGCTATGTATATTACACTGTTACTGCTCTGTCATCTTGTCTAGCATTAATAATACACCAAAATGAAATTATTATCTTAATTAAAAGTAAAATAAGACCAATTTTGTTACTTAGTTTTGTCCAGGAAGGTTACTGGCTCTTAATAACAGTATATCTGTTCTGGAGTTATTAATTCCTGAAGCAGCTTTCTTCTGCAGTGTCCTTTTCTATTCTAAGTAGAATTTTTATCAAACTTATGTTACAGACATCAGGATGTGATGCCTGGAAGTGAATGGCCGAGATGTACTTCAATGTTCAAAAAAATTTGAAAAATCTACAGGAAAGGAAAAAAATGCTTGTTTTTTAAATTTCAAGTGTAGTTTAGTCTTAGATAACAGAACAAGTCTTGAGAAGTCAAAGATATATTTGATGCCTCATTTCCTCCGTTGTTAGATGTACTGGATAGGATGGCATCTGCCTAAGCCAGCTTTTCATACAGAGACTTGTCTACCCAGTATTTTGCTGTCAGGTGTAAGCATACAATCCAAGCTGTCTGGACGGAAAGCAGCTGTAACCAGAAGCTGTGTGTATGCTTTAGCATGGCCTCAAGGCCAAATAAACAGGCCTGGGGAGAGGCAGTGTATGTTAATGTCAGCTAACGTTGTGCCTAACGTAGGTACAGGACATCTGGTCGGTTTGGTACATAGACAGAATTAGATTACATATAGAAAATACCAGAATAAAGGTATTCATAGATGACAAATGCTCTGAAGCAGGGGATGTGCTTTTAAGTCAAGGGCAGTAGCTTGCAGTTACTTTGCGTCCTCCCCCTCCCTCTGTTCCTGATGAGTAGAGTGCATTGGTGGCTTTTACAGTGATACGCAGCTGCTGTTGGATGCTACTGCTCTGGCTTCTTTGTGTGTCTCGCCATGTCTCTAAGATTCCAAACATCGTGTTCTCTAGATCATGTCTTTCAGAGTAAGATGATGGTATCTTGAGTCCTCAACAGCCATAGGCTTACTGAGGTGTGCTGTGGACACTTGGATTGCTTCTTAACTGCTGTTCAGTCTCCTGGATCCAGGGTTCTACTGCCACTGTGCTTGTTATGAGTCCTAAGTGATTGAGGTAGCACTCTCAACCTTGCTGGTCCTTGCTGAACTAGGCACTTACTATGTGAGAACCTTCTCCTTGAGAAGTAGGTGAGCCATCTGTCTTTCTGTTCTGCGCGCTAAGTGAAATGCTGCATCTGTCTGCCAGTGGTGTTGCCCTTGAAAAATTCATGCAGGCGTACTGTAGAAGATTTAAAGAGAAACCTCACTGTGTTTTTAAATATTAATGGCAAACAAAGTTAATACTTACATGAGGAATATTCACTAGTGTGTTCTTGAAACCTCCATTTATGTAAATTCGCTGATGTCTCACATTTGTGAATGTAAATGACGTAAATGATCTTTGGTTGGTTTTATTACGTGTGGCACTTTTGTTTGCCTGCTCTTCCTCATCTGTCTCCAGATTTTGGGTCATGTTAGCAGACTTTCACTTAACTGTTTGTCTGCCTCACTGCTCCAAGTTACATAAAATGTTGATTCATTGTTTGCAGAATGCGAGACTGTACAGAAATTTGGCCCCTCAGTGTGGATAAAATTGCTACCTTTGTCTGGTGTATTAAAAAAAAAAAGCTCTTTGTGTGCTGTGCTAGAGAATAAGGAGGATTCATACCTTATATTGACTTATTTGGTTAGTGCTTTAATGCTAGTATTGCTTTGGATTTGTACCAACCAAAGCAGATGTGGTTCCAGCATTCGTAGATTAACACACCTGCCAAGTGCTGAGGATCAAAGAGAGAGGAGTGACAGAACTAGAGGGCATGGACTCAAGCTTCATCAGGGGAGGTTTAGGCTTGATCTTAGGAAAAAGTTCTTCACTGAAAGGGTGATTGGCCATTGGAATGTGCTGCCCAGGGAGGTGGTGGAGTCTCCGACCCGGGAGGTGTTTAAGGGAAGACTGGATGAGACACTGAGTGCCATGATTTAGATGATGGGTTGGTGTTGTGTTGGGTTATAAGTTGGACTTGATGATCTCAAGAGGTCCTTTCCAACCTTGTGATACTGTGAGTTCTTTGGGAAATGGGGACCTTCATTGAAAGCCTGATTGGCTATCCTGCATCTCATGTAGATTCTGTGTTGGATGTGAGGGAGATGAGGCACAGCTCAGCTGCAAGCACAGGGAAAAATGAAAAGCTAAGGAGCTGCTTATGAAACTTCCCAGTCTTACTTTTCTTGGGTATTAGGTAGTAACTTGACAGAAACTTAAGAAAGTGATATTTTGCACATTTGTAACCATGAAAGTAATTTTTTCTAAATAAAGTGAAGATATGGTTTCTTTGTTTAGGAGTGAAGTGATAGGCATTAGGACTGGACTTGAGGTCCTATTATAAAAATTTTAAAACCTTTTTTTGAGTCCTGGTATGTACAGAATTCATGGAGTTAGTTTTTGTCATAAAAATTACATTAATTCCATGAATCTCATGATAGCTATTACTTTCATGGTTCATTTATTTTCTGTGGTATGAACAGTGTGCAGATTCAATGCCATCTTAATCAGTAAACTTATGTAAGAAAGTAAGTTCACCAGAGTAGAACCCAAGAAAAAATATTCACCTCATCAAATAGCTGATGCAGATATATGCTTTCTTTTGAGCTCGAGTATTTTGTTTGGGTTTTTTTCTTATTAAAATGGCAAAGAATAGAGTTTGAAATGCTGCTAAATATGCTATAAAATCTTTAAATAATCCTGCCAGGCACTGGAGAAGTTGGCCATCAAGAAAAATACTGTATGATCTGAGTGGACTGTTTTGAGTGCTCCATATTGAACTGCACAATTTCTGTTTATATGTTTTTGTTTAATTGTAACTATTTTAGTCTGTGTATGAACTAATTAAAAGTAGATCAGTACTGCTACAGTTCTCACAAAGAAGCCGCTTAAGCATTAATGTAAGGATGCTACTGGAAAAAATCCTTGGTGTTGTGGGAAGTTAATATATCTCTTTTCTTAGTGACAGTGATTTCAACTTCAAATGCAGGGACCAGTGTTGTTTTTGACACACAGAAAATTTTCATTAGAAAAAGTGAGTTTGAGCAAATTCTTAATGATAGTTAGAGTTTTACAGCATTGTTGCAGTCATTCTATAGCATTTCATTTCCAAATACTCAGTCATCTGTTCTGCACGGTTAGGACAGTGTTGATTTGAAATCATAACTTTTTGAGTCCTCCTGGAGTCTTCTAATTTTTTAAACCAGCAGATTAAATTTTCTTATTAGCAGAAGAGCTGCAGCTAAATGTCTGACTGTATCTCTCCTGCTAAAACCTGGCAGGACTACAGCTTGAAGATCATGTCAAGGCTCATTCCACTGGGAACAGAACAGCCTTGGCTGCTAGCCTTAGATCTGTCCCCATCCAAGAGATTTGCAGAGTACCCAAATGGTATCCTTTGCATACATTGATAAAGTACTGGTGCTTTAGATAAAACTTCTTGCTGATAAGTGTTTTTTTTGTTGGGAGTGGGAGGGAAAAAGGGGAGGATTCATATTACAAAACCAAATGCTTTGAAGTACTTGAGATGAAGCCTACTGGGTAACAATAAGAAAATAGATATTCCCAAAATAGGGACTCAGCATTTTTCTTTCTTGTCATTTTTTAGCTTCCCAATGAACAGAAATATACTTTGCTCTAGACATCATTTATTTAAGTTGTCCACTTCTTAAAAATATTTTGTAGTAAGGAGTTATCCTAGTCTTTAATATAAACATACATGATGTACGAGGCCACACATTACTGCTTTCCCTGTAAAGGGTACTACTGACCTTGATTTCTTTTGTTACAGCATGTTACTTTTTGTTTGTTTGTTTTTAACACGTTATTTTCAAGGCCTCCTTTAAGCTCTTGATTTCAGAGGCTCTGAATCCACAAAATGAATTTAGACAAAATTACTTCCCTGCAAGATTTGTACTTTGGAAGGAAGCAGGTCTGCGCATTACCAGTTGCTTGCCTTCTTTTCATCCTAGATCAGGCAGATTTTGTAGTTTTTGTAATTTTTGTAATTTTTTGTAATTTTGTAAAATTAATCTCTGGATATTTTTGAAGAGAATTGTTTGAAAGCCATCTTTTCACCCTTAAAATTACTGAGGCCCTGATGTCAAATGCCAGGAAGTGTCTAGGTGCCTGAGTGAGGTGCTTCAGAGCTCAAATTCTGTAGTTCGTCTCATGCTGAAAATATGTATCCCAGGGAGATGATAGCAGAGATGTAGATATTTCTGAGAGTAACTAACTAATATTTTTTCCTATTCTCGCTTTGTTAATGTGTCATAACTTTTCAAAAAGTAATAAACAGCCTGACTTTCACTGGCCTACAGCCACACCATGTTTATCAAAACACAGACAAGAATTGCTTATAAATGTCTTGCTGTGATCTCAATTTTGGCTTTTATGGCCAAAGGTGGTGTTGAGGGGTGTGAAATGTTTTGTTACAGCATCTGAGTTCAGTTGCTTCCCTTCTGCCCCTTCCCCAAGGGTTTCTGACTGATTCCAGGGCCTATTCTCAGTACTGAGTTTGTGGTTTGCTGATGTTTGACTGCTAAAGATGGAAGATGACTTTGTGTGCCTTCCATTCTTCCTGATCACTTTTTCAGGGCAGGTAGAAACCAGACATATAAAACTTGTTTAGTTTTTGATCTAGACCATAGTAACATTTAAATTTCTTTTCATATCTTAAAGGTTAAGTTTACTCCTACTAATAAAGTACCAATGCTTGCAAATATTGTTTGGGAAATCTGCTTCCACTGTGCATAAAGGTTCTTGGTAGAAGGCCTTGCCATGGTGAAGTAGAGCCACAGAGCAGCTTCTGACCTACTGCAGTACAGCGGGTGGAACTTCTCATCCTTTCACTTCTGTAGTCATTTAGGGACAAAAAACTTCCAAAGCGTCTCCGTTTTGAAAGCTTCTACCCTAGCATTCTGTTCTTTTTGTGCCTGAATAAAAGGATGAAATTTTCTACACGTCTGAATTCTTGACCTAAATTCTTTATTGCTAATCTTTGCTCCTTTTCTTTCAAAGGAGATGATACTTTAAAGATATGGGACATTAGACAATTTAAAAAGCCTCTTAATTCAGCAGAAGGACTGCCCAGCTTCTTTCCTATGTAAGTACTCTAATTTATTCTAGGTAGTAGAAATAGCAGGAGCTGTGCTGAAAGGCAGTGAGTCTACTGGAGTTCTCATCAGTTCTCTCTAGATCCAGAATGATGCATAAAGGACTGCACAGGGATCGTTCTGCAAAAAAAGGTTCTTGGCTATTTTAAGATTTCACATTGCTTTAAAAGATCATATGTTTTTGTGATTCATAGCTAGCTTTGCTTATTTTATGCCATTTTTCAGTCTCATATGTCTTATATCTAATTAGATTAGTAACTTTTCAGGACAAAGCCTGTTCATTGCACCGTGTTTGTGTAATGAGATACATAAGTGATTCTCATTCTTATTTGGTCTATGATTATTAAAAAAAAGACCTGGATTGAAAAATAGACATAACATGAAGGTGCGTGGTATGCATTCAGGTTGTAATGTTAGACGTGCTGGTGACTGTGTTCTTTGGTGCTAAAGTACTATATTGTGCTGCACAGTGCTGAGTATTATATTTAATATTTTCATTGTTATTACCTGCATTCCTATAGCTGTAGCACAATTTATGTTTTTGAAGTAAGATCTTAGGCACATCACAGACTGCTGAACCTTAACTCCAATTTATAGTACAGGGGAAAAGTGAGCAGACAAACATTTTTGGGCTCTGTATAAACACTCTGCCTTGCATTTGAAGAATATCGTCAGCAGAAACAGATTTCATAGTTGTTTTATATTTTTACTTAATGATGATAACCAGATTTGAAAACACTTTTTTTTTGTTGTTTTCTTTTTCTCCTGTTGAAAAGTTTACTAGACTTTTGAGCAGAGGAGAGTTTTGTTGGGATGAGAATTTTTATTGTATCCAGTTTTGCACATTCTATGCACTGCTTTAATTGTACATGTGAGCTGTGTCTGATCTAACGCTTTGTCTTGTCAGACAAATAGAAAAGATTATTTTAAAGGAATGCAGTTTATATGTAGGTTCTCTGTGTATTAATTATTGATTTGCCCAGTATGATGATTTGTATTCTTCAACAGGACAGATTGTTGTTTCAGCCCAGATGATAAAATACTCGTCACCGGCACCTCTGTTAAGAAAGGTGGTGGCAGTGGAAAGCTTTTTTTCTTTTATCGTGAGACATTCCAGAAGTTGTATGAGATAGAAGTTACAGATGCGGTATGTATTTTAGTATTTTTTTGCAACTATTAAAAATATAAATGAAATCATAATTTTTCATAAGTTTTTTTACTCCTAATACAGATAATGACCTACTAACACTACTGTAATTTCTCTACTCTGTATTTAATAGAGAGAAGTAGAGTGGACTGAATAGGTGCTATTATTCTTTCAGTTAAAATAAATATCTTGGGACAAGGCACTAGGAGATCCCTGCTTTGGTATTACCATTGCATTTCTTAAGGATTTCTGTGAACCCTTCTAGATATATAAAGTGAGGCATGAATCCTAAAATTCATACATGTTTATGCTTTTTACTCTACCAGTTAACATGCTGAAATGCCATATTGTGACAGAACTCCTACTTGTCCCTGAAACTAAACTTAGGGTTACTATAGAATGTATTTCAATGGACTTGAGCTTATGTAAATGCAACAAATTTACAGCAAAAGGAAGTCATCATTAGGAATCCCTCCATCAAAAATACCGTTGTCTCCAGTCATATGAAAACCTGAAATTGTGAATCTGTAATACAGAAGAGTCTGGGTATATTTTAAACTTCCTATCTATTGCCTTGTACAGAAGGGAGAAGCTTAATATGATTCAAAAGTCCTTTCACTCTTAGGTGTACACAAGTAGCTTTATAGATTATAACAAACAGGAATGGTAGAAATTCAAACAGAATTGCCATTGCTTAAGTATGGCAAGGTATGCTTAAGTCTCACTAGTTATTGCAGTCTCAGATAGCAACTTTGTTGCTTTATTTCAGGATATTGTTTTCTTTTTCTGTACTTCTCTTTACCCCACACAAGTGTTTCCTAGCACGGCAGACAAATCCCCTTGTGCTGGAGATCATTTATACAGAATTTATATCTGTATTTACTTTGCTTTTCAAATACCATTTTCTCTTTTATTTCGTCCTAAAGCAAATCTGCTTACAGATGAATACGTTATATCTGTAATTTCTGTGGCAGCAGTCTTGCAAATTAAAGATGCAGAATACATGTCAAAGCAGAAAGAAAAAAAGACATCTGTTTTTATTTTAAATATGTATTCTAAATAAAGTTTTTATTTGACACTGGAAGTTTCATTTAGTGCTGAAGAATTTCTCTAAAGAGAGCATAAATTGGATTTTGTCTTTTTCTCCTATGGAACAAACCAAACCTCAACTTAACTCAGGATTTCTAGTGCATTTTTATTTTGTAATACAAGTATTGTAACTAAGTATTTATAATCTTTTTCTGAGACAAAAATGGATGCCTCAATATCTCCTCTTAAACTTCATGACAGAGAAAAGTAAAACAACTACATGAGACAAAGGGCAAGAGGTCAATTGTCGTAGGATCTCTTCTATCCTTGGCACAGGAAACAAAATAGCTTAGCAATTCCATTTACAATTAATTTGTACTCCTTAGAGCTAATTGGATGTGGTCACGATGGCATTTCCACTTCATGGTAATGAACTCAGTAACAGTGTATGGAAGCTTCGCTTGAGCTTTAAGACTGCAAGAATTAGAAGCTTGTCAGTGATGGTTCCTGTATCTCTGAAAGAAATTAAATAGTGAGAATTAGTGCTCACCACCCTACCTGTTTTGCATTTAAAGAAAACATAATTTTCATTTGCTACCTTTGTCTCCCAGAATTACGATTCTTTAATTCTTTGAAGTAGAAGGCCTGTTTACCTGCTGAGGCAGATAATGCTACTGGAGAGTCCAAAACCAGGGGTTTTTTGCTATCAGTTTCTCTCAAAATTGAGAGATAAATTTCTCTTCTTCTGCTTCAAAATGCAAGAGGGATATGGATCTTAGAACCAACAGTAGGAAATTGTTGGTAAAACAAAACTAGAGGTCAGTAAATGACTTCACTGGGGCCACTCATGTAGTAAAATTTTAAGCATGTACAAATCTCAGCAGGTTCATAATTTTATACTATGAATTTGTACAGGTGCTGATATTTATATGGTACTTTTAAAGACTGTAATAGATTACTTTTGTCTGTAGATTTTTATTACTGCTGGTTTTCTTCATTTGTAGTTACAAAATTTAAGACTTCTTCTGATTTAAATATAATAGATCAAATGAAAATAAGAGAAATAATAGGTGAAGAATTGAGACCTTTAAATATTGATCTTATGACATAATTTTGTGTGAGTCAGCACTAATAATACTTCTATAATCAGTCTGCCCAGCTTCCAGTTTCAACACTACCCGTCACAGTTAAGCATATCAACCTGAATCTAAAGAAAAGAAGTGGTGTTATGAAATAACAGCAGTGTGCTTTTTCAAGATCTTTCTATTGCTTGTTTATTTTGGCTTCCTTATTATTGTTCTTTTCTTTTTCTTCAGAAATTGCAGTATTTGATGAAGTATAAATGCATAAAGCCATGCTAAAATCAAATTAATTTTAAAGAAGCTTACTTTTGTATTTTATAAGATGTACCTGCTATTTATTTGAAAGATCATTGGTCTGTAAATTGTTAGATTAATACCTTGTATGTAGTTTGTCGAAGCATTTTTTCAGCAGTGCAGTAATTACCTTCTATGGACTACTTACCAAGTTTCCATTTTTTTCCTTATTCTTTCAAAAATGCATACAGCAAGATGAATATATAATGTTGTTTAAGGCTTCAGTTTGTCATCTGTAACTAAATATCACACATCTTTACCTTTTGTATGTTATCTAGTGTTTATGTTTCTATTTTTGCTTTTTTAGGCATTGCATAGATGAAGTTACACTATACCAATACATGCAGTTAAGGCACACCAGTACACCAATATCTGTCTCTGCAGAGAGCTTGATCTGCTGTCATTCCTTATGAAAATAATTTCTGTGATTTCAGTTGGATTTAGTCCAAATGGCTAAAGAAAAAGGGCATAATTAGTCATTTATTTCAAGTATAAAATGAAAATACTTGATTTTTTGAGGGCGTTTGTGTACCAGTTTAATGGTAGAATGTATATAATCAGAATAACAGAAAATCTACTGTGAAGAGACATAAGCTACTAATGAGTTACTTTTTTAATTTCACAATGATTTTTTAAAGGAAACGCTGGTAAGCTTAGAAAATTGAAAAACACAAAAGAGCAGTAAAAATTATTTTAAACCTCCTTGGTAAATAGCCAGTGCAATTGGCCTGTGAATGAACCTAGGGGGTAATGGGAAAGTATTTAATAGGAATGTTTGACCAAAGCTATGTCTGACATTCCTTTCCATCATACCACACAAACCTTTTTTCACCTTCTCTTTTAAGTTTTCATGGGAAAACCCATTACTGTTTCAGAGCTGGTGAAGTGAAACCTTGTGGTTTTACTAATGGACTAACAGTCTGATTAGTTTCTGTTGTTGTAGCTGGGTGTAGAATATTAATTTGCTTTGCATTTCACAGAACTTTTTCTAAGTCACAGTCTCTGGCTAGACCAGTGACTACGTTGTTGTGTTCACTATGGAATGCCATCCCGTCCTGTAGGCGTGGGCACTTCTGTAGAACTCAAGCTTCTTGGATAAATACTTTTTGAAGAAAAACTAGATAGATGTCAGAAGTGATGCAGACCATAGACTCCATCTGTGGCTGGTAGCAGTGTGCCTGCAGAACCTAGTGTGAACTGAGCAAATACACAATAGTGCTTCTCTGATTATCCTGTCTCCGGTGATCTGTGACTTAGAGATATCTTAATGCAGACATAGGAATTTTACAATTAGTAGCACTCAGCGGATTTTTCTTCCATGAGTGTGTCAAGACATGAAATTACCCATGTTGCTGGTTATGGCAGGGTCCTTTATTAACTGCAGATTAGATCAGAACTCAGCGGTGAGAGCTCCTGCCTCTCCCACTCTCATAAAGAAGCTGTTGCTCTGCATGCTGTACTTCAGCCTTACTCTGGATCACTGTGTACAGGTGTGGTTGGAAATTATGAGGGCTTTGTACTGAGACCATAGTTATTTATGCTAGACTGTACAGAATTCCTTTCTTTTTAGCAAGAACCAAACTTCTAAAATCCTGTTACTCTCATGCAGCTTTTTCACGGTTCTTCTATCTTGACAGTATTAGCTGTGAACAGTTGTAGTGCTCTCACCTCAAATAGCCACAAGAATGTATTTGTATTAAATCTTCTCAATTAGAACACTTGAGGCTTATTTTGTGTGAAAGATACATAACTGCATGTTCTTCGCTCCATATAGATGGATGAAGAGATGTGAACAGATGTCAGGAAATCAAATTGCCAGAAGTACGAAGTATATGTACAAAAACGCAGGGGCCATTTCCCTCTCCTTTCCTTGGGTAGTGTGAGAGGAAGAAAGACCTGTAGCTACTTGGGATGAAGTCTCATCTTTTGGAATGTCTGTAACTGCACTCTTTTTCTGGAATGGAGGGGAGATTTAATTTTAGATACAGGTCAAAGAGAGTTTGTTTCCAGTTCTTCGTTTGGTTATGCAAGTAGGAGACCTTCATGGGAAACAGAGTTGGGTACACAACATTTCCCCCAGTGTCAATTTAATTTAGAATAGCTGTGGATAGCCACTTGAATCACTCTCACATGTCTTTCATCCATTTGACTAGTTCAAAGAGATCACCCAGTAGTTATCCTTATTACAGACAAGATTGATTTTGGCAGAGATAGAGCAGTCATTTTCCCCGTATGGAAAGGAGAAATAGTACAACCTGTTACTGCCAAATGAGAGTGGGCACTGGAAAAAAAAAAAGTTGTACTATTACAGAAATTACTATTTTAAAATGAAATTTAAGTAATAATTTAATTTAAATATTTGCTAATGTGAGATTGTGTGCATTTTTAAGTAAGATGTGCAAGTTTTTAAAATATGCCACTTTTTTTTTGTAAGTAATCAACAATCCAAAACCATAGATTTATGGTTGTTTTGGGAAACCTGCTTCTATTAGGAAGATTCTTCAATGTTCTTTTAGTTTCTCAAATATAAGCAAAATGTATTAAATACTTCTGCAAATGCCTCTAAGGGATGTTTCAGGAAGGACTTCTGAGACAAGCTATATATAAAGTTTGTTTTTTGATTAAAGAGTGAAAAGGAAAGAAGGAGTAAGGAATATGAAACATCCAGCATTTTTTATGCACAGTTGATATAGGTTTGCAGTATTTCTTTCCTTGACCTCAAACGATATCATTTACTATTTATAAGGTCCAGTAATATAGTAAAGAGCTTTTCCACTGTGGCCCATTTCAGTAAGATTTAAAGCTTTTGAATTTAAGAAAAATTCTTTTAACTTCTGGAAGAGATCATGATGCTGCTTCTGTTTTTTTTTAAAAAGCCATTTATTTTATTTGAAAAGGAAATCCACGTTTTCACAATGAAGGAAGCAAATACAACATTTAAGGTCCAGTAAATTTTTGTGCTGATTAAAGTAAAAAAAAAAATTGGTATAAAAGGTAAATCACAGGAATGTGTTTTTTTTATAGTGTGGTAACTTAACAATTTTTACTCTCTGCTTTCATATATATAAAGACAATGTGGTCCTTCCTTTCATATATCCCATGGCAGCATGTATTTTGTCGTAAGCGAGCTGTCGCTAGAGATTTGAAGTATGCAAGAGAAATAAACTGCAGGTTTCCTCACTATAACAAGGAGCATATGAAAGTTTTTTGCTTTAGTTTTTTTGATATACTCTGATGCAAGTGGGGCTGTAGTTTTAACAGAGTAGGTGCTTGAAAGTGCTCTGCCTTGCAATACAAAGAAAATAGTTTGCCACCTTGATTAAGTTTCTGTTCATAGAAAAAAAAGGAAAGTGTTGTTCAGTGGCTCGATTCACTTCTATGAATGTATTTTATAGCTGTACCTCGAAAGGTAAGCAATACAGTGTTGCTCTCCATGTATTCTATGTTGAGTTCCTGCTTTAAGTTATTAGCCTCTGAAAATATTTTTAGGATATTCCTGGTTTCTACATAGAATATTGTAAATGTTATCTGTTTCTGATCCCTTTTCTATTGAATTTTTCCATACATTTTTAAGCCCTGTTTCTCAAGGGAAAAACATTAGTGGTGTTGTATCCTCTACTGCTGTGCTCTCATGAGTATTTTAAATCTAATGATAGCAGGTCACTGCATTCTAGATATTCTCTAACTTCCCACCTTATTTATTGTAGTTGGCTTTTTACCTTGGAAGAGCTCCAGGGGAATCTCAAACCTGAAATGTCTTGCAATTTGGTTTTAAAGTGGATTTTAAATATAATATTAGTATATTTTTCTTATGTGAACAGCCTTCCCCCCCCCCCCAATCAGAGCATGCATAGTATCAGCATATGACCATTAACCATCTTTTTGCTCAAAAGAATCATAGAATGGTTTGACCAGGAAGGGATCTTAAAGATCATCCAGTTCCAACTCCAGTGCTTTGGACACCTTCTGCTGGATAAGATTGCTCAAAGCCTCATGCAGTCTGGCCTTGAACACTTCGAGGGATGGGGCGTCCATTACTTCTTTGAGCAACCTGTGCTGGGACCTCATAAAAGAAGAATCAAGGTGGAAGCAAATAGATAGCATTTGTTGCTCAGCTTCACAGACATTTGGAAATGTCATAGGTCTCTATCTGTTATTTAATCTTTTTATTTAATGAAAAATACAGCAGTTTTGTAAGAGTTGCTCAGTCTAAATTTTTCCCCCTCCTCTGGTTGATGGGTGCAGCCAGGAGGCGACCAGCCTTTCCCAGCTGCAGCAGCAGCATGGACATCCAAGTTGTTGGCTTTTGTATCACCACTCTGCTCTAAGACATTAGTGAAAAGAGATCACAGAGTGTGCAGTGGGAATTAATGTTGTCTCTGAGTAGCGTTGTCTTCCTGTGATTCTAAAGGCAGAATTTCTGTTGTTCTTGGAGGAGAGCAGGCAGTTAATATAGCTGATGTTTCATGCAGATCTTTTGCAGAGAAATTGAGGTGGCTGTAGAAGAAGGGAAGACATATGTAAAAGCTTTTCCTTACTATGCTCGCTTTATCAGTTGGTTTTACTTTCCATTCCACGTATCAACCATCATTATTAATGATTCTTGATTATTACGTAGAAATAGTGTTATTTCTGCAGGTAAGATTGCCATTAGCTTAAGATTAGAGGACTGAGTTTCTCACTTTTTAAAATTTTCTTCTTTAAATTCCAGTTGCATATAACTGGAGAGGAAATATCTCTTTGTACCTTTGGGGAAAAATGTGCTGAAACATTTGCTTAACACTCTTTTAGGCCTCTTTGTGAACTTCATAGAGTAGGAGGGCATGAGAGGGATGAAATAAATGTTTCCTTCTGAAGCTTTTAGATCTCAAAGGCAAGCAGGAGTCACTTTGCTGCCTTCAAATTAAACCTTTCCTGCAGCCCAGTATTATGAAATTTCAACTGTGTTCTGAGGCATTTTTCTCTCTTTTAACCAGTAGTGTATGCGTTTTGCTGGGAGTTATTAAGAGAAGTTTTCAGTCATGAAAGCAGCCACTTCAGACATGTCCGTGAAGATTTGTATGAAGACTAGATTTGTATCCCCTGTACAGCAGTCGAAGTATCTGGTGCTTCTGAGTGGTTCTACACCTTCATTGTAATATACAAATGCTTGAAAGCCATTGCTTTGTTTAAAAGCGGTCATAATGAAACAGGAATGGGGAACAATCATTGAAAGATTTTGTGATAGTGGGAACCTATCTTTTGCTGTTATGATCAAAATATTTTAATGTTTTGTTTATATAATTCCTTTGAAATAAGTACAGTGAAATATCACTAAAGTCTGTAGAAGATTAAGTGGGAAGGCACACTGAGTTTGATTCCTCACTCCAGCCCAAGCTTGAAATTGCTTCTCTAAATATGAAAATAATTTAATACAATTATAGGCTTAGATAATGGGTAATATTAATTTGAAAGCTAATTACTGTTTCCTAAAAAAAAGAAAGGGAGATTCCTGGAAGTATTGCTTAATTGTAGTTTGAGCTCCTATGCATTTAAAAGATATTGCATTGTAGAAACAGTTCTTCACCATGACTATGTAGGGATTTCACAAGAGAAAAACCAAAACAGATATGCTAAATGAACTGCTTGCACATATATTTGCACTGATTTCTCTGACTTTTTTTTTCCAGAAATGTTGGCATTTGTAAAATTTAGGGTTATGATAAATAGTTCAGTCAGAAAAGCCCCATTTGGACACTGCTATGGTGACCTGTCCGCAACCGAAATCAGTATGTCATTTTACACACTCACTGTCTTCCCTGCTGATATGCTGCTTATCTGGCTGGCTGGACAGCCAAGCGCAGCAAACCCAAGCAGCGCAGTTCAAACAGAATCTGTCACATACCATCATGGCCAGTGAAGCAAAGCTTGCACGTAAGAGAGAGAGAAGATTTGTTTAATTTTGCTCTTCCTAACCAAAAATATTTTCTTAGAGCAGCAGCTCTTTCTGTTTCTTTTTTATTGTATAGCTTCAAAACAGGTTCTGAAGCAATTATTTATTAGATTGTAGGTTAGGAAAGGGGTAAGCAATAAGAGTGAACGTAGGCTGTGTTTGTTTCTGTTTTATCCCCCTTCAGTTTTTATGTATTTCCAGAGCTCGACCTGAACTAAGATTGTAAAGATTTTTTGTACAGTTTTAGGAGTTTGTATCTGCTGTATTCTTTCTGCAGTAGTATTTAATTTGGTTTACAGGGTCCTTTATCCTTGAACTAGAGAGTTTTATGTAAGTAGCACTGTAATATAGATCCTCGTTAGTTTTCTGTTTTTCTTATATAGTTATTTTGGCTACTGTAGGCTGCAGGGATTCACCTGACCAAATATAGTTGTGTGCAGCTGATTCAGCCACCCTAGGCTCCTTTTCTAATCAACAGAGAAAAATAAACACATCTAGACTGTGACTTTATCTCATCCTAAAATGGATATCTGAAATGGCTTAGATGAAGGCCACTGTAAAATGTTTATTTATCTCTGTTAACTATAAACGGAGGTGAAAGTTTGTAGGCATTTTAAGAGTAGACCTCTAAAGATTAGAAGTGTAGACATCTTAAGGTTGGTGGGGTAAGTCCCACCTAAGATCTTCAGTTCCCTCCACTGGTGTTTATTCTGTCCTGCTAAGGTGCTGGGACATTTTGTCTCTTGTGCTTTGACCTTGCCAATAGCAAAGTAGGAGGCAGTGGGTTTCTTTTGCATGCATTTCTATTGATTTAAGGATTTATGACTGTAGGCAATTTACAGGAGAGAAGCCTGCCACTCTGTGAAAGGATTGTACTAGCTGAGAGTGAAATTTACACTCTTACTTGCACCTGATTTCCAGACGTAGCTGTCAAAACATCAGCAACTTCACCCTAGGATTACAGAACTTTATCTAAATCTTTACAAACTTTTTTTTTTAAAAAGTGAAACTATCACATGGAGGAAACATCAAAACTCCATGAATACTTGCTTCAACAGTTAGAGATGCCTGAAGGCCTGGGATTGGCACATTCACTTTCCGTTTTCGGTATTTATCCGGAATTAGCAGTATTTTTTTTTAGTGGTAATTTGCAAGGAAATCACTTTTGCTTTTTCCAGTTTACTAGTGGGATGTTGGCTGCACAGTCACCGTAGAGGTGGTACAAATATCAGCTGTATGTCAGCATCATTCAGTAGACGTTTCCATGCCCTCACGGTAGTTTTCTGTAGGTATGGAAGTAGATGGATGCATCTTCTCCGTTTGCCAGATTTGTTTGTCTGTACTTTCAATAGTTTTCACTAATAGCCATGGGAGCAGACATTAATTTAGAGAAGTTAGCCTAAAAGTCTTATAGCTACAGATAACTATGTAATCAATTCTGGCATTTTGGAGCAAATTTATAAGCAGGCTGAGAGCTTAGAACTATGAGAGAAAAGTGATAGACCATACCTGAAGGGAATAGAAAGAAAAATTGAAAAGGTTCATTCCAGGAGTGCAGAAACATGCATGTTTTTATTTCTTCTTCCTGCATTGCAGGAGGAGCTTTACTAATGAACCTGAAAAAGCTGATACATTATTAGGCATTGTCTGAAAATACACTTCACATGATGTATTCATTTTCGAAGACAAATGCATAGTATTTAACCTCAAAACTTAACTGACTTTAGGGAGAAGAGTTTGTTTCCAAAGAAAACAATGCCTTATTGAGAAGGAGTAAAACCTCCCAAAGGAGAGAAAAGAAAATAAAACATGATTGTAAAATACTGTGCCTCTGATTTACTTTTCATTTTGCAGTAGCAAGGAAAGAATATAGCCCCATTGACTTAAGTGCTGCAAAAGTGTATTGTGATTCCTATTTATGTAGTAACTATGGAAGTTCTTGGATTTTTTTTGAAAATGGTGGAACCTAATATCATGCTAATCTTGCAGCAAATTATGACCTGCGTATTCTATTAGAGCAGTATATGTATACATACAAACATGTTTGTTTAATAACATTTTCTTGACAACAGAAGTTTGGCTATTATCTTGGGGTTTATATACACTTAAAATTAGTTACATTTTGTTGGATATCAGTCAAATTTTAACAGAAATGCAAAAAATAAGAAATTGGTGCTTTTGTACAGCTCTAGCTCAAAGACATGTAGAATGTTAGAATAGAAATACAAGAAGACAGTGATTTTCCATATCTCTCTTGCAGCAGAGAGAAAGAGGATGAAAGTGAATTATGCTTTAAAGAGGCGTTCTTTACGTATTTTATTACATAACAGTCAACCTTAAATTTTGGTATACTCAAAATAAGCTCAGTCTCTGACAAGTGGCAAAAAATATTTTAAGCATAAGAATTAATGTTTATGTGAAGGCTATACAGATTCTATACTATGTAGGAACTAGGAATTCTTACTGTATTTGGTCAGTTATTTTTCCTTAATATGCTTTACCTATGTTTTGCGTAGCACATCCCCTCTGAACCTTCTCACAACCCCCATAATGTCTGTCTGCCAGTCCCTCTTCCCAATGTGAAACATCTCTATCCTTTTCTAGTCCCTCTTACTAGAATTTATTAACCTTTCCTCACCCTCTTGCTTCCAACGTGTACCAGCCCTCTGAGACTGCTCCTCCCACCCTGGATCCACTTTATCCATGCTGTAAATCTGAATACTTTTACCTGAAGTGTGGACCAGGGAACTGAATTTTGCCATTGCTGCTGCAGTCGTTAACCATTGTTATAAACAAAGATCTAGGAAAATTCTTTCAATCCTTGACATCAGTCTGTAATTTTATGACCTTACCAGCTTCATGGTTTCATCTTAGGGGTAAATTTTCCGTTCCTGCATCACAAATCATTTTAATCTTTTCGTGCTGACCTTGTAAAAATGCCCTCTCTGCATTGTTTACTCCTGTCAGGGTGTTACCCAAGTGCTCTGGACAGTTTCAGTTGAGGTAATTAGCTTTTGCTTGCTGAGAAATCTGCTTTGGATATTCCTCACGTTAAACACAGGGATATATCTCTGGGCCAGAATAAATGTACCATTCTGTGTTAGATAAAATTGTGTTTCAGGCTTCAGTTTCTCATTTAGTGATACTGCTGTTAAATCCCGTCAAACCACTGTTACATGCATGGTACCAGGAAAGTTATGTGTGTAGTTGCTTAGAGAGCTGTCTCAGCTGAAGAATAACCGAAAAGAAAAATTATTTGGTGCAGTTTACTCTTTACTTACAGCAACAGCTCTGCTTGTATGATACAAAGGGAAACACACAGGTGAGAACAGACTGTTAGGGGTGAGACTATTTATGAACCATCCCAGAATTGCACATGAGGTGGGACTGCACATATCTCAGAAGAAATGCGGGTGGAATAGCACACAAGGGAACAATGGTATCATCACTTTGGCCTGCCACCTTTCTACATATTTATGAATTTTATGGTTTAAGATTACCACATGTTATTAAGCTTTTTAGTTATTATAAGTAAAATTTTTTAAAACCGGAGTTTATTTTAAAAGAACTGGGAGTCTGAAGTGAGTGCAATACTTACTTTAAAAATAAAATAAAAATTATGTATCATTCAGCTAATTAATATTGTATATTTAAAACAATAGCACAGCAACTTTCAAAAAAGTTTTGTCTAGTTTCAGGAAGAATCAATAATATATTTTTGTTTTATTAGTTGTTTTTGAAGATAAATGTTTTCATTCTGATTGCAAAAAATGCTTTAATAACGTGTAGATGATTTTTAATTGACTTCCAGTTTAAGTCAGTATTACAAGACAGTCTGTTACCTGAGAATAATTACAAAGGCTTACTGTTAATAACACTCACTGAATCTGTTCTGCCCTATTTCACAGTGGTGATGAAGAAGGTAAATTTGGAGTGTTTCTCTTTCTTTTAAATTTTTAGTATATTCCCTGCCTGACTTCACAAAAATATTTTCACAATCTTTTCCCAATATTTCTTAGTGCAGGTTACTGTGTTTGTGTTTGCAATAGATGTTGTCAAAGGCTTTTCAGATTGATTTCATTTGAAGAACTTAATGCTTCTGTAACAGCAAAAGTACCGAATACCTTTTAAATAATTTCTAGTAATTGTCTTTTGTAAGTGCTGAATTTTCAGATCTTACTGTCACAAAGCTGGCCACATCAGTTCAATGGAAAAAATGATTTTCAGGATTTCTGTGATGGGCTTCCAGGACTTCATACTCCAAAGATATGCTGTCCAAATCATCTAGCCATTGTATAAATCTTTTTATCAAGTGTTGAAGATGTTTATGTGATCATACAGTTTGCATTTTTTCGTTCTTTTATTTTAATATGACATTATTTTTCATTTGCAATGCTGAGGTGTGACCTGGAATTTGTTGCTTTTCAAAATCTACATAATTTGTCTTGTTTCAGCTTTAAATGTTGTAAGAAACAGGTTAAGTCTTTCTGTATTGAATGTGTTAATCTAGTTAGTTAACTGAAGTTTTTTTTGTTTTCTGATGTTCATATTTTATGAGTGTTGAAGCTGTCATCCACAGGATTTCCTTACAACCACTCCTTACATTTAGTCAGATGTTTTGTGCTGAGTTTCCATAAAACAATGTTAGGCAATTTAATTCTCTGCTTTTTAACTTCTCTTCCCAAGCATGAAAGCACCTTGCTAAGTCGAGTGAGAGCTTTGCAGTTTTCTCTTAACTGCTGAGGTTATTGCTTCCAGCCTGAGTTTCTGTCTCAGCAGCAATTAAAACTGAAGTACCACCCTGTTTGCGTTGGATTCCATTGCAGGACTCAACCTTAAAATTAAACAGGTTATTTTTAAACAGTTATTATGGAATGGGAAGCCCCCTTTCTACTTCAGAGAACCAGAAAGTGGCAGGAAGAAGCCCATGGGCATTTGCATCAGGCAAAAGAGCAGCTCGAGGGAGGCCATTGTTCCCCTCTACACAGCTCTGGTGAGACGGTAATGCTGAGTCCAGTACTGAGCTCACACTACAAGAGAGGGGTAAACGTGTTACAGTGAGTCCATGAAGGACTGCAAAGGATTAAAAGCTCAGAGTATCTGGCACAGAGCACCCGTTTCTAAAATAATCTGAAAATCTACATAAATAGTTTTTATTATTTCTTATAAAGTAGGTTTATATGCCAGTGGATTAATAAAATCACTTGCATGTTCAGAGCTTGTATTTGTTTGGCTTTGTAAGAAATTATATTCTGAGGCTGTTTTACTGTTTCAGAAGTTTTATAGGACTCCATTTAATGGCAGTTTCTTTTGCCTGCTCTGGAACACGTGCCATGGTGGTTTTAAGTCTGCTGTGCATGTTTGACAAGTTAGAAACTTAGCAATCCCCATCAGTGCTGAGCCACACTGTCTCAGGCTTTGTTTTTGTTGGCTGGTATCCAGTACCATGCTATAAAATACGTTTACTTGACAGTAGAAAGTGGAGAACCACATTAACTACAAAGTTTAAAAAGGCTGGCTGAACACATGCAATAAATATTAATAAAAGAAAAGGCCACCCACCTTTGACCTTCAATACTTGTTATTAGCTTTGTGTGGTTTAGAGCATTTTGAATATTACACAATTCTATATAATAATCTCTTATTTAAATCAAACAACATATTTGCAACCCTGCATTAGTTGTCTTGGTTTCTTTTGGCAGGGGTTATGAACATAATATGCTATCAGAATTCTACTTTGTACTTCAGAGTTACCTGTAAAAAAATTTTTGTCCTTTAGTTGTTCTTGTAATAAGGAAGATGGGTTTATTTTTACCTGTAAGTAAGTGGGAAGATATAATGTTGTTTGTATATCTGTGGAGAAGGAAGATGTTTTACAAAGGAACCTTGTAAGGAATGTACAGTTGATTCATATAAATTCATCTCACTCAATTTTTTTCTTAAACAAGAACACAAAGCAGAAAGACTGCTCAGAAGAGAGTCATCTGTCATTTTGTGGTAAAACAAAGTTCTGAATCATTATGGCTGAATGGGCTTCAGAATCTTTTCAGTAGTGTTTAAGTTATGTGCCTCGTAACATGCAAAAAAAATAGGATCTGGACCAAACCAGAAATAATACGGAACATGAAACGGGAAATGATTCAGGCATCACCAGAGCTGATATATAACTGTTCTCTTCCAGATTAGTTGGTTCTCATCTCCAAAGTTATAGGCCTATATTACAACCCATAGTTATGTTTTAGCTTTGATGTATTTCTCTTGTGAAGATATTAGTGATTTCCATTTTGTGAAATATACATACTGTGTTATGTAAAAAAAGTATATATAGAGATAATTTAATGGTAGGTAAATGATAGCATTTGACTATTGAATTATTAATTCACTTTGAGAAGAGTTTATTCCTGGTTTTTTAGAAAGGAGTAGGAGTAATCTTGAGGAGAGAAAGGGCCAGAAAAACAAGCATTGTTCAGTGAAATACTTACATGAAGATGCATTCTGCTAGCTCTGGATACATTTATTACATAGGTAACACAAACCTTGTTAAGTCTTGTCTTCAGTCCTGAACAGTCCCCCTTGAAAGAGTTACTGTCATCCCTCCAGAAGTCCCAGTTAGTCAGGTTGTGTTTGTGTTAAGATATGTTGGCCTTTGTGGCAGTTAGCAAACACTTCTTTGGCTGTCTAAAGTCAGAAGCTCAAGTCTTACGGAGTTTCTGTGCTGCCTGCTGAGTCAGATTTAATACACTAATCACATGGAGATTCATAATCACACAGAGAACCAAGCTGTGTCTATAAAAGAACAATATTCTTAATGTCTGAAAATGAGTTTCTCTGCTGACCAGAAGGGTGACAGAGCTGTGAGACATTGGCTTCAAATACCAGGTTCTTCTGGGTAAGAGAGAACTAAGAGTGAAAATCAGATACTCTTCCATTTCTGCAGTCAGTGAGTGAAAGGTCAGCACTGTATGAGAAGAAGTAAAAAACAGATAAAGTCAAGAACAGCGTGGAAGAACTAAAAATAGAAATGCAAAGTCATGAAGGCCTACATTGCTAAATCTGAAGCACTTCATTGTTCTCCTTCAAATCACCCTTTAACTTTCCATTTCCATATGCCCACAAAGACTCTTGAGCAGTTAGCATATTGAAAGGACTGGTTATCACACTGGTACCAATTTGTACTTCCTTCTCTGTCTACATCCATGTTTTGTCACTCCTTGTATTCTACTCTGGAGAGGAACTTCTATTCATTCACACATTCATTCATGTACTTAAGCTTGTTCCTGCTGCAGTGTGACTTTGATCCAGTATTTCACTATATGAATATTAATTCTGAGAGCTAGATGAATGACCAACTAACTATCAATATGTTGCTTTATTTCAGAGTGTTGTGCGTTGCCTTTGGCATCCCAAGCTGAACCAAATCATGGTTGGTACAGGAAATGGTTTGGCCAAAGTGTATTATGATCCTGTCAAAAGCCAGAGGTACGTAATCATGATTAATGATTAAGAACAGTGGGTTTTTTGTCAAATTTAGCCTCATTCTATGGTTCTATGTTTATACTAAGTTATGAGAAAAACTATTTTTGTAACATTTGTTTTGCAGAGCTTTACTTATTAGTAACAGTAGAAAAGAAAAAAAAAACCCAACAATTTGTTTCTGAAAAGCGACACATTTTCCTCTGGGCTTTTCATGAGGCAGTATGCTGACTGCTTTACCTGAATTTGCAAACGGTTTCATTGTTTAATTGCATGGAATCTGCAATACAAATAACAAACCTTTCATCTGATCTCTGGGAAGTTGCTGATGAGGTGTTATTGAAAGGATACTTATTTTATGTAGTCATATTTTTTGATGTCGGGTTTTTTTTCCCCTGGAGTAAAAGTCTTGTTTGAAAGATTAGCTTAAACTTCAGAGTCTGTGAAGTAGTACTGGAAGACCAGGTTCGGGGAGGGGGGTGGGACAAACCAAGGAAGCACATTACCAGCATTCTGCTAATCTTCTGCCCCGCCACAGCCTATCACATGTGGGTTTTACCTGTACATCTAGTGGAAAGGTTGTAGTCATTCATCAGAACATGACTTGTCAGCCTGGAATGGAAAGAACAGGACTTAAATAGTCTATAAATATTTCTTCTGCAATTAATTTGCTTTTACCATCTGGATTGGCTGGAGAACTGGGGCATGCTTCCTTCCTGTCAGCAGGGGAGAAATGTACACTTGATATATACTGAGTGGTATGAATAAGATGTTCTTCACCTATACACACTTATCTTTGTTTCACTGGCATCCAAAAACATACTGTGTTACAGTTCACAGTTTCTGGCTGCTTACTGTGACCTGGACATTTGCATATGAAGATAAACTCTGGGTTACAAGATAATCAGAAGTTTTGTTTCTCTGGTCTTTGTCAATTTAGAGAACAAGAGAGTTGATCATCATTTTTTGGACCACTCTCCAGAGGGCAGCCTGAGTCCCTTAGGCACAGACCACAAGAGCCGTAGCTGAGTTTTGTGCCCAGTTTGTTTTCTGGTACTTATCATGAGTCATGCAGTCTTCTCTTCTGCAGGGTTACAGACACCTCTGGTTAGGTAACCGCCACCTCTACTGCTTAGGAAGAGTATTAGGAGCAAATCATTGTCAGTGTTTGGAGAGGAACACTTTCAATGTGCACGCTACAAGAACTGTAGACAAATGAAGTGTGAAGTGAATCTTGTACCCTTATTTCCACCTGTCATATAAACTGCTCTATACCAGAAATGCTAATCGCTCTGCCCTCCTTCACATCTGCATAGACACAACGAGCTTACACACATTCATGAATATTTGAAGGACTGTATAATTTTGTTGAAACAATGTCTTGAATAAAAAATGGTTTCTGTTTAATATAAACAGACCAACTTAACTGCTGTATGTTTCTTCCTAGGGGAGCAAAATTATGTGTGGTCAAAACGAAACGAAAAGAGAGGCAAGCAGAAACTCTCACTCAAGATTACATTATAACACGTAAGGAGTTTAAGTATATCTTTATAGCATCATACTTAGCTCTTTCTCAGGTTTGACATTATTTGCAGGTCATTTAGCCTTATATTTTCCCCTCTAAAAAATTGCAGTCTTTAAGTATTGATTGTTGGTGCGAGATGTTAGTGCTTCATACAAACTGCTTTGTAGCCTTGCACAACCAGAAAAGTATATATTTCATATGTATAACACACTTAATGAAATATCAGAGCTTTCGTAACTCTTCAGTTTTGCCTAACTAAATTGGTATATGTACATTGGTTTAGGAAGAAAGGTGATTCTGCCCCTCTACTCTGGTCTGGTGAGACCACACCTAGAATACTGCATCCAACTCTGGAGGCCTCAGCACAAGAAAGACAGGGACACATTAGAGTGGGTTGAGAGGAGGGCCACTAAAATGATCAAAGGCCTGGAACAGCTCCTCTCTGAAGAGGGACTGAGAAATTTGGGGTAGTTCAGCCTGGAGAAGAGAAGTCTGGGAGGAGACCTTATTGTGGCCTTTCAATACTTAAAGGAGGCTTCTGAGAAAGGTGGGGAAAAGCTTTTTAGCAGGTTTTGTAGAAATAGGACAAAGGGTAATGGTTTGAAACAAAAAGAGAAGAAGTTTAGATTTATTAGTATTAGGTATAATTTTTTTTCCTAGAGTGGTGAAACACTGGCACAGGTTGTCCGGAGAGGTGGTAGATGCCCCATTGCTGGAAACATTAAAGGTCAGTTTGGATGGGGCTCAAGCAACCTGATCCAGTTGAAGATGTCTCTGGTCACTGCAAGAGGGTTGAACTAGATGACCTTCATGGCCCCTTCCAACCCAAACTATTCTATGATTCTGTGTAGAGTTTTAAATAGCTTAACTATCTTTCTAGTCTCAGAATTATACTTGTACAAGAACTTGTATTAAGGCTCACTGATGCATAAGAAAGTGTTATCGTTGTTACTATAAAATATTCCGTGATCTGTCTTTCTCAGTGGCAAATTTTACAAGGGAATAAGTGGATCGACAGAGAGATTTTGGCCTTCCCCATTAGCGTTGTGCTATGTAGTGATTTCTCATTTGAAATAAGAACTGCCACGTAGTTGTGCTGTCCTGCTTCTCTTCATCCTCTTCTAGTTCCACAATGTGTAAATTCAGCTCTGTTTTCCAGTAGTCTTGGTCTCAGAAATAGCTAAAACCATTTCTGTAGAACAAAGTAGTTGTTTAGCAGCATAGTAAACAAAAAGAAAGTTTAGAAAGTGTGTGCAGGGTTGGTGACCAGGCCCATATCAAAGCACTTTGCTTCTGGGTTCCCGCCAGGTACTTTCCAGGTACTTTCCAGCTGCAGCTGTCTCCTGCTTACATCTTTGCTGCAGATGTCCAGGTCCAATTTTTGGGTAGCAATGGGTGACGTAGCAGCTGGCAAAGATCAGGGATATTTATCTCCTTTGGATGCTTTTCTCAATCCATCCTTACTACAACCTTGACTATATCAGCACATGGTGTGTTATCTAAATACTTTGTGTGCCCTGTCATTAGTGTTTATACTGTAAAGAGCTTTTGTGATTTTTAAAAAACCTTTCTGCCTAAGATCCAATAAACTTTTGTATTCTGTGGCATTTATAAATGCCATTCAAAGATTTAGGTCCCAATTATGCAAAGTTTTGGAATTTTATCACTGAATTTTAGCTGTGTAACTGTTTCTTCCACATTATTTTGAAAATAAAGGATACTTCCATGTAAAACCATACAGAAAAATGTAAAGATTTGCTTTGCAAATTTTTAAGTTTGTTTCCATGTTTTGGAAACTTTTCAATGGTTTAAATGTCTGTCTTGTAAGCTTACATCTCAGGATTGCCTGTAATCATAGAATCATAGAATTGCTTGGTTGGAAAAGACCTTTGAGGTCATCGAGTCCAACCATACCTGTCCATTACTAAACCATCCCTGAGAAACTCACCTACCTATCTTTTAAAAACACCTCCAGGGATGGGGACTCCACCACCTCCCTGGGCAGCAGGAGAACCCTGTTGGTGAGGAGATTTGGCTATTTAAAATGCAGGAATGTTGTTTTGAGGGATTAGGTGTTAACGTTTCAAACACAGGAGCAGGCAATTTGGGTTTCCCTTAGGCAACCTTGATTCTACAAATGACAAAAGCTTGGATCTGTGCATTAGTCATCTTAGATGCTTTATGCAAACCAATCAAGCTGAGTGCTTGCCAGCAGATCGTCCGAGGCATTTCATACTTAATGAAATCTGCAAAACCAAAACCTAAACATTGATTTCCAAAGATCTAGTACTCTGTCACCTGGCTGTGACTTCACTTAGTCTAATAAATTGAGCAAGCTTCCAGAAATATGCTGAAAAAGTCAAATTGCTAGGTCTCTGGATGCTGCTTTCCGTTTTTTATTCAGTGCCACTAAATTTAAGATTTGTTTTCTTGGGTTTTGTCTTCATTGGATGTTTTGACCCCAACACAATTTCCCACATTTTGGGAAGCAGCAGCAATTAGCACACCTGAATGTGACAGCAAGGGAACAGTGTCTCTTAATATGATGTTTCTCTGTTGCTGACAAATATGTCTCATCTCAGTATACCAAAGCCATTACAGTAGCAGGGTTATGTGGAAATAGAAGTTTTAAATCCTGATAATTTAGCCAGATTGTTTCAGTTACAGGTGTTCTTCCAGCCTTGATTAATCTTGTAATTCTAGAAAAAACATGATTATGACTTTGTATGCAGGCACCTTACATTTTGGATTATTGAGGGGATTCCACTCCTCTCTGTTTCAGATCTGAGAATGCTTCTAGGGTTTTGTCATGCTCTTAAAATATTAGAAAGCTATAAAAGTATGGAAAGTTCAGAAAAGAACAACTGTTTAGTCACAATGCTAATGTTGGGAACTGAATGACAGGGGAATAGATTAAATATGCATAAACTATGCAAACAGTATTTCAGATGAAAGGCTCCTGCCTAAAGGAACACTGGCAATCTGACTACTTTCATCTTTGAAAAATTCAGCAGAAAGGAGCCCTCTAAAATATACCTCAGTAAACCACCACTTGAATACAGAAGAAACAGGGGGTGCTTCTGCCACTTTTTCCATTGCAAGGAAGAATCCCAGTCTTTGTAATTTCTAATATTTGTAACGTTTCTGTTTCTCCAAAATGTGACCTATCAGCCCATGCACTTCCAATGTTCCGTGAACCACGACAGCGGAGCACCAGGAAGCAGTTGG
Source organism: Dromococcyx pavoninus (assembly GCA_033558185.1). Taxonomy (NCBI): domain Eukaryota; kingdom Metazoa; phylum Chordata; class Aves; order Cuculiformes; family Neomorphidae; genus Dromococcyx; species Dromococcyx pavoninus. The sequence continues at coordinate 556,242 of JAUMJL010000102.1, read as the reverse complement.
AGAAGGATAGGCTGGACCCCATGAAGTCTCACAAACCTGAACCTCCCGTAGCAGGACCAGGTAATCTAGGCATAATCATTTCAGACAGTCACAGGGGGACTGTCATGCTTGGGTTCTACATTTGTTGAGATTTGCATTCGAACTTCTTTGGGTGGCAACTCTGCTATATATGTATGGACAGTGTCCAGCACTGTAAGATTGGAGTGCTTGCCTGGAATAAACTAATAGTCACAATGACTTAAATTATATAATCAGTACAATATTTACATAAATGCAGCTCTAAATTAGAGCTAAATTATTAGCTCTGTAGTATTAAATAATTTATTTGTATCAGATCACTGTTACAGACACAACATTGCTTATTTCTTAGAATATTTTAGAGAAAAATATTTTTTGGGTTTTTTTGGCTACAGGTCGCGGTGGTCGTGTTGGAACTCATGGAGGCACCTTGTCATCATATATTGTCAAGAATATTGCACTGGATAAGACAGATGATAGCAACCCTCGAGAGGCTATTTTGCGTCATGCAAAGGAAGCAGAGGAGAATCCATACTGGGTTGCTCCGGCTTATGCTAAGTAAGGAAACAATTAAAAATACAAGTAATATTTTTGGAGGCCAGTGGGAGTTCAGCAAATATAGAAGACACATTTTTAGTGTTATACTTTACCTTTCCTGTATTGCTGCCACAAATATGTAAACCAGGAATATGCCATACTCTTCTATGAAGATAAAGAGTTACCAGGAAGTTAAACGGTTGAAAATTGACATTTCCATTTTTAAAATGTATATGTTAGTGGTAGAAAAATAATTTTAAAGCTAAGTTAATTAGAATTTAGAATCTTTCCAAATCAATATCTGAAATTGTTGACAGACTGGGATGAGAAGTTTTCCAATATGCCCTTCAGTTCTGACTGATTATTACGTTAAACCTTCAAAATACTTACTTGGTATTATGACAGCTTATTTTAGATGAATTGTCAGATGTCTTAAGTTTTTATTTGATTTTTTCCTGCATAAGGACCTAAAAACTTGCTGGCATTAACTTAGTGTAAAAGGTATAGAATATTAAAATTTGCACCAATAAGATCTCCTACCAAAAACCGGACATAAAGAAATAAGTTTTCAGTTGTTGCTACATAAATTGAAGAAACTTATCAAAATTATGGTCATAAAATATTGATAATCCCACAGATGGTAGCTTACTCAGTTTAAATTGTGTGTGTGTGTGTATTTGTGTGTGTGTGTTACAACGAAAATTGTGCAATATGCTTCTATAATGCTTTTACCAAAGATTGTTTTTCTAAACATGGTTAGATTTCAAGGCATTAGGTAAATACATTCACAATAGTACTAAATAAATACTAAATGAGTAAATACTAAATAAATAAAGAGGAGAAACTGCAACTTTAAAAATTACTAGAACTATCACATTTTGTTATCATTATTGATGTCTTTGTTGCACAAGATTATCTAAGTAGTATTTTCGAAATGCATAAGGAAAAAGTTTTGAAAAGATCTAGTAGTCTACACAGAACAGTCTGCAAATAACAAAATATCTTTTCAAGTCAGCAGGCCAGTGTTCTGTCTCCTCATTTCATTACTACCTTTACTGTCTCTATTTTCTGTATTAGTGGTTAGCATTTTAGCAAAAAAATCACCACTTCTCTCAAGAAACTCACAGTATATTGCGAATCGTGGCTGTTTCTAGTAGTAGCACTTGTTTTATTATTTGACTCGTGTTCACAGAGATAACTGAATAGCTGTTCAAGGCAGCTTGAGAATGTCAGTGAACCAGCCTGGTTTTGACTGGGTAATTAATAAGCATGGCATACTAGTAATTAATTAGTATGACATTCAATGTTGTACATCAAATCAGTGCATTATACAGTGTAATAGGAGTGTTTGAAAGCCTGATTGATTCTGTAACAGTTACTGTATTGAATATGCTAAATATTGATTTTTAATTTTTTGAGAGTTCATGTTTATTAGAGATGGTATTTACTTTGAGTGTGTAAGCACTTGGCTCTGTTTGAGATATGCAACTATCCATTCTCAAAAATAAATACAATCACACATTCCGTCAGGTAGATAGATACCTCAGTATATTTTTGGCTCAGTAACTTCATTGACTGTATATTAAGTTTCAACCCTGACACCTGCAATGTAGTAGACATGAAAGCTTTAAAACATAGCTGTATTACAGGCTTACTATATCAGGTGGGCAGATCTCGTTACAGTATCTTGTTAAAGATGTAGCTGCAGGGGAAGAAGAGAGCTGGCTGAGAAGTGGGGAGGATGCAAGTCCAGACTGCTATTAACTTACACACCAGACGGTGATATGTTTGTGGGCGAACTGGACTGCAGCCAGCAACATGCTGCCTTGATGGCTTTGTCAGCTGATAAATCTTGTGCCAGTGAAAATGCCGTTATCCTTGCTTTAAAAGCTTGACTTTAAGATGTACTCTACTCAGAACATTATTATTATTATTGTTGTTATTATTGTCATCATTATTATTATAGTAGTATTATTAAATTATTCTATATTATATAATAATACCACCAAAAAACCCCATGCATCCAGTACATTTCATTTCTTCACATAATGTTTATTCTTTTTACTACTTTATTTCTCCGCTATCAGGTTTCCCGCATTTCTTGTAGTAAATTTTCACTTAAATAGGGTATAAAACTACCCACTTGATTGACAGGGCTTTTGATTTGTGTTGTCTAATGGATAGTTCTTCACTTGCAGGTTTCCATTTTCCTTCTTAAGAAAATTTTTAAAGAAACTACAGTTAATTTTCTTCAGTGATGGTTATTAAATAATTTTAGGCTCAGTATATTAAGAAATGTCCTTTTTCTGGTTGATCAGAGTTTTTATAACTCTGAATGTGATGACTGAATCAGATTTCATCTGGTCCCTGTTCACACTGATTAGGTCATTCTAAATCAGATAACTAATTTCTTGCTTTTTTAATTGTATTTTCATTTTAATAATTCTTAGAAGACATACCTACAACATGACTTTTGCTGTTACTTTGTAGATTGTGTGTAAAAATAATGCCTTTTTGTTGGAGTTAAAGATGCCTAGTTTATTCTTGAAACCAAATAGTAATTTGCATTATTTATCACTAGAAAATTTTTTCAAGCATGTTATTATTAGCCTGACCTCTCTGTTTCACCTAAAATGTGAGCCAGAAAAGGAAGAGGAAGTACATGAGGCCAAAGGATGGGTGAGAAAATAGATGCTGCTGAAAGGGATATTGGGAATGATAAGAAGTGCACACTGAATCAGGAGATGACATGTCACAGAAGCCCAGTGTGAATAAAGTGTCAAAAAAGAAGCAGTCAAGACAGTGGAAAAGTCATAACGGATGAGGATAAAGAAAAGGTCTTGAGATTTTTCAGGAAAAGACTTGTTGGAGACCTTGGCAAGAACCATTCCTGTGGAGTGAAAGGAAAGAAAGGACAGATTGAGGATTTCAAGTAAAGAACTACAGGAAAGGGGCTTCAGGCATCGGTTGTAATGTTTGAAAATTACATTCTTTGTGAGCTGTTTGTTTTAACACAGCTGTACAGATACTGTAATGACTTCAGATGTCCCTCTGAAGGATCTGCAGGAATTGCTAAGCATTGTAGCTGAGAGCCAAATCAGGCCCAGAAATAGCTCTGTTTTGTACCATAGGGAAAGTGAGGCTGAAATTTCCCTCCTCATCCAGATAGACTAGACTTTTCAGATCAGTGATGTTGCCCCTATTTTGTTGTCTTTGTTACTGCTGCTTCTCATAGGCAAGAGAGTGACTTGAAGCAACAACCTGTGGTTGTTTTGTGCTGTGCTGATTGGACTTTTTCTGAATGGCAGTACCAGTGTGTGAAGTGTTAGTCATGTAGTGGCTCGAGTGTCTTCAGTTGCAGGACTGAACAGAATGGTTTGTAACAGTGATTTTCTTGACAGATGTTAGTATATTAAGCTAAATCTTTTTTGGAAATTGATAATTTTGAGAAGGAGGCCCCTGAGATTCAGAGAAGAGGTGGGCTGATTGGTGGAATAAGGAATACAAAGGCACCTGATGCTGTAAACCTTCACTTTTCAGTCTGGAAGTAGCCTTTATGATATTATTCTGGTTTCCAGGCGTACTTGAAAGTCATCTTTTTAGTTTGTTTCAGTGCAATATAAATACAAATTAAAAAGTTACTGTGACACGAGTCACATGCTGTGATATGTAATTGGCATCTCCAGCTGGTTTAGCTGTAGCAGTATTTTTTTCAGCTGCTAGTCTACAAACCTCAGATGTCAATGAGCTACTTTTATTGGATCCCTGAAAGGTAGCTAAGAAAACCAACCTGTAACTAAAGGGATTATGGTGATTCTAAAGTAGTCTGCGTGGCTGCTGGAAGTTTTTTAAGGGTCTGCATATCTGAATATGCTGAAAACCGCTAATATAAGGAGAAGCACACTGTGTAAGTGTCTCGTGGTAGTTCTGTCTTCCTGATTTTTGTTTACAGCCTGTTAGTGTAACCCACAGTAGGAATTCATTTGTAAAAGTATGAGATACCAGTTTCAACTGACTGTCACATGGAAACACAGGATCATAGAATAATTTAGATAGGAAGGGAGCTTTGAAGACCATCTAGTCCAGTCTCCTGCTTAAAGCTTGTTCTCTTAGATCAGGTTGCTCAGGTCCAATTAGATTCAGGTTGTTCAGGGATCTGCTCAGACAAGTTTCAATATCCTCAAAGATGGAGATTCCACAGTACCTCTCTGGGAAGCCCGTTCCAGCAGTCTGGTTGGCAGGCATTATATGCCCTTGCTAAATCCATGCTGGCTGTTTCCTATCATCTTCTTGTCTTTAAGGTGCCTGGGAATGCCTTCCATGGATATTTGTTCGGCATCCTTCCCAGACACTGAGGTTAGGTAGACTATCCTGTAGTTCCCCAAATCCTCCCTTCATACAGATGATGATATTTACCTTTTCTAGACATTGGTGATCTCCCCCAGTAGCTGTGACCTCTGATAGGGTGCCCTTGCAATGACATTGGCTGGCTGACTCAGTACCTTTGAATCCATTCCATCTGATCTCCTGGATTTGTATTACGCCCAGTGTGCTATGTACTCCCTTTCTCTGGCTTACTTTTCTGTTTGTAATGTCTCTCTCCCTCACAAAGACTCTGCTGGTAGTGTAGGGGTTCTTGGACACCTGAGGGCATGCATTCTCAGGGAAAATGAGCCAAAGAAAGCACTGAGTATCTTGACCTTTTCCATATTCTATGTTAGTGTGTCACCTGCCCCATTAAGCACGTTTTCCCTAGCATTCCTTTGGTTGTCAGTGTAGCCTTTAGTGTTGCCTTTCACATTTCATTGCAGATTCAACTCCAGCTGAGCTTTGGCTTTCCTAACTCAGTTCCTACATGTTCATGGAATGCCTCTGTTCCTCTTGGCTAAAGCTGTCCCTGCTTCCTCTGGGTTCTTCCTTTTAGGGGTTTATGAGTTATCTTTGTCAGGAGATCCCTGTGCATCCATACTAGGCTTCTGCCAGACTTCACTTTTTTCATGTGGAATGGGATGTGTTTTGAGGAGATTGTCCTCAAATATCAGCCAGCTTTCTTGGGCCCCTATGCCGGCCATAGCAGTCTCTAACAAACTGTAGTCAACACCCAAAGTCACAGATAAATAAAATTGAGAAAGTTGATGGGAGAAAAAGAACATGGCTGTTATTTAGCCCTTGGAGATAATACTTTGAATTAGTGAACCTGTTTCAATAATTTTTGTATAAATATTAATCATGTGGCTGCTGCTACACTGGTAATTGGTAGTGCAGTTACTTAGCAGAATGATTTGTGTTTAAACAAATGTACTATAACAAAAAACTGTTTTCTGTGCCTATGTCTTTAAAATGGTCAGGCATATGAATCACCCTAAGTGCCCCAGTTACTGCTGTGTAGCTTGTGGAGGTAGAACAGTTTACATTTCAGCTGAGCTGAGTGAGGCTACAGCCATTTCATGCTAATTTTAAAAAATGAGATAGCAAGCAGACTTGGTTTCCTCTGTATGTTTAGCTTTAGCTAGTTACTGCTAAACTGCTCTGCAGTTTATTTTTCTCCTTCCCCCACCCCACTGGCAGCTTTACTGGGCTCAGTGGTGTACTTAGATTAGCTGAAGTCTGTAACTTCCCCCTGTGCAGGTCCTTTCTTGGAAAATATGTAAGTTCTGCTGCTTGTTTGACAAATTAAGTCATTCTTCTTGGTTTGAAGTTGCTAACCAAAATTATGACATTTGCAGGCTTTGTGGTCAGGAATGATAGGTTCACGCTTTATTAGTTGTGCTTTACTAAAAAGTATCTCAGTTCTGACCTGATGTGATCCTGCATGGCATTTAGCTACTCTTCATCTATTGTGGTAAAAGGAAGGTACACTGTTAAAATAGGCTAAAGGAACTGCCATCGGTATGTTCTGAAAAAAGAGGAAAAGATTCCATACGTTCCACATTCAGCAGCTAACAAAACCCAGTATTTTGTCAATAGAGCTTTCATCCCTGGTGTCTGTTTTGGATTGCATGCTGATTTTTTTTTTTCATTTTATAAATCCTTTTTCAGTCATTGGTTGAAGTAGAATTTATGTAACTATTTCCTAAAGACATTTTTAAATTGTAGATTTGTTTTTAATCTTAATTTTGCTTTCCATGGAGAACAGATTGACTTATCTAACTTCCGGTACTGTTGGTCATCAACAAGGTCTGCTTAGGTGTGATGAGAACTACAGCCTGCACCTAGGGGCCATGTACCAACAGAGTCCTGCCGTAGTACCGTCTGTGGAACATCTTAATATGCTGCTTACTTCCATGGGAAATTTGGAGGATGGAGGAGTAGGTAGGGCAATAAAAAGATCCTGTAATAAGGGAAGTTGTCTTTAACTAGTTCTAGTGACTTAAATATGTGGTACAAAATAGATTTCAAGTGGAGAATCTTGCTCTTTAGCAATTTTTGACTTGCTCTATTACTCTTTGAAGTCAGTGGCAACATTGAGTTAGGGATATTGTGCTAAGTAAGGGAGACACAATTTTGTTAAGTTTTATATATTTTGTAGAGTCTGCCGAATAACAGTTATTATAATAATAGTGCTTCACATCCTTTGAGTCCTGTAAAAACATTAGTTAATACATTAATGAGATTATGACTGCATTGGCTGTATTTTATACTTTGTCACATCTGTTGTAATGAGAAGTTGAGCATGGCCAGCATCGCAAAAGCAGTAGTTTCAGCTCTACAGTGATTATGCTCAAGATTAGATTGGAGTGATTAAAGTGTAAAACAGGGAAACTGAATGTCCAAACAGTTTATTGAAATGCTACTTGATACTGTGTTCGTTTAAAAACTAATCAATAATTATTTTTATAAAGTTTAAGTGTTATTTAAAATACAAGTAAATAGTGGAGAAATAGATACCATCAGGCTTGACTGTAGGCATACACTGTTCTCATATGATAATCATTAGGGTTTTTTGTGTTACGGTAGTGCTGGATAAAGTCTTTGGGGAAGAAGCTCATTTTTTTCATGCATAAACTAAGCCAGAAACCTTAGCTGTTCTGCCAACTTCCTGGCTGCTGTCATACTACAGTGTATCAAAATGGGGTTTTCTTTCTTTAAAATCATGGAATGAGAAGACCTGTGGGTCCATTTTTCCAGCATCGTATTAAATTGATTTGTTCCACTTTCCTGTCTTAATTTGATTCATGGAATACACAGGTAATGATTGTGAGCTGATGAGGAAATGATACTTGCAAAAGATGTATGTGTGTCTTGTGTGTTCTTTGCCAAAGAGCTGCAAGATTCTTCAGTTCTTGGTAAGTTAGTTGATAGTTTTATGTTGAAAATGAAAAATGGACAAGTCTAGAGTGCTCTTTTTTAGGTATAGAAAGGATGTAATTTGTGTCTAGGGCATGTCTAATATAGTTTCTGGTAAAGAATTGTAGTCTAACCATTTTTTTAATACTTCTAATGTTTTCTAGAACGCAGCCAAAAACAGTTTTTGCACAAGTGGAACCAGAAGATGATGAAACAGACAAGCCAGAGTGGAAAAAACGTAAAATTTGAAAAATTTTGGTTTAAAGAATAATTCTAGAGTATTTCAAATCAAGTGCAGCATTTCTTTCTTTTTTTTTATTTTGGGTAGTGGATCACTATTTTAAAGGAAAATTACTTCAGTTCATAAAAGTTGCTGCAGCGTAAGAAGGGATTGTTGTATTGCACTGGATTGTAATCCCACATCTGAATTTTGTAATAAGGAATGTATTAGGTTGTGTAAAGAACTTTTCTCTGTGTCAGTTATTTAGCTTCTTGATTTAAGTGAAAACTATTTCTTTATAAGTAGAACCCCAGTGAATTCATTATATTGCCAAGTGTTTTTTTAATTACTGCCAGCTTTGCAAATGTGTGTCATGACAGTGTTCAATGATCTTAAGTATATAAATAAAAAAATACAATTTCTCAGACTTCTTTTTATTTTTTCTAGTTAAGATATAACAAATTACTCCTTTCATTACAAGTATAACAAAGATTGCATTTTTATTTAGTTTAATTAATGTGGAATAATCCAATTTAGTTCATTTATAGTGTTAACAGAACTTCCAATCTAGTTCACACTTCTGTGTGAATTTTAGAAGACATATTTTCTAATGTCTATCCTTATTTGAATGATGGTCCTTTTAAGTGCGTGTAGTATCTCACAGTAGTATTTCATACAGTTTTTATTTTTCAACAATGTGAAATTAGAGTGGACAATCATATGTTTGGGTTTAATAATAATAACATATTTACGGCCTTGCAGATGCAGATTTTTGTTCAGGCTTCTTATCCCTATGAATTTGTATTGGCAAGTGTTAAGTAGATCAGAGCTGTGTGTTTATTACCAGGTCTTAGTTTCCATTGACTTTGTTGTATGCCAGAATTGTGTATATCCTTCCTCACAATCTCTGAAGACTGGTACAGTCCTTGCTATGGTGGTTTCTTAAATATTGAAGGTTTTATATGTTTATCAGAAAAATGCAATTATGAATGTACTAAAGTGAAGGAGAGTTTTAAAACTAATGTCCTTTAGAGAAGGAGAAAGGAACCTGGGTTTGTTCTAGGCATTTATAGTGTGATTATAATAATACTTAATATGCTAAGTATTGTGATTATAATAATATACAATATGTCAAGCACTCTGCATTTCCACTAAGAGAAGAGAATAACAGACTTCATAAACAATCAAGCTTTCTTAATTATGAATTGATTATGAAGGCATATTTTAAGGCTATATTTAGCAAAGCACTTAGTCACCTTCTTAACCTCAAACATGTGGTCCTGGTAGTCAGCAGAGCTTAGTTGTTTTTTCTTTAAGCATTGTTCTGCATCTCTGTTTCATTGTGTGATAGCCTTCCATGCTTATCTTGCTTTTTCAATTGTCAGTTTTATACTTTATGAACAACTTCAAATGGTGTAATCAGCATTGGCATGACATTCCCACAACAAAATATTTCCACTGCTTTCACTCAATGTAGTGTTTTGATAAGAGTGGAACCTCACTAAATAATCCTCAACTTGTCTTTGTCTCTTGTAAAGATATTTTAATACATACTTATGCAGAATAGCAAATCAATGCTCAACTTACAATTTCAGCTGTAATATGTAGATGAAGGACTTAATACCTAGTTGGACATTAAATGGAGGAGAAAAGCAAGTACCAGATGAAGAGCAGCCGTTGTTAACAAGACCTGCTAAAGACCTCCCTGTGCAATATCCCCTCAGCAAATAAAGATTAAATGGCATTGTTTCATTTAAAGCTATTTTTTGTCTTTTTTTTTTAATCCAAATAATGCTTGACAAAATGAAGTATTTTCAAGTAAATTTCTACAATATCTTGAATAAGATTTTTGAAAGACTAATATATCCTTGGGTTTAGGCTGAATATTAACAGTTTATTGTTTTTACACTGAGGGAATGTGGTTTAGGGAGCAGAGCTGCAGGGAAATGCAGATGAAGAAAAATGCTGCAGCTATTCTGAGTTTGAAGTGGAGATTCTGCTTTTATATTGTTTATTCATGCCAGCTAGGTTTTGTTTCCTAATTCTTAGAAGGAGTTCTCTTTAGTAAACCCTGCAAAAGTTCTGTTAGAATTTCTTGAAGAGATTGTCATTGTTTGTTACAGTGATTAATTTTCTTGAATGACATTTTTAGTAGCATAGAATTTAAAGCAGTGCCTGTGCAGGTATGTACGAAAAAGATTTAAAATTACTTACATTGTACTTATACTTTAATTATTAGCTTGTCTTACAGAGATGCTACAATCATCACTGGCATTTTGACATGCAGGGCTTCATTCTGTGGTGCTTTCTCTGTGGGTTTTTCTCCGCTTATTCTTTGCAGCTTCTAGATGTTTCTTTATAGCAATTTATACTCTTTTGTCCTTTGTGCTAATGACTACTTAAGACCAGCTGATAAGTGCTACATGCCTGACCATTGAGCCAAGCCTTTTCCTACATCATTGCAGGCCACCAGCTTAATAGTGAGCCTAGTTTCCCATTCCTTGTTTGTGTTGCTGCCATTCATATTGAGATCTTAGTTTGACTCTGTAGTCCTTTGTCTTGTCCTATCCTCCTTATTCCTTTGTCCTATCTTATTTTTTAAATCTTCTGGAGCAGGTGAGAAAAAAGTCCTGGCACTTTCCCCATAGCTGTTTGCAACTGCTTTCTGATTGTTTTAAGGTCCTCTCTGGTCTACTTCCTATGACCTATAATACTGAAGATGATACTTTTGACACTTTTTTGTGACTGATTGCAAGATCTGTGAATTTGTGCCTAGAGGCCTCTGGTCATTGGCTCCTTGCTTGTAATTACATGCCTGTTTTGATGTTCTTTGTCATGCCTACCTTTTCTCTGTTGGGCTGTAGAAAAATGTGTATTATGTGAAGAGAAACCATGAATCTTTGTCCTATCACTTCGATCTCTGCTGAACCCTGAGGAGTGTTTAGCAATGAGTGACACTGCCAAGCAGAAGTTCCATCCATTTAGTTAGATCTTTATCCGTAGTTTGTTGGACCTCTAATGCCTTTGGGAGTGTCCAGCTTGAGACATTTGTAGTTCACATTGTCCTTTAACACTGAATCATTTGAATTTGAATTTGAATGTAGCCTGTTAGTCACAGCATTGCAAAATCCCTCTTCTATTTCCTCATCCTGTTAAGTGCTTTTATGTCCTCTTAGCCTGCCTCTCAGCAATGGGAACTTACTAAAAGCCATACAGTTACCCTCATTAAAAGTCAGCAGGCTTCTTCTGACTTTTACCATGGGTATTATACCAGGCTAGTATTTTGTGACATTCTGTTGTTGATCCCTGAGCTCTTCTCATTTGTTGAACTGTTTCGTGCATACATGTGAATGAATTGTTGGATAGCTGGCTAGCAGAAATATCCTTATGTTTGTCTGGCATGGAAGCATATATGCGACTTATTACATCAGTTTTTAAATCTGTTAAAGATTTTGGCTAATCCCATTTAAACACAATTTTGTATACAATATGCCTTCATCTGTGTACTGGAACTTCAACATCTAATTGCTTCGTGCAGTCTGGATCAGAAACACGAGATACTTCTCTGTCTGGATAGAGTATCATCTGGGTTGAAATTTGCTTTGGCTGTCAAAGCTTCCCTTCTTCTATGCAAAGGTATTGGAGCGTGCTGTCAGTCTCCCACTCTGGCACCAATATCTTATTCTTGGATCAGCTTTCTGGAATCTCCATAACGTATGTGTTGTTGCTTGAGTGGCTTGGCAATAGTTTGCGGGTTTTTTCTAATGGCTGATGATCAGACAATATCTTCATCTCTTTTTTTTTTTTTTGTTGTTTTTTTTTTTAATATTAGCTATCATGCAGGACTGTTGCACATCAGGCCTGGTACTTATGATTTTTCTTACTCTTTCAAAGAAGTATCCTGTGGGTTCTGGCCTTTTTCCTTGTTGTATCATGAAATAGTAGATGCAACAGATGAATACCTGGAGTAGATAAACCGGACTAGATGGGTCCTTGCAAAGTTAAATAATCCCTCCTTGACTCAAGTTGCAGCTATACCTGAAACAGTTCTGGCATATTTATTGCATCAGCTCTTTAAACACTCCCATGGTAGACACTGTACAATCTCCCTAAACAATCTGTTCCAATGCTTCATTCTTCTTAGTAGTAGAAATTCTTCCATTATCTATAAGAAAAACTTTCTTGCAACAATTTAACCCCACTGTTTCCTATTTTGTTCCCAGCAGTCATGGAAGTCAGTTTATGACATTCCACTTCGCAGAAGCTTTTTATTACGTTTGAATTTTTTTATCTTCTCCTGTCTCCTTTTATTCTTTCAGTTTTCCTTTATGGTTTATGTTTTCTGGCTTATAATCACTAATTTGTTTTTCTCTGCCTTGCTCTGATTGTCCACTTTCCTTAGTGTACTGCCTGCAATGTATGCAGTGTTTCAGATGAAGCTACTTTTTTTCCACTACAAAGTAAACAGGAAAAATGTTTGTCTCATTATAGTAAGTTTTTTCTCTGCAGTTTAGCATTGTAGGATTGTGTTCAGGTACTAATCCCCTCAAACTCCACAGAGTGTCCACTGCAAAGCTGCTGCCCAGGCAATTCACTGTCTAGTGGTTAAGTATTATTCTTGAATATCAGATTTGGTCCTTTGTGCTGAATTTTTTTGCATTTTCTCAAAATGTAACACCGTTTTGTTCAGATAATTTTAAATTTTATTTTGGCCCCAAAATGCCTGCAGCTTTTTACAACTTCCAGATGTCAGTGGATGTAACAAATGTATTCTTTGTTATTCAACTAAACCACTATTGAAGTTGGTGGTTAGTGGCAAATCCATAAGGTATTCTGTATGTATGGGAGGGAAATGCTTCACACACTGTTAATTTCCTTAAGTGTTCATAAGCTTCTAGTTCATATACTCAGAAATTTTTTGAAAACTAGTTGGCTTTCCTAGAAATTGTTGGATTTTGTTGTGTCCTTTGATTTCAAGATTTTTGTAATGTCCCTTTGTATCCATCAGGAATCCTTCTAACATTAACAAATGTTCAACGTGAGAGACCTCAAGACCTCCTTGTGTTTAGAATTTGTGTGCCACATTCTGGACATATTTCCAGCCTGTCCCAGTTAGGTGTTTTGATCCTGAAGTCTCACTTACTTTAATTCTCCTTCTATAATAAAACTTCCTGTAGAAGACGAGGAACCAGATCACGGTAAATAATAGTGCACAGAGATGAGTGGGAGGCGATCGGTGGGATGCTGCAGGAATAGGGAGTTTATGTCCGGTTTTATGTAATACCATTTTAAACTACCCCCTTTGAGATCATTAAACAGGATGTTAATGAAATTAACAGATGATGCAGATGAATGCTGCAAACACCATTGAAAAAAGAGAAGCAGGAAATAACAAGGAGTCACCCTGGCAAATGCAAGATAATACATCTGGAAAACAATAATTCAAAACACAGATTATTTTTTCTTCTGTGCTGGGTTGGCTTTCAGCTACACCAGAGTTAGTGGATAGTAGTTTGTGTTTCTGTGTTTCCTCTGACAAGGCAGACAAAAAAAATGCATGTGGAGTTTTTGCCAAAGTGATTGCTCCTGGCTGAGCAGCTTGAGTGAGACCCAGACAGTGAATGTAGCACCTTCCATCTTGCTGCCACTGAGAAGTACAAAAGTGGCTGCAATGGCTTTCATCTGAACATGGGCTTGGTAGATCTAGTGTAGAGGCGTCGCCTTTTGTGAGCAGCAGATGCTGATGTCATGCATGTTGCAACTTAAAAGTGCTCCTTTATGTTTGTGGTCTTGCAAATTTAGCTTGCTCTCTGGGAGACAAACTCCTGTCAGCTTTAAAAATCTGCGCATGTAAGTGCAGCTCTTTGCATCCTTAAAATTCTAGAGTTTTCAAGGGAAGTTGCAGGAAGATAGAAGAATTTTTAGCGCTCTCTCACTCTCTCTCTAGTTTGGAAATTTTCACATTTCAGGAAGCAATTCTGGTGATATCTTCTGTTATCCACATGACTGTGTTTCAGGGGCTCTGTTGTAGAATTTTTCATGAATGTTGAATTAGTGGGACAGGCATTTTTCCCTTGTAAAAACAACATTTAAACATTATGGGATTTGGGCATTCTGCATTACACTGACAAAAAAACATATGACAAAATCTGATGGTTCAAACTCTAATCTTCTTGCAGATCACATTTTAAAGTAACTCCTGAACAGCTTTGTCTTAAATATGACAGCCATTTGTGTACAAATATTTGTGTACATGTGTTTTTTCTTTTGTTGATGGGGTCATGCTATGCAGAGAATTATGCCTAAAAAGTAAAATGCTACATATCTTAAATGGTGCATTAAATGTGTGGATGAGCAGTTATCTTGGGGAATATTTACCTAATTAAGGTAGTATCTTGGATGAAATGTAGAGAACCAGAGAAACTGAAGCTGGCCATGTAGTCAATGAGAGGCATAGCCAACGAAGTAACAACTAAGTGAATCTACAGTAAGTATTTTAATCAGGGACATAAGTCTCCCTCTGTCCACTTAGGCAAATGCTGACATTAACAATGCACTGGAGTAGCCCAGAGAACCATAAAATAGAAAAAATAAACAGAAAAAAGAGGAGAGAGACTGACATGGTGCAGAAAATGATCTTGGTGAGATTTTCCCCAGAGCTGAGGCACCCATTTCTTAGCTATCCTGAGCTCTGAAGTTCAGGCTTGTGGGATCCTATTGCACTAATCCTTTTTTAGAAAATCTTTCTAGGAGTGATAGGGCTCGCAGATGGGCACTCCAGACCAGTTGTGTGATGAAGGTGGGGGATGAAGATGATGCACACCCATGCATTACAGTGCATGGTCATAAATGCTTTCAAAGGTTCACAGCTGGTGAGTGAGCCTACCAAGGGTGAGGCTCTACTTGACCTGCTGTTTACAAATAAAGAAGGGCTGGTGGGTGATGTTATGGTTGGAGGCTGTCTGGGGTGTAGTGATCATGAGATAATTGAGTTTTCTGTAAACAATGTAACAAGAAAAGGCAGGAACAGAACATCGATGCTGGACTTTTGACGGGCAGATTTCGAATTATTTAAGGAACTAGTCAGGAAAGTACCCTGGGAAATAGTTCTTAGTAGCAAGGGGGTCCAGGAAGGCTGGATGAAATCTTGAAGGCGCAGGAGCGGGCTGTCCCCATGTGTTGTAAGAAGAGTCATAGGGGCAGACGGCCAGCCTGGATGAGTAAGGAGCTTCTGAAGGAACTAAGTAAGAAAAAGAGGATGTATCGCCATTGGAAAGAAGGGGACGTAAGCCACGTCATGTTCAAAGATGTTGTTAAGTCGTGTAGGAGGAAAATCAGGGAAGCAAAAGCCCAGCTGGAGCTTAAATTGGCCACTTCTGTTAAGGACAATAAGAAGAGTTTTATAAATATATCAATGGCAGAAAGAAGGGCGGCAGCGACCTCCACTCCTTATTGGATGTGGAGGGAAATATAGTAACCAAAGATGCAGAGAAGGCCGAGGTACTTAATGCCTTCTTTGCCTCAGTTTTCAACAGTAAGGATGTCTGTTCGCTTGACAGTTGGCCCTCTGAAGTGGTTGATGTGGACAGGGTGAAATATGGCCCTCCTGCAATCCATGAGGAGGAAGTTAGAGACCTGCTGAGCCACTTGGACCCTCATAACTCTATGGGGCCGGATGGGATCCATCCTAGGGTGATGAGAGAGCTGGTGGATGAGCTTGCTAAGCCGCTCTCCATCATCTTTCAACAGTCCTGGCTCACTGGAGAGGTCCCGGAAGACTGGAAGTTGGCCAATGTGATGCCCATCCATAAGAAGGGCCGTAAGGATGATCCAGGTAATTACAGAGCTATCAGCCTGACCTCGGTCCCAGGTGAAATCATGGAGCAGATAATCCTGGGTGAAATCATGTGGCACCTGCAGAACGGCCGAGAGATCAGGCCCAGCCAGCATGGGTTTAGGAGGTTGGTCCTGCCTGACCAACCTGATCTCCTTTTATGACCATGTGACTCACCTGGTGGATGAGAGGAAGGCTGTGGATGTGGTATACCTGGACTTCAGCAAGGCCTTTGACACTGTCTCCCACAGTAGACTCCTAGAGAAGCTGTCAGCCGGTGGCTTAGACGGGAGCACTCTGTGCTGGGTTAGGAATTGGCTGGATGGCCGAGCCAGAGAGTGGTGGTGAATGGTGTTTCATCCAGTTGGCGGCTGGTCACCAGTGGTGTCCCCCAGGGATCGGTGTTGGGTCCCGTCCTGTTTAATATCTTTATTGATGATCTGGATGAGGGGATTGAGTCCATCATCAGCAAATTTGTGGACAATACCAAGCTGGGAGGAAGGGTTGATCTGTTAGAGGGTAGGATGGCCCTACAGAGGGACCTGGACAGACTGGAGGCATGGGCCAATTCTAATGGGATCATGTTTAATAAGTCCAAATGTCGGGTACTTAATTTGGGACACAACAATCCCATGCAGAGCTACAGACTGGGGACAGAGTGGCTGGAGAGTAGTCAGGCAGAAAGGGACCTGGGAGTGTTGGTTGACAGGAAGCTCAACATGAGCCAGAGGTGTGCCCAGGTGGCCAAGAAGGCCAATGGCATTCTGGCCTGCATCAGGAATAGTGTGGCGAGAAGGACCAGAGAAGTTATCGTCCCCCTGTACTCGGCACTGGTCAGGCCTCACCTTGAATACTGTGTGCAGTTCTGGGCCCCTCAGTTTGGGAAAGATGTAAGGATGCTGGAGTGTGTCCAGAGGAGGGCAACGAAGATGGTGAAGGGGCTGGAGCACAAGTCCTACGAGGAGCGACTGAGGGAGTTGGGGCTGTTTAGTCTGAAGAAGAGGAGGCTCAGGGGAGACCTCATTGCTCTCTACAACTACCTAAAAGGAGGTTGTAGACGGGCAGGGGCTGGTCTCTTCTCTCAGGTGACCAGTGACAGAACTAGAGGGCATGGACTCAAGCTTCGTCAGGGGAGGTTTAGGCTTGATCTTAGGAAAAAGTTCTTCACTGAAAGGGTTATTGACCATTGGAATGCGCTGCCCAGGGAGGTGGTGGAGTCGCTGACCCTGGAGGTGTTTAAGGGGAGACTGGATGAGGCACTGAGTGCCATGGTTTAGATGATGGTGTTAGTGTTGGTGTTGGGTTATAGGTTGGACTTGATGATCTCAGAGGTCCTTTCCAGCCTTGTTATACTGTGATACTGTGATAATGTTACCCCAAAACTTGTGAAATCATCCTGCAATGTAATGCAGAAGAAAGTTTCAGTGAAGAGGATAGCTGTCAGATTCCCAAACACAGTGAGAGCTTTTGATGTTCACAAGGTGAAAATCTTTTCTGTTGAGACTCTATAAAATCTCCATTTCTAGGATTCTCTTGTTAATTTTTGCTAGCTTTAACTCATGTTTATAGTAAAAAAAAAATAAAAGGGAAGCTATCATTTGTGGAAGTGATATAAGTATCACAATGATGTATATTCTTTCTGTTTCTTTTAACTACTTATTTTACTCTCCAGCATACTGTCCTACTCGGCATAAAACAGAGGTTAAGCAGTTCTGTGAATAAATTCTTAAATATTTTTCATTTTCGTTGGTAGGGGTGGGGAGAGCAATCATGAAATCCTGGAAGACATCCTCACTTCCCAGCTTTCCTTTTTGCTGTGCTAGAAGAATCCTTGTTCAAGTTCAGGCTTTTATTCTGTTAGGTGCTTCTCAAACTTATGGTCAGAGATGGTATCATCTGCTCTAAGAATCTAAATGGAAAAAACAACTATAACCGTAGGATCGAAGAAACGGAAATTCAAGATGAGAAAGTTAGTCTAAGTCAGATAAGTGGCAGTTCTAGGAATACAGCTCATCTGTTTCAGAATCCCTTTGGTAGTCTACCAGCATCTCTCTGCTGCTGCAGGGAAGTCTGTAAGACATCTTTTGAACTAGAAAACTGCTCTTATCTTATGGTTGTAATCTGGTTTTGTGGGTTTGTGTGTATGAGTGAGTTAGAAACAGCTCGGTGTAACTACATCAGCAGCAATTTGGTTGTCATGAGAAACTGAATCTTTCAGGTTTGGGCATATCACACTGGCAGTTGAGGTCTAAATGAGTCATTTGGAATTACAACCCAGCTAACACACTGCAGATTCTGATTTGTGTTTTGTCTGCTTTCGCTCTGCTCCATAACTGGCTTCTCCTGGCACACTGTTCTCTTTGCACGGCTGAGGAATATTTCAGTTCCTTCAGGAAGCAAGGGCACTGCACAGGCTCTCTGCATCTCAGGTTCAGTGTTGATGATGAATCACACTGTACGGCTTGGGAGCCAGATATTTTTAAATTAAAAATGGTTGGAATCTCAAACTGAGAGCCCTCTGCCTGAAGGAATGAATGCAAGGGCTGCAATCCGACAGTCCTGGGCAGAATCAAACCTTGCTGTTTCACTTAGGCTGTTTATAAATGCCAAGATAAATAGACAGGACCCCAGTGGGACAGCTTGTCCCAAGGCATGATGAGCATTCCTGTTTGCTTTGTTCAGCATTCCTGTGTGGTTGAGCTTTGGTTTCATTTTTAATTTGTTAATTAAGTGTGATTTTTTTTTTTACAGGGAATTTTACAGTCTTTTTACCACATGGAAATCTTTGTTGTTAATTACTGTGATGTCATTAGACACAGAGTGGATGCTTGAGGGTGGCAAAACTGTGTACAGCTAGCAGCCTTCTGCAGCACAAACATTCAGCTCACAACATGAATGTGATTTATTTGACTCCTGCTAACATTGCAATCAAAAATATTGTGCCAGTAGCGCAGCGTGAACTGGAGTTCAAGAAGCAGCACCTCTGCTAATGGAAATGAGTGCTGAGTTGCTGTTGCTTAAACCAGCAGAGGATGTTGCCTTGGGTTTTAGCATGTTCGTTTTTCCAGAAACTGTCAAAAAGACACTAGTTTTGTTTTAACTAGGCAGCAAGCTGGGCCAGAGCTCTCTCTGCAGATCATTGCACTGCAAAGTGGAAGAAGTGAGTCTGCCCCAGCACAATGTGAGCATATCTCAGAGGTGAGCTAGTGGATTACACAAGGGACCAAGACCAGCTGCCAGCTTTCCCGCCTGGAGAACTGCTCTGGGCAGCAGCAAGAGAGTGTGTGCCACGAGAGAAAGTTAAATGTCCTCTATGAGGATGTGGGGGGATTAGCACGACTGTGGTTTGGGGAGTTATAACATAATCAGTTTTATGTGTAATCTCCTTCTCTATGTCCCCTAAAGTGCCTTGGTACAAGCACTGTAGGTAGTCTTTTATCTTTTGTTTTCTGTGAAAAAATCCACCAAATACTTCTCAATGATTTTCTGTAGACACAGGAACTTCTGAGCAATTAGCAGTAAGAACTTTGGAGATTTAATGTGTTAAGTCAGGTAGATAAAAACACTATGGAAATAGCTTTTAAAATTACAATTCTCATTGCTATATCATAGTTATGTAAAAAATGTTCAAGCAAAAAGCTGAATAAAGGTAAATTTGATCAAATAGGATCACAGGGTTGGTTTTGCATGTGGTGTGATCTGTGGAGCTTGTACATGCAATGTGTGTAATATGCCACTTACCTGGAAGTGGTGCACAGCACCCAGGTGCAAATTGCATGTGGTGTTCCTGCTTTCTTACTTATTTTTCAGGAGTGAAACATCTGAGGGATTTTCAGAACTACCACTAGCACGTCTAAACTACCACATTTGATTTGTACCTGGGGTTTGCACTTATCTATGGCATCAAATATACATGCTTCCACTGCTAATTGATTATAGGAGTAGGTCTTGCAGATGCTGCTGTGGTAGCACGTAGCAAAAAAAGAAATTCTTACCCCAAAATATTTGTGGGTTAAAAACCACATTCATGGATATTTTGTAGAATTACAAGAAACAGCTACTTTTAGCAAACTGGGTATCTTTACTTGAGCTTATGTGTGTCTGGTGCTTGAATTAAGGCTGCATCACCTTTCTGTTTTCTTAGGGCTGTTCTCATTTACAGTCATCATAAAACCCTAGGGTCCTGTGCTATATATTAGTGCCATGAGCACCATTACAACTGTGATGACCACCTAATGATGTGTCAAGATGATCAGGAGCAGCATGAGCCTTGACCGTGTTGTGAAGATTGTGTTTGCTGAAGGGAAAATAACACCTTGAGATTTGTGTAAGGAAATAATTTTAAACCAGGAAAATAAAATAACCTTGGAAAAAGCATCTGGGTATTAGACAGTTATTCAGAGCTTGTAATACAGTGTGGCACTGTGTGTGGTTCACTCAGAAACTAAAATTAGGAGATTATGTAAGGAGACCACAGCATACATCTGAATAGCTACTGTATTGGGTTAATGGTGTCACTCATCTTTATTGAGTCTTCAGCTATTCTATGGTTTGGCCAGGGTCAGCATGAATTCAGGAGTCATGAAATCATAGCCAAGTTAAATTTTAGAGAAATAAACACAACAGAGCTTTTACAAGGGAAAGCAAAACAACTCCAAACCGAAGGTCTCCTGTTGTGACTAGACCCAGGTGACATTGCTGCCAGCTGTTATTCCCTGTAAAGCTTCAGGAAAGCATTTTTATAACTTTTAAACCATTGATAATAGAAATACTATGATAAATCTATCGGTTCACTATTGGTTTGGGGAGATCAGATTAGCTACTGATTTTAGCCTTTTATATGTTGACTATAAAATTGTTTGTGTTTGCATCGAGGTCCTATTGCTAAGACATCTATGAACTTTGAACTGTTTACGTTGTTCACATGTATAAAAAATACATAAGGGTAGAATGAGAACTAAATTGTATCCACACATAGTAATATGTTTTAGCTTTCACACCAGATATATCCCAAATTGAAGGTCACATTGTATTTTTAATAAAATTGGTTCATTTGCTCACCTATATTACATGCTGTAGCTTTTTCACACTTGGCAGTGGTATATATGTCATACATTCCTCTACCTTTTTTTCTGAAATTTTTTCTGAATAGTTGCCAATTTTTTATCAGGTAAGACTAAGGGAAACCATGAAGTAAAGGTGTGGGTGCAGGGACAACAACTTTGATTTCCTCAAGTTCTGTGAGGCTAAGCAGCTCTGAGTTATGTCAGCATGCTCTTACTCTCTGTTGTGGCTCTGGTGCCTTCATCTGCAACATTCTTATTTGTTAGACAAACTTCAGGGCAGTCTTCTAAATATTTCTACGGGTTTGCTTTTCCAGTAGCCCCGAGTGCTGGTGTCACACGCCCTGGCAGATAAAGCCTCTACAGGGAAGAAACCTGGAAATAAATGAAAGCTTGTTCATTTCTCACAAGCTACACAGATTTGCAGTCACAAGGCGTTTAAATTCTTGAAGTTACTGTTTGAGGAGTAACTTGGAGATGAGCGATGAATGTCCATGTTGGGAGCAGAGTGTTGATGGTGCCTGCAGTCTGCAGCACTGGCAGTGCACGTGTGACCGGCCAAAGGCAGAGCTCTGTTCTTCCAAAGCAGAAAGCAAGGACTGCATTTGGAACTTGCTTTTTTTGTAGGTATCAGCTCCCTTCTTTGAAGTAACTGTTCCCACGCGTTTTCTGTCAGGGGTCCTCTGGGCCTCCACGCTCTTTTCACTCGCTTCTTTTTTAATCCGGAAAGCTGCCTGCTTTGGGAAAGTTTGCCTGGGATTGCACTGTACCCATTTGTTTGCAATGAATGAGAAACATTTTTCATTTTCTCTGAATTACTGTTGCCAGATACCATGTGTACACATGTTGCAGGCCATCTTGCAGAGGGAGCTGGCAGATCTGCAAAGCTGATGTGCTCAGCTTCAGCAACTGAAACGGGCTGCTCTCAGCCAGACCCCTGCTGAGGTCAGGAAACACACATTTATTGCTCTCTTTAAAATTTCAGAAAGAGAATTTTCTTCAGCTGGATTGAAATAGTGATATTGCAGCCTGATTCCCAACTCAAAACACCCTTCTGTTTTCTCACTGTGCTTGCATCCATCCTGTTTGCTGAGCAGTTTCAGCAATTCTTTGCAGTCCAGGCAGCCTAGAGCAAGAGTTAGGCTTTTGGGGAACACTTAAAAACTGCATGGGGGATGAGAGCTGCGTGACTTAATGCAGGGTTAGGACTCTCTTTTCAAGTTATTTTGTTCCACTTTTAAAAACTGATGGTGTAAAAGTTATTGTTGTCTTCCAGCAGGACAGTTCTGTAGTGTTTCACTATGAGAAAGGAGCAGCTTTTTTCTGCTTTGTTTTTTGTTTCACTGTTTCCCAGGTAGGATGCTAATCAGGGCATACATATTGACATTATCAGCTGGCTGATCGAAAGGACTTGTCAGGATGGACACAACCTACTTGAAGACCAGTATTGGAAGTGAAGTGCCAGAAGGGGGTAGTCAAGGATTTCTGTCACAAACTGATGAGATATTTCATCTTTGCAATGCCAGACTGCTTTGTTACAGCTGTTATACAGTCTGATATGCTGTGTGAGATCCATAGGAGAGGTGAGGCGAGATC
Organism: Dromococcyx pavoninus; assembly: GCA_033558185.1. Lineage (NCBI taxonomy): Eukaryota > Metazoa > Chordata > Aves > Cuculiformes > Neomorphidae > Dromococcyx > Dromococcyx pavoninus. Next base: position 533,687 of record JAUMJL010000102.1, on the reverse strand, counting down.
CCTTTATCACTTGCCATAGGAAGGGTTGGCTGAATGGATGAGTTATCAAAAAAGGTTTCTGTTTTGCTGAGTTGACTTTTATTGGTGGAGAAACAAACCGCTGAGTTTGAAAAAGTATAGTAAAAACAGTCAATCTTTACTGTTCTTCTTAAAATATTTGTATGTGGAAATACATGAAAGTCCAAAGAGCAGATTATTTGCCTAGTTCCTCTTGCTAAACAGTTGTCTGTGTGAATGCCTGTAGGTCTAAATGAGGCTAGTAACAGCTGAAGCAGCATCTCTACCTCCAGTCTTTGTGTGTTGTTCCTGGACAAGGCTCAGAGGACTATGTACAGACACAGCTCCCACAGCACTTGTAAATGCTGTGCACAATGGAGGCCACTACAGATTTGCATACCATCAGTTTGCAGTGTTGTGTCAGTGGTAGGCTCTGTCATGTTCCCATGAGAATTAGGTTTCTGTTGGATGTGCATGCATGCAAATGTTTGTGTTTCTCCACTGCATTGGCCTTGCTGCCCATGGTCACGATGTTCATGCTCAGGGAGGAGTGGCAGAGTCCAGGCATGGAGAGGAGCAGCCCAGTGCTGTGGAGCACAAGGCATGTGGCTTCTGTGTTTGTGTTACTGAGCAAACAGGAAAAGGATTTTCCATGGGACTCCTGAAGAAAGGCAAAATCAGTACACACAGTGAGTTTTCACTGCTGCTTATGGCTCTTGGATGGAGATGGATATAAAGATCAACACATCAGCCGGGCCATTTCTTGTGTGAGAAATTACTGAGTCACAACACTAAAAAGTGAAAAAGAGGCCCTGTTTTAAAAATATGCTATTTCTTGGGGAAAAAACAGCCATAAATGTCATCAACAGCCTAGAGAAAAGAAAGGCAATAGTACCAAATGATAAGTGGGACCTCGAGGGATGTGTGTTACAGAAAGCAGGTCTCTCTCTCTCATAAGGAACTACACTTGACAGTTTTGACAATAAAACACATGATTAAATGAGCACCAGAGAGCAGACTCAGTCATAAAATTATACATTTTGTGCTGTCCTAGCTAAGCCATAACAGTATTTATTGAGTTATAACACTGGAAGAGATGAATAAACATGACTGAGACCATGCGGGCTCAGAGGGATTACCTTTGTTTTTAAGAGAAACTTTACCATATTTGCTCAAAAATCTTAACATGGTGTAATTTTAAAGTATACTTTTGAATCTGTAGCTAGACAGCATCAAAGAAGGTAGAGGAGATTTATGAGATGGATAAATTAAACCAATACACAAAACTTGTCCTAAATACAATAGCATTGCTGTGGCGTCTGATTCTGTGTATTCCTGTTTTTTTGCATGGGGCAAGTATTTTAGACTGTACATTATTTTACTTTGTGCAAAAAAACATATCATGTAGGAAAATACTATGTCATGTCTCCAATGTCATATGGGGAAAATGAGAGATTTATTTACATTAAATATGGCCACTATCACATTTATTCTAAAAGAACAGATAAAGATTTAAAGGGATTTAAAACCATCTCCCCAAAACAGCTAGCCAAAGAGATACCAGGACACAGAGGTGTTTCATTGGCTCATACTAGCACATAATATACAAACTCACTCACAGTCAAATGTAAACTGCAATCAAATACTAAAACTTACTTGCGTAGAAGTCACATATTACTGACACTAAGAAATCAGGCCAATTTGTTACCAAGCCTTTTGAATAGATCAATGGAAAAAATTCCAATGTTTCAGAGAACTTTTTTTTACTATTCCAAATTTTGTCTCACCAGTGGTCAGAATTAGAGAAGTTTCTGTGCTCCTTGCAAAAGTGCCTTCTTATCACTGGCTTGCTCTGGGTTTTTAAATGGGATTTCCTCTCGCAGCTGAAATGCAACCAGAGGTCCCTGATAGGAGAAGATTTGCTTTTAGCAGAATTTGACCTCTCACAGAAACACCAGAAAAAATGGTGCAGGACCTTCTTCAACTCTTCCCAAACATCTGCTTCTTAGGTTGTCTTCAGTTCTTTCCCACCCCCCATGCGGGACCCTCAGAAATTATAGCTTTTGGATACATTTTTGCACTTACCCATGTGTTTCCTGGCCTGACAGAAACCATTTCCCACTGTTCAACACAGCTTTGAGAGATGACTTGTACCACATTTTGGGCCTCCCTGAATGCCTCATTTGCAGCAGCACTTGGTCACTATGTCCATGGGCTACTGCCATATCCCTTCCTTCACTAATTACTCTTTTAAGAAGGGCCAACTCATTGTCTATGATCCTTTTTGGTTTAAGGAATCCCTCTGGATAGCTTCCAGAAGACAAGATCCCTTCAATACGCCTCTTCACTCACAGAAAGGTAAAGACTTTTCCTAAGTCAAATGAGTGCCTCAGACCTGGAGATCTGGGGTCTCGTTACACTGACAGCTCTTGGATATGGGTATCCATTGGTACTGGAGAGTGGGATAGCCCTGGGGAAATGCCTTTTGGTTCACAGCTACTGCACAAAATGGTTTCATATCAGTAAGATATATATTATTTTTGCTGTCAGATGATATCTTGCATAGACTGACACGGTTGGAGTTGGGTTCAGATCTGATATTAGATAAAAAGTTCAGTGTTGAATGAAAGGATGCAATGCTGTGCCTCTGAGGTCATGTCTCTGGTGACTTCACCATCCAGCACCTGAAAGGAATTATTGGAAAAAGAACAGGAAACAAAACAGGAAATACCACTGTGTCTCTGTGATGAGCATCTTCCTCTCAGGAGGAGTGTCGTTTGATTGGAAGAGGGAGAGGAGACATGGATGGTGAGAGATGCGAAGGCTTCTCAGACTGGAGAGACCCACATGGAGGGTGAAGGAGGACTGGAAATTCACCAGGACACAGGAATGAGTGGGCACTCGATAAAATGGAGGTTTAGTGCCAGCAGAGCAGTGCTTGCTCACATTGCACAGAGTTAAGTTGCCCCAAAGCACAGGGGAACGCAAAGGGATATATTCATAGATGAGGCTGTTGAGTGCCTTCCCAGGGAGACAGACCTGCTGAAGACTGTTAGACACCACTAAAACCTCTAGCTCAGGAAGTTAAGTGCACATGGTTGGAGCTGGTGTGGTGTTTCTAGGGAAAATACTACTCCCAATTTGCCTTTCTGTTTTATTTTCTCTTTCCCAGCTGAGGGCCATTGCCAGAGACGGTACTGGAAGACTATCCTTGCCCTGGCTGTGAAGCCACTCTCACCCCCAGAGGACCTGTCCGCTCCTGTAAGAAAGGGGACTCTGTATCTTTCAAAGTTCAGACTCATCAAAAGCTGATCTCTATACTAAGCTTTTTTTTTTAAGGAACTCTTTCATCTCCACGTTAAAACTACTATTAAAGATAGTGCTAATAAGGAATGCCTGTTGCCCCCTGTTTGGACCTCACAGTGGAGTGATTTTAAGCTGAAATAAAGGAATACTTGGACATGTTTACAGAATCTGTGGTGTCAGAGATTAATGGGGGAGTGATGAGACAGTCAAGGAAGAGAAAGCTGTGGGAAAGACACAATGAAGAAGGGGGGAATTAGCAACATGGCAAGATTACAGTGAAAGGTTCTGGAAATCCTAGGACATGTGAAATAAGTAAGAGAAACTAGGGAGAAACAGAAACAGAAAGACAGAGTATTTGTATGTGAATACTGCCAACAAAATCAACAGCTTTGATACACTTATCCACGTTCCTGTGAAACTAGAGAGATTCCACAGCAGTCAATGGAGTTGCTCTGGCGTGGATATCAGTGGCTTTAGATGTTTGTCATAATAAGATGTCTGTGTCTTCCATGGGGTGACAGAGAAGGAAACGTTCCTCATCCAATGTGCTGGCAGAAAGGAAACCAAAGTTTTGGGGCAGTGGGTGGAAACCTGCACCTGCAATCCTAGGCCGAGAGTCCTGTCAAAAAGCTAGAGATTGCTCACAGAATTCCAGCCCTGTGGGTAATTCCAGCAACCCTCTGCAGCCTTCAAAGCCTATTGCATTCTTTTGTCATTTCTTTAGCTGCAAAGCTAAAAGGTTTGCACACTTGTGAGGGACCCTTTTGGGGAGAAGTGAACAAAATGCCGAAGTTTTGAAGCGAAAAATCTGATGGCGAGTGGAGACATCTCAGTGCTGCCCTCGAGTACTGGTGCTTGGTGACTGCCCAAAGAAACTTCCTGTCACCAGGCTGAGCTGAGCACGGTGTTCGTCTTGCTGGCTGCTGCTGTGGCTTGTCTGAAAGCCACAGGGATTAATATCACAGGAATATATGGTTTGTTTAGCTATTTTTATTGACCCACAAATATATCTACTGTATAATTTATTGTAATGTTACTAGTTCAGTCCTGTAATGTTAGCTATAGAAAAGCTTCACTTCAAGTGAGTGGGAAATTTTGCTAGGGTGAGGAGTGCAGGCTGGGGCTCTGTTTTGCTTTTTTTCTTTTCCATTGCAACACAATTAACCTTTTCACTAGAAGAGCTCTGTTCCAAATAAGCTAACTCCTCAATGTGTACTACTGAGCCATTTAAAGCTGTCTCTTGCTTTGGAACAAAATATCTTTGTTCCAACCATGCATGACATTTGAAGACCTATTTATACAATGTGTCAGCTCCATTTGTTTTCTTCATTCTGATATTTTCCTCTGTATTTTTGGTTAGCCATCCAGATTACAAGGAGCAAGGCTGCTGCTGGTTTCCTCCTGTGCTGTTTCAGACAGGGGCACTGGCTGTCTTTGGCCTTTCTCAGTTTTTGTGAGCAGAGGTGAAACAACCCAAAATCAAATACATTTTTGTCTACTTTGTCCTCTCTGCACTGAGACCAGCACCACCAGACAGCTATTGGACAGAGTGCATGAAGAGCTTGCAGAAGGACCTCGTGTTATTTTAATTTCTCTGTTGATGCTCTGCCTGTGGGTGACACTGCCTGTGAGACATACATAGCCTCAGTTCCTCCTGCTGGAGGGAAGGTTGGGTTGCCAGGCTGTACCATTAAATATGCCCTTCTGCAAAACACCTGCATTTCCCAGTTCATAATGTCTCTCAAGTCTCTAATTAGCCTTTCTTGTCTGACAGTACAATGCTATCTGATTCAAAAATTGCCTCAAATAAAACAAAAATCCCACATCTCATCAAGATGTTGAGTAATAAAACTTAATGCCCTCCTGATTTTACAATCAAGTGTAAATAGAGTCCATCCTCTCCTTTGTAAATAGTTTATATAACTGGAGACCAGTCTTCTCCATCCAGCAGGCACCCAGAGTTGTGCTGTCTCAATCAGTGACACAATGTGTGTCCCATCACTGGAACTACCTAGTGACAAATGAAAGTTTAAGTCCTTTTTGTAATCTTTTACGCAAGCTGCCAGCTGAAGGTTTCAAGCTGTTTTATTGCAGGCAGTGTCTCAGGGAAATACTGCAATCCTTACTTTAACAACGAAAATGAGGCTAGAGGTGCCAGCACAGCAGTGGAGAGGCTAGGGTTGCATTGAAAAAATCAGTCATCTTCTCACTCCAGTATTATCTGTAGCCACAAGGCCAGGGATGGAGGATGAAACAGCTCCATCCAAGCAAACCTGCCCCTGACAGTTGTTATGTGGCCCACTGAAAGCCTTTGATGAGGTCAAGCAAGACTGATTCAGTGTTGGCCTTATGCTTTCCCATCCATGTAAAAGGAGACAAAGTTTGACACCAGAGATTAATTTTCAGAGCACCTCACAGCTGTGGTTTACGTAGACACTCCCTCCAGCTCTTGGGAGAGTGATGAACGTGAAGCTCCAGGCCATTTTCATGCCAAACACTTAATGTGTGCCATATTCAACAAGGCTGCAGTCAGGAGACCTTGTGCATGGTGGATGGACTTTTGCCTCAAGGAGCAGAGTCGGTGGCATACAAGGAAGAATGTCTTCAATACCACCTACTTTAAAAGCAGTGCTTGCGAGCTTTGCTTTGTGTTCCAGTGGCTGGGCTACAGCTGCGTGTATGGCCTCACAGCACAAATGAAACCAAGGCATCCATATGCTGTACATTACGAGAGCGTTTGATCTCCTGCTCACTGGCTCATTGCTCACATGTTCCCTCTTCCTTTCTGTAGCAGCTCTGAGACGTACAGAGCACAATGTCAAAACTTGTAAGTCTCCAGGCATTTATTGGCTCCATGATGGGAACTGCAAGACTTAAAACAAAGCAGTTGAGAAAAACATTGCTGGACACAGCCACAAAACTTGCCCTCATTTTTTCCGTGGTGGTGGCAAGAAAGAAAATTTCTCAAGTTGTATTTTCCTATTTAAAAACAAAGGGAAAAGGACTGCCAATGTGGATGGAATTTAGTCCAACTGAAGTAATGACTGATTTAAAAATACAAAATACAAGTTTCCTCTGAGTGCAAGAACTGTGGCTGTGCATAACCACTATGAAGCCACTGCAACTCTGCATCTGCAAGACACAGCTTGGGTAATACCATGCTTCAAGTCTGCCACTGGGTTAATTATTGTGGCACCACTTACCATGCATTTTCAAGTCACTCATTGTTTTGGCCCGTTACTGTTATGATCTGCTAAGAAGCTACAGAGAGCTCTGATCCACATCAAAGTCATTGCTGAGATAGGAGAGGAAAGCTCCACTGTATAGAGGACTTGCTGGCTCTTTAGCATTGCCCCATGCAGGCTGGGAACCAAATAAGGCAATACTTTAACTTGGAAGTGGTATAATTGGGAAGAAGAACAAGCATCAACCAGGTAACAATAGAAATGAGTTTTATTTTGTAAAAAGTTATAAAATGAATATTGTACAAAAATAAAGTCTGTAGAGAACTTTGGTTGATTAACACAAATGACTGAGACATAAATTGCAGGTAAAGTAAAAAACTCCAGAAAAGCACACTCCTGTCTTCAGTAAGGTCTGAAAACTTAAAAAAAAAAAATCACAAACTTTACCCTTTTGTATTTTGAACATAGTGATTTGCTTCCTTGCCTCTTTAAGCGGCACAGAAAATGCTTTTGGGCAAGTTTTCAGCAACCGGTATGAGTGAAAGTACATCTCTGAGTGCTGTGCCTGGTCAACCGCCCAGCAGGACAGCTGGCCCTTGGCTTAGCAGGCTCTTAGTGCACAAATCATCTTGATGGTGGTGGTGGTATTAGTTGTATCACTCCTGCCCAGCGTGCAGAGTAAGATGTGCTGTGGCAGTGCAAGAACAGACCCCGTGCGTGGGCTCTGTGGCTCCCTCCATCCACCCAGGAAAGCAGTGGAGATCAGGGCTGAATTACATTTCATACAATGGAACTGTTTTGCTTGTAGTCAATACTGGCCATAGAGAACTTGAGCCTGGGAAATACTTTCCCCATATCCCCATAGAAATATTTCCCCGATATCCCCAAAGAAATATTTTCCCAATATCCCCATTGTACCTGGTATATCTTTCTATGCCTGTTCTGGAATTTTTTGATTTCTCAACCCTTCTTCTGTGGCGCCAAGGAGCCCAGGGCAAAATGAGTATGGAGAGCCATCGATGCTTGAGATAAAAAGGCTGGACCACAGTTTTTTGGCTTTCAGTAGGAATTTTTTTTTCTTTCTGTTGCTTTTGTGGGATCTGATGCTTCACTGGTTGTCAGGTATGTCTAGTGACCTGCACTGCTGCTCCTTCAAGAAAAAGGCCTCCAAAATGACAGCTTGCGCTAGCGGTCAGGTATGAACGCCTATGCTGTGCAACCTTCCTCATCCTAAGGAAACTCAGACTGTTCTGCTGCCTGGGTGTGATCCTGTAACATTTCAGCAAATTATACAAAACACTTTGGTTATTTAACACAATTGTTTACCTGCAGACTATATAAATCCAGGGCTAACTAGTAGGAGAGATTTAACCTCTTCTATATGGAAAAATGGAAGGAAAAGCATAAATAAACATAACAAGAAATTATAAGGCTAAATGTGATTATTTTCCATTTGTCAATAGTTATATGAGGTCAGTTGGCAAAAAGTGTGAGAAAAAAAACGTGGCTACATTTAAAATATGACTAGAATTAGTTTTTCTAATAAATTGCTCGTGTTGAGCCAAGTCTTGTGACCCTCACTCCTCCAGAGCCATTACTGCTGCTGCACATGTACGACTGCAGTAATTTTCAAAAGTACTAATGAACAGAAGGAAGGGCTGCAGGCTTCGGCACTACATTTAGTGGACAAAACCAGGATTTCGTTTAAAAGAAAAAAGGTAAAGTAAGTGATTTTTTGCATTCAAGTTAACACTTTCAATCAAAAGCATGGACCATTGTTCCCAACTTCATTGTCTCTCTGTATCTTCCAAGCACCTTCTACATTGGCACCTTTGAAAAGAAACTTTAATAAATAAGGAAAGGAGACTCATTACTGAACTGTAATAAATAACAATAACTTAAGCTCAATAAATATCTTCTGTATATTTATGTCTCTGAATGGATGCATTGCATCAAGTAGTCTCTGCTCACTCACAATGACCAAATAGAAATGTAGTTACGCAAGTGACGTTAGTCCTTTGTAAACCAAAAGAAACACCTTTTGTGTAGGTCGGGTTTGTTATTTCTCTTATTATTCTAGAAAGAAGTGCTTAAAACTCAACTTGCTTTCATAGGTAGCAGAAGAATGAAATCCTACACTCGTTTTGAAGAAACACAAGATAGAAATAACCAAACAAGCAGTAATTGGAACTGTTTTGCTTCATATCAATACTGGCCCTAGAGAACTTGAGCCTGGGAAGTATTTTCCCGATATCCCCTTAGTTATGAGGTTAATCTCATTATAGCTTAGAAATTGTCCTAAGTGCTTAGGAACTGCCCTTCAATGAGCAGCACCTCAACGTCTCTTTCAGTAAAGCTGAGGGCACAAGGGATGAATAAGGTACTGCTAAGCTAGGTCTCAGCTAAGCTTCCTGGCACAGACAGTAGAACTACAACACAGGGTAGTACACAGGATTGCGGTTTTAAGCACATTCCTCATGGATCCAAGTCTCACTGACAGTGGACTGTGTCGAATGGGAAAGGGAGCCATCAGCACGCCATCCAGCTGTCGGCATCTCCACCTGAGCTTTTATTTACTTTACCGTAGGACATCAAAAGCCTCCATCCTCCTTCACTGCCTTGTGCCCCCCACCCTGGGTTCTCATATCCCCTTGTTCTGCATTCTTGGTCCTCTTTTCTCCACTCCAAACAGACGTTTCCCTGGGAACCTTGGTCCCTCTCTTTGCATTTTAGCAGGAATGCAAAACTGGCGCCACCTCTAGTGTGCAGCTGTCAGACGCATCCACACCTTTTTGCGGAATGTTTTTTCAGTATGTGGTAAACCAGGTTATCATCCAAAAAGGACAGGTCATCATCAAACGCTGTGGGTCTGCAACAAGCTTGCCTCACTTTGTCAGTGACTAGTTTTTTCTTTTTGGTTAAGTTTTTTAAAATTTTGTCATAGGTGGTCTCAGCTGCATCACAAGATCCACTGCAATACCGGAAAATAAGCTCTTCTTTGGTTTCATATCCCAAATCCAAGTCAGTCACGTTTAAATGTATTTCTGTTAAGACACATCCTCGATTTTTTCCCTTTTGATTCCTTCTTCCTTTTTTGCTGGAATTCTCTATGTTTGTGACTGCATTTTGCCGGTTTCTCTCCCGCCTAGAAAAAATTGGAGTCTGTTTATCTGGTGACCTCCTTAGTCTTTTAATGGTGGCTTGAATAAAGTCCACTACCTCATCAAACTGATCTGGATAATCCTCTGGCATATTAGCTGTTGGAAAAGAGATGTCAAATATCAGTTGTTATTTGTCCATTCATGGCTCAACAACGTTAGACACATGCAAGCTGCTCTGCCCGTCACGTCACAGCACATGGCCAAGACCCTCAGAAATCAGGGAGAATTTGGAATAGTTTAGACTATCATGGAATCTCATTTGGGGAAAAATAATGTAGGTGCTTGCTGATGCTCAGTAGCATTCTAGCACATCTTTCAATATTGAATGGGCCTTGTCAAAATCAAGGGAAGGGAATGCATGTCATGATACAGGTATTAGTTAATGGGTGGATGAAGCTACTGTAGAGAGGTTATACAGGTTCTTCCCAGCAGAGCAGCAAAAGGAGAAGGTTTCTTTAAAGCAATTTTCTGATTATAATTGTTAATAGTTTTCTTTTCACACCATCAGCAGTTAGCAATACCAAAGCCATCTATTGACAAGATTTTGGGGCAGAACAGAACGAGGAATTTCCTGGGATACAAGGCTGAGCTGCTATTTCTGGATGAATGCCTGCTTTTTTACTACTTGAGACTAATTATCATCAGAACATGTGAAAAATTTCTCATGGAAATATTTTGTATCACAAGATGTTGATTAGACTGAGTAGAAATGGGTCAGAATGGAAATATTAAGTTATTTTTTAAGGGAAATGTTATTAACGCATTTTTTCTTTATGAAATTGAAATACCTATCTTATTTTTCACTTGATATATACTCTACCAGTGATAAACTATTCAAGTAAATTAAATGTTGAAGATAATCAAATGTAATAGCACAATGAACCTTTTCAAGGAGGGTGAATTTGAACATGTTCTCTCAAAGTTTAGCTTATCAGCATGATTTGGAAAAGAATTGCATTTTGAAACCTTTAAACTTTCCATGGGCTAAATTCCTCAATGCAATCTGCTTTAGTGAATATAGTGATTTAATGGAGGGTCATGCTGTCAGGAGCCTGTGTGTAGGTGCCCTTATGTTGCACTATTAATCATTGTCTCTTCAACATAAACTATATTGCAGTAATGAGATTTGTTTTTCTTATTCATTGTGCCAAAAAATCAAGACTTGAGGACTCACTTCCTTTGCAGTAAGACCTAAGAGGATGCTTCTTTCTGTACTTAACCCCCCTAGTGCCCACCCACATAACTGACTGGTGTCACGCACCCAATTCTGCCTGTTCGGGGGATCTGGGATTTCCAGAAGAACCTCTACGACTATCCCAGGAACTGCAAACATTGGGAAAGTTGAAACCCAACACAGTGCACCTGGTTAGTACCTCCACTAAGCCACAAAAGCTCTCACCTAGTTAAGTGTTGAGATAGGAACAGCTCCTTAGCCAAAGGCTCAGCACCTCACTTCCCTAGTAATCAGTGTAAACTGACAGGAGCTCTGATGTGACACCAGGCAGTGCATTTACTCAGTCTGCAAGTAGTGGCATGGGCTCTGTTAACAAGAGAGGAAGACATGATGTTGCCTCCCACTGCCTCGCAAAGGTGCACCTTCATCTCCTCAACAGAAGCATCAAATATAGAGGAGATGGGGACAGCAGGATCCTAACTCTGTTAGTGCAAAAACCTGCTGAAACACAGTGCATCTGCACGTAACAAGAACATGTACCCTCTCGCCAAAGCAGCATTCTAGAGGCCCACCTCCATGAAAAAAATGGATCAGAAGCATACAGTTCTTCATGGATGGCTCTAGCAAAATTGTATAAACTGGGAAAAGAGTAATGAAGGCAGGCAATCTTGTACCTTCATGTAATGAGGGTGGCACATGGGAAGCAGGACCCTATAAACTGTAGATTTTACGACACGGAAAAGTGAATTATACTTTGGTTTACATATATCCATGCTGAAGGCAACAATCTCACAGACCAGGAACTTTCAAAAGATATGAAGGAGGAATACAGCTATATGGGACCTGAACAAGGCAAGATGCTGCACCAGGCTCCATATTCCTGTGATATCAATGGTAAGTGCATCCTTCTTGTAAACTTCTGTCATTATGTCTGTAGCAAGTACCAAAATACATGCTAAGAGCCATTCCAGCTGGAGAGGGGGAGCCTGGACAGATGTGTCCACTGGATGAACCACCCCACTCTTTCGCACGACAGGCTGACCCGCCTACACCATACAAATACTGCCCTACTGACCAAGGTCCAGGCCAAGGCAATGGGTGGGCTACATTTCTTAAAAGCAAGAAGGAGTAGACACCATTCTAGATTCAGTCACGCAAGACAACCCAAGTGGAGCTGGAATAGCCCCCATTAGCTCCCATTACTGATGCACAAACTTAGTACTCGCACAGACACTGATGGAGATGGGATTGGAAGAAGGCACTTGTTGCTGTGGGATTGGGTGTTTTCTAGGTTTCTTTCACAGCAACTAGGTTTCTTAGCTTATAACCAAATAAGGTAAGGATACAGCCCTAAACAGATGGCTCTAGCTGTGCTATTCTCCAATCTCACCTTCAAATTACCCTTCTCACACTACTACCACTACCCTAGCCCACACCTCTGTCACATAGTTCTGGTCCAGTCCTTGTAGCAACAATGAAATACTGGCTATGGAGAGTGAAAAAGAACCATCAGGGAAGCATACTGGGGTTTAATAAAATTCATGCAATGCTCAACCAGGAAGTGGAAGGGAGTTTGTTACAGGGAAACCCAACCTATATGTGGAGATTCTTATTTGCAGCCTTCAGCCTCATACTTATCCAAAGCCTTGTATGTTGCCACTGCAGTGAGGGGAATGTCTTACCCACCTAAGAAGGGACAAACAAAACTATGGCTTACCTGAAGAGATAACAACCCAACTAGGCAGATAATTTTCAAACTGCTCGCAATTCAGGTGCAAAAAAATCAGCTACCCTTCCAGCAGAGCTACATGCAGGAGTCTACTTCGGTTAAATACTAATCAGATAGTTACAGGGTTCAAGCACTGTCCTGCCCAAGCCAATCCAAGTATGCCCTGGAGGAGGAAAGGCTGATATTGTGGACTGTGTCCCTGCTCAGAGCTCACGCTGCCATCTATCCCAGTTCATGTGTGGTTACTACCTCAGCTGCACCAAAGAAGCTAACGCTGCTGAGAGCCTTCCATGCTGCAAGTGGCCTATGATATTGAAGGTGCAGAAAACACACCATGTAAGAGCTCTGTGCGCTGCTGTTAACACAAGCATGGGGTGTCAACAATGCAGAAGACAGAGTCAGTGGGGCAAGACGTAGACCAAGTAGTCAAGTCAACAGTGTATCCAACTAGAGAAGTCCGACCTACACACATGAACTTGCTGCAACCACAAATGAGGTAACTGGCTAATTTCACTAACACAAACCATGCAAGAAGTGCTCCAAGCTGTAACCTGGAATGAGGTGTGCACAGCCTATATATCTAACAAAGCTGGGATCCCTGCTCAGCTCATCCCCTGTTGCAACATCAGGCCACTTAGAAGACTTGCTGGGAGGCATGCCAGCGCCATGAGTAAGATGAACACCAAATTTCTGTCTCCAGGGTGGACTTCCCCTTCAGCCCAAGGGACTGGAAAATATCCCAAGCACATACCCAAATTTGTTGAGAGGACTCCTGCAGTGACGCCCAGTATCTGGAGACTGCATCACTGGATGAGATACATGACACATGGGTGACAACAGGGAGCCAGTGGGAACAGTGGGAATACAGCCCCCCTCGTTGAAAATGTGCTAGACACCAGACTAACACAATGGCAATTGCTTTACTGGACTGCTCAGTGAGCCCACGCAAGTTGCTCTAAGCAACACCACCCTCAGCCTGCAGAGCCCCAGACTAGTAACGACTGACGTAATGATGATGTTTTTGGTAGTTTCCAACAGGATTGCTAATGTACCCCAAGTTTGCTTCCATAATTTAGCACTTAGAGAACATCTCCAAACTCTGCAGTCAACCAGCCTCTGGCTGATACAACTCTGAATCATTATATAATCCCACTAAGACAAGTTTCAACACAATCAGCAGCATGGGCTCTGTACTCTCAGCACCGTGGCAAGTGTAACTGGACCGAGCAATCACTGAACCACAGATCCAAGCAACAGGGCTCATACTGTTGGCTTGGTGTTAATTTTTTGCTGCTTAATGAAGCATAGTCATCAGCATGACTACAAACAGTCACTAGGAGTGGCTTGCAGAGTTTGAAGGAAACCTTGACAGCCAAGACTGAAATAAGTGTCAATTCAGCAGCCTTTTACAAGCTGCCAGTCCTGACTCAGTAGGGATATTCAGCTGCCCAGCAAGTATGGGTGCGAAGCCTGGTAGCCTGAAACAAAATGCTGTAAAACACTGCTGAAGTACGACCCTGGGCAGCCAAGTGAAAATGCCAGCATTAACATAAGGCATGATGTGTTGAAACAAGGCACTACAGGTAAGTTGCAAGGAAGCTATGACCAGACATCATACATGAATAAGCAATAACCACTGACCAAGAAGTCAAGACTGTAAAGGGCTAATGGACAGAAGGGAAGGTGGAGAAGACTGACAGCAGGACCATTCCGTCCTGATGGGCACTGGGTAGATTTGCTTCAGCGATGCTGAGACCTCTCTTCACCACAACTATCATATGCCAAACACTTATTTGGTCTCCACACTGTGGTAAGTTGTTGGAGTGAAGGGGATGCTGAGTAGAGCTGAATGGCCAGAGAACACCACCAGACTCATAGAGGATGCCTTGGCACAGAGTTCTGGTTTGTAACCTGCATAAAGCCACTCAATTGAGAGGTTCTTAGTCTCCAGCAATGTTTAGAAAACATTTATAGTCTCAGAATGAAGGTCAACTGCCCTGTAGCTTTGCTTCTCTTATACTGCATGGCCTGTGCTGACTAGACTGTGCAGCAGACAAGAGTTTTCCACAGGGATTTCATGCCCTTGAAAGAGGTATATATTATTATCCCTTCCTGTAACATACACAGTTTGCATTGTGTATACACGTATGTTGTTTTTACGCATGCACACATACAAATATATCTGATTATACACACACATATTTTTCAAAACAAATTAGTTTACTGAAAACACTTGCCTTCTGGTGGAAAAGCTGAGAGAACTAACACATGACAGATGCCTGTCACACTGTTCACAAAGTGCCAGCAGAAAATGCTCAGATACTAGAGCAATTAAAGCATTAAAAATCTCTGAGTAGTAGTCCCTGGTCTTATGCTCCACTGTGTGAAGGAATTAGAATTTAAAAGTCCAAAGCCACCTAGGTTAGGTCAGGATGGGATAGCACAGGATGAGGCAGGACAGGATGGGGTAGCCCATAACAGCATGTGTTCAATACACGTTAGCACAGGTTGTCTAACACATGATATACCTCAAAGCAGATGCTTCTTGAGACAAAGGACCATATGTCCTTGAAATGTAAAATCCTCCCTCAGAGAACACTGGGGCTCTGTGTTTCTTGATCACAGTGTGGGAAAAAGGCTCACAGACCACACTTGGGTAGTGTTAACGGGCTGAGCCCCACCACTTGGACTATCATGCCATGAACACTCACAAGACTGCTGCAAAGTCATGAGGTTTTGTTTGGGTTTTATGTCACATTTCTGAAAGCTTCTTCCTGACTGTCCAGCTCCCTGGGGAAATACGTTGAAGGGCAGCAGCACGGAGAAGGCAGTGGTGCCTGCAGGAGCTGCATCCAGCATGTGTTCTGCTCCCACTCACCTCACTCTCCTGTAGCTCCCTTCCTTGCTCCTTCTTTCAGTGCTGTGCCAAGAATCTGACCACCCAGGCAGGAACAGGGACAATTTCTCCCTTGAGTGGTCACCAGAGCATAAGTGTGCTTTCTAGCACTGGAGTATTGAGGAGGGGGCTATGGATGGCTGCTCAGGTACCAGTCTGCCTCTGGGCATCCTCTCTGTCCCCCATGTCCAACTGAAACAGGGGTTTTGATCTGCCAGCAGTTTCTCACATGACCAGAAAATGAACTAAAAAAGCAAGGAAGGAAAGAAACGAAACATCACAAGACTGATGTACACAGGAATCTAGAAGAGTGACTGGGCTGGGGCAGAGCTGGTGAACACCAAATGACAAAACTCCAAGCATCAAACAAAAGAGAAGAAATAAGAGTAAATTAAAATACTGATTTAAAAAAATTGCAAAGAATATCTGCATCTTCTGCTTGCTATTTGCAAGCTGTTTTCTTGCTTTCTAAACCCTTAGGGCACACTCAGATCATAGTTTTGAGCCAGCCTCTCAGGTCAGGAACATCCCTCTTGAATGCAAACTGAAATTCTTGCCTCACTGTTGCTCTCTGGAACCTGAAGCTTTGACCTGCCTGTCCCCAAGCAGTCTCTGCCTCCTGGGCAATCCAAGAGCTGGCAGAGCGCACAGGCACAGCATCCTGCAGCCAAACACCCGCGGTGCTCCCCACTGGCCTCTGCAGAAAGCCACCCTAAAGCTCTGCTTTGGACATGCTGGGGAACGCACCTTCCTCCAGGGATCTTCACTGCTGTGAAGAGCCTGCCTTTGCATTTCAAATTAATTAGAGATGCTGCATGTTAGCAGGACCAAGATCTGATGCCTGTGTTTCTTAGAAGAGCAAATTACACAGTTTTCAGATAGACTTCTTCGTAAAATGGCTTTAAACAAATATCCAAACCAAGCTTATCACATTCTCAAGAAAACAGTCTCCAATAAAGAAAAATGGGCAATTTATTCCTGTCAAATGAGATCACAATTAATGAGATCACAATTAAAACTATTCCTTTGATTTCTTTAGGAACAGATTTATTTTAAAGCCAAATATTCCCCTACAGTGGCAGTAACCCAGCATGGTAGAGAAAGAAACCCTGGGTTTGTACCTGACCACAAATTGATTTTGGTGGGAACAGATGGATCTTCAGTTTTTGAGAAAAAAAATCCAGTTAATAATTTTGGTGCCTGGTTATGAATTCAAAAGGATAACTACAGTTTCTTCTGACTCTGTTGGTTATTACTGTTTATAAGAAAATCCTAAATTCTATTAATTACAAAACAATAATTTCTATAAGTAGATTTTATTTTTTAAAAAAATCTCAAAAAATTTGATGCTTTAAGTTGTTTGAAACTTAAACTTGTTTTCCATGCTGATCTCAGGAAAATGTAATTGCGTCACTGCATATCCTAAGTTAAAGTGATGTAAAAGAAGTCACATAAGATATACTAAAATTACAAAGTTAGATTTTTGCTTTAGATTGTAGATTTTATAAGTGCACTTGTGGAAGCATATAGCTACTGCATCAAAACTTCAAGCCAAACTTTTAATAAAATTACCAGGATACTTCACTTAAGCAGAGCTGGTTTTCAGTCAGTGAAGTTCAAACAGCAGCATTCAGACTCCACTTTAAAGTATGATTTCAAAGTTCAAGGGGGTTAATCCAGCTCATTATAATGGTAAGCATTATTTAGGAAATCCAGATCCAGATCTGTGTTAGGATCAAATGGCCCTTTATCAAAAACTTTAATCTGGAGCCTTCATGACTAAAATATTTTAATTTCCTACAAAACATTTCTTCTTAGATCATTTGCTTGAGGGAAAGAGACAACTAATGTGCCTCTAACAGGGATTGCAACGAATCATGTTCATTTTTTTGTTGCTTATGAAGATTAATCTGGTATACTACATATTCATTAATTATTTTTGTATTTAGATTTGCAGTAGTGTTTTCAGGTACTTATTACAGTGGACATACCCTGCAGAAACACAGAATGCCTCCACCTCACACCACAAAGACATGCTCTTACAGACCCTCAGAGTAACCTGTTTGTGGAAGTGCTACCTTAGCACTAAGTTAAAATCACTAATGTGATGCTCATTCTGCTTTGCAACATAAAAACATCCACTGTGGTGGAGATAGACCATTTATTTTATGGAATATGAAATATTTTTTATGAAAAATGAAGTCTATCATGCAGGATTCAAAGCAAAGGCAAGTCTTAAAACTAGTTATGCTGAAAGGTTTCCAGGATTTAAACAATTAAAATACCACCTCTCAGAGGCATAACTTTGCTTTCATGCCTTGCTTGAAAACCTGTAGGGGTAAGAGTGAAATGGAAACCAGTCAGTTGTGTCCATTAGGCAATAGAGCATCAAACACACCAGGGCCAGCTCATCTTTAAATGTTTAATACTGTTCTGGTTCACTACCTCACTACCTGCCCTGCAAGCTTCCAGGATATGCTGTGTCCTCCCTCCCAACTTAGAGAGCCCTTAAAAATGGAGACTGTCACTGGTGTCATTTATCTCTCCAAGTCAAAGTGCTAAGTAACCTGGACTATGACTCCAGGGCCATTTTATACCAGTCAGATATGACAAGGCAGTACCAGAAAAAGACACAGGGTTAACCTTCCTGGTGTGCTTGCTCCTGATGAAGCAGCCAACTTTTGTGTTTGTAGCTCACTAGCTAACCCTGCTGCTTCCCCTGCGTTGGTCACAATGGCAAGCTAGCAGAGCACTTTGTATTTTCACACTGCTATTGTTGGCAGTGTCTCCCTTGCATCCTTTGCCTGCTTTCTCACAGATATGAAACGCTGGTCCCAGCAGGAGAAGAAAGGGGAGAAACAACAGGACCATCACAATCACTGCCAGCTTGGGAATTCCCTGAGAGCAGAGGTAAACAGCAAGGTCAGGTGAACTGGGTGAAGTAAAGCATGCTGCATTGCGACCTGACCTGTCCACGAGTTTCTTGTTCATGCAGTCCAGGTGAGGTTGTTCACAAGATCCTGCCTGACTCTAGGCTTGCACCTAGGGCTGGGCTCCTCCTCTGGCCTCTCTGGGGTGGGCACAGGAGGGTTTCACCTGGCAGTCCAACTGCAAAGGAGCAGTGATAGGATGTGGTCTTGCCTCTGATTCAGAGCTTTGCAAAACCAGCTCCGAGAAACTGAGGAGCAGACAGCTTTTCAGCAGTCGCTCTGGTGGTTTTGTGACAGGTCCTGCATCAGCTGCCAGGAGTCTGTCTGCACTAAAACCATATTGATTAAGGCTGTGTGGGTACTCAAGCACACACAAGGCAGTCTCTACACTTGAAGAAGTTACATAATAAAGAGTATAAAAGGGGGGGAAAAGAAAAAGTGGCTGTGCCCTGCCTGAAATCACTGATGGAGCAGAGCCAGACCTGAGCGAGGCACATACCTGTCTGCTGTCTCCTCACTGCATCCATCTAACCCCCATATTATGCTGAGAAAATACCCAGCTTCCCAGTAAAACTTGTGTTCAGACTTAATATCTGGTTCTGTCCCAACTCCGTGAGAGCCTCAGCTAAGTATATATGGGGGGACCTGAAACCTGTGACCTCTGTCAGCAAGAACTCATGCAGCCAGCTAACAGGCATGGCATTGAGACCTCAATAGAGGAAATACTTGGTAATAAAAAGAAATTCTCTTTAGCATCCCTGGTGCAGATGTGATCCAGCCCTGCCCTTGCATGACATCAGCAAAACCCCACATCAGTTACTCAGCCCCATGGTAGTGCTAGTTCACTGAAATGGAACAGCTGAAATGGAACATCATTCCCAAATAAATAACAGCAACTGTTCCCAGGCTTCCTGTGCTCTTACATTGCATCTCCTGTTGGGTTTTAGGGGTGTTCCCACGGAACAAGCACAGGCAGCAATGCAGCTGTACTAGCCTCTTACTTGGGGACAGTAAAGCACAGCCATCCAGGCAAACCTATGGCTGATCCTCCTCCTGTGACAATTTCTGCTGCTACTAGATTTTGATGTAACCTAGAAATAATGCTTGTTCTTCCATTGTTGCCTTTCTCTGCCTGCATTTCAATGTGTTTACTATAGGAATGATACAAAAAGTTTTAATGCTGCACTTGAGAAAATGTTATAATTATAATAATCAGCCCCTGGCCCTAGGGCAGGTGTTACATGCTCTGCTGCAGTATGTTGGGATGTGTGGACCATGGCCTGCTAGACAGCACTGACGTGTTCAGAAAAGCAAGCTCCTTCCCAACCACTATGCTGGAACCACACCTCTGTGTCAGAAATTTCCCGAGTAATAGCTGATTTCGCCAAAGAAACCTTACAAGCTTGCCACAGGAGCAGAGGTGGTCCAGATGTTAACATTTTAGTTAAGAGCCTCTAAAAGTGTGGCCACCTGAGAAGTTTTAGCATACTGCTGTAACACTGCCTAGTCCTGATGCAGGAAAACAAGTATTTTGATTTCAGTGTTTGCTCCTTTTGAAGACCGTTCCTGCTCAATAATCACTAAAGCATTTGTACAAGACCCACTGACCTCTTCAAAGAAACGTACTTGCAGTTCCAGTTTAAGTACTGTACCAACACATACAGTCCAAATATCTGCTAAGTCATATAATGTGGCTTTATTCCTTAAAAAGAACGATGATATTTGAAATGCCGAACACAATTACTTTTCTCTACTTGATCTTAAAGCCAGACATACTCTCATGTATATTTTGTGTCTTAATTCTTTGCTTGTACCTGTCTCAAATAAATCTTTTTGATTCAGTTTTCTTTCTTTTCCTTGTAACCAGGACTGGATTTTCAAGAATCACTGAAATCTTTCCTTTGGTTCCTCATACCAAATACTACTTGATCAGAAACTACAGATGGTTTTGTCAAAAATGACCATTCTGCAGTGTCAACCTGTCTACCAGCATTAATATGGTAGTGGCCTGTTTAGATGTCTGATGATCCTGAACATAGTTGTGCTACAATATTTAGTATTCCTCATTTATTACTTTTCATAAACTTATTACCTCAGAAGTATGAGAATACACAAGTGTAGTTATGTGGGGTTTGGCCTATGTACTACAAGTTTTAAGTTGCAGCTGCTTGTCAGCACAGATAGGGATGAAGACTGCGTATTTGCACTAGATGTCCATGCCTGATCATCTGCAGTTGTGGGGGACGTGACTTGATGACCCAAACAGCTTCTCTCAGCCTCTGTAACTTTCAATACTTCAAAACCGCCTTATACATTCCTAATCAGGAACAGTATAATTTACAAAGACATCACAATCTATCAATCTGAGGATACTTTTACAGTGGACAAATAATGCTTCCTGCACCAATTCATCAATACTCACTACACAGCCGAATACTTCAGCCTTCCAGGAAGTGCTTTTAAGGCTTGTCATCTACAGACCCTGAACACAAGGATTTCTAAAATTTATTGAAGAGGCCTATGAAAGGTGTCCAAGAAAAGCATGTTAAGGTATGTTATTCAGCAACCCACACCTGCAAAACATCTAAAAGGATACAACACCCACTGGGAAATTTCTGAGGTCCCTAAATTGAAAAGCAAAGGTGTAACTCTCAAAATGAGAACAAACCCATAATCTCTCCCATTTCAGTCCCTTCCTCCTTAAGTTCCAGAATACCCTTCACATGAGTATATTCAGTATTTATATCTGAGACTACAGAGAAGTTGGCTTCTAGGGCTACACTCCTGTGGATTTACCCAGATGTGTTCTGTTCTTTCTTCTTCCAGAATTTTGACAATGAATAGGCAAGCTTGAATATGTGAGCTTTCTAAATATCTAGATAACCTGGGCGTGCCGATTCAAACAAATTTGACTATATATATATATGCTCTCTCAGGAACACAGGCACACTCGAACTGACACTGGCTGGGTGCACACTCAGTCTGACGCTGCCTGTACTGGATACAAACAGATCAAATGGTGTGGTGTGGCACCTGCTTGTTGTGGCAGATATCTCTCTGATACATTGGGTTTACTGTGCATGGGCAAGTTACTTCTGTAGCTTCTGGGCATCTTAGACTACAGCACTATTCCACACTGTAGCTGTGTTGAGCAGGAAAGACTGAACAGAAACATGAATGTTGTGGTTTGTAACACTGAATATGCCTTATAAATATTGCAACGAAGGAAACGCATTCAGTTGGAAGTAGAATTTAATACTGTACTTGCCTTAAAGAGCCCTACAAGCCTTAAAGAGCCCTACAATATCACTGTTTATTCTAGGTACTTTCAGTATTAGTTGATAAAGTTGCAGCTAAAAGCAGTAACTTAATATTAAATAACCTTTAGCAGGGATACGAAGAAATTTTAAGAGAGGTATAATGCACACATACTATGGTGTATTAGGGCATAACAAAAATATCAAACGGTCTCCAACAACAAATGACCATGCAGTGGCCGTAGAGTAATTCAGATGTTATCAAGCAAACAGCCACCTTTTTCTCATATCAGAAGGCAAAAGCTCAGGGTGAGATTTTTGATTTAATTCTGCATGCTTACCACTAGTTCTTACTAAAGATACTCACTTAGTTAAAAGGCTATATATTACATCCTGGATCTTAGGATACTCTAGTCCTCACATACATATTGATTATGGCCACACAGCAGCAAGCAGTTACAAAAGGTATTTGCTCGGAACCATGTATAAGTCAAACCGAGTGTTTGGCTCCCTCTGCACTGTCATGCTTCTGAAGCTGGTGATTTAGTATTTAGTTTATAATAATTTGGTTTGTATTTGTTCTGTTTGCAGTTGCTATTTAAGCTAAATGTGTCCTTCCCCCAGGAGACAGTAGCATGAGGGAAACAAATAAAGGGTTCTCTAACCTTACAAACTCTACAGCTACTCTTTGTTGTGCGAATTGAGCTATCGCATGAACCCTGATACCTAAAACACCTACAATCACTAGATTCACATCAAACACACTGTAGCCAGTCCACTAAATCTTCCAGTCCACTAAAAAATCCAGAAGGCTGCAATTGCCAACACCCTCTGCCATCTCTAACTACTTCCCTGAAAAGTGAAGGTCAGCACATTACACTTGGTCCACCCAGGAGGTTAGGACCTTGCCTGTAGGCTGGAACAAAGTAAGGTTTTAAGCCTATCTGAAACGGATGGGGTAATATCAGATAACCTCAGAGCACTTTGCAGAGAAAGCAATCCCCTCAAATGAGAATACAAAAAGGTGGGAAGGGCCTGGGAAAACAGATCTGTGCTCCAGCAAGTTGTTTGGTCTGATCTTAGAAGTAGGATTTGATCACACAACCTTATTAAACCCCTGTTGCAAGCAATACACTGGAGACCCAACCTCTCTGCTCCCCACCTAGCCTATACTGGGATTGCTTTAAAGAAGAGGAGTGCAGCCCTTTTTGAACGCACACAGGACCCAGTCCTGCTCAGTGTTCACACACTGCTCTACGCAGATAAGCCAACATAGGCAATGATGGCACTCCCACTGCTTTGTGAGTTGCTTCCAGCCAAGACCCTTGGCAAAACAACTGACCAACAGTATCCAGGCTGGCAGGTTCATCAGCAAAAAAGCTGGTGAGCTGCAAGAATGCCTGCACACTTGTGGCACGCTGCCCTCTGCTTGTAAGAACAACCTCAAAGAGGAGAGGGAAGTCTACATGGTGCAGACATGACTCTTCTTGTATACACCATTACACAACTTCCGCATGTTAACGGGTGTGTGCCACTAAATGGTAAGTGGAGAGAAACAAATGTGTCAAAGATAATGATGGTGGTGACTCTAACAAAGTGCTACTGTGTTGGGAAAGCAGCACTGTGCAGCACTGTGCAACGTGAGCTCTGTTTTTGCAGACTGCTCTCCAGACACTACACATTTTTAAATCAACTAAAAATGGTGTAAAAGTGGATAAAATATTTCACTGCTCTCTTACAGCTGCCTTTCCACCCTGACTCATCTGACTTGGCGACATAGTGAAGAGAAGAGTTTCTGACCTTTGGTCATGGGTGCTATGTAAACCACATTTGGGCAAAGACCACAGAACTCCCAGGGGTTTCCCCAATTTCTGCTGTGAAGAACAGCACTGCTTACTTTCCCCTTGCAGACAGGTGCATCTATTTGTGATACATAGGGTTCAGAGATCTGAGACCAAACTATCAGCCCTTTGTCAGAAGGGGTAATAACCTGCAACCCAGCTCTGCTTGGCAAAGCCTATGTCTGTAACCTGGAAACAGACATCTGGAAGAGGCTGTCTATTGATACTGCCACATCTCAGGTAATGCACAGGTTGTCTTTCTTTCTGCTTCTTGTTTACCCAATCCACAATGAAAAAAATAGGCAACAGTGAGAAGTTTTGGACACTAGAAACAGACAAGATTGCTACTGCTGCCTGTCTCCTTGAGCTACTGCGGGGAAATCATCTCACCAGGAACTATATTGCTAGAAGTAAGTTTCAAGATAAAAGCAGGTATCATACGTGGAAAGAGGAAGCATTAACATTCTCCCATGCTGCAGCTTCTGCCAGAGCTACAAACTGACTGGTGCTGCTTTCCCCCTAACGCTCTTCTTCCCACTGATGCTGCAGCAAGCCTGTGCAGAGGGGACCAGCACATTGGTCTGAAAAGCTCATCACTACCTTTTGTAGAACAGTACATAGTGTGCCATGCAGCACGCCGTGGAGAAGATCACTGCATATGATGGCTCTGCAGTCCTGGCAGGCCGGACCCCTGGGATGAAGCACTTTTGCCTCATCTCCCTACGTGGAGGGGCTGAAAGGATGCCAGGGGCTGTTGGTCTATGAGCAGCAAGAGCCCAGGCTGGGATACACAGAGGCAACAGCCTAGGCAAGATTCCAGCCAGGGGAAAACACAACCAAGAAAAGAAAAGAGAGAAGACTAAATGGGAAGGACACAGATGTGTGTGTGGAAGACGAGATGACTGTTGGGGAGGTTATGAAAGCGGAGTCACGGCACACACCCCACTCAGTGCCTCTACACTGCATTAGCCTGGCTACTCCCAGAGAAACCAGAGCAGGGCTGTCTGTGGTTGGAGCTGCAGCAGGCGCAGAAACGATATGCCTCCAGATAAGGAGATAAAAATGAATCCAAATTACTGGATAGTCTCTGCACCCTGCAACAAGCTAAACAGAGAGAGCTGAGCAAGGGCAAAGGGAGCAACCTCCAAGCTGCATCTGTGCCTTTGCTAAGTGAACACCTCCACAATTCATGTGAGTATTTTGCCACTTCTTACTAAGTTATATTAACTTCCACTTCCAAAAGCCACCAGAGTTAATGTAACACTCACATAGCACTGTGAAAATCCTGTATCTGCTGTTGTAGGAGACCTATTATTAGCGAGGCATTATCTGTCATTTGGGCTGTAAGCTGCCTTACTGTGAGCTGGTTCATGCGGATTGCTCTGCATCAGGCTCCTAGCCTGGCCACACTACTCTTATGTAAATTTCCATGTGGACACTAATTTTGGGATCAGGATGCAAGAAGGATTTAACAACACTCAGCAGCACTCCAGGACTTGTACAGTGCCTCCCATCTTATGGAGCCCAGTCTCCATAAGAACTTGCGCCCACTACAGACGTTGAATAATTACTTTGGCAGGTCTGGGCAAGGAAAGGAGGTTGAAGTGGCGGAGAAGGAGTTTCAGTGCCTGCACTGTGAGATTAATGTACCTGATCCTCCTCTTGGCTCCTCTGTGTACAACTGATTTTCCCACCTCTCCAGGTTTTTCAACCAAAGGGATCTTACAACTAGCAGGAAGATAAGCCTGGAGGCCTGGGCAGAGGATTGGAGGAAAGGGAGGGTATTGTGATTGCTATTGCCAACTCCAAGCTACGGAATACAACTTGTTTTGGAGCTGCTGGAGCCAGACTAGAGACCATGACCCTGCCTAGGGGAGAAGTGGGGGATGAAAGTGGGGGGGTCCTTTCTTCATTCTGATGTCAGGGCAAAGGGGGGCAGGTTTAGCAAGACAGACAGCAGTGGCTACAAAGCGGAATGTTTCTTACAGTCACTGTGCACAGCATAGGGTGGCGGCAGGCTGATGGGGGAGAGATCGTCTTCAGGCCCCTCTACCACTGAAGGGAGCCCCTTGGGAGGCATCTTACCGGTGGGCAGGGGTGAGCTGGAGACTGTGTTGAGCAGCACCACGCAGACAGCCACAACATTCCATAACTTCATCTTAGATCTCCTTCCAACACAGGCCCCTAGCAGAGATGAGAGGCAGGTTATCCCCAAGCTGCTGCGCTCCCTAGTCCTGCTCTCCCTGCCAGCCCTGCAGTCTTGCACCCCAAATCAGCCCAGACCACCCTGGTCAGGTCAGGGAGAAACAACCGTGCCCAGCTCAGGCTCCGACCCGTTTTGCTTCCCAGAGTGAGGGAAGCGGGTTCTGCCCAACAAACAGTGTAGGAGAGGGAGATGAAAGACGGCCTACAGCTCTCTATGCTGAAGCGTGTTGCCTCGAGGGATGTGGGCAGGGAGGTCCCAGGAACCTGCATCCAAGGATGTGGGGCTGTGACTGTGTCTCTGTGCTGGCAGCCAGGTCACCTTGTGCTTGTCCCCCTCAGCACCTGGCTGGCATCAGGGCACCTGTCCTTGGGCTGTGCCAGGGCAGACTGGGCTGATCTGGGGTGCAGGTGGTTGTGCACATTTGTCATGCTACATGCAAACTTTCCCTTCCTTGCCCTCTCCTCTCCTCTGCTTTTCCCTCTCCTTTTTTATCTTTCCTTTTCAACTTCCTCTTTCTTTTTTCCCCTTTCTCTTCCCTTTCTAGTACTATTTCTCTTCCCTTTTCCTCTTTTCATTTTTTCTTTCTTTCCTCTTTCTTTCCTCTTCACTTGTCACCTTTCCTTTCCCCGTCCTCTACCTTTCTCCCCTTCCTTTTCCTTCATTTTCTTCTCCTTCTCTTATTTTCCTTTCTCTTTGTTTCAATATTTCCTTTGTTCTTGCCTTTTCTCTCCCCCTTTTCCTTTCCTTTTTGTTTTCATCTTCCTTCTTTGTTTCCTCTTCATTCCCTCTCTCATTGTTTCCTTCTCCTCTACTTTTTCTTTCCTGCTCCTTTCCCTATCTTTTCTTTCTCTTCTCCATTTCCTTTCCTTCTTTCCTTCTTTCTCTCTCGTTTCCTTCTCCTCTACTCTTCTTTTATTCTTTACCTGCTTTTTCCCTCTTTGTTGTTTCCTTCTCCTCCTCTACTCTTCCTTCTATTTCTTTACCTGCTTCTCTTTTCCCTTCTTTCCTTCCCTTTTCTCTCGTTTTCCTTTCCTTCTCTCCTTTCCTTAGCTTCTCATCCTTCTTTTCCCTTCCCTTCAACCCTTTCCTTTCCTCCTCTTCTTCCTGTTTCTTTCCTTTCTTTCCTTCTCGTCTCCCCTTTACTTTCCCTTTCTCATTTTCCTTTCTTTCTCTCCTTTTTTTAGCTTCTCTTCCCTCTTTCCTTTCCTTCTCCCGTTTCCTTTCTTTCTCGTGTCTCCCTTTTATTCTCTTCCCTTCTTTCCTTCTCCTCTTCCCTTTCCTTTCCCTTCTCTTCTCCCCCTTCCCTTCCCTTCCCTTCCCTTCCCTTCCTTCCTTCCCTTCCCTTCCCTTCCCTTCCCTTCCCTTCCCTTCCCTTCCCTTCCCTTCCCTTCCCTTCCCTTCCTTCCCTTCCTTCCCTTCCCTCTTCCCTTCCCTTCCCTTCCCTTTCCCTTCCCTTCCCTTCCCTTCCCTTCCTTCCCTTCCCTCTTATCCCTTTCCTGTCTTTTCCCTCCTCTTTCTCTTTTACCCTTTCTTTGCCCACTCTCTCTCTCCCCTTTCCTTGCCCTTCTCTTTTCCTTTTCTCCTTTTCCTTTTCCCTTCTCCAATTCTTTCCTTTCCTTTCCTTTCCTTTCCTTTCCTTTCCTTTCCTTTCCTTTCCTTTCCTTTCCTTTCCTTTCCTTTCCTTTCCTTTCCTTTCCTTTTCCTTTCCTTTCCTTTCCTTTCCTTTCCTTTCCTTTCCTTTCCTTTCCTTTCCTTTCCTTTCCCTTTCCTTCCCGTTTCCTTTCCCTTTTCCCCGTTTCCTTTCCCTTTTCCCTTCCTTTCCTTTCCTTTCCTTTCCTTTCCTTTCCTTTCCTTTCCTTTCCTTTCCTTTTCCTTTCCTTTCCTTTCCTTTCCTTTCCTTTCCTTTCCTTTCCTTTCCTTTCCTTTCCTTTCCTTTCCTTTCCTTTCCCCTTTTCCCCCTTTCCTTTCCCTTCCTTCCTCCCCTTTCTCTCTCCTTTCCCTTTTCTTCTGCCCTTCCTTTCCCTTCTCTTCTCCCCTTTCCCTTCTCTTCTCCTCTTTCCCTTCTTTTCCCCTCAGTCTCCGGCCGCTCTGCCCGCGCTCGGCCACGCACCGATGCCGCTGCGCGGAGATGCGGGCGGCTCCCAGCCCGCTCTGGCCCAGCCCGGGGGGCGGCTCAGGGCAGTGCTCGGCTCGGGGGGCTCAGCCTTGCCGGGGAAACGCTGCGGGGCTCGAAGCGCGGCCCCGCCGCTCGCTGTGCGCCCTCGCCCACTGCCTTCGCATCCCGCCGGGGCGACCGCGGGGCAGCCCTTGTGCGTCCGGGGAGGGTGCCCGCCTCGGCCCGCCCGCGGCAGCCCGCGCGTCGCCCTCACCTCTGAGCCGGTCTCGTCGGACCCGAGATGGACATTAACGCCCGGGGAGCCGGGCGGCTGGACGGGCGATGCATGCGAGTCAGGCCGGGGTCCGGCCGCCGGGGGCGGGGGGAACACGTATGGAAGAGCGGGAGACAAGGAAGCAAGGCTGGATGGAAGCAGAGGGAGCCGCCTGAACAAGCCCCGCCGCCGCAGGTGCGGTGTCCGCGGGGTCTGTGCCCGCTCCGGCCCCGCAGCCGCGCTCAGCAGCGGCGGGAGCCGCGGGGAGCGCCGCTGGCACGGGGAGCTGGCGCTGGGTGCTGCTCTTGGGACCCTGCCTGGAAAATCTGAGAAAGACGCTCCATCAACAACTGCGGGGAGTCAGATGAAGACATCAGGGCTCCTGTAACGCCAGCTGGTCCAGCGCCGCGGGGAGCCGCGCACCGCTCGGACACGCACGCAACGGCGGGAAAGAAAAAAGGAAAAAAAAAATGACCCCAGCAGAGGAGGGAAAAATAATAATAATAAAAAATAATTAAAAAAAAAATCAAACCACCCTCCTCAGCCTGCTGGGAGAATCAGAGCCCAGCGCTGGGATTTGTAGAGCCGGTAGCAGCAGCAGCAGCAGCAGCAGCAGCAGCAGCAGCAGCGAGACTTCTTTCTCCGAACCGGGAGGTCCCGTCGCGGCGAAGCTTAAGATCCAAACCGGGAGCGCGGCGGGAGGCCGGGCGGGTGCCCGGGAGCGGCGGCGGGACCGGGCGGGGCGCGTGGGGCGCCGCTCCCCGCGGGCGAGGGGAGCGCGGAGCCGGACGCGTGGACGCGGGGGCTTTGCCAGGGCTCCTCGGCGCCGCAGATGGATTTATAGGGCCCTTTGGCAGTGACGCGCCCTCCGCTGATTCGCTTCAGACCCAAACACACGGCGTTGGCCCCCCGCGCCGGACCCCGTGGAGCCTCCAAATATCTCCCGGCTGAAGTCACCGGCCCGACAATACCGTGGGCTTGCGCGGCCGCCGGCGGGGACGGGGTAACCCAACACCGCGTCCCTCCGCAGCGCCGCTCCCGCCGCCGCCGCCCGTGTGTCCGTCTGCGCACCCATCCTCGCCCCTCGCAGGTGCCGCTGGTGCGGGGGCCCCGCCGGTATCCGCGCATCGCGGCGCATCCCAGCGCAGCCCCTGCACGGGCTGACACGGCGGTGGCCCCTGCAAAGTCGCCGTAAACAGCCCGGGCTCCCAGCGCTGCGCCGTGTGTTTATGACTCACGCGGCTGTCCAGAGGTGCGAAGTGCCCATGTCGCTCGTGCCATGAGATCCGCGCGGCGCAGCCTTGCCGGCCAGCGCACCGCTCCATCCCCAGCACTGCTGCCTTTGCTTTGCTTTTAATATTTTTTTAATTTTTTTTTTCCTTTTGGATGATTTGAGGGTGGGGGCGACGGCGGGGTGTGGTGTGGGGCAGCGAAGCCCCCAGGACCAGCTGCCGGTGCAGCGCCGGAGCGGCGGGTGCGGAGGGACAGAGCTACCCCGCACTTGTAACGGGGCTGCGGGTTTGTTTCCATACTCCCCCGCGCTGTGTGCGTGAGTGTGGTTGAAGGTTGTGCATCCACACGTGTGCGCACTCGCTCGCCCCTCTCTCCCGGGAAAGGCGAGCAGCACCCGGGCGGCCCCGCCGGCGGCCGCTGCCCGGTTCCGGCCCCCAGACCTAGGCGCAGTTGTTCCGGGGGTCCGGCAGGACGGGGAGGGGGCGCCGCGTCCCGCCCGGGCACCGCAGCGGCACGGTCACCGCCTATGGCTCTCCTGTGCCTCTCCTAGGCCACTTCGTATGCTGTAAACCCCTTCTCCTCATCCCCTTCCTTTTCCCTCCTTCTCCTTCTTCTCCTCATCCCCTTCCTTTTCCCTCCTTCTCCTTCTCCTTCTCCTTCTCCTTCTCCTTCTCCTTCTCCTTCTCCTTCTCCTTCTCCTTCTCCTTCTCCTTCTCCTTCTCCTTCTCCTTCTCCTTCTCCTTCTCCTTCTCCTTCTCCTTCTCCTTCTCCTTCTCCTTCTCCTTCTCTCCCTCCCGCCTTTTTCTCTTCCCCTCTCCCTGTTCCCTTTCCCATCTCTTTCCATTATTTCCATTGCCATTTCCCTTCTCCTCCCCTCTGCCCCATTCCCTGTTGTGTCCCCCAGCTAGCCCAGAACCCACAGTGAGAGAATGCAGGAGGACTGGTAGGACCAGCTTCTGCGGCTTGTTCTGGGCTTTCTGCATAGCCCTTGCTGCAAGCCTTGCACCTTCTCTGCATCCTTTGGGTAGGAAGTAGGAAGAGGACCTCAGGCATGGGACTCCAAAGCCAGATGTGTGCACGCCCAACAACATTTCTTCGGTCTTCTTCATCAGTGTGAAACGTGCAGAATCCTTCAGGCACCCAGCTGTGGAGGAGATCTCAGGCCAGGATATGTAGGTCTGTAGAAGAGATAGCGGTTGCTTCACTGGGTGTGATGGGAGTAGGTGAAATCCCTATACCCTCCACAGTCAGAGTAGTGAAGGTTCTTAAGATGTGTTTATGGCAAGTAAGGGGTCTGCTAATGTCATCTGGATAGGCTGCTTGGACAAGTATTCCTGCAGGAGGCATCTTCTAAATTTCCATTGGCTGACAAGATAGAGAGATGAACATGAACCTCCTCATGAAGCCCATTGGGTATATGGCTTTTCTATTGCCACAGTCTTCTGCCTGCTGAGGGGAAATGTCACAACTGTCTTCTACTAAAAGTGGCATGTGGAATGTGTTCCCCTCTCTACAGGAGCAATAGATTTGCAACTCAGAAATAGTGTATGAATGAATGACTTTATTAGCTTTTTAAAAAAATTTAGGCTGTTTATTTTTGTAACTATTCTATTTGGGGAAGAAATAATTTGCACAAAAGAGATTTTTCATAAGAACAGCAGAGTAAAATATTCCCCTGAAGTTACCTCCCATTGTAAATTTGGAACAGTATTATACATCAGTAGTCACTTGAAAGTCATTTTAAGTTTTTTTCAGCAAAGGCAATCCAGCGACAGGCATGTAGAATAAAATCTTCTGCAGTGCATTCTCTTTACAGACCACAACAAATGGGTGGAACATTGACAGAACAATCCAGGCATCTAATAAATGCATCTGTTTCTATATATGTGCACATCAGATGGGGACAGGAGAAAGCATGAGAAGGACTGTTGGTTGGTTTGTCTCATCAGTACCGCTCAGGTTATGCTGCCTGTCTCATGTAGTTATGAGAGGGGTGATGGATGGAAGTGTTGTGTGCATGGAGTGCTGTATGCACCAAATGCCATATGAACAAAAGCTGTTGCTGGCTCGCAGTCTGAACAGACCAGGCACAGAGGTTAGAGATTCAGTGGGTACGATGTGGTCCCTCTATTAGAGGTCTGGGACCAATACCTTAAAATGAGTGTCCTGGTTAGAACGTTAACATGCAGTGAGATGCAGTGCTCGTATTTTAACTTAAAGACTGTTAACATAACCTTTACTGCACATATTGGATAAAATGATCTCAATGCACTATTCCTTTGCATGTGTTTTGTCAGTGCAAAGCCACTAATTTTCTTTAAATAAATCAGGTGATGAAGCCAAGACAGAGATCGTGTATCTGTAAAACTGCAAGAGTTTATTTTTACTTGCTATTAAAAGCTGCTGAAAGCCTGTTTTTTAACATACGCGTTATTTAGCCCATGTGAACCATAGCAAAAGGAAATGTTATGCAGATGTCTTAGCTGAACTAATAGCTTGGTCAAAATAAATGGAAAGTACACCTGCTAGTTCTTAATCACATGAATAATGTACCTGCGTTTCCCTGCACTGCCATTGCCAGTTTCTTAGTAAGGATGGTGACTGAGAGCCCTGTGCACTCTTGCTTTGTGGAAACGTGTCCATAGTAACATATCCATGGAACATGTCCTTAGTCCCAAAGCTAACAAAAGCTACAAAAATTAAGAATTGATTATATTTTCTTATAGAGATCATGAAGTTTTAAGCAGAAGTGTATAGGAGCTGCTTGAGACAAAGGGTTTTTTTTGGTGAAGGAAAAAAATAACTTCTGCTGTCAGGAAAGAAAACAAAAAGAGAAAAATGACCCATTCAGACCTAAATAAAGTATATTGTTACAGGTTGCCTCTTTTAAAACTGGCAAAAATGCTGCTTGACATTGTGCCGCATGGTCTCATTTTTTTGTTTATATATGTCAATGTGGTGTATAGATGTCTTAAGCTGTCAAACACTCCACATTGTAATTTCTAAGTTACCTTTGAAATACAAAACATGATGTCCTAGTTACAGTATGACTGCTCAGGCAATAAGCGGTTATTTTTTTGTATTAGTAACAGAGGAGATGGTGCTGTTATTGAAGCAAGTGCGCTTGGAAGTCATCTGAGTACCAGGAAAATGTGCAGAGTGCATGCCTGTCGAAGCAACTTTGTTTTGGGCTACAGCTGCCTGATCCTGTGTGATTCACCCTTGGTCACCACTGGACCTGTAAGAGGTCCCTTCAGAATTAGGCCATTGCATGGAACTCTGTTTTAAGAATTCATTCCCTTTCTTTGATTCAAGATGATTAAGGTTTGTATGAATTTATGTGTTTTGGTGATATGAGTGAATGTTCTGCTCTGCACTGTCATCCAACACTGGACATGCCGTTCCCCATGGTACATGTATTATGGTGGCTGAACTGGTAGGCAAGGGGTAAGACCTTTCATTTAGGTAAGAACTAGAATGAAAATGTGGCAGCATAGATGTACCCCTGAGCAGTGCATGTCTGTTGGGGCTCATGAGGACTTGCTCAGGTGCCCAGCCTGTGCTGGAGCCCACTACCTGTAGTGCTCAAGCAATCTAGTTAAAGCTGGCCCTAAGTACTATGTTATAATTACTGTGAGCCAGTACCAAGGTCTGTTCTTTCGCCTGGGGTCCAACTGCTACTGTTTGACCACATCCGTCCTGCTCCCTCCCAGAGAAAATGGTTGCAGACATGTAGCCTGAGGGGTAGCTCCTTGTCTCTGTGGGCTCCTGCACCAGTGTGGGGTGGGATTGCCTGGGACAGCACGGGCCTCAGCATGCCAGTGACCATTCTCCCAGTGCGATAGCATCGGTGGTTGGGCCTGGCAGCATCGCTGGCAGTGTTTTTTTTTCCAGGATAACTACAGCCAGCATGTCTCCGCCTGTTCCAGAGAGACATCCCTGTACAATGGAAACAAGTCCTAAGTAGGGGCTCATCTTGTGTTGTGATGTGAGAAAGAGAGAAGACACCCTGTTTCTAAAATTCATCTGAGATGTAGCAAATGGGGCTTAAAAGCAACCTTAATTTTGCTTCTTTTTGGCTAGATATTTGAAGAACTTTATTGTAGATACCTGCTTGTATAGTTTAACTTGTATATGTATATGTCATGAGGAACCACTGTAAGCAAATTGTGTTTAATGGTTAATCTGGGCAGTGTCCTGTGCCCAAATTCCCCTCCATGGTTGAAATTCTTTTATCCTGTAGGAGGGATTTCTCAGGGAAATACTAACAGATCATGTAAACCTTTTCTGCTAAAATCTTCCCTGCAGTAGTTCTGTAGCAGACACCTACTCAAAGGACTAAGGAATTATTAACTCAAGACCTATTCTAGTTGTGTACTTCAAAGAGGAGCCAATAACAGAATGTTTAATACTTGTTAATTAAAAGTAATTGTAAACAGCTGTCACATGCTGCTACTGTTTTAATTGGTATTCATCACAGCTGCATCTGTACTGTGCTGCCACTACGATCCCGGTGTATTTACTCTAATCTCAGAATGTGTCACCTTCTAAGAGATTTGAAGATCATAAAAGCATGAGGGCAACATATTTGTCAGGGTTAAAGGTCACTAATCTGTGCTGAAAGCAGCCAAGAGGAGTGAGCCATGCAGAGGGACAACCAGAACAAATAGTGACATTTTGCTAAAGTGATGAGGTTTTCCATTTGGCAAGAATTTTTTTCAGTATTTCTGAATTTGTATTCTGCTGTCAAATGTCAGTGTAAGACATAAGGAAGGTCATTTGGAAGTATTCATTATTTTATTCAACTTGACTTCTGCCAGACCAAGCTGGTAAAAAGAAATAAAACCAAAGAAAATAAACATCAAATTTTACAAGATATATAGCAGAAGCTTGGTTGTTTTGGATGAACATCCCTCTTGGCCTGTTACTAAGCATAAGAAGAAGCATCTTAGCAGTCTGAATGACTGTGATACATTCAGCAGTGTATTCAGCTGTTTACTTGTGGCAGATTTGCAGATATAACTGCATTGTCCTTGTAAACCACTGGAATGTCAGAGAGTGGTGGTTATCCTTAGCCCTGGTGCTTAGGCAGATGTTTCTGTTAGGGTGAGCAGAGCCACATTGTAATTGAGATTGTTTATGAGAACAGCTGGGCTGTAGATCTTCTGCTCCTTGCTTATGTATGCTTTGTCATGTAGAGACAGTTTTTCTCTCAGTGTTTTACATTTTTTTACATACAACAGTTATAATGTGTGCTGACCATCAGTTTGTAATGCTTCAACATGCTGGCTTACATTGGGAAAATTTCACTGTTAGTGAAACTAGAAACATTTATTTGGTTTCTGTGTTTGGAAAGACATTCATGAATATACTTTCACAGAGCAGAAGAATTATGACTTGTTACAAATTCAGAGGAAACAGCTTACATGCAAAATAGGTATAACAATGATTAATAGAGCTGTGAACTCACCCATCTGAAAATCTTCAGCAGTTCAAGAAGAAGTTCTGAAAACTGGAGGCTGTAATCTGGAGCAAAAATGCAAACTGACACATTTTATTTATACCAAGCTCCTTTTAAAGTCATTTGGTAGGAGTCAGTCACTTTTGCTTTGATTTTTGTGAAATATTTGCGTGGATTGTGCATAGACCTCTATCTCCTTTAGCAAGGAAAAGCGTGGGGTACTGTACCATGCCTACATCTCTGAGCTCTCCATAGTTAGTAAGCCTCTGAAGTGCACTGATGTATGTGATCTTCAAAGAAGTTCATCTGAAGATTATGTTTAGCACCTCAATTCAGCAAAGCAGTGAAACATTGACTTCGAGCCAGGAATAATTAGCATTCTTAGACACATGTAAGCTTCTTGGTGAATTGGTTCCTAGGTCTTTAAATGTCTCAGCATGGAGTTATATTCACACTGCTTTTGTGCAGGCAAAGTAAAAAAATAGACAGTATTAATTGGCAAACTGCAATAGAGTGCAGCCATTTAGGAATGTAAAGGGGAGCAAGTGAGGGAAGGTGTAAAAAATCCCATATTCACAGGAAAGACACAATCAGTCATTTTGAGGCTGGAAAGAAATGTCAGGTATGTTATAATTTGCAACACAGCTTCTTAAAAAAATAAAAATTTTATATCTTGGGATGGTAGGATGCTACAAGCCTTCAAGGATAACTATTGGTAATTGCTACAAATGTTTCCAAGTATCTGCTGTCTTAGGGCCATGAAAGTCAATACAAAATCAATATTGGGAACGGTGTCTGTTATTCTTACTCCAGCAATATTTCCATTGGGTTCATTGTGGTGGTTTCCTGAGGGACTGTTTGGACCACAGACAGTGTGCTGCTGCTGGATGAAGGATAATTCCAATATCAAAAGCTATTTCCCATGGAGAATTATTATTTCCTTGGGTCAAGTCACCGCCTCATTCCCATTCCCGCTCTTCCAGATCCTTTCCCAACATGTCTAGTTCAATAAAATCTCGCCTGTACTCTCTGAGCCACTGTATCAGGTTTTTGTTAACTTCTGATTTTGTTGGGAGAATGGAAGTTAGAAATGGAAACAAGAAGATATTATTTATTTTGAAAGAAGAAATTCACTCTTGAGCAGGAGTTAAGATTATATCATTATTAGCTAACATCCCAAGGAATTCACTTTACTGGGAATGGGTAAAAGGAGAGTTTCCCCACAGCCTGCCTTCATTATGTTTCCCTTTGTGTTTTTCTGTTGGGACATTTAGAAAGGAGCCAGGGAAAAACTGGCAGGTGTCCTCAGGAAGAGTATGTGATATAGTGGTGGGAGCTGTTAAAGGTTGTTGGTTCAAGGAATCAATTATATTTTTTTGGTGTTTTAAAGCCAAACTTGCATTTTTAGAGGGGGGATGAACCTATATTGCAAGACACTTCCTTTGACTGTTCATAAAAAAAACCCAAACCAGTCCTTTGCTATATTGGTGACATAGATGGTGATCAGATGTCAGAACAATACAACTCATGAGAAAAAAAATCCGGGGAGGCCTTAATTAAGGTGGCTTTTCAACATGTAGTCAGGTTACCTCAAAACATAAAGAGATTTCTTACTTTAGAGACATTCCCAAGATATCAAACTATCTGTTCCTGCAACTAAGGAATCTTCATGTTTTGATGACCAAAGGACACAAACCTTTCAGTGATGTTTGGCTCTTTTGATACTCCTTCACACTTGTCTGACTGTTTCAGGATGACCACAGCAGCTGCCTTTCCATACTGCAGCCTTCCCTGTTTCACTCTCTCCAGATTCTGCAAGTAGAACTTCCTGCCCACTATGAGTGACCCTTGTGTTGCTCCTCAACCCTGCCTTTTGAGGTTCTCTTCTGT
This sequence comes from Dromococcyx pavoninus, assembly GCA_033558185.1. Taxonomy (NCBI): domain Eukaryota; kingdom Metazoa; phylum Chordata; class Aves; order Cuculiformes; family Neomorphidae; genus Dromococcyx; species Dromococcyx pavoninus. Next base: position 497,052 of record JAUMJL010000102.1, on the reverse strand, counting down.
GCCTAGAACTGCTGTCTCCTTCTCAGCCAACCAGTCTTCAGCCTTTGATGATGCCCTCAGCAGGGTGATGAAGGGCTTGTGCATGGGTGCTGGCAGCCAGCAGGTGTGCAGCCAGAGGACACCCACTTGTAGGATCATGGGAGCGAATGCTGAAGGTACCAGGCACAGGTTCTCTCTGCTTACGGCTCCAGCACTTACCTTTCTGCTGGCAATGTAAGAGGAAGCAATCATTTAAAAGAAACCTCCAAAACAACAATGTAAGGCATCAGAGAAAAACAAAACAAAAAAACCCCTCACAAAACTCCTGACCTGCTCCCTCCAAAACACACAAAGATGTCTCAAACCAACACAGCTGTTTGGTACTGAATCCTCTAAACATATCATTTAATCTCTGTTCTCTTTATGGGAATTCCAACAGTCCTTACAATGTTCCCCACTTTGTATCAAGGTGGCTACAGCTTTGAGGGTTTTTTTCTGTGTTTATTTGGTGGCAGAGAGGGGTGAGGGGAATGGGAGTACGCACACACAGACCCTTGACATTGATATTCTTGGACCACCTTCTGCACCTTTGTTGCCTTATTTTGGGAAAAGCCCACTGAAAGGGGTTGAGAGAGAGAGGGATTGTGGGTCAGCCCCCTTGCACTTAACTTCTGGCAGGCAGCTTGGGTGCCCAAATAGGAAGCCAATTTGCCACAGTTTTGTTCAGTAGTTTCTTGAGGGAACAGTCTCTCCAAAGGGCTCACCTGACAGATGAGGAGCAGCTCTATGTCTCTTCATCAGTATTAGAGGAAACCACAGATGACCAGCCTCTTAAGAGGCACCATTGCAAAACAAGCTTGGGTGGGAACAGGTCTATAGGATGGGAACAAGGGAGAGAGGATCTACTTTTCCAATGCTTGGATATGCATTGTCAGGAGCAGTGAGAGGTGTACTTTCACGTGAAGCGTTTGCTCGGTTTCCTGGGCTGGCTGGTAAACACATCTGTATGGAAACACACCTACTTGACCCACAGTGCCATGTGCTCCTGAAAGCCCTCCCCTGGCTCCTTCTCTGCAGCTGCTGCTGCCGGAATGGCTTGTCCACCTTATTTTGAGATATTTCTGGCCTCACTTTTTCCTTCCACTCTACCCAAACAGTGCCCTGAGATGAGTGTTCCTCTTATCCAGTGATTGTGTGCATACACATGTGCTCATGTGCAACTTATAGATATTCCTTCCTCCGTAATTCCTCAGAGCTCAATAGCCTGATGGGACTTAGTTGTTGTTCTTTTGGCCCTGATTTTGCCAGGTTTTCTTGGCAGAAAGTTTGCAGACATCTTCTCACAGAAGATGATGTAGCCTAGGGAGAAGCATGGATCTTGGCGTGTTTCCTAGCACCGGGGGAAATGCAGCACAGGTGCATGGGAAAACACAAGGGCATAGGCTTTGAGCACAGCAGGGAATATTTAAGAATCACCAAGTTTAATGCATTCTTGCTAAGCTGATACTGCCTTAGAAGACAAATGCTAACAGTGGTGTTATGAGTGTGCAGTCCCTTAGGTAGGATTTCTTGGATATCAGCGTCTGTCTGATGGGCACTGAGAAGCAAAATACCTTCAGCTTTCAACAGCTGCGGTCCCAATAACTGGCTGTACAACCATCAAAGCTGAAACAAGCCCTGTGTAATTTCCCTGTCTGCTCTCTGTGTATCTGCCGTGGCTTATGCTAACTAGGAAACGGGAAACACATGGAAGTAGCCCGCCCCCTTGGCTTCACCACAGCTATATCAGTTTTCCTGCAAGACTTGGAGTTAACTTGGCATAAGCGCGTTTAGCAAGCTTCAATACAATCCATGACAGACTTTTTTGTGTCGCTGCCAGACTGTGAAGATACAGAATTCCTAGAAAGGTAATGATCTGTCTGAAATAGCTGATTAGTTTTTGAAAATTATCTGAAAAATAGGAAAATTTTTACTGTTGTCTGTGGTTGTTAATAATGATATTATATTCTACTGTAAAATATGGTAAGCAGCTGTATTTCTGGTATTTTACTTGAAGAGACCTAACAGCAAACTTCTGCATGCAGAATAGCTCTGTAGTGAAGCCTTAAGAGATGTGGAAAATCAGTCTCAAAGGGCTGGTTTTAGACTCTGACAGCCTGAGGAGCCTGAGACTGTTCAGAGGAGCAGTCTGCTGTTTGCTGTGTTGTATTTCCTCGTGGTCTAGGGCTTCCTATGTGTTGGGAAGGTGTTTTCCTTGTTGCCCTGTCTGTGGGGATCCCCAGAAGCTTGCAGATTCTTAGCTAATGGTTCTTGCTCACCTGAGCCTCTTCATTCCCCCAGATGGCTCTCTGGGTCTCCTTTGGGGGTCACCTCTTAGGCTATTGTGCCATCTTCTTGTCTTCTGCTTTTAGATATGTTCATGCTTCACCCAGGAAAATTTTGTGTTTTGGTGTGGTATTATATGTTATTCATGAGCATTTGTGCCATTGCTTTTGTTTTAAAATTCTTAGTCTTTCTCTATGCTGTAGCCAGGGACTAGATAATCTAGAAACTTACCCTAGGTTACATCTTCAGCAATTGCCTGAGGATCTGTTCTCCTTTTTGCCCATTCTGTCTGCTTGATGTTATTTCTGAAGGACCTTTATCAGAGGAGCATAGTTGCAGGAGCAAGACTTAATGTTTGAGCCATTGTTTTTTCCTGAGATGAACTCTGACTTTAACATTTTTAGAAATACTCGGACGTCTCCTGGACCCGCAGTTCTCCCATTTGAAATATTTAACTATGTATTTTTCTTGCCTGGATATGTCAAAATAAATTGAGATGGCTGAAGCTCCTTCCTTACGCTATAATAGTTAACTCTTTGGTTAGGTATCTTTAGATTATACTAAGTATTTGAAAATTTAAAAAAGTGAAGTAAGCATTGCATCTTCTAGCTATTGCATTAAGAGATTTAAGTAGTAATTTGTGCACAAAAACATCACAATAAAACACAAATATCAAAGCAAGTAAACTAAAATTCAAAGCAAAATAAAAGGGTTCTTGCAGCCGATGACAAAGTATGTTAGACTTTTTAATGGTGATTTTCCTAAGACTGATGCAAGTTAATGAGAAGTTGTTTATTTTGCCAGTGCCCCTTTTTCTGAAGACAAACTTTGTTTCTATCCACATTTAACTGTGATGCCACTCATGATGGTTTCCTGCATATAAAAAGTTTCTATGATTTGTTTTGCACATATTTCCAGGGTCCATCAGCAGCTAGCGAATAGTGTCCTACTACTTTGCTTACATTAAGTATTTTCTTTGGAGTAACTTGCTTTCCACTGACTCTATGAAGCCCTTCAGTGAACCTGAGCTCGCTCTTTCTCTGTGTAATGTGGTCACACCTTTCACCCTTCAAAGGACCAGCAGATAGCAGCCTACTTGTCTCACTAGTTCATTAATTTATGCAGACTGGGCAGCTGCTACTTTATCCATGAAAGTCCCTGCCCAAAGGTGACAGAGATACTGCTGCCCTTGTACTGTTTAAATCAAAATTGAAAGCTTCTTTCCCACAGTGTTCTCATCTGTCAGCTGGCCACTCCATGCCAGGATATTCTTTTGTGGATCAATTGGAAAGCATTTCTTAGCTGTGATACTCAGAAGGGCTGAGCGCCTTCCTCACCCGTGAACTTTGGTGGAGGGTGAAATGGCTTTCCAGGGCAGAGCCCTGTGCATGTTGTAGGCTGAGGTACCCTGTGTTGGAAAGGGTGGCAGGTTTCCCACTGACAGGTTTCCCACTGAAGAGGAGCAGGATTAAACTGTTCCCTTGTGTTCTGCTTAAAAAACGAAGGCCACTTATGATTGGGATGTTTTAAGAAACACATCTATTAAAGGAAAAAAGTGTTCCATTGCTGGGCACAGGTGACAAGATAGAGCAGTCCAGCAGCTTGATTAAAATAGATTTTCTATTTTTAAGGGCAATTCCTTTAAAAGAATGTTTGGCTTCTTTTGTGTGGGTGATAAAATCCTGAAAACTCCTCCAGATAGCACTTGGGTTTTAGTTTTCTTGATTATAGGACAGTAACTATCGGGCTTACAGGCTTTCAAATCATCACTACTGTGAAATAAACCTGCTGGACTAAGTGTGCTCATTTGGATGAGACATATTTTTGAGCACTTAAGTTTTGATCATTAAATACAAAACCTGATGCAAACTTACATTTAGCTCTCATTGAGTTCAGACTATTAGAAATGCAACATTTATGTTCCTAGTGGAAATATGGATTGCTGAATTTTCTGTATTTAAGTGCCAGAATAATGCACGCACTCATATGCTTGTGTCCCCTGCCCCCAAAAATACACAGGAGTGCCAATGGGAGCTTGGCTAATGCCATGGAAGATGCAGGATGGATTTTCTCAAGAAGAGATGTCTAGGGCTGGTCCCAGTGCAGTGAGTTTGTTTATTCATTCTGCAACAAGATCAAAACAATTTCAGTTGCACTGTACACATGCCACTGGTGGTGTTGACAGCAGGAATAAACACCACCTGAAGGGCATGAGAGAAGCTGCCATGCCCCGCTGCTGTGAGAGGCAACATCACCTCCATTTTCTATGTAGGACGTGCACAGGACATGTCATTATGGGCCAGGTTTCTCCTACCCTAGGAACTGTATGAAGAGAGAGTGAAAAAGATGGACTCTAGCTGCTTATTAGGATGTAGTCTACTTATATATATTTAGCAGAAATACATTTTTTCTGTGTGTGATAAGAGAGAACTCATTAGATTTTAGGAGTTAGCAGTCAGACCTTGAGTGCTGGCCCTGAAAGGCATAGTGGAGAAGCTGGAGTTCTTTATATTCACTGTGGAGGTTAACCATTGGTTCCTATCAAGTTTTTCTGCCAGATAAATTCTCTATTTAAAATGCGTTAGTTGAGTTTCTGTTATGAGTATAAATCTTAATTTCTGATAGGTTTGAAATATTATACCACCAGCAATCATTATATTGTAATCAATCATTTTACATTGTGGTAAAAGTGAGCAGGAGCAAAGGAGAAATGAAAAATAAAAATAAGTTCTGTATAGATATGAACAGTGTTAACATCTGCATTTTGATCAACACTGTATACTAGAAAGAACCCTTTTTCAGACAATGACATGTATTAATGACTCCAGATGCTGAAAAGAACTGTTTTCTGCAGGCAGAGAATAATTATTTCATATAAATGACTAACCTTTTCCAAGTTTACCAGAGGTCCAGTCATCACTTATATATGCAGCTGTTGAATTACTGGGACCAAACTTTTAGCCTGTTTTGATCAGTTATGGCCTTTCTGTCATACAGAAATGCAGAGTTAGTTTTTCAGCTAGTAATTTGCACCTTCATTTGCAAATATCTTGGAGTAAATCCTTTTCTGCAGCCAAAGCTTGGAGTGCTTAGACACCGTACTGACCATGCATGCAATGATGTGTGGTAGGTTTGCTCTCCACGATGGGGGAAGTCAGTGCCTCAAAATTTGTCTCTTAATTAGATGCAGACACAATTTTAGAGTTATCTTTTCATGCTATTTCTGTGGTGGTGAGGGCAGATATTTTTTCACTTTCACAAATTAAAAGCTCCAAAAAGTATGAAAGCTAAATGATGATTTTGAAACATGGCCTAAAAGCTACAGATAGACTTAGGCTGAAAGAAAACAGGTAAGAGGATGAGCAGGTGGAGACAACCACTCCATGGCTGCAAACACTGTGTTAGTTTTGTTTCTGTCCAGCTGGAATGCGGAAAAGCAAGGTAGGAGAGGCTCGACTGGAAGGAGGGAAGGGAGATTGCCAAGAGATGGTGTGCCATGCGGAGAAGTGAAGAGACATAAGGACAATGCAGATGGATTGGGTATGAGGTGCAACTGGAGGACAGGGCCGAGCTGCACAGGGCAGAAAATGTCTAGCCTAGTTAGAGAAATGTTACTGGGGCTCATCAGTCCTTTCTATTACAATTTCTGATATTTATGAGTGATATTGCTCCTGAGTCAATGTATACGTAAAATTATGTTTGTATGTTTCCTACTAGGCTCTGAGAAATGTCCTCTTCGTCACTGTGGGAAAAGGGGGTAATACTCTGATCAGTCACTTGACCTTTTCTTTTTTCATTCTCTAATGTGCCTAACCTTGTTGCTGCTGAGAGCCTGCCTAGAGCAGGAGACAGCCCAGGACAGCAAGTGTCAGGGCAGACTGCTGGTGGGAAGGGGGATGTGCTCTGGTGAAGAGACAGTGTGGTTTTTACCACCCTGGAGACTGTGAAATGAATCTCTGTGAGTGATCATGGCCAAGGTTGCAACATCTCTGTACCACAGGATGTTAATCTAAACTCTGCTTTGCCTTCGTGTAAACTATTCCCCTCTGGAGCAGCCTGCACTGCTGCAGCTACACATTTGGTTTCACAGACCCCAGACTGTCAAGCAACCTCACAAAAGCATGTGTTGAGCTCATGTGATTGAGCTACATGTGTTTACTTTGTTATAGGTCAACCACTTGAGGCTACCCTCAAGATGAACTTAATGTTTGCAGAGGAAGTGGAATGGGTATATAATACTGGAACAGGCAGGAAACAGAATCGTAGCTTTGAACAATAGAAAAAATGCTGGCTGCCTTAACTAGGTAGATTTTTCCATATGAGTATACACACCTATAGGAAAAGTTATTGCACACTCCTGCAGTGTTTGACCAGAATTTGGAAGTCTGGTAGGTGAGGCAGGAATTTCTCAGTGTCAATTTCTCATAACACTGGAAACAACGTCTCTACAAAGAAGGATGAATCCGATAAATACTACACACAAGTGTAAGTGTTATCTTTGGCCCACTGAATATGCTTAGCTTTTGCACATGCTTAACTGCTTTACCTACAGTGGCTGATTGTGAGCCACGAACAAAAGAGTGGGTTATGTGGTGGCAAACCTTCCTTGACAATAAGCCTGACTGAAAATACAAATAAAACTTAAAATGTATCTAAGTTACAATTATCCTGAATTTAAGACTTCTCTTTTTTCTGCCATTAGAACAGTAGTGTAGGTTTTGGTATGGCTTACCAAGACGTACAGAAAAGGTTTAATATATACTCGTTCTAAAGCGTTACAATTTTAACTTTGGGAGAATGGCGTGGTTAAACAGATAAATTCCGCTCCTTTTCGTCTCCTGAGACTTTAAATGGAAGAGCCAAATGCCCCACTACATTGACTAACTTTCTCATAATAAAATCATAAAACTTACTACTGCAAACAGACGTTCAAGCTTTTTCTATAAAAACTGACACAAAGATAAACACTGCTCTCTGGTAGCTTTTATTATTTGCATCCTAGCTTTACAAGTGAAGTGAGGATTTGGGAAACAGATACTGAAGAGACCTTGTTCAAGCAGCCATAAGAAACCAGTACAAATGAAAAATTCCCCTCCTCCTAGGTCGGTGGCTGTCTTAGGTTGAAAAAAAATCCCATGTAAGGGATTAGGAACAGTTTTATTGGTATTTTCTGTGCAAGATGCTTCACCAACTTTCTACCCTTTGCTAATACTTAACCCTTTAAAGTAACTTCTTAGATAACCCAACATAGTATCTTCCTATCTCTGTAGACTCCTAGTTCCTTTTAGCTAGTGGCTGGAGTGGCACAGTGGCCCTCCAGAGCTGTGGTGGGGAACACAGGGTGCTCTCCATGCAGATGCTGTTGGGTTTTGCAGAGGGCAGCTCTTCCCTTAACAAGTGTGGGAAAGCAGCCCTGATGCTGGTGGGAGCTCATGCTCCAATGTGCTGCAAGGATAAGGCTGGCATTGTGCCTTCGTTTGCTGGATGCTGGAGTGCAGTCTATGTGTAACTTGTAGTCAACACAGGCACGCACAGATAACAGACAGTTTCAGCTGCCTCTGGGGAGCTTCTGTTATAATCTGCCAGAAGATTCTTTCTGTGGTTTAAACTTTGGCATATGAGGAACGCCAATACTTTATATATACAAAATGTCAGTTATGTGCCCTCAGGCAGCAAGCTAAAAATGGTATTACCCTGTTGATGGATCTGGGTTTAGATAGTTTCAGCTACAGTAAGTTTCTTGATTTAAACTCTGAAGATGTCTGTGCCAGTCAGCTAAAGTAAAAATTGCAGGGTGTCACTAGTTTTCCACTGATTTCAAAGTACTTCAAATAAATCACCCGGGAAAAAAATAATTCTCCTTTGGGGACTATCACCCAGCACACAGTAATGCACAGCCACAATGCCTTACATAATGTAGCTGGATGAATGAGCTACTCCCTAAACTCTGCTGACCTAAAGCCCAATGGTACTCCCACTGGCTTCAGTGGCATTTGATTGTGCAGAATTACTGAGTCTGCTACAGATCCACAGCACAAAACTTCTTGGTATCTGTGGTCATTGCTACAGGAAAATTGCTGGTGCCCTGGGGGAAACTGTGTGTGACAATGAACCGCAAGGCAAGGCTGGTGGTGCATTCCCCTGGTGCTGCTGCTGGAGTAGCTTGCCCTGAGACAGACACAGTCACCAGAGGACAAAAGCCTCAAAAGCAGAAGATGGTCAACAAGCATACGCATCTTATCCACAGGATGAAATCTCTGCATTACAGAGAATTACTCATAATAAACAGCAAAAGAAATGCTAAACATAAAGTGCCTGATTCTTATCTACAGCAAAGCCACTTTGTGAACCTCTGGAGTGTGTGAGTGGCCCTCAAAGGGGAGCATACTGCAGTAATTTACAGCCAGTGTATAGCTGTGTTAGTTTACAAATGAGAATTGTAGCCCAAACAAGTAGTAATACGATGATTTTGAAGTTTCTCACATATCTAGAACTTGTTAAAAAATTCTGACAACACTTTAGCAGAAGCTTTACATTACTAATGGGAATTTAGTCTGGAGGCTTAAATTGCTTCAGCCAACAGAAGTTTCCTGGGACAGCTGATGTTCCATATCTGGAAAAGACCACGCAGTTCTAGCCTCTGTGAAGAAGGCGCTCTCAAGTTTTAGTCAAACTGTTCTCATCCAGGGTTGTGTGATTGGTGAAGACTAAAGTGAGTGAAGAAATAGAAACCCTGGGCCAAATTTTTCTTACTTGTATCAATGTAAATCCAGGGAAAATATCCTCAAATCAGGGGAGTTATTCCAGGCTTATGTAAGTTTAGCTAGTGCCAGAGTCTGATCCTTTTATTTTGAGCTGCTGGAATTACCTAAATGATGTGAACAATTGTGCAAATTCCCATCATGGAATGAAAAATTTTTCTAGTAATAACCGTGTCAGATCGGGAATTAAAAGGAGAGATAGATCATAGATAATGAACAAGGCTAATTAAAGAACTGAGCTGAGAGACACAGGACAACTCCATGAAACTGGTAACGGCAGAAATGAATTTCTTAAGACCACAGCCAAGTGTAGCTTGGAAAGCAAAGATATAGAGAAGACCTGCCTGAGCTGAGTAAGTGCTCCTCTCACAGTGTCCCCAGTCTATGCACCCTGTGTTTGCAATTTTAGTACTAGTGAAGATTTTATTACTTCATCTGCTCTAGATACTGACTGTTGTGTCATTTCTCAGGACTGAAAGTCTGCAAAGATCTGCCAGGGCCTGCATCCACTCTTTCCTTATATCTAGCCATAAAGAAATGCCAGATCTTCTTTTGGCATAAACAAAGCAGTTGCTCTATTTACTTGACAGCCAGTGTCGACTTCAGTTCTGCCCCTAAACTCCTAATTATGGGCATATAGCAAAAATAATTATTTGATAATTCTTGCAAAAGTCCTGAAAGTCTTGTTGTATCCTACAGATCGATATAAATCATCTATGTGCTTCTGGTTTCACTAAAAATAAAATTCTGAGAAATTGTCACTCATCTGTGAATCAAGAAACTGATATAAATACACAGAGCTATATGTTCTAATATACGCTGAGTACAAAATCTAAAATTTTATCTTCAAATAGTAAGTTGTATTTTGGTTATATATGTGGTAGTGTAGGAAGTATTTGCGTAGCATTTTATTTAATTTATGCAGAAGGATGCAACTAAAACATGTTTCTAAGAAGGTATGTGTGACATGGCTTCATGAAGGAGTCCTTCCTGCATGGGTAAGCAGGTGCCTCTCTGCTGTACTGACAGGCCAGCTGGGTATTTTCTCTTCCTCTTCAAAAGATAAAGATGGTAAAACTAAAGCTGGCCAGAGTAGAGGACCTCACACTGTCAGATCAATACTACAGTCCTCCTGTGAAGTCCTTCCAGAGCTCTTCCAGAGCAGAGGAGTTTGCCTCTGCCTGCATCTGCTTTGGGGAATGAACAGTGATTGATGTGGTCATAATTTCATTAATCCTTTTCCAGCACCAGTTGCCATGGAAAATGAATCTTTTCTGAATCACTTCCCTCTTTACGCAAAACTCATTTGAATGGAGCAAGAGTTGGGGAAGAGGGACACTTGCAGGCTGTACTACCCTTTAGGAGTGATTTCACTTCTCAGAAGTCATCCGTATGTGCTAATGAAGTTATAGGCCTACTAGAAAATAATCTTGAAAAATAATAGTGGTCTTCGGAGAACTGCTCATTTATAATGAGCAAAGCTTATAGAATATTCATGATTTGCAACTTTATGACAAGCTGGAGATAAGAGGTCATGACTAATTCAGGATAGTATCTGTTTTGCCTTGAGAATGGTAAATTTGGTCTTTGATTTGAAAAGTAATAGAAAAATCTGGTGCAGCTGGCTGTACGGGACTGATACAGAAACCCAGTATTACAAAGCAGATGGCTGACTGTAACGACAGTGCACACCTTTTACTGGAGCCATAGAAGGTTGAGGAACTGACCAACAAATTTTAGCATCTGTTTTCCACTTGGTGCTTGTTTTTGCCAAACAGTTTTTCCTAAGAAGCAGCTTAATGAAGTGGATGTGATTAAAAGATCTTCCACAATCGCTATTGTTTCTGAATGTCAGGCAGGGATACCATTTAAAAATGCATAAGGTAGCAGAAGTTTTGCATGGTCTGAAGACAAACAGGCTTCCCATGGTAAATGTGGCCAGGAATTTAAAAAAAAAGAAACGACCCTGGGAGAGGATATGAATCACATCTTGGATGGCTTTTGGCTTGGTACATGAGTGGAACAGGACGTATGTAGTCATACCTACGCGGGAGAGGAGTTGTGGCTAGGAGGCAAATAATCATTTCCTTTATAAAAATCTAAGGGCCATATAGGCAGGGGCAAAACTGGAGTGGCTGAGTTGCTCTTCAGCCAGCACAAGGAGCTTGTAAGAAAGATGGAGACTTTTTACCAGGGCCGGTAATGACACCTCAAAGGACAATATTTTTAAACTGGAAGTGCGTAGGTTTAGATTGGATATAAGGAAGAAACTTTTTACGATGAGGTAGTGAAACACTAGAACAGATGACCCAAAGAGGCTGTAGATGCCCCATAACTGGAAGTGTTTGAGGTCAGACTGGATGAGGATTTGAGCAGTCTGATCTAGTTGAAGAGGTCCCTGTCCATGGCAGGGTGGATGGACTAGATGATCTTCAAAAGTCCCTTCCAACCCAAACTGTTCTGTGATTCTGAACATCTCCACCAAGGTATCATTGAAAAATCCCTGGTCTCCTTTCTCCTCTTCCTCTTTGGGTATTAACTTTTTTTGTGGGACATATCTTTCAGACAGGTTGGAAAGTAAGCAGAAGAATGAGATTTGATGTTGGAGATGATGAAGGTTTTTAAATCGTCATATATAATGCCTCCTGATGGTTTTAAAGCTAGTTTTCCATATCCTTTCCATGAAAGAGAAGCAGTAAAATGCTGAAGATGAGAACTTGTATTTTAATCCCTCCTGAGAAGCTTGGGAGCAAAGAATGGGAGCAATTGCCCTTTCCCAGTTGCCCTGTGCTACAGAGGAAGAGGGCCCAGCCAGACTTGTTCTGATCCACTCTTACTGTACCTTTGTGATCTGTTCACCTTCAGAAGTATTTTTGGCTTCTTTATGGCATTTTAGAAACTCTGCTAGATGTTGGTAATACCGAAGGTATGCTCTGACCATGTGTTCCAGAGAGGAGGGTTCAGAGGTGACCTCACATGTTCCTTTTTATTATTATGATTATATTTATTTTAATTGCAGGTACTACTTTAGGGAGACTTCTGGCTCAGCATCATATACTGAACAGCCTAGATTGTACACTTCTTGTCTCAATCCAAGACATGTGTCACACTGCCAGGAGCCTCTAGCAGAGATGCTATGGGGAGACGAGCTGTGGGGACACCAGCTGAGGCCCAAAGGGTGGGGTCAAGGCTTGGTCTTTCAGAATTGCAACTTGTTCTGGGAAGGTTGATAAATCCAACCGGCTTGATGCTGGCCCGTGCCTATGAATTCCTGAAAAACCTTACACGGGAACCAAGGTCAATCTCTTAAAATTCTATAGACTAAATCTCAGACTGAAATCTTCATGTCCCATTTTGTGAAGGGTTCCAGAGAAATTGAGCTGTCATCTATTTATATATGTGTGTATATATATATCTCTATACATATACACATACATCTGGGAGAGCAAACTGCTAGACTTTTCCTTCAAAATTACCCTGTTGAAGCCTATAATTTCTGAGGGGGGTAGAAGGACACAGATTAGCCTTCATATAACACAAATGTAGGGAGGAGGCCTTCGCTGGTCTTGAGATTGTGATCTAAACATAAACAGTAATTTGGTTCCAGCAATAAAATGTGCACCCAGCTGAAATTTGATTTTACTGCTGCAGGCAAAAATTTGCTTGTATGATTTGTAAGTACCTACACAACAACTTCTCTTAACTTCCTGTTTAAGGATTTATGAAGATTTATTCCCTGCCATCTCAGTTTGACAATCTAACCAAAAAGGCCATTTAATTCCAGTGTTCCTGATAATTTGTCTATTTGCTTTGGTTTTAACCTCAATTTGACTGGTTTTTAGGGCTAATTTAGTTATTAATATTATTAATAATAATTTAGTCTTACTGTCACTGTAACTCAGAGCTCACTGAGAGTTATCTCTGCTTCAAGTCTAATGACTAGGATAATGAACCTGATTAAAATAACTAAAGCTAGTGGAAATAACACTGGTAGGGAACATAGTTAAAAAGACTGTTAGGCAAAAACAAAGGTTGGTAGAAAATTCTAACACTGTTCAAACAATTTTTTGTGTATGAAACAGAAGGAAAAAACCCCAAAACCTCTAAATTCTTAAAGCCATATATGAAATTGGGAATTGCATGCCTTTTATGATATTAAGAATAGAGGTTTAGCTCATTCAGAACATATTACATGGGTCCCTTCTGGAAGGACACATCTATTTCTTGCAGGCTTCACCACTGCCTCCTCTCCTTGTTTCCAAAGACCACTACCAGTATAGCAGTGTCCTCACCATCTCTATCTTCTCAACAGTCTGGGCTTGGTCTTTGCCTCCTCTGACTTCAGGGCACGTTATTGTAAGGCAAAGTCTCTTCCATTTAGTACCCAAAGAATCTCATAATGCCTCTGAACTCTTCAGGTTTTATGTTTCCTTTATTCTATGTTTGATGAGGAAAACAATTTCTATAAAATGCCTTATTTTAGCAAGGATTTTCTTTTTAAACTACAGGTATTTCTGTGTGTTTAAGTGAAGGGAGGATAAGACCAGAGAAAGTGTCTTGTGCATAGGGTAGCGAGTATTGATATACCCAGGGTTTTACTCCTGGTCTTTGAAACTACTTCTACCTGCTCTTAGCTCATAGCCTTATGGAATGGGCTGCCCAGGGAGGTGGTCGGGTCACCGTTCCTGGAGGTGTTTAAGAGGTGAGTAGGTGAGTTTCTTAGGGACATGGTTTAGTAAGGGTACAGGTACAGCTGGACCTGATGATCTCAGAGGTCTTTTCCAACCACATGTTTTTATGATATAGTCAGACATGGGCAAAAAGAATGCGTCAAAGATAGTGGTCAAGACCTTGGAGTTGGTTGGAACTGTTTTATAGCACAGATAGGCTTGGTACCCACCTAACATTTTGTGCTACTTTGCTCTTTGGGCTATTTGATGTCTCTTAAAATCTGAAGTTTCTATCTGAAAGTACAGGAAGGTTCTTATACCTAACCAGGGATAGAGAGAGGTTTATTAATGAGTACTTCATGGTGAACTGAGCACGGTGGAGGCAGCTATTGGAAATTGTTGGGCAAAGATGAAAATTTTATGCCTGCAAATGATTCAGGATGGGTAATTCTGTGTTTAATCATTGTTGAAACCACTCTTCAGTCAGTGTTGTCCAAGATCTAGACAGCTGTTGTGGCAGCAGGTGTTGATATTTTGTATTGATACTTGGTGCTGACTATTATTCAGTGTTAGAGTCCAGCTTCTGCATCAAATTTATTATTCAATGCAGTACGATACAAAGATGCAGGAAGAAAACAGAGAAAATACTGATCCATAGGTGTTATGAGGACATGCCATTATTTAGTTCACTGAATGTCTTCTATTGGGAAAGACTGAAACTATCTTAGCATAGTTCTCAGGACCTTCACCACTTGTACAGTGAAATTATTATGAAAACTTATTATGAAATCATAATAACATGACAGCTGCTGCAGGGACATAGCAATGAAGTGCAGCAGGGTAAGGAGAATGGATATCTTTCCCTCTACTTCACGCTTAGCTCTTTGTCCTACCTTGAGCCAAGGTTGAGAAAGCCTAGAATGTTTTCTTTCTCTAGGCTTTCTGCAGAACAGAGGTTTCATGCTGGGAATATAGCTGGGTAGGACCTGTGCATCTGGGAGGGGTGTCTGGTCTTTAAAGGAAGAAGAGCTGGGTCTTCTGAATGATGCATCAGCTATTTCAGTCTGAAATTTCACCAGTTGCTCATGACCATTCTCACAAGCCAGGAAGGGCATGGGTTATATTCACAAGTCTTGGTTTAAGACTCATGGATATGCGGTAGATCAGACATAAGCTGCTCTGCCATGCCTCAGATTTCATAATCACAGGACAGTTAGATTCTTGACCGGCTGCACTAGGCAGGAATTTTGGGTTCCAGTTTACGCCGGACATGTCAGAGACATGCTGGCACTTTCAGCCGCTGATTTTATGTCTGTCTCGCGTAAGGATTTCTGGTTCAGTTATTGTGTTTTGTAAGCGATCTATACAGCACAGGATTAACTTTAATACCTACTAGAGTAATTACCAAAGCATGTGGTATCCTGATGACACACTTACAGCTTCATATGAACTGGTAGATGCTCTGCTGACTGTAGGCCAGAAAGTTAAAATCCTCAGCCAGTCATCTGGAAAGAAACTCCCTATGTCTCCTCTCTTCTTGCATTTGCATAATTTTTAAGTTTGGAGTATGACTTGTTGGGCAAAGCTTGGAAGCATCAAAATTTGTGGTTTTAACAATAAAGCAGGCAGATAATGCAAACACTCCTTCTTTCCACCAGTCTTGTGAGGAGGGTTTGAGTCCTTTGAGCAGGCAGCAGGCTTCACTTTTGCTTTCATAGAATTCGAACACAGACCCCCCAGACTTCAGTGGCAGTGGAGTCCGGCCCAGGTGTTGCGTGTTCAAGGAACCAAGTGAATCAGAGGCCTTATTTTTCAGCTCCTTTGGGGCTACTGGCATTCCCATGTGCAGGAAAAGAGCAGCCCTGCAAGGGAGAGGGTGCAGGAGTGGGAGGCTGTGACACAGAGATTTAGGGCCAGCACTGTGATGGGGACAAATGCTTCATCAAGGTGGCAGGATATCCATGAGAAACCAGCACTTCCAGGAGCTTTCTGCTGGGTGATACAACCATGCTGCATGACCTCATCTACACGCAAGGAGTTATGAGGAAGATGTATAAACATGTACCCTTATTATGTCTTCCGTGAACCGCAACCCTTGTATTGCTGTCTTGGTGGACTCCTTCTGCTAGATTCTTTCCAACATTTTGTACTATGATCTGAAGAAACAAAAGTATTTTGTCATTAATTTTCCAGCAAGGAGAGAAAAAGAGGATCATTGAGTTCCTCAGAACACTGGGCTCTCATTTATCCCTGGCCTTAATATGAGACTTGCAGGAAGATAGTAATTTTCGTGTCTCAGAACTTTCTCTTCTTAGGAGGATAGAGGCCCAAATGGTGGCCTGTGAGGGCATGACATACAGCTGGCAAACACAACCATGCTTTCCTGGGAGTTCAGCTAAATATTTGACAGTAATGGTGATTGATGACGTGTAAATAAAGCTTGAGAGTTGACAGTGGGGCAAGGTCCAAAACAGTTTGGAAACCATTGCCTTGGAACGTGTATTGAAAAATGAGGGCTGTGATTTATCATTTCCTTCAGAGAAAAACATTTTAGGCAATTCAGACATCAAAGTTAGCTGTATCTGATACTGGTGGAGATAATCTGGTATTTGCTATCGTATCTGTCTTCAGCAGATGGTAAAGGCCAGGTACTAATTAAGCAGAAGTAGAAAAAAGAAAATAAAAAACTTTAGGTTGACAAAACTCTATATCGTGTAATAAATAGCATCTTATTATTTTTGCTAACAATTATGGACTAGAATGAGACCCCTCATAATGCCTCCATCTGTCTACTGCTGGGTTTTTCCTCTTGCATTTGCGGCAACCAATTGTAGACTTTTTAAAGGCGAGTAATAGAACAGTTGGATGATTAGGATCAAGTTTTTAGAGCAGTTTTCCCTCCAATGTTGTAATTTATAAAGATAATGGCTGTGCACAGGGCTGAGTCAAGCTGGTCGTTCATTGCAGCTCTTGCAGGCTCTCTTCAGAAAGTGTGCTGTTTTGCTTCTGGATAATCCTCTGTAGACCTGAACTAGGTTTGAAATATGAAGGCTAAAATGAACTTTATGAATCAACAGATCAGACATATCGAGTATTTGCCAGAGAATATCTAAAACGTGAGCATATGAAGGAAGAATGTAAGTTGCTGATAAATAATCAGAAATATTTTTCAGCTGAGGGTTTGATTCAAAGTCCTCTGAAGTTTCTCAATAAAAAGATACAAAACCAGCTTTCAGTAGCCTTTCACTGTCCGTCCTCTTTGCAGTGGGCGGACTAAAATGAGGGCATGGATACAGACCTGGGGCTGCTTTGAGCTGCAAAACACCTCTTGGGGTAAACCTTCGATTCAAGCTCCCGGAACTGGAGCAGTGCAAAATTAGATTTGAACGCTCTGGGCTGCATTATCAAGTTGCACCAAAAAATAACATACAGTTGAATCTGTAAGGATACTGCTCAGCTGCAAGTACAAATCAACGTCATTTTCTGTGCGCCTGAAAAATGGAGATAATGTTAAAACCAAAGAAGGAAAGAAAAGACCAGACATTCTTGTATCAGCTAATAGTGTAAAATGAGACAGTGAAATGTGAGGGGAAACTCTCTGAGCTTGTGCAACAGTTTAAACCATTGAAATCAGCTGGTGAGGATATTGCTACACTCAAGATGCAAAATTTTATCTGATAAGATCTGAACAGAGCAATTTAAATCCTGATGTATAATGACTGGTGTAACAGCACAGAAGGATTTGGCCCTTTCAGTTAAAAAAAGTAGGAAAAAAAACAAGAAAAGAAAGAGAAAAAGAAAAAAAGGAACTTGGCTCAGAAGAGAAACAGAAATATCTGCTCAAAGTTTCTCAGAAACTGTACTGAAAGTACATTTTTTTCCATGGGAACAATTAAGATGTGCTCTAAAAATAAAGTTAAAAATACTTCTCATTGTTTCTAGCAATCTACCTAACAAATGTTTCTATTTTTAAAGGTATAGAAGCAAATTTTTTTTATCTTAAGAAAATGCAAGCAGACTTGCCTTGTCATTAAGCATATTTTCACTTACTTGTATGTTGAGCCATGCTTTAAAAAACTGGTTGTTCTCTTTTGAAAAGACTGCTTTTTTGGGTTTTTTGGTTTTGGTTTTTGCCCCCCCTTCAGCTCCTGGCATCCAGACATCCAGAAACAAATTTGATTTTTTGGTATTTGTGTGTTATTAACATTGCACGTAACTGTTTGATTCATTTGGGAAAAACTTGAGGTACCAAGAAATATTTATCAGATGTGAGGCAGATTTTGATCAAATGATTTTTTTTTCCTTGTATACTAAATTATTTTGTTAGTGTAAAATATACTTCTCTGTTGCATGCAGCTGGCCCTCCTCTAGTTGCCCATATCTGAGGGCAGCCTTGGTAGCTTCTTACGTGGTTTTCTGGTAATTTCAGCATGGAACACTTGGATTTCTTTTTAAAAATATCTCAATTATTAGTTTTTGTGTGACTTAACTAAGTAATTGAAAGTACCATGTGATCTATGTTTATTAAAAAAAAGTATGATCCCTTAGCTTCCTGTGTATTGTAATTTATTTGTCACAAAATATTGACAAAACACATGAGTTGTTATTGTAATTTCTACTAAGTAGCAATTACCTAAAACACTGAAATCTAGGTTCAGAGTAGCTAGCAATACTAGCTCTGTAAGGAATTCATAGCTGGCTATGGTCCTCATGCCCCGCCAGTCTCCTCATAGGCTTTAAAGGTATAAATAGAGAGACACTGGCATATCTCTTTTCCTGCCCTTCCAAGCTTCCAGAAGGCATGACTCCTACTTTGCTTTGTTGCTATAGAAAGGACTGGCTCTAGGTTTGGTGACTCAAAAGACTGTATAGGAAAACATGTCTTTGGTGGGGGTTAATAATTAGTATTAGTCCCTTTCCAAAACAGAATGGAGAAAGCTAATGGCATTGATAGACATGCCCTCCATATCACAAGTGACTTTGGCTGGAAGTCTTAAAGAAACTCCAAACACTGAATGGTTTGAGAAAAGACCACGTCCTTTCTTCTGTGTTGTTACTGGCAATCGCCTTCTTCCTGCCCTGTTACCGAGTATGAAACAAAATGCCACACTTCTGAAGTTTTAGTAATGCTAGGATGGTAAAAATTTAAATCTATCATACTGGAAATTCAGAGGAAAAGCACTTCTATTTAAGGTCCTACTTGAAATTCTGCATTTTATTGAGTGCATATTTGCTGTTTTATAATTCTCTATCATATTTCCGTGCTGTACTGCAGGACTGAAATCTGTTTCTAGCCCGTAAGGATATTAATAAAGAAGGAGTCTTTACAGGAAAGAAATCCTTATTTCAGCAATGTGTAAGAATCCTTTTGAACACTCTCTCTTGACTCCCTTTGCATTATTTTTAGATTTTTCTCTGGCTTATCTTTGTAATTTCTCATTCTCCTGCTGGTAAACATTCTCTTCTTCAACTTCAGGGAGTGAGTAATTCCTGGTAAAATCACTGAATTTTTCTTATTTTTTTGATGGGAAGGAATAGTACTCTAGTATTAAGTCTACTTTACTTTTTTGTTATATTAAGCTCTGGGGGTTTAGTATGTCCACTTTTTGGTACTCTATCATATCTAAAAGCTGTAGAGTTTTGGTCTTATTTCCCTTATCCCTGTATGAGAAGTCTCCTCCCTAATGTGGAGTTTGGAAGGGCTCTTGTATTCGGGGAGGTTTCTGAGATCATAAGAGCTGTTCGCAGGCTATAATGTGTTTTAACTAAATCTTTCAATACTGTGTAGAGGGGAACGTATATTGTTAGAGTGAGCTATCTTTATTTTTCAGTTCTACCGACCATCAGGGTAAGACCTCATGTCTAAGGGGATTAGTGTAAAAGTACAGGAGAGAATATTGGGCTGCAGATTAACAGGGAAGATGGGGCTAAACTACAGTCTCAAAGCTTTGCTGTTGTCAGCTCTGGTGGACATCACCACAAAAGTAAATATTATAAGAGGAGTCTGAAGGAGGACAGGAAGGCAGCTTTGTGATTCCTTGCAGGCAGCTGTTCCCAAGTGTGAGGACAAATGTGGTGGAAAAAAAAAGATACTTGTTTTAAAATTTATCAGTAGATTGTGGCAGTTTGAAACAGGGCCATTAGAAAGGGCCCACCTCCTGTGTTTCATTTGACCTCTTGAAACTGGATGGGAGCTGCAAGGTACGCTGGATTAGGCAGTGCCTTGCCTTGCAAGTGCAAACACAGAGTTATAACTGATCATAGAGAGAACAAAGTGCAGGTGAATTAATCTATAAAGATTACAGGAAGGAAGCAGCAGAAACAGTCATGGCTGTCTCCCATTTACTTATTTCTGTTTCAATATTTTCTTCTTTTCTATGTGCATGAAATTACTAATGGTGGTTCCAGGAAATAGTGAGGATGATGGATGTTCTTCTTTAGAAATAGTGATGCACTCACTATAATTACATTAGTGTTTTTAATAGGTACAGGTGTCCAGGACTTGGAGCTTCCTCATTTTGGCAGTACGTTTAGAACATATGTTGTTCTGTAGATGCCATTTTACCTGTCAGGGTTTACCTTTCCTTATGTGAAAGTGATAGAGTAGCTGTGGTTCCCTACACCTTCTTTTCTGCCTTTAGGATTAGAGTTAGTTCGGATCAGCACCCAGACAGAATGGTATCAGCATTTTTTCCTATTATACTAGCATGGACAATGCGAAAAAAAAAAATCTGTAGTTGATAAAAGCCACTTGGTAATCTTACTTGCTTCTTAGTCATTCAGCATGCATAGCCCCGAGCAGAACAATACAAATAGAGATTAATAGAGAAAGAAGAAAATATCACTTGTGAATCTTAAAAGGGAACGGAAGTAAATTTTACATCATATTTACGATGCTATCAATGAAGCAGTTCAGCTTAACTAGAGGAGTTTCTTTTGATCAAATCTGAATTTTTCTGGGAGTAAATAGGTGCCCAAACAAAATTCCTTTCTAGGTTAGTGAAGAGCTTCTGGATAACATGATAAAAGTAATTGCAGATTCTCTACAGTTTGACCCCAGCAAGTAACTTCTTTGTGTTGCTAACAGTAAAAATGTTAACTGGAAACTCGCCAGCTTACTGCTGTGCACAGGAACAACTTTTTTATTTTATTTAATGTTGTTTGATAAATATATAGTCAGTTGTTGTCACAATAAAATCCCAGTTGTAGGATCTGCTTAATGCGTTCTGTCCTGTGCCACCTGCTGTGCTTGCCTGATGGATGCCATGCTTCCATTCAGGACTTCTCCCTCATAGCCACAAATGTGTGAACAGAAAAGCTTTTCCAAGTGCTCTTATTTACAGTCCTGGAAAATGGACTGAGATCAACACACAAGGTCATGAAGTGCCTAAGGGAAACAGTAGCACTTATTTTCAGAGACGTGATAGTGGCATAGCTTCTTAACTCGCTCACAAGCTACATGTGACATTGTCATTTAAAATGCATTCTCTGGTCTATCCAGAGCTGGTTAGCAATTCAAGGCATGTGCCTTTCATGGAGCTGAGTTGTTCATATGCTGTGTAGAGCTTTGGTTTTAATTGGCTTGAAACAACAGAGCATTTGGTAGTTGGTTTGTATTTCATAAAAAGATACATATGCCTAAAAGATTTGGCTAGTTGTGTGGTTGAGTGGAATGAGAGGAGTAAATGAATGTTGTCCCAGCATAGCCTATCCCGCAGAAAACCAGGAGTCTAGGTTTTGTGGCTTTTTGCCAAGAAAAATAATGCTACTAACTTCAATGGGAGTAAGCAACACATATGACTGGATTACTCTGAAAAGAGTAACAGAATCAGACCTGAAGTGTGTATCTGCTGGTTTTTTTTTTTTACGTGAAGAGACATTGTCTAAAGAAGCCACAAGGAGGGGGGTTGGGGAGTGGGGAAAAACCCCTCCTTACTAGAAAAGATGAAACAAAATTGCTTTGTTTCTAATCTAAGACATCAGTGAGCAGTCTTGGACTTCAGAGGCTGTGTTATTGCAAGATTCAGCTGTTTAGAGGAGCTGTGCTGATCGCTGGCCGTGGTTATGTTTCCATGTTGTAGATGCTACATTAAAACTTACAGTGGGCTGTACACAGCATGTATCAAGCTTTCAGTGTGTATAAATGATACACAGATTGGACAAAATGGGTGTCTGCTTAATTACTGCCATAGGAAGAATTTCTTAATGTGAGGGGAGTACTGTAGCACCAAACAGTTTGAACAGAGCTATATTAAGCCAAATAGTGCTGTGATATGGACACGGTGACTTCCCTGACATGCTGTTGTGGAGGTATTAGGGCAGGGCAGGCTCAACACTTGACTGTTGCTGCTCCAGAAAGGCTGTTCCCACTAAGGGCGGATGTAGATGTTTCTGGACTGTAGCTTGAGTCGCTGTGTGAGTGACGTGTGTGCTTTGAGAGAAGGAAGAGGCCCAGCACTCAGCAGTGGCTGCCACTCCTGCTTTCCTCTCTCCCTTCACCCTGGCTGCAAGCACAGACTGAAAGAGCAAAAAGACGATGCTCATTCTGCTACTGCTGGAGGTTACCACAGTTATTTATCTACTGTGCCACTAGCTGGGGTTGATCCTGCTCACTGTTGCTTCAGGTGTATGAAATAGGTAATTGGTGCACACAATATTTCACGGAGCGTGTTCTTTATCTGCTGCAGCATAAGCCCTTTCTGCTGGAGAAAGGCTGCAGCCTTTGCTCTGTGGTAGGCTTATTTGTCTATTTGAATCTTGGTCAGACAGATGCTTATTTGCTAGATGGACAAACTGTGTAAAACTTGTTGTGAAGGATATTGTGAAGAAAACAACCTGCCACCACTCTCTCCTATACTGATATTTCAATGACTAATGCTTCTTCAGCTTGTCTTGTGTTCAGCGATCCTTTCCTCTATGCTATGTGCTTTCCTGTTGCTTAGTATCATTTGTTTTTATTTTGATCTTTCTAGGAGAGGCTGTGTAGAGATCAGGCTCAATCTGGCTTCCTCTAAAGTCTGAGAAAATATTGGCCTTGAACCAGCAAAGCACTTACGGTCTGATAATGCTCCTATAAAATTCAATGGCAAGACTCCCACTCAATTCAGCGGTGCAGCCCAAAGCGCTGGGATTACTCAGTTGCTTGAGGTTATGTGTGTGCCCAAGTATTTTGCTGTTTGGAGTCCTAACAAAAAAAAAGCAGGTCTAGAAATACAGACTTTCATGGAGAAGGCCTCTAAATATTGATCATCAAATATTTTGTCTATCAAAGCTAAAAGTTAGAATGACAACGACCTTTTGTGCCTTGGTAGCACTGGCACTTGGCACAAAGACAGCCTTTTTGATCTGCCTTGGACAAAGTTTCAAGTTGCTATGGTGGTGCTTAATGGTTTTGATATCTGAAAGAAATGGATGGTGGGATATTTCAGGAAATGAATAGAAACGGAAACTGGAAATTCTTCCCTGAAACTGAAATTCAAAATGAAATTGAGTTACTTGGAGAGTTCTGGTTTCTCTTCAAAGATTTCCGCTATAGAGGCACACCACAGCAATGGAGCCATGGAATACTGCTTTACCTGGCTTCAGTGCTATCAGGTATGTAAACAAAAGTAATTTTTAGCACAGTTTCCTGTTATTTTCATGTCTCTTCTCTTTAATTCACAAAGAAGATGCTTGTTTGGTGTGTTTATCAAAGTGTCAGGCCAGCCTTGTTCTCTGCTGCAGCTCCCATGAAAGGTCATACAGAAATGCAGACCTGGGCATTGAAGGCTTCAGTTCAAAAGCCACTATACTCTGCGGGAAGTGGAAGTGTAATGGGCTTTGGGCAGGCCCAGATCAGTATAATTTGGGCAAAAGCATAGTATATCACAGGTAGAAGTTGATTTTTCCATTCCACTCTTGTTTAAACCCTGCTTCATAACATAATCACAGCGAGAAATGTTGTATGTGCAGGTGTCAGTGAAAGTTTTGCCACTGAATTCACGTGCGCCATGGCTTTGCCCATGCCATATAACCTGCTAATCTGACTTCTAAATAATATAGTTTCCAGGTGTTTTTACACCACAATGGGACTAGACTTATTAAAGAACTCTTTATTAAATTCTGGTTTTGCGTAAGTTCTTGCATAAAAATGCACACATACATAACTGTCTAGTTCTCATATATACTTAATATAACAAATTGAAATTTTGGACAGTGATAAAATTATTGCATATAACAGTAGTACCTCCTACTCCATATCTGATGAATGACTGCAGTTCGCACTGGAAGTGAGGCTCTTGACGCCTGAGCTGTTGAAAACCGTGCTTGTAAAATATGAAGCCACCAAAAAAGTAGTGCTTTAAAGAAAGTGCAGGATGTTCTGATTGTCATCAGATCCCTTTCTGCAACTGTTCCACTTTGCATTCTGCCCACAGAAAATGCGTATTTTTAAAAAAGGAGTGAAAAAGATCAGCATAAACAAATACGCCTAATCCCTAATAAAGGTACTGACAAAAATAAAAATCTACGAATAAAAGTAAAGAAAAAAACTTGTCGGTTTGATGCCATCATTTGCTTACATAACACCACCACCAGTCTACATATATACCTTGCCTTTTCAATGGAAATGTAGTTTCATACGAGCTAGGAAGTCATGTACCTCATTCTGCCGACAGGTAGCTGCCAAACAGGACCTTCTGGCTTCAGATCCTAGCTATATTTCTGTTTTGCTGTCTGACCTCCTTGGGTAGGTTTGTTAGGAGGAGAAGCACTGGGTTTTAATGCACCAGCTTTTCTGCATTTGCTTCCTTTGTACCCCCTTGTCTGTTGGGGGATAACAGGGCTCAGGGGAACCCACGGGGCTTCCCCATCACAGGGGCTTCATTCTTAAAGGCAAAGAAAGTCTTGTACATAAATTGTGTACTAATATACTGTTCATCCCACACTCCCCATGACATCCATAATCACCCAGCAGGGCTCAGTATGTGTTTCAAGTGAACATGAGCTGCCCTAGTTTAAATCAAAGTGTCCAGTCGCTTTACACTATCTCAGTATTGACACTCGCCCCATCGTACTGCATGACAGTGAACAGCTGACAGAATAAATCAGGGATACAGGACATGACAAGAACTCACTTGACCTTACTTGACTTGACCTATAACATCTTGTTGGCACAGGAGGAGAGTAGGTTTTCTCTAGTAAAGTAATCATATCCTCACTAATTTTTCTTTCTCCTATTCAGAGCACACTGTTGTGTGTGCACAGAGTAAGGGGATTTGTGAGGGAGGAAATACCTTTTCCTTCTTGAAGATTATTCTAGGAAACCACAATATAAATCTTTATTCAGTAGAGAAGCATATGTCCTGTGAAAAATATTAATAGAAAAAGAAAATCTTATATAAACTGAATTGGAGGGAGGGTGAGAAAGGTCCAGTGCTTTATTCCTGAACCTGATCATTATTTTGCATAGAGAGACCAGGAAAGTGTAAATTTTAATGACTATGTTTCTACCAATGAGAAAATAATAACAATAATCTACTGCAAGAGGACTAGAAAACACAGCAAACTTCTCAAATTTGCCTACTCCAGCTCTTCTTCTCTGCCCTGGAAATCTAATTCAACCAACTATGTGTATGGAGCATTCAAAAAACATTTAAAACCTAAAGGTAAGCAAGATCTTTACTCATATAGATTTCCTTGTTACAGAATGGAGGTTATTGGGAGACTTAGTGAGCTAGACCATCAGGCGTCTACTTCTGCATCTTCAACAGGTGTATATCAGATAAATGAAAGGGATGCGAGTGAATGCTGGTCAGATAGAATGGTAGGTGAAAAAAATTATGTAAGTATATTAGAAGTTGAATTGTGTTTTTCCTCATTGTTTGGCCCTGTTTTAAGTAAAGATATTTAAAGATATTACAATTGCAATATTGGTAACAATTTATTTTAAGTATTACTTTAGGTCTTAAGGCATCTTCAGCTTGCTAGGTCCTGGGCAATCCACCTTACAGTAATATAAAATATATTTTAGTTTATCCACAGCAGTTTTTACAGTTCCATTTAGACTGAAACTCTGCACGTTTAATTACTTGTGCTCTTTTCATTTGTCTTTTCTTTTAATGGAAGATCTTGTGAAATCTGAAATAATTTAGTACTAGCTGGAAATACAATTTTCCTACCCTGATTCCCAATTAATTATTAAATAATGCATACCATTATTTCTCACATAGAAATTTCTTACTGAGGTTCCTGACCTGCTGGAGTTAGCTCCCAAATGTTTGAAATTATGACACTTGTATGTTTTCTATATAAAATTTTGGCGTGGATTTTTCCCTTTGTTTCTAAACTTTATATTCATGGTCATGCAGCAGGTTTTTCCTTTATATTATGAGTATATATGTAGTTATCTATTTGCTCTTTAGTAATCTTGCCAACATATATGAATGGTTGACATATGATATTTGAGTTACACAAGTGCGTATATTTTCTGGAAATAAGATGCAGTGTCAAAATACTTTGTCACAAGATCAGTTCTCATTTATCTGAAGTGAGTCACAACTGCGCAAGAGCAATTTTGGTTTACCAGCGACAAATTAAACATGCCATCCTGAGAAGTTCATCCCCACTTTTGAAGAATCAACTGTTTGATTTCTTCCAGAGTGAGAGAGGTATTGCAACTTTGATAAGTCGTGTACACAGAGAACATTACCTGTTCCCTTGCCTAAAACTTATAGGGGAAAAGGTAATGTTAATGAAATATTATAGATTGGATCGAGCTGACCATGACAACTTACAGTTTCAGGGCTCTGATTTCCTTTCAGATGTTTATTCATCCAATACTTTTTTTTTCTCCCTTCCCCATCCCTGTATTTTGGGGGATGCAGATTTTATCCTGGGATATCAGCTTGGTACTTTGGTAAAGAGAACGATAGACTCTTAGTGAGTTTTCTACTGGCAAGCCTCCATCAGCTTTAGTGAATTTGGTGCTTGTTTACATGCACTGAAAATTTGGCTCAGCACCTGGATGCATGATAAAAGTTATCTACCTGCTCCTACGTTTTCAGATACAGACATCCTGTGCATATCTTGGCTTTCTTCTTTCATTCCATTTAAGCTAGAGGAGGCCTTCAGATAAGGAAAGCCTAGCAGATATGAATAGTGGAAAGCATTAAACTGATACGGATTTAGCAGGAAGCTGCTTTAAAAAGGAGGACTTGGAAATTTGTTCATAATGGCATAAATATTGTACAATGACAAAGTGGCTATTCTACACCAGAACAGTTGCTGAGGACTTTAGTTGTAACCATTTTGTTTGCCCAACTGCTATAAGCTTATTTTGGAAAGACATACTTTTACATTTATGCCATTTTATGGAAAAATACAACCCCCTTTTTTTCCTGAAATGATCATCTCCTTCCTCAGCCGCAGTGCCAGGTCAGCAGTAGGGAAAACTCTGTAGGTGGCAGGTATGCATAAAACCTTCCTGTGTCCATGCTCTAGCTATCTAACAGCCTGTTTTTCTAGTGTGCATCAAGTTTTCAGGAATCTCCCAGCATTTTCCACTTTTTGATTTATTTTTTTTTTAATAGCTAGAGATTACAGTCCCTCTCTCTAGGAAGTAAGAGTCCTGACTTGAGACTGGTGTGGAATTGAGAGCTGTGTGCTCTGCCCTGTCCTGCTACATGTCGGGGAACAAACATATTTTGCTAAATTCCATTTCAATGTAACTTATTTTGGAATTATGTGTTTGAGGTTTCTGTGGAGCTTCTTGAATTACTTGTTTATAGCAATGCTGCAGGGAGTAAATCATAACTCATTTTCCAGAATTTTGTTCCAATGAGGCAATACTTATAAATTTAAAGTAGTATTTTCAGATGAAAAAAATCTTCCAGTAATCCAGCTCCATGTCTTAAGACTTTACAAGATAATTTTTATTTTGAATTATACAGAATCTGGATATTTCCCTTCTAAGCCTAAATTGTAAAATTAGCAAGAAGCTACTGAAAGGCCACTATGTGGATTATCCAAAATCATCAGTAGATATTGTCCCTTTAGACACATAACAAAATCCAGAGAGAGCACACTTGGTGTCTAGGGGTAAATCCCCCCCTTGGTGTCTAGGTGGAAATACCCTCACAAAGATGATATATCTGGTGGTTGCAAGAGGCAAATGAAATCTCTAAAAGGGTCTGGGATGATAGTAGGGATGGGTGGCCATAGGAAGTCTATTCCTATGAAGTGGCATAAAATCCCGTCATTGTACATACTCAAAGTTCTGAGACCTGCTGCTAGAGTTATTAAGATGAGGGTTTCCAGGGGAGGCTATGGAAATCCAGTTCACATAATCCTGGATATCTGTAGCGAGGCTGCTCTGCTGGGAGGCAGGCGATGGACCACCAGCTGGCTGAGGACCCTGTGCACCCTTATGCCTTCCTCTGGGAGGGTGCTACTGGCATCAGGGCATGATGTATGCGCAAATGCCGACACCACTCGAGCATCCTGGCTGGGTTTTAGAAAGAAAACAGAAGCCTGATAAGGGCTGCCTGCTGACGGGAGGGAGTGGGGTCAGACTATTTGGAGCTCTGACACAGGCGAATGCCGCGGCTCTGGAGAGAGGACAAGAATTCTGCCACGCTCCTGCAATTAGCATTTTCAGCTCCAAGTGGCTCCCACTCTACATGTGCTTTCTTGGATGGCCCTTCTGAGAGGTCTAACTTTGCATGTGCTTAATGGGGTGAGGCTTAGCACCTAGCTCTGGGTTTTGAATTTCATAGAAGGAGCCAGATGCTTAGAGGCCAGGTATTCAGTGCCTAATCTGCAGAGGGTTAACTCTCTTATTGGATCTACCTGCAAGAATTTGACCTCCAGGATCACAGCTCCAATTAGATATTGCAGGAAATGGAAAATGCTACCCCTGCCACCACACATGTTTTTAAATAGTTGTATATGTAGGTCTATGGCAATTCTTTGTTGCAGGGATGCATGGGGATTCTGACAATAAAGTCTCAGTAAGCTGTATGCATCAAGTAAGAGGTTGTGTTTTGGAATGCCATGAGTATATTTAGCGACATGCTGAAATGTCCTCTTCTCGCTCGAAATGTTTTCTTCATTTGCCCCTAATTTCAAAATGACTAAGAACTGTGTTGCAGAGCAGAGAAGTAAATGCTGCTTAAATTAGTTCTTTTTAAACTTTACTAATGAGTTTCATATTATGATTATCTACTCCTTTATATTCCAAAAATGAAATTGATGAGAATTTCTCCTGAGAGCTGAGGGTTTTGGCTGACAGAATGTGACTTTAATAGGAAGGAAAGAAGAGCAAAGACTTCACATCACCGCATGGCTTTCTGCTCATCCACCTACACATGGAGACAACTATAGAAATAAGAGTCAGTCAAATTGCTTGTAATTTCTGCAATTGACATAGCATTGTTTTCTACCTGCCACCAGGCCTTTTAATGCTGTGTTTTCTGTAAGGCCTATCCTGGGCTGACCAAAATGAAGGAAGACTGTTGCCTAAGGCCTTTTCCAAGGTTGAGAGTCAACAGAAGGAAAATTCATGCCCCATTGCTGGGAGAAATCTGAATTTTGCTGCAGGAAACATACATACGTGTGAAGGATGGTGATGAGATCCCATTCCCATTAGGAAGGCAAGCAGTCATGTGGTGGCTTTTTAATACACTTCGAGATGTTAAAAAATGTCATCTGACCTTGCACCATGCAGGGATGCTACAGTCCCTCTCTAAGGGCCTGACGTGGGCTGTGGAGATGCAGCCTGAGACCCCTCCTGGTCCCAATTCCTGGGCCTGGGTTGCTAGGGGACCACAGGTCGCTTAGCAACCAGCTGCCTGCTCGCCATAGTCAGTCACGGTGGAGTTTGGCAGTGACTGCCATGTTGGGCCCCGTGTTGCCTGGTAACCACTGAAACAGAGGCTCCCTCTTGGGCTGGCTGTGCCTGTCCTGCTGCTGTCAGTGTGCCTGTTCTGCCCAGAGCCAGCAGGCACAAGCAGTGCCAATGTACACGTGGCCTGCACTGGAGTAACCTCAGTTGAATGGAGAAGGCACTCTCCTTACCCTCACTGCACTAAGCTGTGCAAACCACCACACTGATGCTATGTACATGACTCTAATGTGTGGTACTGGTACGTGGCCCTGTAGAGGGCTCTGTGTGAGGCACAGATGACTCCTTCTCTAGATGAACTTTAAAGGTCCCTTTCAACCCAAACCATTCTATGATTCTACTCTGGGCAACAGCACTTTAGAATTGGTAGGGTTGTCCTGTGGATGAACATTGTGGGACACTTGCAAGCCTCTTTCCCCTTTCCCAATTTGTGCTCTGCTCACTTGTGGTGCTGATAAGGGTGCATTCCATCAGAGCACTTCAAGCTCAGTGTGAAGTCTGCTGCCTGGATTGGATCAGGCATTTCTACTGGCACTCTTGGGCTGAACCTCCTTCTCGCTAGGATTTTGAAGGTCCAGAGATAAAAGAGGGAATTTGAGTTCCTAAAAGCACTTGGTAGATAGGATCTTCACTGCTGTTTCAACATGGAATGCAGAGACATCCTGACTGAGAGATTTGACTTGTCAAATATAAATGCTGCCATTATCATCTCTACTTTCAAACTGAGAAATGCTGTCAACTTGCAGCATGTATTTTTCAAGGCAAGTTGTTATAAAATGACTAAAGGGACTCACTAACTTAGCTTAATGCAAAGCAGTATTTAGTTAAATGTTTTGAAACTGTACTAGAATAAACATTTTCTAGAGGAAAAAAAAATTATATCTTGTAGATGTGGTACAATGGATAGCACAGGAACCTGTCTGAGACCTTCCAACCCCAAACAAGGAACGAGTGTATGAGGATACATCAGATTTGAAGGCAATGACCTATCTGACTTGTTCTGTGTGCCAGGTCACTTGGGTCTCATTAGCTGCAGTCCAGGGCTATAAAAGGCCTGGGTGTCTTTTTGAGCCAAAGACGTAGTCTGTGAGACAGTACACTAGGTAGGAGCATGTCATACCAAAAAACCCCAGCATTGCAGTGTACTTGGTTTTGTTTTCCACCTCTCCTCTTATGCTTCCTAATATTCTCTTCAGTTGGATGAATGCTATTTGTGAAGATCAGCATAAGGATTTTCAGATTATAGCTGCAGTGGTCAATGCAATAAGTATTCAGATCTGCTAAGACTACTGTAGTTTTTAAAGGAGCTGTATAGTTGCGCCAGCATTAGAGTTGTGTAAGTCTAAAACTCTGCTAATTTAGTTGTCCTAATTGTTCAGAATGGGTTTTGAAGTATCAGGTTCTACTTTGCATCATAGCCACTAGGCTTCTTTGATAGTTCTTTCACTACATTTAACTCTTTGTCCCATTTTGCATTATATTGCATTTACCACCATTCTTTTTCACCTGGCACTCCCTTTTTTGGTTGACAGTTTCCTTGTAAGCCTTACCAATCTTTCTCAGAATTACTGAAACCAGAATTACTTTGTTTCACATCCCAGTGCTGCCACCTTGATATTGCGCCTCTTTGGTTCTTGCACTGTTAGGACCTCAGAGCTTGTTTTCAGAATGAACTGTGCACCCATTTATGCCTCTATGAATGTTTATGCCTCTGTTAATCCTTTATGGTGTCACTCCTTGCACTCTTTGCTTTAAGCCATTTTCAAATCCAAATTAGAGTTTCCTTTCCATTCGATAATTCACTTTTAAGAAGTAAGAGATGGGGTGGGGATTGTTTGTAAAAGTAGAGACACAGAAGATGTACTGCAGGGAAAAAACAAAGACATAAGAGAAACAAATATAGAAAGAAGTAGTAGTGTCTTTCTTGGTTCCCCTTTACTTCCCCATCTGCTGTGCTGTAGCAAACTTCAGACAGATGAATAAGTAAGTTAGGGACTGACAGAGGTAGCCATGTTTTCCTTAAGCATTCACTGGTCTGTAAGAAGGTATTAGGAAATAGTCTGGGAGGAGCTTGTGCACCTTGAACAAAAGCTTGTTGACTTAATTCAGTGCAAGGTTCCTCTGATTACTTCTGAGGTGCCCTCAACACTTGCTCTCCACAGAGACTGGACCAAACTGCGAAGGACAGATGATGAAGGTGCTTCAGACTGAACTGGCTCTACCTCACATGATCTCCCTTCACAGGCTCTTTACATGGAGAGCAGTAGCTCCTAAGGGATTGGACTTGATGGTCTCGGAGGTCTCTTCCAACCTAGATAATTCTATGTTTTTATGATTCTATATATCCCTGGGGTTTCGTTTCAGTGTTGTACCACCCCTGTTCAGTAAAGTTGTGAAATTAAATATTTTCTTTGCTTGAGTGACACTGTTTGACCATAATGAAGTTAGTGTATAATGCAGTATTTCTTTATCCTCAGACATAGGAGCATATGGAATGCCGGATCGACAAGAGACTAGTTGCATCATTAAATCCTGTCCTCAGCATGGCTGGGGAACTACATCTGAGGTGGTTAGTCCAGAATAACTTTTACTCCACATGCCTCAATCTACCAGAGATCACAAAGCACGTGCCCTGTACCAAATACAGGTATGGTAAGAGAATAATATTAGTACCACTAGTATATTCAAATGCTTAGTTCTATAATATTTTTTTGAAGTGACTTATCTCCAAAAACCAGAAGACTGAAGGAAAAAGAATATAGGTGTCAAATTTTATTATAAAGGGGAAAGTATTTTTTTCCTAACCACTTCAAAAACCCTGAATGAATGCCATGGTATAAATATACAGCATAGAACAAAGGTAATCAAGAAGTGAAGATGGTGTCTTATTTCTGCTCTCCTCACTGTCAGCATACCAACAAAGCAACCATATAATGACTCATGAATAAAACTTAAAGTGGTTCTATTGTCTATTGTTTTCCAAAATGAGTGTATGTATCTTTCCTGTTAGTCTTTTTTGTCTCTGCTACAACAGTGAGTCCAAAAGTTGTAAGATAAATGACAGAGAACAGAGAATAGATGGATGGTTTTGTCGTCTCCCTTTTCAGACCATGTAACAGAAATTGCTGTGATTCTTACTGGGTTTTTTTGTTTGTTTGTTTGTTTTGTCTTTTTTATTTAAAATGTATCACTAGCCAGGTAACTATTTTTTTAGGTTGCACAATATGCATACTGGTCTTAGTCATTTTTCAAGCAGCATCTGAAATCTTCTCTCACTCATCAGTCTCCCATGTTAGACCAGTTACTCTTTATGTAACATCTGGAAGATTATTTATTTAGAGACGCTCTTGCTTATTCACGTGTAAAGCATCAGTGGAATGCTTTTCACTCAAACACAAAACTTCTCATAGTTTAGAGTTTATGGTACAACTCATAACACGATATATTTATTGAGATGCCATTTAGATTTATTTTATAAGTTACACAGCGATAACAATCTAAACCTTGCTTCAGTAAGTTGAAATGTATCATCAAAACAGTTGCATAAACTATTTGCTAATGTTTTATCTTGAACTCTAGTTTCCCTTGTTTTTTTTTTTTATTTTTAAACTGTGCAGGATTTACAAGTTTGGAAAATGTAGTCTTACAAATTTGTGCAAACTCAATCTGACCAGCAGAGATGACTGCTGACACCTTAGCATCCTTCGTGGCTGCTGTGATGTTAAGGAATGCTTTAAATCTTTGTTGCCAACATAAAATCATGAGAATAGTACTCACTTGTAGCAGATTTGATGTTGGCCTATTGTGTGATGAAATCTTAGCATAAAACCCTCAATAATGACACTTCCAGAAATACTGCGGAAATGGAAAGAATTTTTTTAACTTCAGTAAGGTTTCAATTAGGAGCTATATCCATTCCAGTCTTTAGAAACAAATAAAAAACCATTAGAAACAACCTCTGGACTACTGATCCATGGCAGCAGATGAGAGATTTTGCAGGGAAATGCAGGAGATAACTTGGCTACAATGTTTATACCTTATTTTCGTAAAAGATATATGTAAAAAAGCAATACTCTCTTTTACAAAAATGTTCTTTTATATTACCTTTCAGCCTTGGTCTTCAGAAAGCATAGAGTTGTACGATGAAGCCAATATATGTGATAGCAAAAGTTGCTTGTTTTGCAGAATACTGACAGCCACAGCTTTGAAACATGCAGTAGTTTAGAGATACTAATTCTAAGGCCTAATTTCAGATGTTTTAGAGTATGTAGAAATGAAGACTTTCAGCTTCATTTTTGTAATGAGATGACAGGTCAATGAAAATGAAGATTTCTGTTGTTGCAATAGTCAGAAATCGATGAATGCTTTGAAATAAAATTTTATAATAGAAACGAGATAAGGTGTCTGCTTTCTACCCCTCTGAGTGGTTCCTTTCATTACAGGGAGTAAAACCACCATGGAAGAATACAGAATCAAAACTAAAGGGTAACATAAAACGGGAACAGCCTCACAGAATCAGTCTAATTACAAAAATTTCAACTTATTCGAAGCAGAGGAATAGCAGAACTGAGCCTTGTTTATAGAAATTGTGATGATCCAGTCAGTAAGTGCCCATGTTTTCTCCTCCTTGGTGTTCGCAAAATGTATTATTTTTTTTCTCAGTATGGCTTTGTCTTGCATTGGGTAATACCAGGTACATCTTGATATATCTTGTTCATATTGCCTTGCAGAGATCTTCAGCTCTGCTGCAGAGTCACCCAAGAGTGAGTGCAGGGACAGAAGCAGATGGAGTATAGTTGCTGAGAAGTAGCAGTGGGCTGATGTGAACCAAATCTAGTACGTCAGTATGGTACTGCTGAAAGTTGGACAAGGTTAGGAACAGCATCAACCTCGGGTGGCTGAACAGAGCTCACTTAACTGGTGCTGTACTTCACTGAAGGCCTTACCAGTGTTGATCAACCACAGTTCTCTACTTCATTCCTGGGGTAGAGATGCTTAAGCCCAGGAATCCTAGGCATGAGGATACTATCCCTTAGTACAGGATGCATACCTGACCAAGTGCATTAGTTGAAGGCTATTGAAAACACTTAAGACCAAACAAAGATCTTAATTTGGTAATAACTTCTTCAGTTAGTGATTGTGGTGTCCTATGGTGTGTTAATTCTGAGGGAACCAATGGACCTGAAGACACCCAAGTGATTGCCCTGCCACTGTACATAGCGTTCTGAAGGCTTTGAGTCCAGAGACTTCAATTTCCTTAAAGCCTCTCAAAATCTTTTCAACTTCAAAAGATAAAAGAAAAAAAGGAGACAACTAGATCATTTGGAAAGTAAAAGAAAGCTTTGCTTCAATTATTTTTGTCTTAAATTGTAGAGGGTTTAATTTGTCTAAGGACGGAACCTGTTCAACAGTCTTTCAGATGCAACAGTTAACGTGCTTTCATTTTGGGGAAAGAAGAAGACATGAGTTACGTTCTGTGGCTGGACCTGCTGCTGCTGTTGTTGAAATCTTATTCTGTTTCTGAAAGGAAACAGAGACAAACAGACCAAAGATACAGAAAAGAGCAGTGCAAAGAGCAAACACAGACCCCGAGTTTCTAACTCTTACAGAAACAAAGCTATAATCACTACAAAATTTGGCAATCATCTTGTTCACTGAATGCTTCTTTTAGATTCCTCTGAAGATATTGGATCACACCAGTGCTTCATAAGACATACTGTATTCACTGGGCTTTGAGGCAGATTGCTGAAAAAAGAGACGTCAAAGAGAGACAAACTGTGAAGGAGGTGATAGGCGAAGAGGAAGCAACAGGAAAGAAAGAATCACATGTGAGGTGGGGTTTTGATTTCTCTTGTCGCTGATGGAAGCTGTA
The DNA here is from genome assembly GCA_033558185.1 of Dromococcyx pavoninus. Classification (NCBI taxonomy): domain Eukaryota; kingdom Metazoa; phylum Chordata; class Aves; order Cuculiformes; family Neomorphidae; genus Dromococcyx; species Dromococcyx pavoninus. The sequence continues at coordinate 461,565 of JAUMJL010000102.1, read as the reverse complement.
ATGTCCAAAGGTCCTTCATTGTGCTGTTCAAAGCATGTTTGAGCAGGTACGTGTTCTGGCATAGTTTCAATTATTTTTTGATCCCAAAGACTCTTCTTTTGGAAGGTTTCTAAAGAGGTGTGTTTTAACAGTCCATAATTTCATTCATCAGCTGAGTATTAATTACTTCCAGTACTTCCTTTTGTATCGCTGATTTCTGGTTCCACTCTCAATTTTTTTTTAGCAGACTTAATCTTGATGCAGCCCTTTCATGGAATTGTGAGGCCATTATACTGGATCAATTCAGTCTTTCTCACTCCTACTAGCCTTTATTAACAGTGTTCTGAAACAAGTTTAGTTAGATTTGTATGGGATCTATTTGGAGTTTACACGTATGCGTCGAGCTGTTGCCTACCAGCACTGCTTTCAATAATAATGTGTTAATTTGGCAGAGTGATTTTTGTATGCTGGGGCTCTCTTGTCTGTAATGGCTGATGTTCTGCCTGTCTGACATCTTCTTGGACAAGAAGCTTGGGTGCTTGCTTTCTTTGAAGATGGTGAGCAGTGTGTTGCCTAATCTTTAGTAGCATATGTCTACTTGGTCTGGAAAGCCATAAACTTTGGTGAGGCTGTGTTGCTTGTTAGTGGCCTTGTTTTCTATTATGGCAAAGCCCAAATGTACCCATTGATTTGATGTGCAGATTCTGTTCAGCTGTGATGTCTTTGATTGTATATTATATCTGTTGTACAATAGCCACATCCACCTTGTTCCAGAGTGGATGGTTTCATACACATTGAAAGTTATAACTGCTTTGTTAAGAGTTGTTTGTCAAAGGTTTGTCATATGTCTCCTAGAGTTTTTGACTTTGATCCTAGTGACAATGTGATTTGTGTTGTAGACCTGGCTTGTTATCCTTTGTCCTCTTCATTTATCTATGAGAAACTTATTCTTCATGTTTACATCACCCCCAAACTCTTCTATAGGTTGGCCTTCTTTCTGTATTCTTTTAGAGCAGACATCTCTTGTGTTTCATTTTTATGCGGCATGAGAACTGTTCTCATTTCTTATGCACGGTTTCATAGCCTTCTCTGCCAGAAATAAATGAAAATTGATGAACACAGTGAGCGCTTAGGAGGCTGCTACTCTCTGAAGACTGCCTTCTGCTAGACCTCTCTACTGGCAGATAACAGCATGAAACACTATAATCGCTTTCCAATAGTTTCTTTTTTGTGGAGACTTTTAACTTGGTGGTGGTCATAATGGGAGGAGAGAGGAGCTGGAGGTGTGTTTAATTGTGGTCTTATTTTTCCCTGCATAGGGTATTTCATGTGTACAGAGGGACGTCTTCTCTCCTTCCCCCGACTCTTATGGGGTGCTCAACTACTCATCAATTATTGCAAGAAAACTGCGTTATTCTGTGTTCTGTATCTGTACTTTAGGATAACAAAAGCTCCTCTGCACGTGTTCCAGACTGGAGTGTAGTATAAGGATATGGATGTAACTTTGTACATGCTAACTCAGGTACTGGAAGAGATCAAAAGATGGAAGACGGCATCAGGTTAATTCTTGTTGGCTTGGACAGAAGAAAGAAATCTTATAGATCTTATTTCTCACCCAATGATATCCTTAAATGCTACAGTCACAGAGACCAGAGGGAAATCCTAACAGAGGAAAGTAAGGTAGTGAAGAGAAAGGTAATGTGAGTTTGTTACAAATGACTTATGGCAAGCTAAATTATGTATCTAGTTGTTGTCTTATGAAGAAAAGAAATGCAATGCCCATACTGTTTCTTTTTTTGTGTGTGAAGTTTTTGTCTGAAAATCTCAGGAATGTGGTAGAGGTGTAGCTGCTATGGTGAGTTTCTAGTATTTTCTGAATAAGTTGAGTTTAATCAAATATAACCAGTAATCGCTATTTATTCATTGCTAGGACATGCTGATGTATGAGGAGGCTGTACTTGAGGAGAATTCAGTGTTTCTTAGAACCTTTGCTATTAACTTTTCATAAAAGTAGTCAGAGTCATAAATGTTTTCAGAGTAGGACTTAGAAATATTGTATGGGTGATAACTGTAGAAAAATACTGAAGTCAATCAAGTGAAGTTTCAAATGAAAACATAGCACTTTTCGCATAAGAAATAATAAACATGGAATGTGGAAAATCTTTTAGGATGTGTATTTAACCCATGGAGAAGCATCTGGGGATTACAGGAGATGGTGATTTGAGTATGAGTGCAATGCTAACGAGAAAAATAGCTGCTATTGTATTTCATTGAACTACCAAGGGTATTGTATATGAGGCAAGTGTTTTTAGCTGGTTGTAGCCAACACATAATTTGTAGTACTGTGTTCAGTTCTGGGCAACATATTTTAAAAAAGACCCAGACAAGCTGGAGAGAGATCAGAGAAGAGCAGCTAATGTGATAGATGTTTTGGAAATGAAGACTTATGTGGAAAGAAGTGACAAAACATAATACAGAGATGACTGATGGGAGCATGGAACCTGGCTGTCTCACATCAAAACAGTTTCAGAAGGTGAAGCAGCATCATTGTTCATGTTAACTGAGGAGAATGCTGGAAGTAGTTATGGACAGAGTAGAAAAGAAAATATAAATTCACAGGGAGGATTTGTTAGAAGAGGGGAACAAAAAAAGACAGCTGCCAAGGGAGGGCAGGAAACTGCTGTTGTAGGATGCATTTCCAGCTAGAATAACTGTCCATCCATCAAGGACAGCTTCTGGGCCTAAAAAAAATATTTCTCCAAGGATGCAGGTGGCTGAGTTACACAGTCCCGTATTACTATCACATCCTAAAACCAGCTTGGCTTTTCCATTTTTCTCTGACATTTCCCATCCTTACCTTTCCTTCCTGCCTCAGGCATGGCCCCAGCTGTTTTGCATCAGTGAAATGCTTGGCTATTTGAGTAACTTAAGTTTAAGGTCTGACATTAGTGGATGCTCTGGAGCTATTCCTGGGTTAAAACCTGGGTATGTGAATCTGCTTAGAGATGTTGGGGAAACATTTGTAGATGCTTTTATGTGCCTCAGGCAGTGAAAGAGGTATCCAGGGGCTAAGGAAATTTAGCAATCTGTAGCAACATCACTGTCCTGATGCAGTGTCTCATAGCTATGAGCCTCACAGACAGTCTAATTAGTACCAGGCTCTTGCTGTGCTGAGAGATGTGTGGTTTGATGCTCCAAGATACAGTTTCTACGCAACTTTGACCCATTCTGTGTGTACATGCTGGCAGTTTTTTCTCTAACTTGAAGCTCTCCATCTACCTCATTCTCCATTACACTACGTAGATATAATCCCCATTTCCCTGAAATGACTGAGATTTAAATGCTTAACTATGTGCATAATCTGTCTGTCCTGAAACTGTTATGCCTTCCATTACAACCTGGTCTCAATGAAATAGGTCTCCTGGTGCTTTATAACAAGGTATTATATCAGGGCTTGCTGATAGGCAGTCATCTAAGGTTGCAGGGCCACATCTGTTAGACTATTTACATAATATAACTCCAGGAACAAAAGCTACAAGCCCAGGAACTGGATTTCTGTTGGACTGTAATCTGCATGGAACTTTGTCCTTTTGAAAATGTTTAAAATACTGATAGATTAATCCTTGCATCAGCACAATCAACCAAGGAAGGAATTTTAGCTCAAATCTCCCAAGTAGAGACAGCGTGATCAGATGGTTTAAGGAACTACCAGCTCTCCAGACAGTATTTTGGCTCCTACACCTTGCATTTTTCCCTCAAAAAGACTAAACACTTGGATAAAGGGAAAATATTTAATAGGAAAAAACCTAGGAGACAAATGCTTGTCTGATGCAAATCAGCACTGTGAAGGAACAATGCTGCTGTGCTCTGTTCAGTATCTTGCTCTTTCTTGGCAGTGTTGTTTCATAGAAATGTGTTGTTTTCCCCTTTTACAAGATTAAAATCTTTCTGTATTAGCAAATCCTAACCCTATATTTTTGACTTTTTTTCCCTAATCTTAATGGAACTGTAAAAGGTTTTTCTTTTCAGATAAAACTTGGCCATCAGCAGCAGGAAACACAAGTCTCAAGACATCTGAAACAGGCAATTTGATTTTTGAGATAAAACTGTACAAACAATAATAAAAGTCAAAGCCATTTTACGAGCACTTTTCATTGACATCTATAACTTCAAAGCATTTTGAGGCATTTTGTTATTTAAATTTCCAGGTCAGTGGTCAGAAGGATGAATTGTACTATGTATGAAATATTAAAAATAAAGAGGAAAGGGAAGACTTATAGTAAAACATTCACAGTCATTCATGTGCATGTGCAGACATATTTAAATTTACCCAGAAGTCTTGAGTGTTTTTTTGTCAAAGCCAGTACTGGTATAATCTAAACACTGTAAATTGTCTTCTGTTAAACTGCATTAAATTCACTCTACTACAGCTTAACCAATGAGCTCCTTTACTGACAGTAACGCATGACTTTCTCTTGCTGGGTTTTGCTTATGCATTCAGGGGTATGTTCTTTTACCAGTCATTTATGCTAAGTATGAGGTCTCTGTAAAGGTAAGACAACTTCGCTTTTGACTCCCTTTCCTTGCTGACAGTATGGCAAGTGCAAATAATTACTGCTGTTACTTCTATCATTTATTTTGCCAGATTCTCAGGCTACCCTCAGAGACAAGATACAGAGCTGGAAGAACAGGTTTGAGTCTTGTCCATTCTTTTGCTTACAAAAATATTCAAGAAAAGCACAGTAAGGTGTCCATGAGAAATGTAGCACATCCTGCACTTTTTGCTGCACGTGTAAATTTGGGCTCTCCTTACTGTGTCCAGAAAATATCACATGTAGACTGCTGTTGTTTTTTGCAGATTTCTCTTGCCACTGGGTGTGATCTACAAAGCTAGAAGCTCCATTTGCCCTGAGAAGTGCCTTTTTGGGTATTTTTTTGTTATCTCAATGGAGGGACAGCTTTTGTGGGAAAAGTAACAACATGTGGTCTGCTCTGATCGCACCCTCTCTGCTTTGTGACTAGTTGACTGGTGCTCTAGCCAGGCTAATCATGAGGTGAATTGGAGTGCCAGAAATTTGTCTTTCCTTGCTGCCATGGAAGTGATGCTCTGTTTTCCTTCAGTCCAGTTCTGTAACATGTGATATTGTCTGCTCATAAGTTTGTTGGTTTGCTTTAATCTTGTGTTGCTCCTTTTCCTTGTTGTCTCTCATCAGCTTAATATTTCCTTAGCAAAACTTTGAGTCTGTTTTTGACTTAGGAACTTGACAGCCAAAGTGCTTATGTGAAGCCCAGAGCCATCAGGATGCTGAAAGAAGTGTTCAAGATCTGCAGTTCCTAGGATGGTTCTTTGTGGTCGTGAGGATATAGGTGGTAATTTGAACACTTACACCTGTTTTCAAAGGGAAGCTGTTAATACAGCGTGAACTTGTGGCATCTTACCTTCTCCATGCCCTAAATCCTGAGCTTTGTTCTTTTGTATTTCAGGTCCAGGACCCATCCTTTCAGGGTGGTTTTCTGCCTACCTCTTTGGTAGATAACCTGATGTATTCTTGTCTATGAAGCTGAGACAAATGCCCAAGACTTCATATTTTAAGGGTCTTTCTTAGAAGAACCTCATTTGTTTCAAACCATCATATTAAATGCACTGGGAAAAATACTATTGCACACACTGACACAGTTGCTGTGCAGGCATTGCAAGATCTTTTGTAGTTGGCTTAAATCAAGAAGTTTGAATGAGCCACAACCTTTAATCTATGAAGAAAGTTATCCATGCAAAAATGAAATGCTAATAATAACTGTGTGTGCAGGGTTTTATTTTTCATTGTATTCACTGGCTGCAAAACTGATCTCTGCTTCCCGAGAAATATTTTATCCATTTTCTGGTTGCATTTTTGTCAGCATCCCAGTTCAGCTTGAAGATTTTGTACTGATGGTAATTAGTTTCAGCTCATACTTACTGGCAGGCATTCCTCCAAATCAGTGGAAATAAACAGAAGTATAATAGCCTTTTTAAAAGGGTGCAGGGTTTTTGGGTTTTTTAGAAAGGCAGAAAACAAAACACAAATAAAAAAATACAGCAAGACATCAAATGTGTAAATGCAATACCGTAAAGAAGACAACAGGAAATTATTATGGTGTTTTCGGCCTCAGCTAGCTGACTGCTAGGGATTATCTTTTGCATGAATATCTTTTGATGGGTGAAAAGAAAAAAACCCTTCCATAATAGGGACTGTAGCTGACAGCTTAAAGCTTTTGCAGTGAGAACTGAGAAAAGTTCTGGATGTTAATAGAAGCTTTCACTGATAATGGCTTGAAATTCATGAATGCTGGAAGTATGTTATTTCTGGTATAAGGTTAAAAAGAGCATAATATGGTATTCATTAAACTGTGCAGCCAAAAATAACATCTGTCTCTCATGAATAAGGGATAAGGTCTCATTTTATATCTCTTCATATTTGAAAACAATATTTTTTCTAGAAAATTAGAGTTTCTGTATCCTTTAAAAAAACCCCTAAATATCCCAGTAACATGATCACACCATTTTAGCACAAAGTGATAAAAATATTCAAATGTTGGTTGAACTTGCTTATGACTTTGGAAACTCTAGTTGTGATTCTTACTGTCTGTAGCAAATCTTTGATGTTTCCAGTAGGCCACATGGGTATTTGCCACATATATCACAGAGGGAAATAGGTCTTTAAATCACTAATTTCTTTGGGTGTTGTTAAACACAGTTCATCCACAAGAACATAAGGTTCAGGCTGTCACTGTAATGGCCTCAGTCTGTACAGAACCGAATGTCTTTTGGGAGGTTTCAACATATTTAGATTCCTCTGTTCTAGTTTATGAGACATGTCCACCATCACTGGTATTTGTTAATGAAGTTAGTAGATTTCAGTTACCTGGAAATTATTTATGAACTCATCTAGAATTCAGCTATTTCTTTCACATAGAAAGAGAAGTATTTCAGGAAAGTGTTTAAATGCTGCAGCCTGCTATCTTTGAGGAACAAGATTTCAGCAGTTAGCTGTGGTCTGTGCAGTAATGTGCATGGATTTACTGCTACTGAAATACCTCCCAAGGTTAGATTTCCCTCCCCATGGTAATGAAATGCATCACTGGAAAGATATTTTTGCTGGATAAAAGTAGAAGTTTTTGTCTCCAAGTGATGGTTGTTTACTTTACCCAGCTCTCTTAAATCGTTTTTTCACTCTGATCTGCTCACCAGCACAAAATTGTTGTAGACCCAGGTCTTGCTGCTGCATCCTGGTGAAGGCAAATGGACCCTCATGTATGTCTGCATTGGAATCCTTAGGAATAGCCTAGGTATCTGTGTGCCATTTGTCTTTACAGCAGCAAACACCATGCCATCATGTTTTCATGACTAAGATTATCTTTCTCTATGGTGTTCTGCATTAGTTTTTGCAGGGTACGTGTAGCCATTTTGAAGACCAGACCGAGAGCAAGTGAAAGCAATCTCTGTAAGACAGATGTGTAGTTTGAAAATATCCTCTGGAGAATGCCATATCTCTGTGAGTCAGTAAGTACCAGCTAAGTACCTCAGACAGGGAGCTAACAGGTGCTCCAGAGTGAATGAAAGCCGGTGGCACAGAGACCCTGTGGTTGCCTTGTGCTCCGCAAATAAAGTTTGAAAGTAGGTATAGAGGCAGAGACTGGCTTGTACAGTGCCTGGTCTGCTGAGTGCATGTGAAAAAATGTGCAATAAAAATGATGGATAGCAAATGTTATATTGCATTATAAATACGCATTTTTCATGGTTCGTGGCAAAAGTGCATCAGTCAATAGTAAATATTTTCGGTTTCGAGCATCTGTTATGATTAATTCTGGATAATTAGTTATTTTTTTTAATTAAAAACAACAGCAACATGAGAATGACATCTTCAGCCTGATTTTCATTTTGATATCACACAAATCCTTTTGGTTTTGATCAAATGCTTGTAAACTCTATAACAAGTCCATGACATAGGTCAGAGAATTTGGCTAACCTAGGAAAAAGATGACAGTTAAAGAACAGGTTATCTTGATTTGTTAGTCTGGTTTTTATTTCCTATTCTCACCTCCCCCATGCCCTCAATAGGAATTTAATTAGCCAGGAGTGGTTTAAATGCAAATGTTTCAAAATAATGTTATGAGTGTGTAGTAATTCTACAATCTCAGTGTCTATTTGGAAACAAAGCATTGTTATTTAAAGATGTTTAGGCAAAATGGAGCATTGGAGCCACATGTTACTGTTATTCAATCTTACAAATTTAGCTTTATTCAGGATGAGTCTCAAATATGTCTGGAAGTAGTCAAAGTTTTTTCATTCATATGCTGCAATCTTTATAACCTAAATAAAATGGTTTTCTGAACAATTTGCACTGCTGGGGAGCATTTTAGGGCAATGTCAAGCTTATTGATTTTATGTTGTAGTGCTTATCTTTTAGCCATTGTCCCAAATGGCAGGATTCTCAGTCCCAGTACAGGTAGCTAGAAATGTCTGCCCAGCGCACAAGGAAAAGACAGGAATGTTAGGCCAGGACACTAAGTGAGGGGTTGACTGGAGAAACTGAGGATATGAGAAGACTTTCATCCTACTCGCTCTGTCACTCAAAGAGACTTAGGCACCTTAGTCTGAATGAAGATGCATCTGTCTCTTGGCATTCACAGTCAGGAATCGTTCCCTGCAAGTAGGTGGGTGGCCAGGCCTTTCTCACATAAAGTACAGCTGGAATAGGAGGAGAGAAAGGAGTGTGTGGTACATTTGCACTTCTGGCAAACAGCTCAGTCAGCAGTGATCTGTCTGAAATAAAGGAAGATTATGTTCAAGCTCCTGCTCCAGTGAATACTTAATTATCTATGTAAAAATAAGTAATTATCCAGCTTTAGTCTGGTGGTCTTTCAGTTCAGCAAACCATCCCAAATCAGTTATTCACATGGTTCTCGTTCACTCTAGTATGACAGTGGCTTCAACAGGAGAGACGGCCTTCTTTCAAATGCTCAATAGCTTGGTGGCTAAAGCATTTTCTTGTAAGTTATCCTTAGATATCTTCTGCAATTTGTACCGTACATGTTTGTGATTTTGGTTCATTTACATCCCTGTACTTTAGTACTGTAATTACTGAGTGCTTTATAGAGCATTCTAGTCTATCCCACAGCTTTAGGCTTCTAAAGAGCAATAACGTTGTTCCGTCATCAAGTTTGCCATTATTTGCGTGATGGTGAGTGCTCACAGTAAGCTTTCTTCCTTAAAATGCAGACAGTAACTCACATGAAATCTTAAACTATGGTTCAAATCTGAGGCAGAAACTGAGCTGGACAGTATAGTCATGATCTGTGCAGCTATATGCTGGACAGTATAGTCATGATCTGTGCAGCTATATGTATTACGAGCAGCAAAAAGGGATTTACTTAAGAAGCATCTTGTTGAAAAATTTCAAGTTAAGACACACATTTTTTCCTACGAATCATGTTGATATGGTAGTTCATATGGCTTGTGCTGTGGAACAGTACAGTTGCAGCAACACTTGGGCAAAAAGGGAGGTGCTTGTAGAGGTAAGCAGAGAACTTAAAACTTTAATTCTGCTTGTAAATACCCACCTCATGTGTGAACATGAATGTGTTTTATTGTAGTGTGTCCTGATGGTTCCTAGAAACTTCTTAGAGGGTGTTTGAGTAGGATTTGGTGTTATTAAGATTCTAGATATAAAGTGCATAGTCAAACAGTAAGACCTTGTCATGCTGCAGAAGCTGGAAAAAAAACCTTTCTGTACCAAATAAATCTAAAATTTAAATATAGGATGAGAAGAAAGTAATTATGGGTCTAGCACATTAGTTAATCTAAGACCACTTATCAATGTTCTGATAGAACATCTGGAACACGCAGTGAACTGAGAAGGAAAAATGGGTTATTTGGCTAGTATATATGGTGTGGGTGTGTGTGAGATGTACAATTGGGGCAAGCCCAGAGAAATATTAGTAAGCAAACAATGCTTGCTGATGATCTGGGCAATTTGGAGGTAGATGCTGACATCTTGATACTAAAGGAAATGATACCTGAAGGATACTAAATAAAGGGTGTTTTCAGTATTGGTCTCCCTTGTGCTTGCCTCCATTTGTCTTACTATTCAACCATGCAAATAAAATCAGAAGTAGTTCTATAGCATCTTATCTAAGATGACTTTGCAAAATGTACTCAGTTATTACCTTAGTACTGTATTAACTTTTGAGACTTATGATTCATTAAAGGCAGCACACTGTGCAAGAAGCTAATAAGAAATACTGTAATACAGAGTGTATTGCATGTCTTACTCCCAAAGGGGTTAGAACTCCCAGATCTGGAGTAAAGGGCCTGTGTGTCCCACCACTTTATTGATATTTTAGATCAGTCATCTAATCTAATCCAAATCAGCTGTGCTCTGAACGGTGAAGACTGTCTTCCTGATGAGACTCATGGCTGTAACCTGTAGTTTGACTTGCATAGAAAGAAATAAGGAGTTATTCTTACTGCGTGTTTTAGGTCTCAGTTCACCCATACACCTGGAAATCTGCTTTTGATTGAAATCAAAGAATAATTTCCTAGAAGAATGATGTATTGAAAAAGTACTGAGGAGCAAATATCAGCATTAAGTCCATATTTTCTTGGATTTCTCTGGTTGCCATGGGTTTAGCATTAGCTAGGGATAGCTTCTGTGTTGAATATGTCAAGAAAATTACTTTTATTCCTGGTATCCAGACAGGGAACTAAACAATATTCAGCTAACTTACACTGTATAGTTTGGTTTTTATTTCAGATTTAATTTAATAAAGATGGGTCAACTGCAGTAGCTAATACAGAGTTGAAGTTGTATGGGAAAGTGTTTGAGGTCATAATCACATAATCTCTGAAATACTGTACATGGGACACGAAAGTGTTTTCAATCTACCTTAAGACTGGTTTTGGGTTAGTTTTTAAGTCTTAAAGTGGAGAAGTATTACTTTTTAAAGAGAAAAACAGTCAATGCAGCATATTTTCCATTTAATTAAAAGAACCTTGTACACATGCACAATGTGGATTCCAGATTCTATAAATTTTACAGTACTAAAATCTGGTAGGATGCCTGAAAATACTAATTGGGAAAGAGATACGTGCCTAGAAAATTCATAATATGATATTTAAAAGACAAGCCCATTTCTGGTTTCTGTGTAGTAAGTATTCAACAGATTCCACAGGATGAAATCAAAACATTTTGTGACAAGGCTGCAGCAAAACAACACACAACCAAGAATGGGCTGAGAAAGGAAAATAGGAATTAAGAAGCACTTAAAATAACCATACTCTGCTTATTCAAGCAGCCGTGGAATGATGTCAAAATACTTGTCAGGCATTAAAGAGGCCCCTAACAACTTCATGAAGTTGCTTATTTCATTCATTTTACAGATGAGTTAAATTGAGAAGGCTTGAAATTTAAGTGGCTAGGTCCCATGGCAGAGCTGAGAACAGAAGTTCTCCCCCTCAACTGCTTCCCAATATTGATGAGCAATCATTTTAAACAAAAACTTGGGATTTGGTTTACAAAATCGTGACTTTTAAAAAAAATACTCAATATTTCTTTAATTTTTTTTATTGGTTTCCTTGTCCAGAAGAATGGAGAGAGGGTAGCCCTAGCTGAAGAGAAGCAGGATTTCTTGCATTATTTAAAGGGGTTTGTTTGAAGCCATTCCTAATCTTTATGCTAGAATTCATGGTTTTACTGAAAAGACCAACTTTTTTCCCATAAGCTAGAGCATTGGTAAATCTGAATTTGTATGAAGGAAAAGATGGGAAACAGAAGGTCATCCTATCCTAGGATTCAGAGAATACCAGCAAAACCACAGTTCTGGTGTAGTGCCAATGTAAACAGTTTTACACCAAATACCCTATCAGGAGTGTTCATAACAAGTTGTTCCCTGAACAGAGGAATTGAGGATTCTTATGGATTTGTGATGTGACATCCATGTAATGCAAGCCCTCCTGCAAGACCTCTGGTTCCCTCTCCCTGGCTCTGCCCCAGGTAATTTCTCTCCCTGTGTGCTTTTGTACATTGCTGGTGTGCCCTTAGTTTTGTCCAGATCCTTACTTACTCTTCTGCTTTAAAAACCACAGGTCTGGCCCTTCACTTCTTTGGGTCCCACAACCTCTCAGATTCCCTAAGTTACCAGCACTCTTTCCCACCTCCACCCTGCTGGCCTTGACAGGAAGCAGCACGTGCAATTGTGGGTCAGGGGTCTGGTGCAACTCTTGAGGGGCTCATGGGCTTCTTAACTGCCTGGCCTACACTGCTCAGTAGGACTAAGCAGATGAGGGCTAAGAGCACCGTGTCTTCCTGTGAGCAGAGGTGGTGGTAGCAAATCTCTCTAAATAGCAGCTGCTGATCCTTCTGTTAAATTCAGCTGAAGTTTGTAAATAAGTTTGGGTGATATTAGAAGAGAGCAGGGAGACAGACAGATAGGGCCATGTTCAGACAGATATCACAGCCATGTAAGCATTGTTTCCTTATGTAAAACGTAAAGCACTATTTTATGAGCTATGTTCATACATCTACTTGATTAGTATTATAAAGTACTTGAATCAATAATAAAACCCGTAATCTACTGAACCTGTAATAACAGAAGGATGTGCAGAAAGGAGTAAACGCACCCTTGCTGAAAAAATTCAATGTCCTTCATACAAAGACAAGAGAAAGGAATCTCTCAGAAAAATTTGAAGACCTTTATGATGCTGATGACAGAAAAATGGAGGTATTATTTCCTGTCCAGCAAATTCTGATGATACAGCAGAAATATGATGTATTTGTGTGGAAAAGCACCCTTTTCACATTGAGAATTCGTAGAAGATTCAGATATCCAGGGGAAAACTCCCAGGAGTACAGGAAACCTCCTCGTACCTTTCTGCGCACTGATGTCAGTATTCCCCATGATTATGCTGCAGTGACAAACTCTGGATGGAGAAAGAACTAAAACAAAAATTGAAGCCTACTAACACTATTTTTAAAGAACAATTTTGATGCCATGTATTTTTTCCAAGAAATTTTTTGCCTATCTGTCCATAAAACAGTTTGCCCTGGTCATATTTCCATTCTCCTCATAAAAAAAAAAGATTCCACATCCAGTTGAGTGTAATTAGCAGCCCTTACTGCACCCAAAGTTCTGACGTTTTCTCACCTCCCACGCTTGGGACAGAAAAAGACTCCATCAAAAACATTCAGCAACTTTTAATGCCTCCCCTGCTTCCTTCCTTTTTATGTTCTACAATTATACAGGCAATGAAGCACAGCTGTAACTAAAAAGCAGAATAACCATACCACCATTGCTCAGTGGTTTGACTTCTGAGGGAAATTCTCATTTCAGGACCGTGAGATTGCAATAGGCTTCAGTGAGTTTTTTGCATATTTTACTTTCATTTCCTACTGGGAATATTTCAGTGTATGGTCTTCATATAGCTTTCTGGCTTGCAGATTACAATGTCACTGCCAGAAAATTATTTAAACCTAAAAAATATGTTTAATCTATTGTGCCTATATTATGACAGAGTTTTATTTGATCTTGGCAGGTCGAAAGTCTTTGGGGAACTGTTGAAAACATCTTTCTAAACTCATTATTGTCAGTCTAAAACAACTCTCAGAAACTTAATAACTGCAAGCTTTGGTATAAAGCAGATGTACATTTATTAGACAAACCATTATACAGCAGAAGTACTGCACTGTAGATTACCTAGACAGATAACATTTTGTAGTATTCTAAGTGAAATATGTGATATCTGCAAACACGGCAATGAAATGTTTAAATTAATTTCTAGTAGAGCACACAGATTAATAGTATAGCCTTGTCAAATCTCAGAAGCATTCTGGATTTTCTGTAAGAACATTAATGCATGCTGGTAGAGGGATGGGGTTATGAGGGATGCCAATATCAGGCAACATAAGGCAGAGAGCCAGTTGTATCAGTTGTATCTCTGATGAGTAACGTAAAATAACTGTACAGCGTGTTAAGGTTAACATAGAAGAAATAAGACTAACCATTGAAATTACCCTTGTGGAACTGGAAGGCAGGTCATACTGAAAGTAAATAGTATGAGGATGACGTAGTTATGAGTCCCATGCATCTGTAAGATTCAGAGCAGAGACCAAGTATTAATGAAGTGTTCAAACACACTCAAGTTCAGCCTGTGATGCCATTAGTATTTCTGGACTTAATGTATACAGAACTGACAATCTTAAGGATAATTATAGAACGTCTGGGCTTTGTAACTTAAATAAACTTCTTTGCTTAGAGGAGGCAAAGAACTGTAAGCCTGGACACTGCCCAGCCGTGATATACAAGGAGGACTAGAATAAGCAGGACACTGAAATGTCAGGTCCTCTGCTTAAACAGTTCTCGGGAGTCAGCAGAACAACAGCCTCTTCTCTGCCTCCTCATGTCACGTATACACCACATCTCATCCTGGGGCTAGCAGGAATGTTCTGCCTGTGCACTCAGGGGCATCAGTGTCAAGGGAATGCCTGCAGATGTAGATGCACAGTGTCACTATGCTGCTTATAAGATGTTAGCTGTGCCTATAATGCTAGCCCCCTTCCCTGGCAGGTCTCGCTGTGCTGGTACTCACTAGATCCCTCAGTGTCCTTGGCTTACTGACGAGCTAGTTTTGAGAGACCAAGGATGCTCCTGCATGGTGCAGATACCTGCATGCCTGCTCTTGGGAAACAGGATTTCTAGTCCAGTCTGGGTATTAGATTGATGCAGCCACATGGAATCTGGATTGCAGCTGGTTATGGTGACAGCTGGGAGTGTGAAGGACTGTTCATGTAGATGTGTTCTGATTCTATATATGAAGACGATTTTAAGTTCTTCCACAGAAAAAGTAAGGGTTAAATTCTCCAAAAGAAAACAAGACTAACAACTATCATTTACCTGTTTGTTTTGTTAGCAACACTCCCAGAAGGTCAAAGAGCAATTACTTTACCTGTGTATTTCTTCCATGTTGCCTGAAAAAATACGAAACCTCGTTAATGAATTACACTCAAGAAAGCTGGGCAAGTTGCTCCATTTCATATAAACTCCTGGGCTCCTGACTGTTAGCACTGTGCTCTGACAAATTTAGGAAACTCTTGGTGTGTATTATATACATCTCTGGCAAGGGAACAAATATTCCTGAAAATATTAGCTAACAAATACATCATAATAGAACTTGTCATTTGAAGCAAGTTTCCAGTTTGAGTTGTAAATTTATGTACTTTAGTATCATGTTGCAGGTCTTTAGCTAATTGCGTCTTTAACTAATCGACTGCTATTACACAGCACATGCATGACAACCATTTGATTAGGCCCAGTCAACATGGGTTTATGAAAGGCAGGTCCTGCTAGACCAACCTGATCTCCTTCTGTGACAAGATTACCCATTTATTGGAAGAGGGAAAGGCTGTGGATGTGGTGTACTTAAACCTTGGTAAAGCCTTTGACAGTGTTTCTCACAGTATCCTGCCTGGGAAACTGGCTGCCATTGACCTGGACAGGCACAACTTCTGCTGGGTAAAAAACTGGCTGGATGGTCAGGCCCAAAGAGTCGTGGTAAATGGAGACAAATTCAGTTGGAGGCTGGTCAACAGTGGTGTTCCCCAGGGCTCAGTGCTGGGTCCAGTCCTGTTCAAGGTCTTTATCAATGATCTAGATGAAGGGATTGAGTGTACCCTTAGTAAGTTTGTGGTTGACACCAAGCTGGGTGGAAGTATTGATCTGCTTGAAGGAAGGGAGGCTCTGCAGAGAAAGAAACTCAGAAAGGCTCTCAGAAACAGAGTGGCCAGCAGGTCCAGGGAAGAGATTGTGCCCCTGTACTCTGCACTGTTGAGGCTGCACCTCGAGTACTGTGTTCAGTTCTGGGGCCTTCAGTACAAGAAAGATGTTCAGATGCTGAAGCATGTCCAGCGAAGGGCAAAGAGGCTGGTGAAGGGGCTGGAGAGCAAGTCCTGTGAAGAGAGGCTGAGGGAACTGGAGTTGTTTAGCCTAGAGAAGAGGATGCTGAGGAGATATCGTCACTGTCTGCAACTCCCAGAAAGGAGGCTGAAGTGGGGTGAGTGTTGGTCTCTTCTCCCAAGTGACAGGTGATAGGACGTGAGGCAATGGCCACAAGTTGCTCCAGGGAAGGTTCAGACTAGACATCAGGAAAAATTTCTTTACTGGAAAGGTTATCAGGCCCTGGCACAGCTGCCCAGGGAGGTGGTTGACTCACTATCCCTGGAGTTGTTCAAAAGACAGGTAGACGAGTTTCTTAGGAATGTGGTTTAGTAGCGGACAGGTAAGGTTGGACTCTATGATCTCAAAGGTCTTCTCCAACCAGATGATTCTATGATTCTATGAACTGCATTATGGATTTATGATATGATTTGTATGCCACTTATTTCTACAACAATCTCCTCAACTAGGATTCATTTTGCTCTGCTGTAATTGCATAGCAATATGGTTTGGTACAACATCCTAACCCATCCAGTCCTTAAGAAGGCATAACTTTCACTTTGATTTTGCACATTTACAGTCAAAGAATTGCAAAGAAAAGACCATTGATGTGAAAAAGGCTTACATCAAAAATCACAATTTGCAAACTACTTCAATACATACACTAACTGAGGTTTCATGTATTGGGTATTGCATGCAATTTTTTCTGTATTTTACTTTCATGTTTTGAAGTCATGGAATTATCTTCTAGAAATCTTATTCATTAAATGCTGTTCTGCAGCCATTAAAGTATTATTTTCTGGAAAATAAGGTTTCTTTCTGAACTAAAACTATCACTAACTAACAATTTTTTTTCTTTTAGATTAATAGACAAAATCAGTTAGGCTGTAACACTGAATTAGATCTTCTCAGCCTCTGTGTGTCTACACGCTGCTTAGAATTTACAGTTGTTTTCATTCCTATTATTCATGGCACCCTAAAATTTTTGTTTATTTTTAAATAGAATGAGGACAACAATGAAACTGAAATTTGTCCAGCAAGACAGTGAAATATGTGAGTGATCCCACTGTGCTACTACTTACATGCTCATAAATAGGCATTTATTAAAATACTTTCTTGAAGAGTTCCAGAAGCATTGCTTGATTTTATGTATCTAAAATCCAGGTAATAGTTAATAATACAGAATGTGGTATCTAATGCAGAGGTGGCATATGAAGCTTTTTATTTCCTAAAATAAGAGCCTTGAAATGAGGGGAATAAAAAGGCACTGGGGAAATCAGAGAGCTACTTGAAATGACAGACTTGCACAGTGGTACACAGCAATAGAAAAGAAGTGGCTGTTATTCTCTGAAAATTAAATCCTGATGCTGCATTTATATTTGCAGATGATAAAAGATAATTTTAGAGTAAAAGTTGAAGCCTTGACCTCCACTGAACGTGACTGTAAAGCACAGCATGCTCACTTTTATGGGCTTAGGGCTTGGCTCTGTTTTCCAAGGGCAAATTTGTGACCTGGTTAAAGCTGTATAGAATATCTCCTGCATCAGCAGTGACAGTAAAACTTCCTGTTCCATTACACTGAGTTACTCAGGTAGGAGGCTTTTTCCTCTGAATAACTCTGCCTGTAATGAGGTGAAGGGAGAACGAGTGGCAGAGAACTGGGAAGTGGAAATCCATTCTCGTTTCTGGGTCAGCTACAGTCCTGGCCTTTTTATAGAGGAAGCACGGCAATGACTAATGTGTGTAGGAAGATGATCTAATGTATGACACTGGCAGGAGATTTCATGGAGAGGAGGCTATATCAAGTAACCCTGAGCTTGGCATGATCCTTCTCCACATACTGTAGGGTCTGAAGCATGTACAAAGTAGGTCTCAAAACATCCACACTGGCTTTCTTGTGTGTTGCTTACTCAGAGTTTTTGAGCATGGACCTGACAGTCCCATGCAACAAAATGGCACTGAGAAAGTGTACAAAAGGGAGGGGAGAGGTCTTCTTCCACATTACAGCTGTTCTCGTAATTTATGTTTGCCTTGCAATCCTCTGGAGATGTTCATTCTTTGAAGATAAATCATCATCTTTATCATCAACTGTGTTACCATGGACTGGAAGGAAGTCATGCACTGTCGTTGCAGTTGGTGCAGAGAGTCGTGGTCAGTCAGCTTCAGCCTGGTTGCCATCATCAACATGAGTTTTCACATTAATTCCAGTGACTATGGTGTTCCACTGGTTTGATTTTAATATGCTGTTGTAGATATGAATTCCATGTGTGTACACTCTGGGCAGGGTTTGTTTGTTTCTTTCTGTTTTGGTGTTTTGTTTGTCTTGGAGATTATTTTAGGGTAGGGCTGACATCCTTGCTCTGTCCAAAGCAAAGACAGAATGTAGCCTCACTGCCACAGTACAAGGACATCAGTTGAAATTTTCGCCTTTGCTAGAACAGGCAGCCAAATTATTGCCTGGAATTTGACAGCAGAAATGTCCTCAAGTTTCTGGGTTTTTTTTTTTATTATTTTGGTGTTTTGTTTGTATGTTTGTGTTTGGGATTTTTTGTTTCTGTTGTTTTTTTATTTTTACTTTTACTTTTTGTTTATTTTTATTTTTTATTCTGTTATTTTTTTATTAAGTCAGCTTGAAAATATGCACAACCTACCATATGCATTCAATGGAGAATTAATTTCACTCTTGTGTGCAACTTCTGAATGTAGCCTGAATCATGGTTTGAACTGTAAAGTTTTCTACTTTTTCTCTCTTGGAAAAGCCTGTGCAAACACAGCAGCATCAATTAGACTGAGTGGATGATCCTATTTTTTTATACAGTGATTTGAGTATGCAAAACACTGAAATATTAGAAGTCTGACAGTTTTCTATGCAATTTTCTTGATGAGAATGGATCCTATTTCAAACATAATTGTTTGCTATACCATGCTGTTATAATATCCAACCTTGGTGGCAGCTCTGTACATGCATCTTAGCAGTTCTCCCCACATTTGTAATTATAGAATTAGGAACTAGAGTGAAAGTGAAACTTTCTAGGTGTTTAGTAAGAAGGGAGTCCTTGGAAGGCCTCCTCAGGGAATTTTGACCATGACGATTAAGAGGACTGCTGGTGGAAGTAAGTGGACTTCGTTGCTGTTTCCTTCCCAAGAGTGGGGAGTTGTTGTGAAGACCATGGTACTTTACTTCTCTGCTTGCTGTGCAGAGGAAGTTCCTTTATAAATATGTTGCTATATGCTCTTAGCATTGGTGAAGCCATCCCTCAAGTACTGCATTCAGTTTTCAGCCCC
This sequence comes from Dromococcyx pavoninus, assembly GCA_033558185.1. Classification (NCBI taxonomy): domain Eukaryota; kingdom Metazoa; phylum Chordata; class Aves; order Cuculiformes; family Neomorphidae; genus Dromococcyx; species Dromococcyx pavoninus. Next base: position 442,335 of record JAUMJL010000102.1, on the reverse strand, counting down.
TCACTAGAAGAAGGATATTGGGACACTGGAACATGCCCAGAGAAGGGGAATGAAGCTGATGAAAGGTCTGAAGCACAAGCATGAGGAGCAGCTGAGGGAACTGAGCTTGTTCAGCCTGGGGAAAAGGAGACTGAGAGAAAACCTTATCACTGTCTACCACTACCTGAAAGGAGGTTGTAGTGGGGTGGGTGCTGGTCTCTTCTCCCAAGTAACAACTGAGAGGAAATGGCCTGAAGTTGTTCCAGGGGAGGTTCAGATTAGATGTTAGAAAAAAATTTCTTCTCTGAAAGGGTTATCAGGCACTGGAGCAGCTGCCCAGGAAAGTGGTGGAGTCATTCCTAGAGGTATTTAAATTCAGGTAGATGGGTTTTCAGGGATATGGTTTAGTAGTGGACATGTACCATTGGACTTGATGATCTCAAAGGTCTTTTCCAAACAAATGATTTTATGACTCTAACAAACACTTGCTTTCTAATTGAGTGTCCTTTTTAGATGAATATGCTGTTTTTGTCCCCAGGAGCATGCACTTCTCTGTCTCAGCCTGCAATCCTGCAATGGATAGACTATGTGCTCTTTACGATAGACGTCTAATATCTGGATATTTGAGAACAAGATGCTTTTTCTGGACTTCAACAGTGCAAATTAATCCAGCATATTCAGCTGTTTTCTGATGGAATTGAAAGCAAATACAAAGTATTTTGTTGCTGTTGTGAATGATACTAGATGCAACTTATCTGATTTTTTTCCTTAAATAAAAACAGGCTTATCACTTTACTCTTTTGATGAAATGCTTTCTGTCCAACAGTTCCACATGCTGCACCAACACAACATACACAGCTAGTCTGAACAATTGTATTAGCTATGTTGACTAAATGAATTTTTAAGATTGTCAGTTCTTCCCACTCTTGGAGAGAAAAAAAGTGTCTTTTATTAAACCAATTATTTTGAATTATAGTCATGTAATATAGTATATTTTTGATTCTCATCTTGACACTTTGTTGTGTTGACTTTTGGTCTTTCATGCCATTGATTGCAGCTCCAATCTTGGTATTTGAACAAATATGAAGAGCAACAGGGATCTGGAAGGCATTTAAGAAAGGGAGAAATTTCTGGAATTAGAAGCAGGTGAAGCATAAGTCTAGATTGTAAAACCCAACTGACCTTGTTACCACTTACTGTCTCTCTCCTCTCCACTCAAGCAGACCCTAATAGATTAATAGAAGCCAAAACCATAATTCTATGTATCCCCATTTAATTTGTTGATAAAAATCAAACACTAAAGCGTTTCAAAACTTGGATTGAGTTTTGGTTTAGATTTCCACCATTTTATTGGTATTTGAAGAGAGGAGTGATGACTATATCTTTCTAGATGCTTTAAAGGATCACTTTATAACTGTGTTCAATACAGCATAATGATGTAGTATTTATCCACTTTCACAAGGCGTTTTCTGATGCAAAGCACAGCCTAGTGCAATATAGATCAAATACCTTCTGAAATGTTGAGAATAAAACTTTATTTTTTATTGTTAACTCAGATTTTGCTACGCTCTGAGTGAGCAGAGCAGGAGGCAAACAGAGTTTACTGCCTAAAAAACCTGGAATGGGGAGAAGAACTAGTGAAAAAGCAGAACAGCAGAGCAGTGGCTGTAAGCATCATCCTAGTTATTTGCATTTTTAATCCTTTAGTTTTGGATGGAATTTTGTTTGAGTAACTTAAAAATATGGTAAGAGAGGATTATATAGTGATTGTAGCAGAAGACTGAGAACCCCAATTTAAAAATGATACTTGCTTTGAAACAACCTTTTGCAATACGATGCTCTGAAAATTATGCTACTGAAATGCAAATATTTAAAAGGTAAAAATACATATTACCCATTCTTTTTTTTTTCCTTTCTTGATTGTTCACTTCTGTTACCTGATGGCATGTAAGCTGAATGCAGCTTTCTGTACATGAGGTTCCTTAGAAACCTCATGTGGCTTGCAGTGCACTAGCCTTATTCATCAAGTATAACTTGTACAACGTGATATCTTGAAACTCAGTGAAAGTCTCAGATAAAGTCTTTTTCTTGCAGAGTCCCATTTCTTAAATCAAGACGCATTCTCCTTGTGATATGATTTCATTTATTTACAGGTTGAAATGTGAGCATCCACATTTAATACTCTAATTGCCTCTTGGTTGTCCTGGTTACGAAAAGATCACATAGCCATCATGGTAACAGTGTAGATCTCGTTTCATGCCTCCTGGCAAACTTGTGCATGTCTTGGTTAGAGAGTGAAGGGTCCCTCCCAGAGGGGACAGCTGAACATCTACATGGCTTTAGCCAGCTACGTTTAAAGATGATATTAAGAATAGAATGAATTTCCAAGAAAAAAAATAGTAGGGTATGAGAGCCATAAAATTATCTGAACTGGTGAAATAACAAAAGGGAAGCAATGCAGATTTCCTGTGACAACTAATGTGTTAGCTCTTCTTTTGACTTGTGGTGTCTTGTAATTTTTTACAATTTATCTTTCTAAAGCATGTGAAATGATACAGTGGACTGAACTTCTTTATTCCAAATGGTGTGTTAATTGTAGGGAGCTGGGTGGGATTTTTTTAAGATAATCAGAAACTGCAATTCTCATTACTCCGTATCCTCAGGAATAAATCAATAATGTGCCAAAATCAGTGTCAATATCTCTAGGAAGAAGATCTCACCAACCCAGTCACTGTATCCCCATGCTCTTCAGAAATGGAAGCGCAGCTGTGTTGGAGAAAAAATGTTGTCAACTGTGCTGCTTCTTTTTCTCAAGACAATTGCTTATGAGATGAGAACTGTTTTGGCAGTAGAATTATGGCTCATTGCCAAAAATGAAATAGAGAATACAAGTCAGGGAACGTCCTGACTGCTGTCAAAACCTGTGGAGTGACATGAATATACAGCATTTTGTGTTTCATCCGTATGTGTCTTCCCAGAACATGAACATGATTTGCAGCCCTCTGTATACAAGCCTTAACTTCTTTTCAGACTGCCAGAGATTCCATCATTGCTGCTTTTGCCTGAAGGGCTGAAAAGTGCCCAAAGTTTGAAGAGCTGAACACTACATACTAAAGGTAGATCAAACACTGTAAAAGTGCAATATTCAGGGGCTTTCACTCACCAGTGTCTTCAGTGCTAGGGCTTCTACCTTTGTATTTCTCTCTTGTTCAGGTCACAGCTTGGATATCTGGTTTCAGACTACCATACTTTGGTCTGCACAGTCAAGAAGATAAATGCAGACAGCATTTGGAGGAAGAATCCACAAAGGTACAGTTAGTTAATTGCAGAAAAAACATTACACCCTGCTGACGCTTGAGTTTACCGCTGCTAAGACTTTAGTGCAATATATCTTCAGCCTTGTAGTCCAAGTGATTACAATGTAAGAAGCATTAGTTCCTCAAACAGATCTTCGTTAATGACAGAAAATCAAAGATAACCCTGGGAGTTTTTGAGTTTTAGCATGGCTTGACATAGCATTACTAGGATTTTTCCCACTTATGTTAAGACCCATGTTGGAGGAAACATATTAGAAGTGAATCAATCATTATTAGTAAATATAAGGCCTGAGCCTAGTGGTTTGCATTTCTATAATTAGTTCTCTTTCAAATACAAGGAAACAGCTCCAGCTGCATTAAACCTCCTGTTGTTTTCAAAGGGATTGATTCTGATTTCAAGAGGATTTTTGTCAGTGGTCAGGTGTAAGTTTAAAGTAGGAAGTGCTGCCTCTGCAGTGCTGGTATTACATTTTTGCTCCTCTGAAACCACACAGTTCAGCATTATACTGAAATAAATTGCACTTAAACAACCGAGCAGGGAAAGGTGCCTTTCCTGTTCGTATAGCACAGCACTGTCAGGCTGCTGAAGTGGTTAAAGGTGTTGCAGGTGCCTTAAAACCCAGTTGCACTGGCAAGGAAGTGAGTTTCATTTTATTGGAACATTTTTAAAAACACAGATATACCTACTTATGAATTTTTTAATCTATTTGTATGATCTACTGTTTTTAATAACAGTTTGCAGTTAAGGAAATATATTTAGCTGTCTAGTATGTGCCAAAAAAATCCACACTATTTAATTTTCTCAGGAAGTAAATGTTCCTGAGATGCATTTCTTTTTGGTAAATAGATTGCTCCTGCCTTCTAGGGTCTTTTTTTATTCATGAACTGTTTGGGAAGCTTTTGCTTACTTTCACTCCTTCAGTGGAACTGCAACCGATTGCATCTCTGTATATTTTGTGAAAACATATTCAAATATTCATTGCTTGTTGCTAACAGACAGCACAGTTTTGCAGTGTAGTGCTTGTAGTCTATTATCTGGGGACTATTACCAGAGACTTTTCAAGTCTTTTCTATAAAAAGTGTGGGTGCCACCATGCGTACACCCTCTGGTGCATAGAACCATATTACATTGCCCAATGCTAATGGGGAAAACCAGTTACCTGTGCACCTTATTTAAAGTACTACAGCTTTTCTCTGCAGTAGTGGCTTCCTCACTGACCTGGAGTTTGGAACTTTGAGCTGCTGTCACTCCAGGACAAAGAGCCCATTCTCAGGTCTCACATAGGTGACTCAGGTTGTGCATCTCCTGTACACAGTTAGGTAACAGTGTCAGGGCTCTGGTTACATGGATACACACACTGGCCAAGATCAGAAGCCTCATAGCTCAGAAGTTGTTTGGATCCCACTTGCCAGTGTCAGGCATCTCCGAAGAAAGGCCAGCCAGTGACAGACACTGTGTCAGTTTGGCTGCCTGCATCTATCTAGCAATTCCTCTGCTTGGAAAGGAACTCTAATTAGTTGTGTAAGAACTGGAGGCCTTTGAAGAATGGAACTTCTAGACTCCATTGTGGTGGGACAGAAGCAAGGCCAGCACCTGCCAGCATAATTTATGGGACTGGATTGTTACTTATTCATAGTTAATCATATTTCTTTTTTTTTGCTTCAGCTGGAATTTGTCAATGCTCTCACTATAAAATTTTGGTTAGCAATTCACTGCATCTGAATGCCAGAAAGGAAAAGGAACTGTGCAAGATAGGTCTTGGCATGTGTACCTCAATCACGGTGACTTGGCAGTGACTCCTGGTTTGGCCTTGGTGACAAGGAGAGGGCAGAAGTCTCCATTACAGAAATCAGGAGCCTTCCTTTTAGTTAGTAGGGTTAAAGTCCAAGGGGTCCTGCTTTGCTTTGGGTACTTATTTCACCTGCGTTGAATTCACAGAACTAGGTCTGTGGGGCTGCACCAGTGACAGAGCTACAGAAATTCCTAATTTGATCTCATTATACAATCAAACCAAAGTAGTGACAACAAAGAGCTGATTTTGCTACAGAAACTCCATTAACAGAATGATAGTAACTTAGAGTGGTTAGAGTAGTGGTATAGAGCTGACAGTCCTGTGAGATCTTGTGCCTGTTGTCTGTGTATTGTGTAGTAGATTAAACAGTGTTGGGCACTTGACCCTCATCTTCCATATTGTTAAATTTTTAGAAGGGCCCCAGGCATGATTTTTGCCTGAGTTAAATCTCCTGGGCTCTGTGAGTGGTGTGGAAGCTAGTGCTAGAGCCAGGTAACTTCTGTGTGCAGTTTGGTGACAGTATAGGTTCAGTAGCACAGGTGTGCGTCATTTAGTAGCAGCTGGTCTCAGCTTAGAGAGCAGAACATTTAATTGCTATTACAATCAAATCAGTCCAGCAACAACACATCAGAGACAGTTTTGGTGGACCTGTTACCCCAGACCTGAAACATGCATGCAGGGGACTTATGAATACCTGGGACCTGGTGTAGAGGAAGTTTTCAAGTGGCTGGGTCTTTGGTTTATTGTGAATTTTATTAATATATATACAGATAAATGGTTAGACAGATACATGGATAGAAAGAACAATATGTAACATAAAGTATGTAAAACATGTAAAAAGTTACCCTGTGTTATATATATATAAGATAGTATGCATTAAGTTGAAAGGGACCTTTAAAGGTCATCTAGTCCAATCCCTCTGCAGTGAACATGGATCAGATTACACCAGAGCCCCATCCAATCTGACTTTTAATGTTTCCAGTGATGGGGCAACCTCCACCCCTCTGGGAAACCCCTTCCAGTTTTTCACCACCCTCACTATAAAAAATTTCTTCCATATATATTTAGTGCACGTCTACCCTTGCCTCTTATTTTCTCCTGTTGCCTTTTATTTACTCCTGTTGCCTCCTCCTCCAGTTTCCTAATCTTGCCTCCTCTTGTATCCTCCTCTTCTTCCTTTTGTTGCCTCTTGTTGACTCCTCTTGCCTCCTACTTCATTTGATCCTCATCTTCATCCTCCTGTTGCTGTCTTTTACCTCCTTATTTCCTTCTCCTTCAGTTACATCCTTTTTCTTACTTCTACTCCACTTGCCTCCTGTTCCCTTCTCCTCCTCCTCATTTTGCCTCCTTTTCTCTTCACCTCTTGTTTCCTTGTCCTCATCTTTCCTCCTGTGTCCCTCCTCCTTGTTGCCTCATATTTTCTTCTCCACCTGTTATGTCCTGTTGCTTCCTCATGCTCCTCCTCCTTCTCTGGTTGCTTTCTTTTACCTCCTGTTGCCTTCTGTTCCTCCTCCTGTTCCTGTCACCTTTTGATGCCACTTGTTGCATCCTATTCTTTTATTCCGTTTGACTTCTCTTTAAATAATATTTTTTCTCCATTTTTTTAAATTTTATTTTTATTTCAGTCGCCCAGCATTCCCTCTTGTTTGAGAAAGAGGAAGAACTACAGTTAATGTATATTTTTATTGTAATTGTCCAAAGCCAAAAATAACTGAGCAGAGGAAAGTTTAATGACCCTGGAGGGAGTCCTATAATATTGTCTTGTTGCAGACATGGAGTTTGCAGGCTGTGCTGCACAAATTTGGGTAGCCCTATGTGGTCATGAATACTTACAGTGTAGCAAGGCAGTAAAATTTTGTAGATGATCTCTGAGGATGTTGAAGCTGGAAATTCCAAAGGATCAAAGACCTAAATCTATTTGTATCTTAACCCTTCTGCCTGTTACTGAGAAATTGGCAGTTCTCTTTTTTATTTTAAGAGAAGATGGCACATGAAAGCTGTTTTGCACCACTCAGCCGTTCTGAGCTGAGTTCATTGCCAGCTAGACACAGACATCTTACGTAGGACTGAGTGCCTCAGGAGTGTAACCCTATGGCAGTACAGTTAGAAGTGGTAACAGGCTGCTTGTGATCAGCAGACATGCAGCTATTTGGCTTAGAAAGTCCATCTCTTAGAATATGTTATGCATCTGTTGGATTTTCTTCTAGTCTGAATTACCTATTGCTGCTCTAGGATTCCTCAGACAGAATGTTCTGCTGTAAATTAGTTGATATGATGCAAATAAGAATTTTGTTAGATCGCTTTCATAGAACCATAGAATGTTTTGAGTTGGAAGGGTCCTTAAAGATCCTCTAGTTCCAATCCCTCTGCCATGGACAGGGACACCTTCCACTAGGGATGGGGCTTCTATGAATTCTCTGGACAACCTATTCCAGTGCCTCTCCACCCTCACAGTACAAAATTTCTTCCTAGTAACTAATCTAAATGCACCCACTCTCACCTTAAAAGAAAGCTTATAGATCAGAAACAGATCACCCAGACTTCAAATTATGTTTTGGCAAGTTTTGATCTAGAATTTATCTGCAGCAAAACTTATATGAATGTCTAATCCTTTGTGGAATAATCATAGATCAGAAATGTATGAGTCACCAGAAGTTTAGAAACTCTGTTTATATAGTTGTTTGGTGTCAGGGTGAAAATCCAGATCCTCTCACGTAAAATCCTGCTTTAAGAGATAATTTAATTGCTGTCTCCCACTGAATCCCATCATCAACAATGAATTTGCCTCCAATCATTTTGTTGGAAGGAATCATCTTGTGATATGCAAGTCTTTCTCTGCCTGAAGATCACGGCGTGTATTGATCTACAGTTTTCAGTTTGCTTTGGGTTATTACTGGCTTCAGGACCATTCACAACAGCTGTATGGTAGATTGCTTGGACATCACTCCAGCTAAAGCAACACTGGCTGTGAATTCTTATATTCCCCTTAATCTGTGTCATTTTATTTTGTTGAAAATCATCAGGGACTCTCTAAATAGTCTATCTTCATTTTTCAAGCCCTCCAATTCAAACAGTGCATTTAACTGTGTTTAGGTACTATGAGTGGGCTTAATCTCCTCACCTAACTTGGCTACATAGCAGTGAGGCATCCAGGTTTAGGTAGTAGTTAGGTTCCCTCTATAGTCAATATCAGATACCTTAGGAGGAGGTAATTTTCTTTTGGACTTATCTAGATGAGATATGACTATGGTGGTTTTAACAGAGGAAAAAGGGGCATCTAATTCTTAATCTACTAAAACTAGTAGCTCCAAAACATACAATATGAAGTTATTAACCATAAATTACAACTGTTTTATTTTTTTTATTTTCCAGACTGGATTATTGATATTCAGGCACAGAAAACCCATGGGCTGGCTGAAGTCTGACTGCAACTTTGTGAACAGTTAAGTTATGGCCCAGCTCTCTTGGTCAGTAGCACAGTCACCCTAATCTACAGACAGAAGCTGTGATCATATCACAAGCTGAGGCACCACATGTCAAAGCAGGCAGTGGGAACAGGAAGCAGAGGTTGTAGATCTTCAGACATGGGCTGGGAAGAGAAGAATTCAAGGGACAATTTTCAGAAAAATAAAGTATTCCAAGGATCTGGTTTTATAAAGCCTCTACTGAAATTTCTGATTTCTGTGAATTTCTGTAATTGACACAATGCAAATATTGCAGGAAATAAATGCCTAAGCAATAGCATTGCTTAAAAACCTGCAGAAAACAGTAGACTTGTAGTCTTGGTATTAAAATTACTGGATGTGTTATGATGCTAAAAAAAAAAAAATAGGCAAATTCCTACCAGGAGGGCTTTAATATGAAATTGATGGGAAGAGAAGGTCTATTACATCTCCAGGTGAGAAGCTATGTGTGAACATCAAATGGGAAGATATCACCTTTTTTATCTAATCTCTAATGAAAGATTCCTTCTATAATATATGGCAAGAGTGCGCATTTAATTTATCAAACTTTATTGTCAGACTCCGTCAAGCCTTTAGCCTTAGTTTTTCATTTTGGGTTACTTTAGCAGGTCTGCTCTTGCTCTTTGTATAGTTCTAGTTGTGTAAGTAGTAAAGTCATTGCTTCTGTCACTTCTGACTTGTGCCTGCTCCTTCTGAACATTTTTCCACTGGCATTTCTTCCTGGACTTAGACTAAAGCCTTAATTTATACAGCATTCAACAGAACATTTCCCAAAGTATGTTATCATTATTATCTTCCCCTCCAGTGACCCCAGTACTGTTTGTACAGCATATACTGCATAAAGTCTAAAAGATGTTGAATGTAAAGGGTCCTTGGCTTCCCAAAGAATTCTATACCTATCTAATTAGAGCTGTTTTTCTCACTCCAGGCTGCTGAAAACTGAATTGCAATAGAGGTCAGTGAAAACCAGTTGTTTTTGTGGTTGCATCTTTTGTAGCTGTGCATGTAAATATGGTTTCTGGATTGTTTGGAAGGTAGTCCCAAGTATCTCCAGGGAAGGAAAGCATTATGAAGAACAGAGATGAATACAAATATTAATGTTCCCATTGACTGTTTAGAAACCATAGTATTTGATAGTATTGGGGAGAATATTTTTCTGTGTCTATATGGTAGAAACTTCAGATTTTAAAACGCAGTTTTTGGGAAAGCAGAAAGACATTGTTGTCATCTTTTGAAGTATTCTGAGACTATTATATTGGGATCTAATTTGTGTCTTCTCAGAATGAAAATATATTTGACTTTGACTCTATCAAAATGTTTATTTTCTTTTGCTAATTCAGCTCTTCCACTTCACATTGGCATTGGTTACACTAGGATGTTTGATGCACCTCTACTAACTTCAAACCTGTCCATGGAGCTAGGTAAACACCAAGTCTATTAGGCCAGAAAAATGCCTTTGCTGCTGAGATTTTTTTACTGGCTATAGCCAAGGTGTAAATTCAAGTCTATCTCAATGATAAGTACATTAGATGCAGTCAGTTCAGTAAAGACTACCTGGGAGCAGAGCAGAGATTGCTGTTTAATGAACAGAGCTGACACAACAGCTACAATATATCCCAGGGGAGACTCAATTGAAAATGCTGTCTTCTACTTTTAGGATTTACAAAAGGTTATTCTGCCTTGATCTGAAAATGCTTTTCTTTAGCACGATTAGTTTATTTTGCTTCCACCAGCGGCTGGACACAGCCGTGTGGGGTGAACCCTCCTGCCCAGATGACCATTGATTAGGGGGTGACTTTTATTCAAATTCAACTCTATTCCTGTAGGTACTGTAGAAAACCTGACTGGGTGTGAAAATATGTGTAAATGTGGAAGTATATGCACATCTGTTTTCAACAAAGACATCTTTTAAATTCCTTGTAGAACTGAAAGTTAGTCTTGGTTTTAAATATTGTAAGGCTAAGCCCTCTGCCCCCCCTCACATCCTCTCCCCGTGAAAAAAAATATATATCCCTACATTACATCTGCATTTGAGATTCCTGCAATAATGAATAATAATTGTATCAGATGATCTGATTGCACTTCTTGCCAAAATTTGTGCAACAATTAGAAATGCAGAACCAAATGTTTTAACATTTGTAGTACAAAACCAATGCAGAATGAGAGAAAAGTGCCCCCTTTGAGATTTGTTTTGCAAAAACTCCTCAAAACTGAAGCCACAAACAGCTGATTCTATGGAATTTTTAAGCACTTACCTGAACCCAGGCATATGAATAAATCAATTAGTTTTGGAAAATTCATAAATGGACTTTAAGTAGTTATTTAAATGTTTTGCTGGAGGGATCATCAGGGATGTGCAAGACAGAGCCCTTTATATTTCTCTGTAAGATCTCTCAATGATGTTTTTAGAGTAGTTCACTAAGGTTTCATGTCAAATCCCATGCGGAATGGACACAAATTTGCAGAAATCTTAGGTAGGGTTGATGTATGATGAGGGTACACAGAACTCTCTTAGTTTCCTGGGTCATAATATCCTTTCTGAGTATTGAAATGAAGCTATTTGATGGATATTGGATCAATTCATTCAGAACATGGTACTCTGGCCAATCCAGAGGTGTGATCCTCAAATAATCTTCGACAGCACTCCCAATTGTTTTTTTAACAAGCAGAGAAGTGTGTAAGAGGCCTTAACTTTGCTCATGCCGGTCCTCCTCCAAGATACCACTTACGTGCTTCTGAGTCAGCGGGGCCTTTGCTCCCTACAGGGTTATTGTGAAAGTGCAATGCTCTTGGGCTTCCAAAGCCTTTCTTCCAGGCAGAAAATATGTTTGTGGCTATAAGGATAGCAGAAGAAAAGACAAAATAAGGAGTCTAAGGAACTAATCCGTAAGAAACTCATTGGTAAGACTTTTTTCCTTTCTCATAGTTGAGGTAAAAGGAAGGAAACAATGTAAGCATCCACAAAGGTGGGCACAGGACGTGTCAAATACACTGAGCCCTTATATAGGAAGCAGTTTTAAATCACTGATACAAATCCACTACACTCAATTCTTTCAGAACATTGATTAAGATAAAATCATAACACAGATTCCTAAGTTGGGTTTTTGTGTTTTTTTTTCTTTTTGTACACCCTTCAACATGTACAGGGGGCCCAGTCCCTGAAGTCTAATAGCATGTCAAATTCACAAGAATAATCCATGATGTTTCAAGAAAAGTTGTCTCAAGGTTAACTGACTTAGACAATAAGGGACAAAAAATGAAAAAGAGCAAATAATGGACAGATACAGATTTGTTTTACAAAGACTGATAAGGCTAGTTTAAAAGAAAAAAAAAGGTGAGCGTAAACCTCACTACTTCACTCTGCCATCCCTTCAAATAGCATAAAGGAGGAATGCAATCAGTGTATTTCCAGAAGATTTTTAATACTCTACTTTTTTGATAATGACTGATTTTTGTTTTGCAGTATGTTTTCTAACAACAGTAAAACAGAAACGAGAAATATTGTGCTTAACCCAGGCTGACACTGAGCCAGCCTGAATGATATGCCTTTATTTCTCTGTACATGTTTTATCGGTATCTGGGTGATACAGTGGTACTGACTACATGGTTGTGGGTCTGACAGAGAAAGTGCCAAGCACATTATAGAGTGATGTAAATCAAAAGTGATATATTGTTGATCAACGTGAAGACTAAAGGCAACCTGTATCCTATTATTTAGCCCTATTTTACAAGCTTAGTCAAGTGAATTGCTGTTTGTGTGTAATGTGCTAGGAAAGGAGTATTACAAATGTCTATTATGCTATATAAAGCCAAAACATGTTGGAGTTCAGTAACATAGAGCACTTGCCAGATTAAGTTGGTAGTTAATTATGTCAAGGAAAGTTGATAGAAAAGGTAATGAAGAAGAGATGAAATCTTGGCAGTCCTGCTGGAGAGTACCACTCACAAATGAATTTTTATTTAGGTGAGTCTTAGATACAGAATCCAGGGTTTCTATGTGAGAAAAATGCATCTTGAATTAAAGTTTGGCTGAGAAGACCATATTAAAATTAAATGATGGAAGATGCCAGCTGTCTGTGTTTCATGCAAAGGAATCCTAGTAGCATAACCTTCCTGCAGGAAGAATATATAATATACCACAGAGGATTAGGTAAAAGAAACCTCAAATGAAAAACAAAATTTCATTAATAGCCTCTTCAGACAGAGATTACAATAAGATGTCATCCAGCTTAATGGGGCAGGTCATCTACTGCTTCCAGTAAACCTTCTAATTCAATTTGTTGTCTACAGACAAGTGTTCTTGTTCAGGGGTTGCTACTGAATCTGAAAACTCTACCTGAATTGAATTTCTATTACTTAATGATGCTCTTCTGAAAGATGTATAGTTCTAAGTAAATTTGTGGACTTCAGTGAACAGCATTCACGTAACTCACCTCAAGCATATGTGAAGAATGTCTTTAAAGCATATAATCCTATTCCCTCATAGCCTCATGTTTGATTTCCTTGCTAGAATTTAGAAACTACTGAACATAAAGTCTGAAAATATAAGCTGTGATTTAAGAATTGGTGGGAATCAGCTATGATTTTCTGCCTCTTTAACTCTTTTCCCTGTAGATGTTCAAGTGAAAGATCTTTGCCAGAGCAAAGAAAAATTTTAAATGGTGTATTTTGAATTGCGCAGTGGGTAATGATACTGGTTTCAAATGTTTCCCCAGCTGGCTTCAAATCCCAGTTTGCACACTCAGCCAAATTTAGAACTTCTGGCTCTCCTCAGTTAAGTCCAAACCTTCCAGTTTACCCCAGAAATTTAATTTCTTTTTTCTCGTTCTTGCTATCCCTGCTCCTGGCCTTTGGGTCTCGTCTGTTCAGATTAAAATACACACTGCAAGGATACTGAGTGGTAAAGTGGTAAGTGCACATATGCTAAGGCGTAGCATAGGTTTATTTTCCCTGTCTTTTAGATTGCTCTGAAGGTCACCTAAAGCCTGAATGTGGCCTTGCTTCCTAGCAGTATGGATGTCAAGTGCCTTGGACAATCAATAATATAAACACGACTCGAATTCCGGTTGCCATTGCAAGTCCAAGGCACTTAGTATCTTAGATACCTGACAATTATTTAAAAGTACAGTCCATAACTTGGCAGTCCCAGTACACGTAACACTGTAAACCAGCAGCATGAAAAAAATAGCTTTTCTCAACCTTTGCTTCACATTGCCTCTTCTTCAGTAGCTGACCTCAACCTGCTGTACAATATGTTCTGAGGACCCATTTGTCTCTTTCGCAGCAGTGCATAATTTTTGAAGCCCCTGAAGATTAGGAGCAGAATCTGAATCCCATACTTCTGCAGGGCAAGACAGTTCAGCTGAGAGACCTAGCAAACCTCCAGTGATTAGTGGATGGAGGGGTCTGCTGGGGTCAAGCAGGCCAATGGGTCCCTTGCAGTTGCTGTCTGACAGCTGAGTGGATCAGCTGAAGAAATTGGAACCAGGCAGAGCTCAGGGAGGAGGTTGTGAATCTGGGTGCTGATATCAAACATATGGGCTGATCAGTTGGGATGTGGCTGCTGAGGAGGTGGTGCTCTAGTGGGTTTGGTGGTGGTCTTCTGATTTTTCAGTCCACTTTGAAAGCTGAGGAGGTAATTTTTCTTTGCTCTGTGAGTCTTGTGCCAAGTAGCTGTTACTACTCTCCTTAACCTGGAGTATCCAGGTGGGTGTTTGGAGGCCCTGTTGTAGGAAGAGAAAGCTGGAAGGGACCTGTTGGGCTGTCTAAGACTGCAGGTGCTGCCTTTTATGGACTCTTTACTAAGCTCCGTGAGCTCAGTCTTCAATGTAGGGAACTTAACTGCTTCTGCTCCTCTTGTTGGAAAGCTGCTTAATTGTTTCAGGAAGGGAGGGCAGAGGAAGCCACATCTATGTGCTTGTGTGAGCATCAGCTTCTACAGGTGCAAAGGTGGGTATGGAAGTACTGTTGTCAACTGACTGACCTTCTCCAAATAAGCATGATTAAAATGGATATGCTTGCTATAAGTATTTTGTTGTATGGTTCTCTTTCTGAAGATGATGCATTTTTTCCTGCTTCTTCTGTGTAGGGATTTGTATATCATACCTACAAAGCTGCAGTGTGGGAAGATACTTCTTCTCTCATCTGTAAAGTTCAAATAATATAGATACAAAATATCCTTCTTTCTTTTCTGTAGGTTGGATTCCCTCTGACATTTTAAATCAGATACTTGTTAAGTTTTAATGTAGTCCAGTTTCAAATTACTTCAAAGCCTAAAAGTAAACATAGAAAAATATAGAATATGTTTATAAACTTTAAAAAACCTTCATATGGAGGGCTGTATCTGAATGGTTGCTGAACACATGTGTGACTTCAGCTAAACCCAGGCCGTCTACTGGTTGTTGGCAATATCAGCCTCAAATGTGATCACTCCAAGATGTTAATGACTGTGTATTCTTCTAAAACCAGAAGGTAGTTCTGATGCACAGTCCTAACTGACCTCTTTATTTCAGCTTTAATAATTGGCTACATCTGAAAAAAATTAAAGGATTACTTCATGGTTTTAAAAAGTAAAGGCTTTGAAGTCCTGGTATGCTTCTGGTTGGCTTGGTAAATGCACGTATGTCTTTGTCATATGTCATAATTCAAAAATAGTGAGGAAAAATGTTTTGAATGTTCAAATGACAAAACCCAAAACTTTGTCTTTTGAAAAAGAATTTGGGGTGACCCCAACTTTGTCCCCTTCTCCACAGGTCACAGGGAGGCAGTGGAAGAGGATGAATCAAGTGAGGGGGTGTCCCACAGTTCCCACAGCTGAAAGCCAGAACCCAGGACTTGCAGGAGGGAAAAGGGAAAGGACTATGTCAAAGAAATACTCTTTTGCAAACTGAACAAGCTTCTGGTTTGTACACGTGCAGGAAAAAAATGAAATTTTTTCAAGTTTCGATTTAGTTGAATTTGGATGGCTGAATAACTAAGTTCTCATTAGGAAACCCACAGATATTATCAGAGATCAAAACCAACCTTAACCACAGCAGCATCCATTAGCAATTCTGTAGCTGCTCTATAAAGGACCTCATGAGGCCAACTAACACATGGTATAGGTTCTCCTCCTGGTGGTGTGTCCTCTGTTGCCCTTTTGCTGTATTCTTTCTGAGCAGGCAGGGTGGTTGCTCCTTGGCGTCCCTGTGCAGAGTTTTCCCTCACTGTTGTAGAAGAGAACACGTTATCCAGCTTTTTTACCTCTCTTCTCCCACTAGAAGCAGTGAGAAAATTATGATACAGAAAGTCATGGTTAGCGGGTTGTGTTAACACTTCTGGGTTGCTTTTCCCATCCACTCACTGTCCCAGCCAGGGTGGCTTCCAAGCCATAGTGCTGAAGATTTTATTCTCACGCCTGGGGTCATACGCAGCTGTTGCTTACCTGAAGCCTCTCAGAGGAGATCCCTCTTGTGATTCTCTGCTCAGATCCTGGATGTAGTGGGTTATGTAATTTATGATTTAGCAGTGTATGTGGGTCTTCATCAGGCATTAAACAAGGAGATACATCCCTGTTGTTAATTCTTTTTTCTTTTTTTTTTCATGTGATGCTTTGAAGTGCACTTGTGTTCATTTGAGCTTTCTAGGTGCTACTTTCATCGCTGCCAAGAGGCTTATGGTTTTGATTCTGACTAGCTGAATTTTTGACATATTGCTGTAAATAAGCTAATGCCTGATCAACATTTGCTGAGGTGTAGGAAGAGACTGATCTTATAATGTATAATTCTACGCATTCAGGGTAAGCAGAATTATTTAAGAACTTTTCTCAGAGTTACAGTAATGCTGCCTGTTAACAGGCAGGCTGAGCTGCAGTAGGATTCATTTACAGCAGTGAATGAACTTGGGTGTCTTTCTAGCATGCTAGTGAAGTTTAACTCTTGGCTTAGTTGAACAATGTTTTCTCCACATGCTTTGATATAAGCATTATTTAGAAGTGAAGCTATGCCTGGTTTTGCTTTCTAAGACTCTTTTCTGCTGCTTTAAGTGAGGATGTGTAAATATGCTGTAATGCAATTAATTAAATTTAACTTCTGTAGAGTTTGGTGTAGTGATTGTGTGTCATATACTTTGAATTTAGGGGTGGGGGTGATAAGACTTGGGCTCATGTGTTTGGTTTTGTAGACTCAGTACGGACATGAAGTTTCACCAATTTGTCTGGTCCATGCATTCCATGCCAATTCAGAGAGCAAAGTCTTTACTGTAAAACTTACACAAATCAATTCCAGCTTCCTCCTTATTTATGAAAGGAACAAATCTTGTGTGACTGCTTCTCATTTTAGAGTACAGTGACAAAAAAAGGGGAATACAATTGCCAAAAGGATAGAGCTAGATGGCCAATAGGTTTTTCCCTCCCTCCCTTCCTCCCTCCCTCCCAATGCTGGTTCTGATTAGCCAGGAAGAAAGGGGAGGAACTTCCTCCAGGCAACACATTGCAGATGTTCTTCTTTGCTTTACATAACAAAGGTAAAGGCAAGCCCTACTTTGTGACTAGGCTTTGTTTTTTCCTTCCACCTATTACAAAATAAATGAGAGAGAAATAATCATGGCACAGCAACAAACACTGGTAGGCTGGGGGGCCGAGTGCACTACGTTCCCTTCTTGGCTGTGAGGAAAGTCTTAGTCCCGGCATAAATATAGTCTGTCAGGAACTATGGGGTAATCTTATGGGGTGACTCTTCTGTCAAACCATTTAGGGCAGTTCCAACATCAGTGGGGGCTTGTGCATTACCAGTGGCACTCAGGCTCTCACACAGGTAGCCCCAGTCAAGAGTGAATCTCTCGCCTTTGGAATCTGCCCCACAGCACTTTCAAAGGTATCAGAAGGCAAACCCACAAGTTGACTGCAATGGGATTACTCATGAGAAAAGTCATCATAATTTTGCAAGAAGCCCCAACTGAAAGTCGAAAATTGTTTTTTAAAGTTGCATTTTGTGTTGCAGAAATAATAAATAGATTGCTTCTAATCTGCCAGCTTGGAGAGCTGGGCTCAATTCCCTTGATGTTTACAGCAAGAAATGATGCTGGCAGGTGCACCCCTGGCAGCCAGGGCAGAAATTCAAACACATAAGTTTTTTTCCTCAATATATTTTCCATGGTTGGTATTTTTGGAATTTTGCTTTTTTCCTATAAAGGATATTTTTTTATTATAGTAGGGGTTTTCCAGTTCCTTAAGAGTGCTAATAACAAACTTCAGCCCCTAAAAGAAGAGTTACAGGAAAGGAGATTCCATAAAAATACCTTTCTCTTAAAACTCATTCCTTACGTGATCTGGCTTCTCATAATTTTTTCTTTGCTGCAGCTTGCTGGTACTATTAGCCTTTGCAATAGTGTCAGTCTCCTGCTTGAGGATTCTTTAGGGTCATTCTTAGCGTTTTTTAAATGCACGTTGGAACTTTCTGTGTAGTAAAAGCATCTGCTTAGCAAACTAATCAAAATACTGTGGACTCAGCTATGCTGCAAACTATCAAGGTTGTATTTCTCTTTGATTCATTAAAAATGTCATATTTACAATGGAAAAATATATACTGTTACATGTCTCTAATGGAAACAAGAAAAATTGAATGTCATTACTAGTCCTTGAATTTATTTCTAGTTGGGAAAACAGTTGAGTATCCTTTGAATTTTCATCTGAAAACTGAAGGTGAAACTGGAAGATTTCTTAATCACTTTCCTGAAATTTACAAGAAAAGGCAGTTCAACTGAATTTAAGTATTCAGTTGAAATCTCTCAATGAAAATCACTGTCAGTACGGAGTCATCAGTTCTACCCTAGGGAACAGAACTCTTAGTTGTTGTCTTGTCAGCAAGATCAATTGTGAGCATATGCAGATTTAATTAACTCCTTAATTTTCAAACGAAAATGGATAAGAAACTCTCTGCTTATAAAACCAGCTACCTAGCTCCCTCTTGAGTTAAGATCCCTGTGCTCAGGATGAAGTGAAATGCTTATCTTTGATTTCAAGGATATATTTATATTCAGCTGGAATTACTTTGCATCTACTTTAGCTGGAATTATTTTGCATCTACTTATGCATAAATTACATCAAAATCTCTTTCCTCTTACTCTATAGGTCTCAAAGTAGTGCTTCTCTGCAGAGGATATCCATTTTAATTTTGGGTCTTTGCATTCATGCATCATGGGCTGAAATGTGGGCAAGTCCATTCTTACGATCTTTATTCAAATGATAATTTATATAAAACCCCCACCCTTAAGCACAAAACCAGTGAGCCAAGTGTTCAAAATTACAATAAAAAGTATGAAATGTGTTGAAAATATCACTTGCAGAGTTTGTTACTTTTGTAACAAAATGGTCGTGTTTTAGATCATGAGTTACGTGCTGCTATGTTATTAATACGTGCCTGGACTCCTGACACTATGGTGTAACAGCACCCTGCTGGGTCTGGGGGTGAAATGGGGTAGTTTGTGCTGCGTGCATGTTGTTTCTTTGGATAAGGGCAGAAATTAAAATCATAGCTTTATTGTCTAATAGGGGCTAATGCATGTAAGTGAAAAGAGAGCTGTCAATCTTCCCTGCTTGCAAAAGGGAAGGATTAATTAGTAAAAAGCATCTCCTGGGATGCAAGAAAGAGTGAAGTGAGCGGGGGAATAAACTGAGGCTTGCCAGCTGCATTGCTTCACAGGTGCTGTCGGAGTGTAGAAGGAGCATCTCCTGGCCTCCTCCTCCTTTGCTCCCTCTGGGGAGAGGCTGAACCTTAAACTGAGGCTTTGAGGACTTCCAAGATTTCTTATTTTTTTGCTTTGCTTGTGCTTTGTTGGGCTTTGCTTTGTGTGTTCCTCCCTGCTAGCTTTTTCACTTCCATCTGGTTCTGGCAGCCTCCAAGGGGCTGTGAAGGGCTTCTCTGGCACAGCCAACTGAATCAGGAGATTTCTGCTCTCTTTGGAGCCTGCACAAGATGCAGTGCTGCTTTTCTGAGGAAGTGGTAGTGAAATAACTCCAGATGGTCGACATTTCCCACGCTTGTTATATGGTGAGGACAGTCTTAAAGGGTGGGACAGAAAGATCCCACCCTTTTACTAGATCACTCTCACATTTTTGGTGTTCAGCCCTGAATAAGCTTCTTAGCAAGAAGCCTAGTGTTAATTATCTGCTGTGCCAGGGTCCCCTTCCAGGCCTGTTTAAGACATGTCATGTTCTGTCTCTGAGAAGTGCCTCATTAGAGAGGTGCTGGGATTAGTCAGTGGGCTCAGTCTGTTTTTCATACAGGGGAATCCACTGTTTTTCTGTTTGAAGTATGTTTGCTTATTTAAGTTTCCTGTTGTAAATATCATTCCCCAGGGAAAAGGCCTTTCCCCTCCTGTTAAACCTTACCACCAGCTACTAGTCTGCCCTGTAAACGTAATTCGTATATACAATAAAAATGGGACCAGACAGTGTACATCAGTGTATTAGTCTGTGTTTCTCTCTTGTGGCAGCTTCTGCCTCATAAAGCAAATGACCTAATGTCTTCTGGGGAGGTTACGCTGCAGTAGTGTTGTACCTGCATAAATCTTCATTCATTTTACGGTACAGAAGGACTGTTAACAGGAGATACAGTGTTGGCAACATTTTTATTCAGCTTTGATTGTTCTGAAATTTGAGATCTAAAGTGGCCTTCATTCTTTATTAGTATGATGGTGCTTCTGCAGCTGGTAGGAGTAAAGCTGTCTGATTCTACAAACAGAGTCCTATGGTTTCCGTGCTAATTATCTTATCCTCTGTTACCATCCTGTCAAGTGGTTGTTACAAATTACTTTTGACTGCATGTAGGGAAATGTTAACTGACTGCATTTAAATACACAGGAGTCTGGATAGTAAAAAGTTGTATGTCTTTGCACTTCCTACGTGGTTTATGGTATAGATGCAACATAAGCAGAAACATATTAATGAACACAGTTAAAAATGAGAAGTATATATAAAGAATGCTATGTTGTACAGCTGAAAGAACATGAGTCTGAGAAGCTTAGCTTTTTAATTTCTTTTCTTTTGAACGTTTATATTATGTTCATTCCTTTGTGTTGAATTTTGGAAGTTATTTTTCTGGCAAAAAAGTTCTCATAGGTATGAAAATACATATATGTCAGGGTACCCACATAACTATCGTATGCAGCAAAAGGGGAGCAAAAATAGGAGGCTAATCCTACACACAGTTTCCAAACCTTGCTATAATAATATAAAAAAAAACAAATACCATTTAGTGTATAGGAGTACATTTATGAAGTCAAAACACACTCAATTGGGTGTGATTAATTCTGAAATTCATAATTGCTTTCAGAAGACTTTCACTGTTAAGTGAAAATAGTCTGAAGCTGGTCACTTGCGTTTTGCAGTGCCATAAATTTTTAATGTCAAGGATTAGTTTCTAGATTTTATTGTTTCTTACCCCTGACAGTCATGCCCGCTATTCTGAATTTGTATCTGTTTTCTTCCTATATTACGTTTTATTGCCAATTTGTTATATTTTTCATTTCTAAGTAAAGTTTTCAGTCTCCTGCTTTCAGCAAATAAATTTAAAAAGTATAATGGCTTTAATGATCTCATTTACTTGGAGAGTTATTTGTGTTCTAGAAATGATTTGTGTGGTCTAACTGAACTGGTGTAACTATATTTGATACTAACTTGATTACCTCTTCTATGCTGTTTTCTAGTTAGAACGTACACTCAAATATACCCACATTTTTCCAGTGACTCCACATGCTCCTATTGACTATGGTAGGATTTGCAAGCAATATATCTAATTGCACTTTTCATTATGTAGTCAATAGGCATTTAAGTTAATTGTACAGTTTTGCTTTCAATTTAAGGTTGAGATAAAAATTGATTTTGCATCCTTCTGACATTCACTAACTGAGCAGCACAAAACTGCTTCACCACAGATGAATTCCCAATGTTATTCTGTAACCAACATTCTTACTGCTTTAATGGTGGAACCAACTTTTGGCATGGTATATAGTTAAGTTATGTACGTGCAGATAAGGAGTCATATTCTTCCCTGCTCTTTGAAATGCATTCTTGGTAAAGTTGTGGTTTTGTGCAATACACGATTTGAAAGTTGCTATTCTTTTTTCTGTTTTTTTTCCTCTTTTTTGCTCCCTCGTCTTGAAACATTCAGACTGGTTAGTAATGTTGGGAGCAACAGAAACGGAATGCATTTGGTCCTGTGGGTACCCCCGTACCTAATTGATATAAACATACATTGGAATGGTTCTCAGAAAAGGCTTTAGGGCTCCATGAAAACAATCAGGTTAAAAGCAGAGATTGCTCATAAAAAATGTCACATACTCCATTAAACAGCCAATGTACCATGTTTATTTGGCATTTCCTTCCTGTCAGAATGCCACGATGTGTTCACTGGCTTAACAGTATAAGCTCTTCCTCTGTTAGCCTACCTTTCCCAGCACTTTGGCATGCTGTTGTTCTCCAATTCTGGACAGCCATACATCCTACACACAGTAATCCAGCTACTGCTTTCCCATGGCAAGTAGTCTCCACTTGCCATAGCCATAGCTGACACCCTCAATGTGACTCTGTATGCATGTGGCAGGAAGTCTAAATCATCAAAATGTTTATTGCTTTTGCCAGATTACATACAGATATGGAAATTAGATGATTTGGTAATTCCTAGCAAATTACATGCACACTGGCTGTTTGTGACTTAGTACCCTTTCCAGCTTCTTCTGAGCTGTCTGATCCAACGCAATAAGAGGCAAGGCTATGTAGTCCCTCTAGCTGGGAGTGGTGTTGAAAACTATGTATAGACCTTTAAGATTTCTGTCAAATTTTGGTGTGGCAAATGACAAAGTTATTTTCCTCAGCTGTCTGTTCCGTTAACTTGTTGAAAACTTGTTCTAGTTTGACAAAGATAACTTGCCCACTGTAGTAAGGCCAGCAAAAAGGCCAGCAAATATCCATGGTTTATAATTGGGATGCCTTTAAGTGATTCCCACAAAACTGATCATTTGCAAGAGGGAAAATACTGTAGGTCCTTGGGAAAGGAAAATAGCAGGGAATGGGCTGTGGCCAATACTAAATACTGTGCAGATTTGCAGTTGGCTTGCAGGTTGTTTTCCAAATGGTGATGCTAGGGGCAAACGGGCATGGCTCTAATCTTAAAGTTGATGTTGAAAAGATGGTTTTGCTATCTGTTTCTAACTAAGCACTCAAGATTGTAGGAGAAGGCCTGAATGGCATTGATGACATTATTCATAAGGAAGTTTAAGAAAAAATGGCAATAACCAACAGGCTTTCCTTGGTCTCTCAAAGCCAGCAAAGATCACAGAATCATAGAATGGTTTGGGTTGGAAGGGACCTTAAAGATCATCTAGTTCCAACCCCCTAGTATGGGGAGGCATGCCTCCCATAAGACCGGGCTGCTCAAAGCCCCATTCAATCTGGTCTTGAACACTTCCAGGGAGGGGGCATCCACAGTCTCCCCAGGTAACCTGTTGCAGTGTCTCACCACCCTCATCATGAAGGATTTCTTCCTAATGTCTAATCTAAACCTTCCACCTTACAGTTTAAAGCAATTCCCTCTCATTCTATCACTACAAGCCCTTGTAAAAAGTCCCTCTCCAGGTTTCCTGCAGCCCCTTCAGGTACCGGAAAGCCTCTATAAAGTCTCCCTTGAGCCTTCTCTTTTCCAGGCTGAACAACCCCAACTCTCTCAGCCTGTCTTCATAGCAGAGGCGCTCCAGCCCTCTAATCATCTTTGTAACCTCCTCTAGACCTGTTCCAACAGTTCCGTATCCTTACGTTAGTGATTCCAGAACTGGACACAGCATTCCAGGTGGGGTCTCACAACAGGGAAGCAGAGGGGCAGAATCACCTCCCTTGCCCTGCTGGCCATGCTTCTTTTGATGCAGCCCAGTACACAGTTGGCCTCCTGGGCTACGAGCACACATTGCTGGCTCATGTTGAGCTTTTCATCAAGCAGCACGTAGGTAGGGCTGCTCTCAAACACTCATCCCCCAGCCTTCATTGAAACATATTATCATATGGAAACTATTAGCAAACTGCCCAGAAACCTGGTAATTCATTGTTTGTATGGCTTCAGGATGGCTACAGTGGCTGAAGATGACAGGCTTCCAAGTATTTCCTGTTCCTTGTAGTCACAAAGGGTTGTGTTGCAACCCATCTTGGTTTAGCACCATTTGTCCTTAGGTGTTATTCACCTCCCAATTGGATAAAGAAATTGCAGAGCTGTGAGATCTGCTCTTAGTACACTGGGGAAGGGGAGTCAGTGCATGGAGTTGAAGGAGGGACCTATGGTGACAAATTACTGGCACTTTCCACTTTGAATTATGTAGGTTTTAGTTAAACCTAGGTGCAATGAGAGAAGATGGTTATTTGAATCTTGAGTTTGGAACTCAAATGTCAGCAACAAGTGGAAAATTTTGGAGGTAAAATCCCGTCTTGGATGATTTTTAGAGCTTTTTTCGGGTTTGTTCATTTGTTTGGGTGAAGGTAATTGTTGAGTTTTAAGAGGTGAAGAGACACAAACAATGATAAACATGATCTGAGGTGTTTTTAGTGATATTTGAGGTCTCTACAGTCCTGTGGCCCTTAATAGACATGTTGATGCTGAAATCTGTCCTCATGTTACTAATATCCAAGATGTGCTATTTTGGTCACTGAAGTCTTGTGAAGTAGTTGCATTGGCTGTGTGGCTCAACACAGTAAATCATATCTGGAGACATTACCGAAGAAAGACCCAGTTGGCATATCCAAAAAGAAAGTTTTGGTGGAGTGAACTGGATTTTAAAAGCTGTCTCAATTACTGTTTTCACAAAGACAAATAGACTTGCATAATCTAGCAGGTAGTTTGTTGATTTGTCTCTCTAAATAACCAGTGTTTGGGAATAAGTTGTGGAAGACATACTGATATTTTAATAGTAACTCATGTGCTTTAGTGTAAGAACTTGGGGAACAAGGATAAACAGAATTTGTGATGGGCTGTTATGCTATGGATACTTACTGGCATGTATTGGGGTGATGCCATTAATCATAAATGGTATACGTAGGTGTGAGTTGTGCTGATTGTTGAATGAGTGGCAAACTGATTTTTGCCATGTGTTATCACATTTTAGGAAAGTTCTGTAAATTCATCCGTGAGTTGGAGAGCCCTGTGATAAATTGCACTTTTGAAGCAGCTTGCTATGTACTAATATGCCAGTTGTCATCTTAAACCAAACCCTCCCCCCCCCCCCCAATGTGTTTTTCCTCAAAATGTGACCTACTAAGCCAAAATCATACCCATGTATGGCAAACAGTAATGGGTTAGGAGAGAGGACTTTGACATTCATTACAACTAGAGATGGAAACAATACGTAGTTAAAAATCCAAGAGGGCATGTTTCCAATACTATTAAAGTACTTGTTCCTAGACACAGTAGATCATGAGATATTGGATCTTAATCTCCTAGCATTCCTGTATGCAATAACACTATTTCAAGACATATTAGAAAGATTTGAGAATGTTTTAATGATTGTTCTCCTTTCACTGACATTATTTCTGGTTGATTTCTCAAAAGCACTCTCAGGCAGTTGTTTAAATAGTTGTCCTTCACCATGAGTGTACTGTAAATACTGGCAGTTTTTTTGAGGAAGACTTAACATGTCGGTATAGATACTATGAGTAAAAGGCAGTCCCTTCCCGACTTCCGCCAGTTAACATCCCTCTTTCATACCCACTTACCAGTCTCCATGGCTGTCTAAAACACTCGTCTTCTGCAGCTAGTGTGCTGGCTTGAGTGTAACAGCTGGGTAATGCGTCACAGCTACCAGTCACATCCAGGTCACAGAGACACTCTGTCCTCTGTTTTTACTTCTATCAGGTGGCCAGGACGGCAAGAGCACCACTAAAAATCCTCTTCTAGGTATAAAACTTGGACTTGGCATTATTGTCCACGTCATATGCTTGTATTCACTGGGGTTATGAATACAACTTTGGTTTTCAAACAAAAGTAGAATTTGTAAGACTTGTGTATGCTGCTTTCAGGAATTTGTTGGCTTACATGGCACTTCCTGAGCTATCAGAAAGTCACTGTGGGCTTTGGACAGTCATTACCGAGAACTGTTCTGCCACAGCTTAACTTCTGTCTGTGTTCATACTAGCCTGGGTATATCTCTCCTCAGCCAAGCTGAGGTCACTGCTCCAGACTGCAAGAGAAATATGCTAGTGCTTAAATACTTAAAACACAGAGCAGCATAACCATCCTTGGCTCCAGCTTTCACAGAACTGCTAACTGCTCAGGACATTTGGACCTTGTTTTCTCAGCCACTGCAGATCATTTACCTAGGTCTGGAAGCCAGCATAACTGGTGGAGCAATGGAAATCTTTCAAAGGAAGATGAATATTTGTCTTCAAGATATGCATCCTATCAACAAATTCTTTCCTATTTCTAGACCAGGATGCTTCAGAAATGCAGGCTGTTTTCATACTGTACGGTATACTTCATGACTTACACAACCTTACTTTTAGGAGTTATTTTCAAGCTGGTTTGGGTGAATAAAAGCATTAGCATGTGAAGAAAGTACCCTGGGTTGTCAAGTTAACTACTCCATGGTTATCTACTGATGTCAAAATGATAGTTAGCTTCATTTGCAAAGGTGTCTGAGTACCTGCATTGGCTAAAGGAGCTTGCAGAGACAGTGACCGTGTCTGTGTAGTGCAGTCCAGAAGCTATTTTGAAAATGGTGTTGTACGTCTGAAGTCTAATAAGTGATCTTCATACTTTCATAAATGTGTATACACAAGGTCACACCTGTGTAACCTAAACTGTTGGACAAAATGAGAGTAAAAATCAAACCAAGCTGGGTTGCAGGCCTTTGTTGGCTGGCTATTGTTCTGAAAACTGAGATACAACACCTATTAAGCTAAACCACAATGGGACAGTGTAGTTTTTGATTGTGCCAAGGCTCTAGTACATATCTCATGCCCAGGAATGGCAGTTACCATTTGAAGATGACCTATTGTTGTCTGAGCTCAGCTTCCATCTGCTTAATGAAATGGCTGTCCAGGAGGGAGGGCACCAATCCTTTCAATTCCTGCACAGGGTACCGCTGTCTGACCCAGATTTATGTGGCGGTCACAGTGCTGGTGACTTTGACTTCTGTGAGATGGAAATCCTACCTACCACTTCCTTCTCTCCAGTAGTACTGGTGTGCTGGTGCCCTAAAATACTGAAGAATTTAAATCAGTACTTTTTTTTCCAGTGGAATGATCCCAAGAGATGTTACAGGCACAGCAAAGAGTTGCTTTGGTGCAGCTCTCCTCAAATACGTGGTAGGAAATTCTGCTTTTGCAATGTTTCCATGAGCTTGTGGGTTGTATCCCTTTCTGGAGGACACAGAGCAAAAAGTGAATGTGTCTACCTGCCTTTGTATTTCTGAGGAATGATACAAGCAGTAAATTATACAATACACTGAATTAATCAAAGAAAATTCACTTCATTAAATTTTAGAGCGCATGAAATTTCTAGGCTTTATTTGAACATATATGATGCCCCCACTTATAGGAGATGATTCATGTATGAACTTCTGTGCTAATGACAACTTCCAAAGGTGCAGATCTGCTCTGGTATGGGAAACTGCAGGATTGTTGCATGTTAGGTGCTGTTGCCATGCTGAGTATTTCCTGTAGATTTTTTTTTAAATGGTAAGTATATTTTAATGAAATTAATGATTTAACCACTTTTCAGTTTGGATCAACTGACTGGAAAGAATTTAGTTTCCAAGTCTGCTTTCCTTAATCCTAGTGCATAAATAGGTATTTGGATTTTTTTCAGTTCAGTGGCAGAAAACTTGTATTCAATCATCTCTGATCTCCATCTGAATGTGTGCAAATTCTGCTAGTGCATCATGCTCCTGATTGAGACCAGGTCTCTGAGTGCTGAATGTTGTACAAATCAAGAGGCAGTCTCTTTTCTAAAGAATGTATAATCTAAAGAATTCTGCCAAACTTGATTTACTTCTCATTCATTGCCTGTGTTTCAGAGTCTATTGGGTTATTAAAAACTGGTTTTGTTTGTAGAGGATTACTATCAGCTCATTCACCTCAGATTTAGTTCTGGGCATTGTATGTTTTTCATAAAACTGAAGTTTCTGTAGTCGGGCTTCCAGAACAACTAAAATGTGCCTGTTTTAAAAGCTAGTTACTGTTGCATGCGATTAGGGATACTGTCTTGGAAATAGCGTTTTCAAATTGAAAAATTGAAGAACCTGAAGTTCATTGACAGCAACTGTGATGTCAGGACCTAACTTTTGATTTTTGAATGCTTGAGGTTTGTGGTGCTGAACAAAGCATATGTAGCAAAAGTTTTTATTGCTATCGTGAAAATGAACTATACTAGAAACCTGAATACTGAAATGCTATCAAAAAGAAATCCTAAGTAGTTAGTTAATTTAATTTGTTACCAATACATGGTCCCCACTGTTGTTAACTGAATTGTTAAAGCTGACAGTCTCTTGGACATTAGGAGGGCTGTGGAAATTCCCTCACTCTGCACGTGCAGCCTCTGTGGATCTAGTAACCCTACACTTTATCTTGGAAAAGAGCAGAAGGGTGACAAAACAGTAAGGGTACCTAATAAGCAAGGAATGTCTTCTCAAGCAGAATGCTTATTTTGTGGTATAATTTTATACTTGCAAAGTTCAGATTTGTGGGCCCTGCTATCTAGCAGCATAATTACATGTCCTCATATCTAGCCTGTCTGTTGCAGCTTTGAAAGGAAGCAGAGTAGGGAGAATTTTAAGCCTGATTTGTGCCTCTTGATGCCATCTGAGGAAAAGGTATTGCTCTACGTGAGACTATGTTCCAGAAAAAAAGATCATACCTATTTATAGGAGCAAATAATGAAAGTGAATATCAACCCTGTTTGGAAATCTAATCTCTCTTCTGTTATTCCAAGAGTTTTTTTAACTTCCAGGATTTGTAAAAATGCAACTCAGGCACGAAAATATTACCTCCAAGCTCCAAGGAGTGTTGCAGCAGAATAAGGGTATACAATAGCAACATCTATGCTGAGTTGAGTTCAGGCTATGGACTTGCATTCTACCCTTGGAGATACAATGAAGATAAAACCAAAAAAAAGTTAGTTAATTAATGACTCGGCGTATGAAATTACTGACCTTGTCTATTTGCCAAACTTTCAAGCTTCTTTTTATTTCTAGGATCTATATAAACTGCATCTAAAATACCTTAGTTTTTGTTTCCTCCCCTTGAAATACATTTATGAAGTCAAGAGGGTTGTTCCAAAGTGCAGGAGCAGCACCCTACGTATCACCTATTCAGCACAGGGTGCTCTGACTGCTTGGTTTAACTCTGGAAGGATGGGAAGGCAGTAAAATAAAATGGTTCCAAGATGTCTTTATAGCATACATTTCCACACAGATATTTTTTAATCTACTGAATAAGTAATTTGAGGTTCCCAGGGAGTCTGAGTCTCACTGCTTATTATTAACGTTCTCTACCTACTGCTTTCTAGACCTTCTAAACTAGAAGCAAGAGACGATATCAGTATTGTGGAAAGGCAGAGACCACACACAAGTAAAGAATGCAGGTGCAGTTCGGGAGGGAAATTCAACCTTGTTCAGCAGTTTGGAGTGAAAACCTGTGTGAACTAAAGAGAAGCAATGGGATACATTGATACTGAGCTATAATGATCCAAAGAGGTTGTTTTCATCTGTCTTGGAGCAGGTTTTCTCCCTTCTTACATCCAAGCACTTGCTGGAAAAATGCAGTTCCTAAATGGAGAAGAGACTTGATTTGGAATATTTGCAAATTAAGCTTTTGCAAAGGTTTGTTTTTTTTTTTTTTATCTTTCTTGTACTATTTTCCCTGCCCTTCTTCTGTTTTCTGTGTCCACAGGGTCAGGTAGAGATACCTGAGCTAACTTTAACGAGCGGAGAATGCCACTGAAAACAGCTTAGTGCTAGCAGTCCAGTGCGTCCTCATTCTGCTAAGAGAAAAAGGCCTGTCCTTTACTTCCAAATAAGTGTTGATAACATAAAGCCTGAGGGACATGATCTGTCTCTGCAGCGTTCCCAGATCAGGCGCTGCTTGGTCTCGCACTTCCTCAACCATGTCCGCTCTCGGTCTCACATGCTCACACCTTCTTTTTTTGTCTCTTTGGGGACATGCATGACAGTAGGGGCTAAGAATACTTTTGGCCGAGAGCTTCAAAGCTACCGCAGGAGACAGATGCATCATTCTCACTGAAGTTCATGGAGGTTGTGTGTCTAATTCTCTGTGCTGCTTGGAGAGTTTCTTTGTAGTGGCTGATCCACCAATACCACTGGAGCACTGCGATCCAAACGGCATCTACGATCAATGATACGAAGCTGATAAGCTGCTGATATTATCCTGGGTACTTGTTTGACACCTGCTTTGGGCTGCCCTGTGTACCCTGGCATGGCCTGGCTTTATGATGTCCTCTGCCCTTCCCGTCCCCTGCCTCACCTGAGCTGCCCTCCCTGCCTGCCTGCTTGCCAGCTTCCGCTCTGGAAGAAGATTCTCTCTTTGCCCAGCAAAGCCCTAGTGCTAAATTGCTGTGCAAGGGGAGATCTACAGAGTCAAAGTATCCTGAGAGTGGAAAAGTTTTCTTGAGGTGATCGCATGTCCTTGATATCAAGGAGGAATATCAGACCTTCTTATGCTGCAGTCCCTGTTGCTGTATGGGGTCCCTAAATGATCCTGATCTCATGAGGGAGAGGAGACGTGAACAGACTCTTGCCTCACTTGCAGGAGACTGCATAGACTGCCTTACTCCTCCCAGATACTCAGTGGTGTTTTAATGCCTTTTTTGGTATAAGTAAGAGATTGGCATAGTATTGTCCATCAGTAGTCTGCATATAATTAAACTGCTTTCAGTTTTCTAACTGCTTTACCTGTGCATTAGTCATACAGTCATTATGCCTAACACAGCTGTAAGATATATTTGTTAGCATCACTGATCCTTTATGGTTTTCAAAGACTTCATTTTATTGAGAATAATAAAAGTGGAATTAGGATGCAAGTGTCTCTGGTCTCAGTTTTATGCATGGATTTAGTGAACACTGTGTGCTGCTTTGTCTAAAACCCCTTGTACTGCAATACTAACAATAGTAATGCTAGCAGGAGAATTTAAAGGGAACAAATCCTAATTTCTCTGGTAATAATGTAAGTGGTACCTAATCTGGTATTTCTTTTCTTTCAAGTCATCATGCTGACTTAAGATACTTCCAGTTTCATTGTCACACACACAAAAATATCTTCCAAGTTTTTTATGTAGACTGTGTGTAGAAATATCTACATTTCTTTACATGTGGTTTGTTTTTTCCCAGTGAAATCTACTGTTTGGAACTAAAGGACAAATCTTTATAATCTGCAGTATTGGAAACCTGAAAATCAAATCATTTTGATTTTACATTTGCCCTCCTGTTTGGACAAGGCAGACTCTGCTCCTCTCCTGTCCAACAGCAATAACAGAAAAAGCCCCAACCCAACCCTAAAAGAGGTCACAATTTTGTTAGAAAAAGATTTCCTTTGAACCTCTTTTCTAAATATGTCACTCTTTCCTACCATTGTGATGATTTAATTATTTTTTTCCTTAGACTATTTCTGTTTGTTTCTTATCTAATATAAAAGCTGTTTGAATTCACTTTTATAACAAGGTGACTAGAAACGCTGCCTGGCTGTGGAGGCTTTCTAGGTTTTGCTGAAGATGTGCTGCTTCCAGCCCCCAGAATGACTCATCGCAAGATAATCACTACTGTATCTGAGGCCTCAAACGCTGCAGACATTGTAAAATTGATAAGCTTTCTGATAAGCTTTTGCATCATTTTTGAGTGTTGCAGTTTTTTTGCATACATAATTCATGGGTTGATTTAGTTAATGCTGTATGAAAGGAAGATACATATATAGCAAAGAATTCTCTGTCATGGATGTACCCAAGAGCGAAAGTATAGTGGCTGGAATTAAACCTATTTGTTCTGTAACTGATTTACTGGCAAGTTGCTATATATGGTTATTGTTCTGAGAAGTATCACTATTGCTTACAAAGACTAGCCTGTTTTGAGACTGGAATGCCCTGAGAAATCTGATCTATGTTTGAAGCTGGCCCTGCTTGGAGCAGAGGGATAGACTAGGTGACCTCCAGAGGTCCCTTCCAGCCTGCATTATTCTATGATTCTGTGGAAGGTTCCCCGATCTATTCAGGGATGATATCCTGTAAAGCCTCCGTCTGGCCATGTGTTAATCTTGGGCTGCATGGACCGCACAGGGAACATCAGTTTCTTTCATGCTAAATCTGGCAAGTGAAGAGAGGGAAGTTACAGGAAGTGTGCAAACCCTGTGGCTGCCATACTGCATCTTGTAAGTAAACCTGGAAGGGTAAGCGTAGAAATGGGAAAAAAGAATGTCTCAGCTCTGATAACGAAGATGTTAAGAAATGCAGTGAGCTGGCTTTGCTGGGGAAAGCAGTGTATGAGGGAGTTTCATTATCCTGCACCTGATCAAAGATATTGGGTCAACAAGTGGTATTCACTTGGAATCACTCTGTAAGTGGTAGTGGACTAAAAGCATTTCTGGTTTTCAGCTGCAGCGACAGTGAAAGTGTACATGACTGTGGCTTGGAATAGGAATGGACCATCCAGCATTTGTATTTGGAACATAAAAGGACAGAAAAATTATTGCTTTGGAAAGCTGAAAATATGTAAACTCACAGCTCAAAATAAAAGTAATGGCTATAAAAAATTTCTTTCCTGTTGTATGTTATTTATTGATTTATGGTGAGTTATATAGATGCTAACTGCTGTTTAATAGATTTAATACAGCTGCATAACCCTGGAAAATGTCATGTTCTGAACCTTCTTTTTTGCTCTACACCTTTGTTCATTAGACTTGGTGGGGAGAAAATGAAATGGGCTGCAATAGCAGACAAGAAGGGAGCTTTTGCCTAAATTAGGCAGGTTCACAGCCATATTGAATATTTTTCTGCTCATTTGGACAGTTGGGTATGTTGTAGCAGACTCTTACAAGCAAAAAAGGCAAGACTTTGCAGAGTTTTCCCTAGGGAACTACTTAAATATGACACTTGAAGAGAAGATTTAAAAATTAATGGGAATTGTCTATTTTCTTTAAACTGTTAATCATCATCGTCTGTTGTGACTAATGGGAAATTAATATACAAAATTTAAATTCCTAAGAGAATAATACATGTGGCATCCAATATAGCTAGTGCAATAGATGTGCAAGTGTGAAAAAAATCGAAATATTTTCAGTCTGTGTGACCGTTGCTATGGAGCACAAGTGAGAGGGAAAGTGCAGGTGACATTAGAAAAGGAGGAATTCCTTTCGCAACTATGGCAAGTGTCTTAATTCTTGTGATAACATGATAATTATTTTTCTTTGATTAATACAACTTGCAAAACTATGAGGTTTAGATCTCTGAAATTTCCTGTTCCATAGTGTTTGTCCGCAATAAATATTTTTTTCTTGTTGTTGTTACTGAGGTGA
The DNA here is from genome assembly GCA_033558185.1 of Dromococcyx pavoninus. Classification (NCBI taxonomy): domain Eukaryota; kingdom Metazoa; phylum Chordata; class Aves; order Cuculiformes; family Neomorphidae; genus Dromococcyx; species Dromococcyx pavoninus. The sequence goes on along the minus strand of JAUMJL010000102.1, from coordinate 409,253 downwards.
TTACTTCAGTTTTAAATTTCTATTTATTTGTATTGTAGAATAGGTTATACTCCAAGCCCTGAGAAAACTTTAATTAGGACAAGAAAAAGGTGAAAGTGATGAAGATGGGAAATGTGTTATTCGAGTAATGGAAATGAGACAAATACGATTTATGTGAGAAAGGAGGCTGGGAGAAGGGTTTGAAGAAGATTGGTAATCAAGGTACGGGTGATACTGTCAAGTTTTGAAAGTGGTATGAGAGTGTGAAATCAGGAACAGGAGGAATTTAAGGTCATTCTCTTTGCTTTGTTTTAGTTTTGCCAGTCCTTAAAGTTTAAAACCCAAAGCTTTCTAATTAAAAGAGAAAGGAAATAACATAACCAAGTTTCAGTGATGATCATAGAGTTGATGCTGAATTTGCTTGAGTCCATTATTAGCATTGTTTACATTTACCCTGACTTAGGACCACAGATCTAGTCATCTTGGATAAGTGCAAGCTCTTAGAGATCCACTCCTTTGCTCACTTGTGCAAGCAATTTCTTCCTTTTTGTGCAGTAAGTCAGTCTCCTGGAACAAGACAACTTTTTTCAGAGCCTTTTAGCAGAGCTGCAGGAGGGACAAAAATTGCTTAATGAAGGGGCAAGGGAGGTGTTCTCATGTGCAAAACAGGCTGGAAAATGTCGTAGCACAAAGCTAGCAGAGGGAGAATCTGGAGACAGGAGTTACATGAGACAAAGAAGAAAATCAGAATCCCAGGTGAGATTGGATGTTATGAGAGGATCTGTGGAAACACAGTAAATCACTCTGGTTTATAGTTTCTTTTCAAGGGGCCCTGTTCCATACTCACTCTACTTTTGCCCAAGTAGCCTCATACAGGTGACATAACTGGGTACTGGACTACAGTTGTGCAAAGCAGAATATTCAAGTGATACATGCAGTTACAGACAGTTTTGTGATACCATAGCTAATAAATCATGTTGAATGTAATGCTTTCTAGCACTCCCCTGTGCAGGTGTATATCTTGTAAGCTGGAAGACAGCACAAGCTGCAGATATACTATACCTAGTGTATATGTTTCAATGATTTATCTGTGTGTTTTTCTGTACTGTGCAACACTTCGAGAAATTTTTGTAAATTATGGCATTCAAACCCATACATAATAGTACTTTAGTATTTTCTGTCCTGTAGCATCACCTTGGGAATCCAGAGAATATAATATTTCCTTTGGAGGAGAAGTATCTATCTATAGCTGCATCTGCAGGCGAATTTGTAGCACATGAAGGGAATGCGTTAAAAAAAAAAAATCTGTCTGTTCAGACTTACACTTAAATATTTGGTTTTGCACTATGTTTAGGACTGACTGGTCAAGACAGTCAGTCAAAAATATAAAAAAAAGTGGAAAGATCACATGACTGGCAGTTTAAAAAAAAAACCAAACAAAACCAAAACATTTTTCTTCAAAATACTTCTTTTGTTATTACCGCACATAATATTGTGCTATTAAAGTACATAAGAAATAGTGTTATTAAAATTTCTTCAGAAAATATTTACCAGGCTTTTCAAATCATGTTATGACACAATTCTGTTAATAGAATATTTGATATTTCTACCAAGACAAAACATGTTTGTTACTGTGAAATGCCCTAGTGCTCAGCAGCATTTTACAAGCAGATCTTGTTAGAAGAATGAGGGAAAGATGATGTGTTTCCCCAGGCTGTGACAGACCTACAGTAGGACTCCTGCACAGATTTTCAGTGCCACTCTCGGTGACTTGCTTTTGCTGCTTTGTCTCACTGACATGGAGGTAGAAGTAATTAATAGGTATATCAGCAGGTTGGTAATTATAGACATTAAGGTCTAGGAACTAAGGAGATACACATCAGCAATAGTGGATACATGTTCAAATATAGACATTTTCTTACTCTTGGTTGGAAAATATTGGTGTGCTAGAGAAAACAGTGAGTGAAGATTATTGTGAAACTGTAGAAATCTGTGGGAAACTTTTCAGTTACTGATTGAGGCCTACAGTGAAGAGACCTCAAAGATCCAGTTGGTTCTCAGAGGAACCTGTTTATTTTTACTGGTAGAAGGTGTGAAAGCAAAACAGAGAGTGATCCTTAACAGCCTTTCAGAAAAGGTTCCGTGGAATTGCTTTGAACATTGGCAGCACTGTATGCAGCTGTGTGTCAGCTCAGAAAGGAACTATTTTGAAGGTAATAGTAGTTGGTTCTCTTAATTTGTTACATAAAAAGAGTTACAGGTACAGCCTCGGTTTTTGTATTGGTCGTCATGTATTATATCTACTCTTGTTCTCATGTACACACAATGTAAAAGCTAGAGGTTGAGGGGAATGTTTTTAGAAGACTAACTGCAGGAAACTACATATGTTAGTTTGGGACCAGTAATCCCACTTAATCATTTGGATGCTTTCAGCACCTTTTGCACTAAGATGGTTTACAAAAGTCTTTTCCAGGTGTTATGAGTCAAGCTTTGGTTTTAAATTCTTGGCAAAGGCAAGGGAGATCTTGCATCAGCTCTTGGAGATGTTTTATTTTATGAAGTTTAGGCGAAAAGGAAGATTTCCTCCAGAAGATTTGGGCCAAGAAAAAGCACTCTCGTGTTGCAGTGTCTAGCCCAGATGATTTTATTCTTCATCACTCTTTCAGCACTGGAGCACTGAATGCTATCTGCTAGCATGCAAGGCTGGCAGGAAGCACTCCCTGACCTTCCTAACTGCAGGCAAATCTACACAGGAATGATCTTAACTTGATACACCACCACCTTTCTTCCAGGGCCCCACCCTGTGCCTGTAGCTATCTCTGGGTGGAAGGCAGCAGCTGGTTAATAGTGTGGAGGAACAGTGCACAATTGTTTAGGACAGGAAGTTGCAATATCCACTTGCAAGAATGTAATTGCTTTTGACCTGGAACAAGGCCAGGACGGTTGATTCCAGCTGGTAGGAACAGCTGCAGCTGAGAAGGCAGCCAAAACTGGGCCTGCTGCACAGAGGGGAAGGAGAGAGATGAAGCTTGCCAGCAACCTTCTGAACCCACAATTGTGCAGGGAAGGACCCTGCCCATATACCTTATACTCTGTGCTCCCTTGCACGGCCCACAGGGAAACCTGTAGAGAAGCTGGCCAGAGACTACAGCCAACCCCAGCCTGGGACTTCTGGCACTCAGTGTACTCTACAGAGTTTTGGCTGAACTCCAGCTACTCATGCTAATCACCTGTTTGTGTCTACCCTTCTATTTCCTTTTGTTCATCTTCTTCAGTTCAGTGTCACTCCACTCTTATTCTTTTGCCTATGGCTTTTTATGGCAGGTTTCTTCCTTTCATCAGTTAAACTTTCTAGCTGATCTCCCTCTCCAATGTCAAGGAACTTTTGTTTTTTCTACACTGTACTGCCCAAGGGCTTGCGTGTTTCCCAACACCAAGTCTCTATTTGGACCATAAGCTCCTTCTGTGAGAGCAGCCTGCCATCCCGTAGTGTGCTACCTAGCAGAAAGCCTCACTCTTCTCTGGTTCTTAAGAGGAAATGAAGGTTATAAGTAACAATGAATTTTGCAGACATTGTGTAGTGTTTTGGGAATCCAACTGCAAATGGACCATGCTGGCTTAAATATACACCAAAAGCTAACTCAGTGGTTAAAGGATTTTGCTGCCTTTAATGCTAAAAGTCTCCTGGGATAGTTACAGACCACATAAATCCAACAAACATATTAAACACAACTGTTCAAACAGCTTTTTTTTTTTTAAACTTGAAATCCCTATTTGAAAACCTTCACAGAAAAAAACATGGGACTGCAATGGGTATCATGCTACTCTGACGCTACAGTGGCTTGATTTTGTGGCTGGGCTGTGGAACCACTGGATTTACACACTCAAAACTTTCCCAGGTTTTCGCTAGATGCACTTAAATTTTCCAGGATTGGCTCTGCAAGTAAAGAGGTACGTGTGACTTCTGAAAGTGTTAGAGAGCTTGGCAGGTCTTCAGAGCTACCTAATGCGTCTGTCTTGTGCAAGCATGGAAAACAATAATTATTTTCCCTTGAAAAATCTCCTGTATGGCCTGGAGGCTCCTTGTGCTCAGAACTGCTTCCCACCACTTCCTTGTACGTCAGGGAACGCTATGGTCACAGGATTGCTTTTCTTTCCCCGTACTGCCAAGTCTTCAGCTGGTGCATGGATCTTCTGTAAGGGCAGCTCCTTTACTTGTTGCTGCTCTTCAAGTAACTCGCTAGGGAGCTGGATAGTTGATATGGTTTCTTAGAAGTTGGTTTTCTTTAATTCACTATAGGCTTGACCAAACACACTTTGATCTTACCCAGCTGCCTTAGCCTGGTTTAAATTAAAGGAGAATTTTGGAAAGAGTGCCAGGAGAAGTATTTACAACATCAAATATAGGCAACACAGTAACAAATGTTTATAAAAGAGGTAGGCAAAGAAATTACAGAAAGAGAACACTTAATCTAATCAGAGCAAGCTCATATGTAGCAGGAGATTTTGGGTTTCAACTGACTTGTCTGTGTCCCAAAACCCTTGTCAGTTTTTTTACCACTTTTTGTATCTGCAGCTCAGGGAGTACTCTTCAGGGGCAGCTCTCTTCTGGGTGAAGGATCAGCTCCATAGCAGCTCTCTCTTGAAGACTTCCTTCTACTCTCACTCCTCCTCTCACCCTTAAGTGGAGCCGGTTTTATGCAATGTCCTCCATGTGTTTGACACTGCTCAGATGGGAGCTGTGGCCTTAGAGCTTTCCTTCAGTGGCAGAGCTGGTGGAGGTGTGTATCTGGGGCTCAGTTTCCACCCACCATGCCTTTGCATTTCTGGTCAACTTGTATAGTAATAAATGCAGCTGCCCTAAACGTATAGGTGGTGGTGTCTAGCTCACTATTGAGATTAAGTACAGGGATAAAAACCACATGGGAGAAACAAGGTTTATGAGATGCTTAGCCTTGCCAAATCTAACTCTCAAGAGATAGTCTAACACTCACTTTTACACAGATTAGAAATGAATTCTTTTTCTATCAAATAAGGTCAATGGCTAGGTCTTTCAAAAATCATAAACTCCATGTGAAGATAATTATTTTTCAATATGGACATCTGAAAGTAAAAGGCTGAGTAAGATGAGAGAGAATGCTATACAAAAGGTTGTGTTGTATGAGGTTGAAAGCTGATATAATTAGAAGACTTTTTTTTCATGCTTGGGTGTCACCCAGTGATTTTGTGACAGTCTTGCACATGGAGGGACCGAGCACTCATGCAGGCATGCTGGCAACACTTGCTCCAGCCTCCTTCAGGTAAGGGATTGTCTCATCCTGTCTGGTGCCATAAGACACCTGCACTAAACATTATGAAAATAATCAAAAAAAGTATAAGATTTCTTGATCCACTGTTCAGATCCATGGTCAAATTTAATAGTTTTCCTGTTAGCTGAATATACCTAGTAAATATGAACAAAAGTAGGAAGTCAAGATAAGGAAACAGGTTGGTTGGATCATTGCTCTAATGTATATCCTAAGAGGTACTGCATTTTTTCCGTTTTTGAGTAGTTGGTGAAAATGTCGATTGATGTCTCTTTGCCCAGATCTCATTCCCATATTCTTTGTCAAGTGTCCTGATGCCTCACTTGGGATATGGGACTGCCTTTACATGGTGGAAAGACTCCTTTTCCAAATGCAAGGCTGTAACTCTCTTGTCCTGTACAGTGAACTTTGAAGATAAAATCTCTGTCAGTCAAAGACTTTGTTCTACAGCTGTTGGTATTGACTGACTTAAGTCACTCATTCATAGAGGTTAGTGGAAATGACCTGATAACATACTGTGACCCATTAGGAATCTATGGCAGCACAAATTTTGGGAGAATGCAGAGCATTTATTTCCATGTGTGCAGCCTAATATTTACACCAAAAATAGAGATATTTTTTTTCTTAAGCATAGAAACACTGTTGTTCAGAGGAACATGCAACTGCAGACACTCCTGAGGAAATCACTGGAGTGATGAATTTACAAATGTGAATTCCAACTAGTGCTTCCCCAAAGATTTGTTTACCACCCTTTCTGCAGCTTCATATACTGCTGAGAGAGCAGCACAGTGTTTGCAGTCCACGTTCTGTCCCTTACTGATTGCATGACACAGGCAAAAGGCAACGGTGAGAACAGGAGGTAATTTGGATCACATCTTTGGTTAGCTTTGAACACTCAGTAATTATGAAATCAAATCACAACCTTTTAAATGCAAATAAAAACGTAGTAATAGAAATTAATAACAGCAAAACATTTTGTTTAAGTTCATTCAACATCAAAGCCAAGACTCAGTTCAGCCTGCTTTGTGTATTTGGATTCAGGTATCAGAGGGAGAGTACTATTTGAGAAAATTCATGTGAATGAATGACATGTTGGCTTGCCTTTTTAAAATTACTGCAATAAATACATATTAAATTGCGGTCTATTACTGTTACGGAATTCATCCTACAATGGATACATATAAAGATGTATAAATGAGTAGAAGAAAAGCTTCATAATCCACATTCTAGCACCGCAATGTAAGCTTTTAAACTATTTATTTACAAATGTAATTCCAATTACTTTACAAACCATTTGCAGTTGAATCATTATTTGCTGAAGAAATTTTGCGCAAAATGTGAGCCAGCTTGTTCTTGTGGATGTACAAATGAGCAGGGAGGAGCAGTAAAGGGTGTGGGAAATAAGCTGTTGGGGCATGGTAAACTGTTGTATTGTGAAACATCAGCCGTCAGGGAACAGAGTGTATATGGACAGAGGAAGAAACAATAGATAACTGAATTGTTATGAAATGCATAGTCTTTGGATATTACCTTATGAATTGCTTCCTTGTGTGTACGTACCATGGAACAAGCTAATGGTGAAATATTGGTTTAAAACAAGATTCTTTTTGATCCTGTCTTTTAGCAACATAGGATGGAGACAGCTTCAGAACATAATGTAATAATAAACACCTAAAACACATGTACTTACCTGAGAAACCCTTCCACTTCAAAAGGCTCGTAAACATTTCACTGTAACATTTCTGAGTTTTACTGAACCTGTGCGTAGAAGGTACAATAAAATGGTATTAAGTGGTTCTTTGTGTTTAGGGAGAATGCCGCAAAGTGTTATTTTAGGTCTCATTGTTTGAGCAGAGTGATGCCCTTGGTTGATATCTACCTGTCATCTTCTCTGAAATGCTTCTCTGTGAACATAACTAACTAAGGACTGATTTTCCACTGTTTGCTAAGAACAAAAAAGGCCAATTATTTGGTGTGTGCCATTCACCACTTAGTTTTATTCTGCTTTAAAATGTATCCATTTTTCAGCAAGGGAATTATTCCACTGACAGGTTCTGTGAAGGGCCCTTACAACGGCTGAGAGGAAACTTGTTCACTAGCATCTCTTCCTCGAAATGTTTTCTACCCATCCACAGCTAGCAGCAAATATGTAAAAAACTGAGAGCTCCTAGAGACAGCTCACATAGAATAACAGGTTCTAAATCCACTGAGGTTTGACTAGATCCATGCCTGTGTGCAAGCCAGAAAGAAAAAAGATGTTACCACCTGTAGAAGCAAAGTCTGATCAAATATTGTGGCTGGGAAGGAGAGAAGGGAACTGGAAAAACTCTTTCCTGATACTGTGCCTGCTGAGTCCCAGGCACTCTCATATTTCACTCTTGCAGTTCCCAGTTCATTCTCCTTTTGTAAGGAGTTGGCTATGGCACAGACCCACAGCCCCTCTGTTCCTCTGGAATCCATATGAGAGTCACTGACTGGCCAGAGCTGGCGTGGTGTTCCCCAGATGGGAGCCAAGCCAGGCAGTAGACCCTTAGGCATAATGGCCTAATGACACTCTGTGACCCTGTTTGCTTAAGGATGTGCATCTCTCTATCTCCTGACCCTCTCATTTGATCCAAAGGGTGAATCCTATGTAGCAGGTTTCTGATAACTCACTTCACTGCTGCTGCTAAGGGATCAGGTAGCTGAAGGTCTGTAATATGTAAATATTTGCCCTTCCAAGAAATGCCTGTTCAAGAACGGAACCAAAAAACTTGTATGAGAGAATAAAGTTTAGCTCTAGGAGCAACTTTCCAAGTGCATTGCTGAAATGCCAGAATTGAGTAGGATATAAACTACAAAAATGCTGACGGGAGGAGGAGGGAGGTGTGACGAAGGAGGGAGAAGAGATGAGATAGAAGAAGAAGATGTGATGAGAAGGACAAGGACCTTGAGTTCAGATACATTCATTTGCAGCTTTCAACTGAAAATTTTTAATAGAGCCAGGTTTAATTCCATGCTGTTAAAACAGTAAAGGCATGGCCACACAGAGGAAAGCCTAATAGGTAGGACTTTCAGCAAGAAAAAGAAGAATAGCATGTGCTCCAAATTTGTTTGGGGGGCAAATTTGTCTGCTCCCAAATTTATTCCTGTATTTTACATTACACAATTGATATGGCCTTAATTCAGGGATTCTTAGGAAAGGAAGCAAAGGCGCTCACTTTTGCTGATGGTTGGTGAATGGCAGATTGTGTCAGAAGGCTGCTGCCTGCTTGGATGACACAAGTGTTCTGCCAGCAAAGGTTCTACTCTCTCAGTGTTGAAAGCCAGTGTGCCAAATGCATCTTGTGTGAGGGACAGTTGCTACTGTGCACAACAAAGCAGCAGGATCGAGTACATCCTGAATGACATGTTTGTTATAGTTTGAGTTCTTGTGTATAACTGGACAGTGTAGCTTGAGGATGGACATAGGATGTATTAGAATTAAAATGAGGTTTAGTTCTTCGAAAGAGAATGAAATAAGATCCAACAGCCAGCATCTACCTGAAACTCATACAGACGAAATCACTATTTTACATCAGAGAACTGACATCCCTGATGTGTGTTGAGGAAGTCACATGACACCGTGTATTGCCATTGCATCTAGAGGATGTGGCAAGAGAGGAGAAACATATGCAGACATGACAATGCTGCTAAGACACTGTTACTGTAACCATGTAAGCATATAAAGCCTCCTGTGGAAATCAGGCAGCATTTCCTTCCGGAACAGGAGTTCCCAAAGTGCAGTTTTTTCTGGACACTGAAGCCCACGGAGCCTTTTATGGATAGCCCATGAAGGGCTTTCAGCTGTGGTTGTTTGTGATGGAACTAGCAGATCATTAGTTTCGCACTCTCTTCCACCCTTCCTGGAACTGGAGCCAATTACAGCTTGAACCATCTTGGAGCTGTCAGTCGGCAAATGATGTCACTCAGCAATGTCCTGTATTATATATAACAAACCCTGGGTACAATTTAACTAACTTATTTTCAAGAAATAAAAAAATTCTTGTCCAGAAGTCCGAAGGCTGACTTATCTGCCTGAGCATCCTTTAAAAGGAAGGTTCAGAAACCTGGTATAAAGGGTTGGACAGAGCAAGTCCACACTAAGGCAGAAAGGAAAGCTCAGATTGAATACTGCCATGTCACAAGATGTTTGTTTGGGTCTACCAGGATAAAAAAGTTCTGACACACTAATCTTAAAAAGATAAAGAAAGCAATAATTTTACACAGTGAGCCTGTTGTGTAGAATTTGCGCTGTCAATTAGAAATAGAAATTTGCTCTGAGTGCGTTGCCCAGGACAGTGGACAAATGAACCAGAGATATCATGGCAGTTGTATGTGCCATGCAAGGGAGAGAGAGATAGTGACATTTCTCCACAGTATTTCCTATCACCTTAATGATGTCCCGAATAACGCACACTTGCTCATGTGTTTGCTTAAGGGTTCTCTGCTTGGCTGTATTTGTGCCTAACTGATGGCTTGGATAGCACGTGCCTCACTGTCAAGTGCTGCTGCTCTTAAGTTGGTACAAAAAATAAGCTGTGAGTGGGTCTACTCAGGTCCAGGAATAACCGAAGTACAGATCAATTTTCTATAGTAACAGTCAATGTAAAATTCCTGGAAGCAGGAGAATTTTGATTCTTACACTGCTGTCCCAAGGCAGCGAACACTGTGGTGACTTAAGTTGTCGGCTGGGATTTCACAGCCCTTCTCAGCTGAAACACGGTGGCTCATGTGAGCACTTTGATTCATGGCTGAGTAGAACAGGGTCACTACAGTTGCCTGTTGATTTGAAACTGCTCCACTTCCTTCTGAAGCAGGCTGAGTGCTCACATGGCGGTTATTTTGTCTTAGCTGGGAGTTGTCAATGGACAGCTGGAACATAACTTAAACAGCTGAGCTGTCTTGCAAATGAGCCTGTGGTTTGCCACTGCATGCGAGCACCTTGCGATTAACATAGCAGTTGCACAGAGAGCCTGGATACTCTTCACGAGCTTGGCAGACTTTTGGTTCCCTGAGAGGTGAGAACTTTTTTGAGGTGCCTGAAAACATGACCTAGCTCAAGGCAAGAGTTTTGAGTGGTGAATAGTCATTAGGTCTGGTGTCTGGCTTCCTCCCAGGCCAGCATGAGTGTGCCACTATTAGTTGGGTTTGACAAGACTTCAGCCTAGTCTCTGCTCTCTGGTCTGACTCCACAGACTCCCTAATGTGAAAAGGTCAGCAGCAGAAAAACAGACTAGGTGAAAGTTGTGGACTGGTGTTGACCTACCAATGGATAATATTCTTGCTGTGCTCCCAGGCTCCTTTCTTTATTCTGCCGGGTACATATGTCTGTGACAAGCAAAATAAACTGCATGGATAGTCAGAATATAAGTGGCTAATTCACACCTAATTGTCATGCTTAAACATTGCTCAGGATATGCAGATTCTGATTGACTGGAGCCATAGCTGTTTTTCCCTTTGTTTCAGTTACAGAAAAGGTTACCCTAATTGTACAGTTAGAGAGGAGGCAAGAGATCATGCTATGTTGGTCAATGTACACAAAGTTTTATGCTGTAAACATTTCCAGTTGCAACACTGAATGTCTCCCATCCCCTGTCCTCTTAGCTCTTGCAAGCGATCTGGAAATATCTGCAGTAAAACCATCCATGACCTGCGCTGTTCATAAGCCACCTACAGCCTTATTATTGTGAGCACAACTCCAAGGCAGAAGGGGATGAGCACTCTGGAGAGACACATCTTTGTGGGCAAGGGATCCCCTTTTGAAGGTAGTCCTGGGGGTGCCTTTCAAAATGCAGTAGAACATCGGTGTTCTGGTTCCAAATGCCCCACTGCTGTTTTCTATCAGGGGTTCATTTTTACTCTAGAGGGTGGGCTTCCATTATTTTAATTGTAACTGTTCGTAGGCTGCACAGAGTTATATTTTTAACATATGTTCCCTGGTATATCAGTCAGAATGAATTACACTCCTTTAAGAATTCATTTGACCCACTACAGGATATTTCTTTTTATACTAGCTGTTTGGAAATGTTAACACTCAAATGATCATGAGTATCCTTTGAAGTGAACACTGGTCTGAAGATCAACTGCTGAAATTCGCACCTTGGTTGTTTTTGATTTAGTCTCTCTGCTTGAGGTCTCTGTAACACGAGTTGATTGTTTTACAGCTTAGAGGTTATCTTTGACATCTAAAGGGGCAAAGCACTTCTTTTTCTCCTCTTCCCAGTTTGGATTTAGAAGCAGAGAAGGTCTCAGTCTTGAGAGTCTCCAAAATATCCCTATCTGACAAACTGGATTATAACAATTTTGACTCAAACAACCAGGGCAGATATTTGAGTCTTAGGCAGGCTATGAAACATGGAGGAGTCTCCAAAGCACCAAAGCTGTATGTTAGTCACCACACAGTATTACCAGTAAGTTGCATTAGAAGTTGGTGTAAGGGAAAAATCTAGTCAGTTTGAGTGCCTCTGTATTAGATTGGCTATCACAAGGCACCAGCAAGGCCTCTTTATGGAGTCTCAAGGCACCTACAGCCATCAGTCACTTTAAAAAAATCCTGACTATTGTTTGGATAAGGCTTAAAGGATACCACAAGGTTATTTTCTTTCTTGCTCCCTGCTCTCAAACAGAATTCTCAAAACAGAATACGCTCCTGAGGAGCTTAATCTTCTTGAAAAGCAAGGCATTTGCCAGGTTGCAGATTGTTGCTCAGACAATTCATACAAAACTTTTCAGGAAGCCAAGGAGGAATTTTACCTCCCCAAAACATTTTTCCCCTTTGCTAAGAATATTTGCAGGTTTTCCCCATGTTTGTTCAAGAATAGAGAAGATACACATGCCTTGCTGTGATATATACATTAAGAAACTTAGGGTGTGGTTTCTTCCCCAAATATATAATACAATATTCCACCATATACAACCATTATCTCATGCCCTGCGATGATGGAAACCTGTGTGTGTTAAAAAGATTCATCATCCTTTATTAGGATTGCAGCAGGTATGCTGTATACAGCAGATTTGTCAGTGTATCAGAAAAACCAACTTTGTGGCAAGTACAAAATATCTTCCCACAATAGCAGCAATAAAACTTTTCCAGCACACAAATGGCTACATTCATTAGAATATGTCTGAACTGCTTGAGATGACATGAGGATATGTTTAAATTTCTGGAAAGTTAGCATTATCAAAAAGTCACCACAAACCCTTCTTCGTGAGATCTGAAGCTCAAAACAAAACTTGAAGAGGCCGTTAAACAGCGGGGGGACTCCACCTGGTCTGAGATAGTAGTGAGGAATGCAAATTATTCATCTACAGTTGTATGAGAGGTTTTGACTTTTTGCTAGAGATCCTGAAATTTATTGCTATTACCAACAGCATTTAGTTTTTCTGTGATTGTGATGCATTGCATTCTTGGCAACCATAAAGTAAAAAGGACTCATGACTCACTTGAAAGCTCTTATGAAGGGCTTTGTTAGAGGAAGAGACTTTATACTATGCACTAGTGCTGGGATTTTTGGAGACAAGCTTTACAGACCTGCTTACCCTCTCCTCATTCTGGCCTTCATGCATCCCTGGAGGAGGAAGATCATCCTAGTGATATGAAAAAAGAGTCCTGAACTGATGCTGATGTGGCCAGCTTAGACAAAGCCAGAATTTAACATCCTGGTCCAGGATGTGTAATTAATCACTGGAACTAACTTCCTTAGGTTGCAATAGAAGGAAAATAAATGTTGTGATATGAAACAATTGTATTAGTTAAGACTATACAGAAATTATAAAAGGTTTCAGATGTCAATTAAGTGCTGGCCTTGAAATGGATAAAGAAACAGCTTTTTCTGAGATTGATTATCTGTGGAATGAATTTCTTGCACTGAAATAGTGGCTCTGGTCACCGTTGAAAACAAGACATGAGCAGGATGATTCACAGAGGCAAAATCTTTCCCCATGTGTTGCACTGCCATGTTTATATGTAGCCTATACAAGATGTAGTGGTGGTTTATTTTCCTTGTACAAAACCTTAGCATCAGACCCAGCTAATTCATACCAGGACAAAGCCCCAGAAACCTTTAATTTATCAGTCTTCAAAAAATAGGGGAAATATTTCTCAGGTTTCAATCTTTCTGAACTACTCTTCGATTATTAATTGGCTTTGATGAGACTAAAACCAGGCACACAATCAAAAATTTGCTGAATAAGGGCCTGAGGAATGTTAAACTACCAGCTGGTTCTAATTTTAATTACCATCTTAATTAGTCACTCAGTTAATTCTGGCACATTAAAAGGTGTCCTCACTTGAAGTAAGCTTTCTTTTTCTTCTGACTGGCCTCTGTTTCTCAGTCCTCCTCCACAATTTAATCTGTTCTTTGAGCAGCAGTATTAGCTAAAGAATGGAGAATGCTCTGCCTTTGTCAAGACTGAACCCTGTATAACTTTCCTCCCTTCCTTAATCATCTGTTGGAAGGCTATGAAACTAGGAGGTTATTTTTAAAATATTATCTCTGGGATGAAATATGGCATCTTTGATGTGGGTGACCCATTCAAAAAATACCTTCTACTGGTAAATTTTAAGCTTCTCATTAAGGTTTAATCATGACTTCGTGATATAGATGTCAATACATTTTATTTTAACTTAAATGTCATATAGATAGTTTAGAGTTAGAAAAATAGATGACATTTCAATGGTCATATGTAACTATTCTGGAACAATAAAGCTTCAGTTTTATTCTGCCACTGTGCATGACTGTGGTGTAACTTCTGATTCTGCTCCTCAAAACTGTTCATGTACTGACCATTCACAGGGTCTCACAGGAAGGATATGTTCACTCATAATGGGAGGATCTTTGCCTTGTTCTCTTGCTACTCTGATGAAGTGATTCTGAGTTCATTTTAATTTTTGTGTCTTGTGAGCTCTCATATGTTCCTCAAATATTCAGGAGGCAATGAAAGAGATGGGACTTGTACTGGAGTTAGATGAAGTTATTTAGGGGACAAGGTATAGGAGAGATGAAGCCAGCATCTAGGAGTTTTCCTGAACCGTGTCTTAAAAAGTTATAGCACATTATGGTTCCACAAACTTTAGTAAATTCATGATGACCATATGTGAACTCATGCTTAGCACACATCATAGAATTTAGCTAATCCTTTTTTGCCTTAAGCATGCAACTTCTGTTTCCAGTCAGGTGTACATGCCTGAAAGACTCTAGTGAAAAACCTTAAGTAGCATGGAATTCACTATTTCTACACAAATTGTTCAGAGGGTTGATTGCAACTACTGTTTTGCATAGTTAATTTTGAGGATATATTTCTGTGTTATTAGGTACATGCGAGCAGTAGGCTGAGGAGATCATGGTTGAGTTTCCAATACTGTGTGGTCTTCCCTGTGTTGCCTGACCTGATAGACTGCTTTGAAACCACCTCTTCAGTTTCACTGGGTAAATCCCCTAGGTGAAATATATGGGTACAATTCATTACAAGGCTAACTGCAGACAAGCAAATGGAACTGCACTATGAATAAATTTTATCCATTGTTTAGTTTTTAAAAACTTTACTCCACGTTTGATTGAGTACAAAGTTCGCAAGGTTGCAGCAGCTCCAGAAAGAGCAGAGCCTGAGATTTCTTACATTGTCAAGTGCAAAGGATCCTACAGTTGGGAGAGAGCTCAATAATATATGTTTTCCAAAAATCCATTTGTTAGCTCATTTATCATCAGTTGATCTCTACTCCTATTTGACTGAGTCTTAACTGAAACTCTTTCCTAATGTTCCCTTATCTCCATCAGCTTTGGACTTTTAGCCTATGTGACCAAATTTAAACAGAAAGGCTTGAAAGGAAAATAGTTTAGTTAGTAGATTAAGTTAACACGCAAGAGTAGGAGGAAGCTGTCATTTTATTTTGTATTTTTAGATTTATAGCCATATCCCCAAGAATAAAACCTAGGTTTCACCAATAAACTCATCTGGGGTACATGTGTAAGCAGTTAAAAAAGAATGCTAGACTTTGGCAGCACATCTGTCCTAAATAGTCAAGGAGCAGACTGGGAGTTGCTCTTTATTCCTTACACTACATGACTTCTAATATGAGAATCCTAAAAAAAAAAAACCCAAACTGAAAAGAATAAAGCAATATTCAAAGTATTCAAAGTTTTTACCCTTATAAATGAGTTAAACTTCTGTTGTGACTTGTGGTCCCAAAAGCCAGAGGAACAGTCAGAATATAAATCATTTTAAACCTCCTTTTCCCTCCAGTCACAACAAAAGCATGATTTCCACAAAGTCCCCTCCAAATGCACTATTTGAAGTAAATCTATGTTCACCAGATGCTTAGGCATTGGGAGTTGCCCTATAGAATTTCAAGCAAATGATAATCCTTTTTTTCTGATAAGTTTATAATTTTTATATATTTAAAAGGATAAACTGCACTTGATCCTGGGATAAGAATGAGTCTACTAGTGTAGAGCAGGCCTCTACACTGAAGGAGAGAAGTTTAGTGAAATAAGATATCATCTCTTTTGTCCCAGGTCTGTGCAAACTGCAATGTATTCTGATGGATTTTTAATGAAAAAATAGGGTTTTTTAGAAGACATTAGTATTTAGTATTAGATTTAGTATTTCTCTTTGGATTACTGCTAATGCTTGATAGTTAATGCTTTCTGTTTCCGTTAATCTTTCTAGTGTTTTTATAGCATGTGTTATTTAATGCTGATTTGACTGTGCACTCCAGTAAGGGGGAGTTGCAATAGGAAATTTCTCTAATTTAGGGCAGGGGAGATTGTACTTTTCATACGATTTTAGAAACTTGTATCTGCAAAACCAGAAGAAAAATACATTGAAATTTTGAAAAAATGAACATGCAAATCATATGGAAATCATTCACTAAAATATGTATTAAAATATTGATAAACTTGAGTCGGCTGTATGTAAAAGCTCATTTAGGACCTGATTGACCTCCTTATGGCTCACTGAGCCACCAGTTTTCCTTTGCGCCTGTCTAGTTCCAGGTGTGCCATGATTTTCTGGGAACAGGACAGATGTTTGGGAGGCTGTTCCAATCCTACTTGATGTTGAAGCCAGTTTTCAGCACAAGGATAAGAATATTACAAGTACTAACATCAAAGCAGCCTGTTGGGTTCCTGGTTTGGAAGATAAATTAGAAGAAAATGACAGTGCCTTTACCTTGCCCTTTGTAAGAGGGCAGAAGGTTGTCACTGTGCTTCCATGAGCTGAGTGAGGCCAGATATTCTTTGGAATGGAGTAAAAGCATTTAAATTGCCAAAACCTTTAGAGCATGAATACTGAACGCGCATGGGTGCAAGCATGTCTGCCATTACCTCTGTGCCTTTAGCTGTGCTAAACGGAATTTTAAAGACTTGAGCTTTGATGGATACCGACTTCAATGACGATTTCCCTCTAACAGGTGTTCTGTGTTAAGGATGTCTTGTGAAGGACTTTCATTAACATCTCGATACCATACTGTAAAGACCTGGGTATAATTTCCTAATATCTGATAACAGCTAGCTGATCTCTAGCTACTGCAGATCAGTTATTCTCACTGAGACAACTTTTATCATTGATGTCTCTAACATTTCTTTTCTAGACTGAATACTTTGCAGGCTGCATCAAAGAGCAAGTGGTTTAAAGGAAGATAATTGCTGTTACATAGCAGGTACAATGTCTTTCAAGCCTCTACAGACTCTGCTCATGCTTGTCAAACAAATCAGACTCTGTTATGCGTATTGCTACAAATATATGAGCATTTTTGGGCAGGATGGTTAACGGGAATGCATTTCTCAACAGATTATGTCTCTTCTATTGTTTTCATTACAGGAATTTTTTTTATTTTCCTTTTACCTTTTTTTTTTGTTTTAGCAGGACAAAACAATGTGAAATGTCATCCTTTGCAACGTCTCTGTGACTCAGCTGCTTCTACCCCCGTCTACTGGGCCTCTGCTGCCACCCACTGTGGGTTGTGGAGGAGAAGATCCAGACGTGTGGTCAGCTGAAATTCTTCTGTATCTGTTATCCAGACAAACTGCGAAATGAATTACCGAATGATGTGATTTACACAGTATGTAGAGTTTTGAAATGCAAGAATTGTTTTTCTATCAACAAGTAAATCTTCAATTCTTTTAAAGGGCTATTTGCATGCAGAGAGGTTTCTGGATAATACTGCTTAAATCCTGTAGAAACAGAACTTGAAACCTGCTAAACGGGAGCTTGAATTATTGTCTCTGGAAATACTGGGGCCATCTTTTTCTTACATCAGTCTCTGAAAAAAGCATAGGCACCTTTTAAAATGTCATCCTGTGTTAAATTTTCATCAGTTTTTCCTGGTTCATGAAGAGCTGATGAAGGTCACTGCTCTTTGCTGTGATGGAATCCACTACTTTTCAACTCAGATCATCAAATCTCAGTAATGCCTGAAAATCATTTATGTGTGATAGTGCTTGGACAATTACATTAGTTAACTTAACTTGGCAGTTAAATCCCTGCCAGTTCCTCAAAAGCAGCGCCTTGTTTGTTACTGGTGGGACACTGCCTGCACCTAGCAGAGGCAGAAGGCAGCCATCACCCTGCCTGCAGCAAGCCTGTGTGAGCTGCCAGGTTGGGGCTGGGCTGCTGAACCACTCTGGCAGGCACTGCAGTCACGAAGAGGTCTCTTCAGAGCTGTTCTATCGGCAGTTTCACGAACAGTAAATTCCTCTGATATAAAACAATACTGTGCACATTTTATAATTTCATGTAAGTAGTGCATGCCAAAATGACGTTAGTTATGAATTGGTTAATAAAATTCTTCATTTTTTTCTTTCAGTGTTGCACCTTCCATGTTATATTTGGGTATATAGACTTTTTAAAGGCTCCAGTGATATCTCTCGTGAGCAAAGACTTGTGCGCCGATTTAGGTGTGTGTAGGCAAGAGAAGGTCACCGGCATGCTGGGAAAATCTGCTGTCTCTTCACAGAGAGCAGTTCAAAAATAGGATCCTAATGGTCTTTATTAACTCTTTAATGTACCTACCCCTTATCTTCTGCATGTGCTTGGACTGCCTATTTCAAGTGAGTGGACATTCCATTTCCCCTTTGAACATGTGTGACCTGTTGCCTCGTGGATTTTATCATGTTTAGTCTTGCATTGAAGTGCAACACTTGATAAAGGGTTGTCACAGGTGTTACTGGGGGAAGATGGGCTCTGAAATATTTGTGCTTTCAATTCAAACATTCTTGTCAGAATAAGCTGTGGTTAGAATTCCCCAGTGCCCAGAAACAGGACAAGCAGAGGAGAAAGGAGATGTGTGTCTCCTATCTCCTAGAAGACTGCTGGGTAGATGCTGGGCCTTTGGGCAATCTCTCTTGCCCTCCAAAAGGCATGCACACCCATAGCTAGGAGAGAGGAACAGCAATACAGCTGCTCACAATGAACGTCCTGCTGGGAGGTGACAACACACAACAACCTTGCTATGGGCTCAGTCTACACTAAAAGGCTATGCTGCTTGTAGCTCATAGTTCATGCTTTTGGCACTGCTGATGGCCCGTACCTGTGGCCAGCCCTTCTTTCTTTCCCAGTGTAAAAGTATTTTCCCATCAAAATTGTCTTTCACAGCACCTGCTTTTCTGATTACAGAGCTTGTAGAAGGGAAAGTGTTTTTCCCCAATTGTTTTTGAGTGTGCAAGAGAGATGTCCAGCTCCACTACGAGTTATGTCATTTTAGATGTGATGCACAGATTTCTGGCCACTTCCTCCTGTGTAACTCTTCCATTTGGAATTAGAATGATTCAGGGCTGGGAGGGGTCAAATTTCCTCTTAGTGGGAGGGTGTACTTTGATTTGTAGGTAAAGGAGTAGTAAACCCAAAGTATTAGGAGGTAAAACTAAGATCATAAATTAAAGTTTTCTGACATAAATTGTGGGGATGTTTTACTAGTCCTAGCTGTATCTCCTTCAGTCTCTACTACACAATGCGAGAAAAAGGATGTGATGCACAAGGAAATTACATGATCACACATTTCTCAGATTGCTTCTAACAACAGTTTTGTTAAACAACAGATATGTCTTGCAGCACAAGGCATTACTGTGCATGCTGAACTGAGAATATGAAGGTCATTTATTTGAAAAAAGCACGGTAAACATTTATTGATAAGTTGCAGATGACTACAGAGAAGAGTAAAAACCTTTGCGTGTTACTAGCATAAAACAGAGTTTTCAGTCCAGTGACAGCATTAACCCTTTGGGAACGCCTCAGGGTCAATCTGTAAGTGTGTCCTCATATGCCCAGGATTCATACATCTCTCTCCACCTGGCTCTTCTCTCAAAACAGTTTTACATGTTCTACTGACTGCAGTGCATATATCTCCCTGGTCAGATCTCCATACAAACAGAACTGAGTCAAGGGATTTCAAGATGAACTTAGTAAAGTTTTGAGTGAGACCAGGTGCCAGGAAAGCTTCTGAAAATGAGCATTTTAGAGGGAGTTAGGGAAGAGGTTGTGCAAAGAGGAAAATACTGGGCAGAGAAAAATGAGTAGTTATTTTGAGGATCCAGAATTAAGTCAGTACGGTGAAAGGTAAAATTGCATCCTTGCAAGAGCTTGTGGTTTACTAGTAGGGAAAAGGGACAAGGGAAGTGGTTTATCTAGAATTGCTACTGGGCTACTAACTGAATATTGAAAATGGGCTACTATTGACCATTATAAAAGCTAGATGGGGTTTTTCAATATGTGTTAACCCAGAGATTGACTCCATATGAGTGGTATGTGAGTGACCTTCCGCTGATTCCCCTTGTAGCTGTGTTTCTGACACAGTCTCTCACTCCCTTTCTGCCTTTGGTGCACTGGAACAGTTTGCTCTGGATTAAAAGGAGAACTTACAGAGATTTTAAGACCTGTCATATAATAAGACAGCAGGAAATGGAAAGGGTCCATAAAAGCCAGTGGAATCTGTGTTACATTGCTCTAATATGCCTGGGAAGCATTTGGATATAGCTCCGCTGTACTGTGTCTGCATTCGTAGATAAAGGATGCTGAACTCTGATGTTTAAAAGAAACAGGATGGGCTTGTGGATGGCAGATTTGGCCTTGCCACACAGGTATGAGCAAGCTTTGAGGAGCAGAGGATTTGGGCTTTGATGTGCTGGAGAAGAAGGGCATCAGAACTGCCCTTCCTTGAGAATCAGGCTGCCACAAGTCTGAGCAAGAGTTGCTTTTCAGTCAGCTTAGTTATTAATAATTGGTGGTAGGTAGTTGATCATGCTGTTTGTATTTTTCCTCCCTTTCTTTATGTATCTGGTTTTAATGAAGGAGTGCTTATCTTCCATCAGAAGCAGGTGCCTGTCTTCCATTACTGTCCTCCACATGGTAAGGAGCCCCTGACTAACTGCTGTATTTCACTCACCTTAGGGTGTTCTTTTCCTTAAGGGAGGGCACATCCCTGTCATACAAAGATGATACGGAGGTATAGAGGGATGAATGGATGTACATGGGATATATGATCAGGACAGTCATAGTGCCTCAGAAATTGTCCCTCCTGTTTGTTCGTCCTTTTTGTAACACAGCAAATACTATTTGGCTTTTATAGCTGTGGTGCTTGTGTTCTCATTTCCTCCCACTTAGGCATAGCAATTCTTGGTTGGGCACAGCATCGGATTGCAGTGGTGTTAGCATGTGGCAGCAAGAATGATGCTGGGAGGCCTGAAGGAGGGAGAGCAATGCTCTAATTTTAAATCACTGAACTGGCAGCTTCATCTTAGATCAGCTTACCCAGACTCAAAGGATATCTCTATGATCTATTTAACTGAAATTAACCTCTACCTGTATGAGGCAATTACATTCCAAAATCAGCAGCAAAATTCTGCTAATCAGTCCCTGTTTAACACCATCCCTAGGTTTAGAGCATTACTTTCAAGCTGTGAAAAAAGGCTTTTAAACCCTGCTTTGGGTCTTCCTGAGCCCCAGCCAACTTGTGGGCCACGAAGCGTGTGTTGGATAGTTTTTAATTTCATATATTCTGTCACAAGATGGTTTTGCAGAGCAGGCTAGGCTTGGCTTGTGACTGAACTCACCTGGCTCCTGGGCACTCTTGTCCTCAAGAGGGAAGAGTAAAGTAAGAAGCCTCGCTCTGTGTCCTCCTCCTGTGTGCAGTAAGTTCACCCTCCTTCCACAATCTCTCCCCTGTGTAGTACCAGCAGTAGCATGGCCTCCACTGTCCTGCTCTACAAAGAAGACAGGAAGAGACTGGAGGACACCAGCACTGGGGACACCTATTTCTGGAAAAGGGCTGGAACAATACATGTTCATGGCTCATGAAGGAGTACAGAAATAGGAAGACACCTTTTCATGCCCTCATTTAACAAAGACTTATGGACAGAGGAGAGGAAACAGTTATTGAATGACAATAGCAGATGCCAAGTCAGGTTGCTTGGCTGTCTGAATAGGTGAAACCTTGTGATTATTTTCAGAGAGTGATAGAGTGTCCTAGAGAAAAGATATGTGAAGAAGAAGAGTAAGCTCTGCTTCTCATCCTATAAATTTTCCCACAAGCCTGTGCAAAGACAGCTTCCTAAAGAGTGACATTAAGATATGAGGATGGTCACCTAGGATCTTGTGTATTTGAGGAATGAGCCAAACATTGATATTTAAATATATCTAAGTATCGAGAAGCTCCCCCTCTAGGCAGTCATCTGGGGACACAGGTGAGTCAGGACCCACGTGTTAGTGTATATCCTTCTGTTTTATTGTAACAATATTCCACACTGGCACTTCTTCTGAAGATACTTTTGGATTGAAGCTATGTTTACCTTTGCTGATGCTCACATTGCTGTGATCATTTTTCTTCTTTTAATATCCTGTGATAGCTACAAACAGTATACTAAGTTTTCTTTACATGGCTTTGGAGACTGTGTGGAAGATTTCTTGTTGTAGTTTCCTTTCTGGTTCTCAGCAATGGTGTTTCTTAAACTGTATTTTTTGAGAGCTTAATGTAACAAACACTATATTCAAGTAAATGCATGGCATAAGAGAAGGTAAGTGAGAAGAGAAGGTAAGTATTGGCTACTTAAAAAAGTACAGCTCTGTTGCTAAGCCGTCTCCTTCTCACCTCCATGCTCATCACCTTCACTCTCACTGTCAGAACTCAGATGTGCTGGTGGTGGTCAGTGCCTTGCAGTGTTCTCCCGGGACTACTTCAAAACATTTGTTCTTTGAAGTTTCCTTGGAAGTCCTGCTACAATGTGGATCTGAACAAATTTTCATCTTGAGTCCAGGTTGACTTTGTGTCCAGAAGCACCTCAGTATTTTGTATGCCTCAACCCATATATAGAGGAAAGCAGCTTGCTGAAGTCAGGACAAATAACCGGACCTCTGTATTTCTACTGAAATAGAAACTATGTGGGAAAAGATCAGGTTTTGTTTATTCAGAGCAGAGAAAAGATCCTGTTATGACTGAGACATAAGGCAGCAGGATATATACATCTAAATGTAATGTTACCAAGGTGCTTGTAGAAGCTCAGAGCTGCCAAGCATCCTGATTGCGTTCTAGTGCCTAAACCTCTGTGCTTAATGGCTTTTCCGGGGGTTATGTTCTAGTCCCATTCATTTGGGGACTGAATTCTTTTTTCACCTTTCTCATTTCAGCAAATGTTTAAACGTTAAAGTTCACCACGAGTCTTGGATGAATTTCTGCACCCTTTCCAAAGCCCTTTGCAGCACTCCCACCTCTCTGCTCCCTGTCTACTGCTTATGACCTGCTACAAATCTAATTTTGTATGAGCTCTCAAATGACACCTGTTTCAGGCTGCCTGCTGATGTTCCCCATAAAAAAACTCTTTAGGAATCACAAGAGCCTTGGTAAATACGGTAGAGGTATTCCTTTTGTGGGACACAACTCCTGTTTTCTCAGCCCATTTTGCTCATTGACTCATTGGATGACCTTGGAGAGAGCATACCGGAACAGGGCTGACTTCATCAGGCTGGTGACTAACCCGTCTCAGCCTTGTACTGGCAAAAGAAGAGCTTCTGTGTCAAGGCATACCCTCACCCAGGCCCTGTTCAGCTCTTTTCACTGCTTGCTGGACTTCACACTGAGTTTTCTTTGAAGAAAACAATGCCATCTTTTATGGATGATGGGAGCACAGTTGGTTAGAACAGAGTGATACAACAGAGAGGCTTCTGTATGCCAAAGATTTAATCCAACATTGATGGGAAAATCTAAACAAAGCTCCTCCAAACTTTTCTGATTGTAATAAAACTGTTGTAATAGTATTTGAAACCAGAAATATGTACATGTTAATCTGTGTGCTAGTTCACAAAGGACTACCCCAAAGAAATATCTGGTAGCTCTTCTCTACGCCATATTTTGATAGTGAGCTTGGAGTGTGCCTGCATTGGAAAATTGGCCGGAGAACATTTTATTGGTCACATTCAATTTTAAAATGGTTTATATCTCCTGAAACCCCAGGTTTACAGTATTTAATATTACTAATGGGATGGTAAGATTGCCAAGCATTTATCAGCATAGAGATATCAGAATGGAAATAGTAAAATGACACATTAATCTTTGAGTTCTCGATATGTTGCCACAGAAACAGCTGCTGCTCATTATCCAGCTGTTACAAAAATGCCAAATTCTTAGTAGCAGACACGTTGGAAGAGAAGTAGAAGTGCTGGGGAGTGGATACTGCAGCTTGCTCAAACGTTTCTTTCCTTGTTCAGCTTTAGTCACAAACAGTTTGGTCGCGCAGGCAGCACTGCCTACTTCCCATGGAGACTGGTCATTGCCAGGCAATATTTAAAAGGGAAGATAAGAGGGAGTTCCTCCCTCCCTCCCTTTCATAAAGTCCCAGTAAACACTTTTATGCAGTACAGCTGGCCTGTAATGACAGCAGAGCTCCCATTGGCTTCACTAGCATTAGGTGAAACTCTTGGCATTTATTGCAAACTCTGGTTGCATTTTTAACGGTAAGTGAGTGGGGGACCAAATTGTGGGCTGCCTGTGATTTGCATGGCTGTGATTTTGCAGCTAACACCACTCCTAGGTTTCACTCCCTCCCCTATTGCTCCAAGTGCTGACAATACCCACAGCCTGATTTCCAGGATATGAATTTCAAAATGGAGAACACCTGAGCCTGTATTGTGCCTAAATCCTCCTGTCTCTCAAGATGCTTCTGACAGGCTTTATTAGGTAAAAAAAGATTAGTTAACAGTCACCTCATTAAACAGCCTGCTTCTCTCTGGATGGTAAAGGAACTGGAAGTTAATAATTCATGTGAGAATGTGCTTCTGCCTTTGCTACAAGCGAAAAGAATTCATCTATTTGTAACAAGCAAATCCAAAGGGATTTTTTTCTCTTATGACTGAAGGGGAAAAGTTTGTCTGGCACCAAATAATTTTCAATGTATTGGGGCAAAATCTTTTGTTAGAAAGAAGGCTTTTCTGGTATGTTCTCTGGCATTCTTAGGAATAGGCAATTCAATGTGACTAGCACAGCTGGTATTGACTCCATTTACTCTTTCAAACTAACCTCTAGTGAAGGAGAAGAAACAACTGTTCCTCATCTGGGGTCATCCCGCTGCTTAGAAGAACTGTGTGGAAGAGTAGTGCAGTGTGCAGGCTGTTAGCTCTGAGCAGAAAAAGCATCTTATCCATAGGCTATAGTATATTTTCCAGGGACTCTTAGCAAGTAATGCAACTGCTACTTTATAACTAGCCTTTATGGAAGTGGTGATTTTATTTGTGGAATAAGCAAAGATTCAAAATATTCTCAGAAATAGAATGCAGAGGAAGCTATGTGCTTCAACATGCAGCCCTGTTTCAGGGTTTTTTTTTATTTTTAATGAGGGGTGCACACATGTACTATCCCTGACAAACAAGTTATTTGATGTTAACTGGCACATGTTCAAACTTACAGTTCTTTGGTATGTCTCTCAGATAGCTTTGTTGGCCCATCTCTTCCAAAATCAGATCCCACATGCTAAAGTGTGTTTAAGTCTAACTTTCTCTGAAAGACACTTATTTTAAGCTCCACAGAGGCTTTGCAGGTGTGTCAGAAATAACTAGAGCTCACATAGCTGCAGGGAAAATAAAAAGCTCTGTTTATTCACTTAGTGATCTGGCTGCTTGTGTCATCCACAATGCCAGACAAAAAGTCAACACCTCTGTTTAACTCGTGTTTCCACATTTCGCAGACCTGCTATTCTCAAGTACAACTGATAACTGGTGTATACCTTACGCAGAGTCAGGAAACATGTCTGAAAATCACAGCAGCAGTACTATAAAAGATCTAAGCATTCATTCATAGCCTGTGCATTAACTGCATTAACTTTACCAGTCGGGATCTATCTATCTATCCCCCACATGCCTGTGTGCAGATGGTTATCATCCTTCGGGTGCATTTTAGCATGGAAAAGAACCCCAGCCACCAACCTTGTAGATTCTTTGATATTACGTGCCTAGAGCATTTTATTCAACCAGGATTTGATTCTACCATTCTATGATGCCCTAATGGAAGTACACGGCAAGGGAAATCAATACCCACACATTTGTTGTGTTGGGTACTGTGCCCTAAGAATAAAAAGTCATCCATGATGATGCATGTGCACTTTAAAGGGATTAGTCCATATGTATCTTTCCATTTTTTTACAAAATGTCATCTTCATGAGTGTTTAGCACTTGTGATGATTACTGTATTGCGCATTCGTTAAAACTAACGGTGTAAATTCAAACATTTTCTTCATTTGCTAAAGCTCAAAGCTAGAATACTTCTGGGAACCGAATGTAAATTTCTGAATTGAATTAGGAGGAAAATTGGATTAGGACTTTTTTTTCCGTCTCCTAAGAAATGAGAATTAAGTGTCCTACCACAATAAGACTATACACAGTAGGCAACAAGGTAATAATTCAGAACTAGATAAACAAAAGAATTTATTTTTATTTTGGATGCATTTGGTTCATAGCCTCATCTTCTTAATTAGATGAATTGGGGTTCTTTTGGGTTTTTAGTACTGTGTATATGGTACCTGTTTTTCTCTCAAGTAATAGTTGTGTATATATTATTTTATGTAACAGGATTAAACTTTCATTCATACATGCCTGTCTAGACCTGTCTCTAGCTGAGGAATAGGCTGCTCCCACCAGCTCTGTAGTCAGCCAGTTTGTTTTCCTGACCTGATCACCTTTTCTAACATAAGATAACTGCTGAGACTGACTGTAGCAAGACATCAATTTCAGCAGAGGGCTGATCTAGGCAGGAAAGATATTGCATATTGAGGTAGTGGGAGATTTATGTTGCATTCCTGCTTTGAATTAGCTGTACATGGAAACGTGCTCAGTGAGCAGGTGGTATGGAGAACAGCTCCATCCTGCAAGTGCTAAACACCATCTGGCTTTGAAAGAAAAGGGATATCCTTGTGTGGGCAAATGCAGGGTTGCACTGGGGATGATTTTTTCATCTTGCTAAGAAAAAAAGTAACTGTTCCCTTTTGTAGTACCCTAAAGCAAACTCTTACCCATCCATTAGATGACCATTCCTCTGTGTTGTGCAGTAATGTCTGGTATGGCCCAAAGACCCCACAGTCTATAGCTGCTTGGTGGTTTTCAGAATCGAATTCCTAGTCCAGAAAATCTCCTAGTCCTAAACTGCTCTTAAGAAAGGCTATATTTCAGATTTGCTCCAGTTCTTAAGTGAAGGCAGTATCCCAGAAAGCTGAGGCTTAGACCAAGCTGGGTTGGATAGGTTCAAAGGACCACCTTGCACTTCTGCACAGAGGAAGTAATGTCAGACACTGTAATTACAGTAATGTGATCCTCTCTGGTTAATACCATCTTGCAGATGTTCAGCCACAACTAGGTGAAAAGAGATTTTCGCTAGGCATATGATTTGAAACTTTAAGAACAGTTGCTCAATAAAAAACATCCCAAAATACTTTGCTTACCTCCAGTGAGTATAGTGCAGCTTCAGTATGCATCAGAGATAACTTCCTGGTGTCCTCCACTACTCCTCTCTGGCTTCTCATTCACTGTCAGCTTTCAGCTTTCCTCTCCCTATCCACAACTTGCCTATAGCCAGTGCTAGAAAACCTGCAGGCTTGTCTCTGGGAATGGTAAAATCACAGCCTAACATGTCTGAAGGTAAAACCTGCTCATTTTGGAAGCACAGAATAGTTTCTTACTCATTTCCTTTCCAACACACTGGGGCAAAATATGATACAGGGTGAATGAAGCTGGCCAAAAAAATTGATCACTCTCTCACAGCATTCACTTTCCTGAAATATAAGTCCTAACTAAAGAGAATCCTGCAAACTTGTTCTACAGGAATATATTCTTAATGTGAATATTCCACTTTAGGTTCAGATGTGTATCCAATGGTAGCAGGCACAAAGCCAAGTAATGATACATTTCTGGGTCATGCTGGGTCATGCTCTAATGTTGGAAACAAGTTTGCCCCACATTTTGGAACATCTGCAATGATGTGATGAGACTGTTACAGTAGTTCCATGTCTCTAAGGAAAGAGCTTTTCCAGTTCCCTTGGCAGAAGGAATACCTGAAAGATCATAAGGTAGGAAGACGCGTGACTGTGATGCAGTTTCACAGTGGTGTCCCCCCACCACAGTTTTATTCTACCCTGGCACAGCAGTTTCAAACAGTGTTTTTTAAAGCAGCCTCTGAATTCCTGGGACAGCTTAAGAAGAAAATCAGGACTTAGAAGACCTGAGTAGGACCCTGAATGGAGATTGGCCATGGCTCCTTCAGCTTTGCAGGCATTGCTGCAGAGAATTTGTTCATCTGCATTTCTGAGCTTGTGGTGCACACTTTCTTAATGGTCTGAATTGTATTATAGACTGGACATCTAAACTGAGACCCAGATTGTCATGTCTGACTGCATAACATCAGACAGACATGCTCCATCTCCAGAGGGTAAATTCTCCTGTGTTTGGAGGTGGCTGCCATGTCCCTACAGACCACCTAAGCAACAGGCTGCCCTGTGGGCAGAACAGGTGGTTGTGGGTGGCAGTATCATTTACTCACTGCCATGGAGATGGAGTCACCACACCACTGAACACTGTCAGTAGCAGTTGTCTTCCCAAGGTTCTGACCCACACAGGCATGGGATTAGAACAGATTGCTGGTCAAATCCACCTGAGTCTACGAACTGTTCAAATGTGATACTGTGCTAGGAAGTAGGCTGCTGGTTTTGCCTTCTTTCTAAAAATATTTGTATTCAGTATGTTTCACTTAACACAACAGAGCAGAATACAATCTGGTGGTGATGAAGAAACATAAGGAAATGCTTTTAACATGCTAATAAATCTGTATACTCTGAAGAGGAAATAAAAGGAATTTCACGGTCAGCACAGATTGTTTTGCAAATATCTTTAATAAACCAAACCCAAAAATATTTTCCATATAAAATTTTAAAAGGTGGAAAGAAACAAATTAAATACATCTTTCCCACAGGATGGAGCTCTGTTCCATCTATTTCAACACAGTGCAATCTTCTGTTAACTGCAGATGTAAAAGCAAAGCTGGTGGCTGGGATGTACTCAAGCTCCAGAGCTGTGCTGAGTATGTGCAGTGGTAGCCCAAGCTCAAGTGACAACAGGAAGAGACACTACTACCTGCTGGAGCTGCAGCTTCTCGGTGTGGTCATTACCACTATAATGCCATGCTGTCCAGGACCTCATGGGCAGGGATTTTTGTCAGGCCAGGTTTTCTGTTCACACAACTTCACAGAAGATCTTGGCTTAGCTAAATCTGTCAACTTGTAAACTCATCCTTCCATTTCCCAGAGTGCTGGGAACAGTCGTTCAGTTTGAATCCCATAAATGTAACCTGTCAAGGGATGGTCACTGGGAAAAGTTGTTGTTTAGCAATCAGGAGCATGTGTTTATGAAGAACATTGGCTGAAATCTTATAACAACCTGCTTTTTCTCTGCATCTAACCATGTTTTTCTCCACCTTCAGTCTGACACTTAAAGTGCTTTTCATAGGAATTCAATTTTACAAGGGGCCCATAACCTCTGATGAGCTACTGAACACCACCAACCCTGTATTTAACTACATGTTTCCACTAAATATACAGTACCTTGCAGAATTGAGCTTAAAATTAATTTTATCAGAGAACATATCATGTTGGTTCTGTACCTGTAATTTATGTGAATTTTTGCTACTTTCACTGAACAGAAGGATGTTTGGCATCTTCCAGTATTGAACATTAAAGAAGGTACTGGACAATCCTGTCAAAACTATTTCATATACTTTCTCTGTTGGAGGTTAAGGGTACAGAGTAAATTGTAGAACCGACCCTGAACATAGATCTATGTCACAGTCTTAAAAGAGATCAGTAACAATTAATAACTTTGTTTACTGCAAAACCTGTTTCAAAAAAGCACTTATCTAAAATGCTTTTTTTCCTGAAGGTCACTACAGTGAAAGGAACAATATGTCCATTAATGATATCTCTCAGATATGGTTTCTTCTGGCTTTTGTCCCATTTGAATACTGTGCCTTGTATTAGTGGTGGACCACAAGAGAAAACCTTTTGAGAAGCAGTGAGTAGTGCAGCTGCCTTGCTCACCATTCTAGGACTGCAGAGTCAGTTGCTAGTATCAACACAGGCATCTGCAAAAGTCATCACAGGGCTAAATGCTACCCTTGGATAACCAGTCTATACCCCAAGACAGTAACAGAACCACTTGACATTCAACAGAACATCTCTGGTTAAGCTGAATGATTTTAGCTCATTTATTTGTAGTAGGTAGTAGAATTTGAAGATAACTATAAAATAATCTGCTAGCTAAATGAACACTGCCATTTAAATGCTCTGTTTGGACTTGCCTTTAAATTCTGGCCTCAATGAAAAGCAGGTGTGATAACTCAGTATTGATGGTTTGACAGCAGCAGAAATGCAGGTAATGCACAGAAACCTGTTATTGACACTGTGTGTTGCAAGAGTTGTGTCGATTTTGAAGGTTTTGGGGATTCTTGAGAACCACTAAAGGTGAACTGCTTCAAAATGTTGCTCTTTTTTCTCCATTTGTTGCATACGCAGAGGACAAAATTTGGAACTGATGTAACTCTCCTAATTTTCTGAGATGTGGCTGAGATAAACTTTGCCCTTTTAGATCCTGCTTTTCCTTCCAAGCTTTGTTGAAATGCCTTGGTCCTGTGCAGTTTTTTATTACAAAGAAAACACACTTGTTCTGCACCTCTTCATGTCACCATTTTGACATATCAACCCCTTTTTTACTCTACAGGCAATTTCTGGACAGCCTGGAAGAGCGTAACATCTCATTGACTTGCAATGTGATTAATCCTTGGATTAGTTAAAATATGATACAAACAGATCCTGACTCAATGCTGAATGCTGTTCTTGCCTGTGTATGCAGTGTTAGGTACCTTACAACTGTCTCGAATTGATCAGGACATCCGGATTTCATAACCTCATTTTATAACTGTTCCTCTCTCTCTAATTCCATCCTGTGAAGTTCTGAGGATATGTAACAAGAAGCCACCCAGTTACTATTCCTTGCAGCTATCTGCCAGTGTCACCTGCTTCTCTGGCATCATCATGCAAGCATGCACTGTCACACTCCCCGCTGAAATCTCAGCTCGCGGGTTGAGATTCACACCATCACTCAGTCTGATGAGACTGTTAACTCCTGGAGCCAGAGATGTGTTTGGGAGCACATAAAAGCACTGGAGTCCCCTACATCTTGGCAGGACTTCAAGGACTATCCCAACGAAGAGATCTTGACAGCATAGTTGTAAACTCCACAGGCCCCAAGGGCTCAAACACCATGATATTTATGCTGCAGACTGGATTGCCAAGATAGTATCACTGTTATGCAGACATCAGTCTCTGGATAAGAAGTAGTATTTCTCACACCTGTTAATTGGCATTTGAAAAAAATGAGACTGACTGGAGTGGGCAGTGTGGCTGAGAAAGACAATGCAAGCAAAGGATGTATCCGGTGGTTCTTCTGTTCTGTGTTCAAAGAGACTTCAGCTGCAGGGGTACCACAAATGTTTGTGAAAGTCAGTATTAACTGAAGGGATTACATACTGCATTATTGTCATTCCTGATATATTTAGGACTGTGCTTTCACACTCTTTTCAGCCTTTATCATAACCTCAATCTCAGAAAAAAAGGTAAGAAGTACAGAACTCTTAAATTAGAAACAGGTTTAGGAAACACCTAATTGTACGATAGACTACTGTAAGATTACATGCAGACTTTCAAATTAAGCATAATCCTTTATACTTTGCTCAGCTCTATGCCTGATGGAAATACTATACCTAAAGCAGTTTCTAAACAATGTTTCACTAGACTGGTCTGATTGCAGCGGGAAGTCCAGGCATTATTGTATTAGAAGGCAGTAACCATGACATTAACAACAGAGAGGTAGAATGGGAGATGTTTTGGTAGGTAGTGCTTCTGGCACTTCAAGCAGTGTGAGGGGAATGCCGTTGCTGACTATTTCTTCTGAAAACAGCCAGCACTGAAATTAGTTCATGAAGTCAGGTGTTGACAGCAGATTTTAGACTCGATCTGTTGAAGTAAATAATGCAATTAACACCTTCGAGAACCAATTTTTAAGTTCAGTTATGGGGAAAAATCCTTAAGAACTTCCAAAGACATCATCACATTACTCAGCTGTGATCCTCAACACCTTTTCCTGAGAATTGCAAGGTTTATTTATTAACATTTTAAAACCATTGGACCACGGAGGGCATAATTCCATGACCTGTACAGAGCACTTCATTAGCAGACAACAGAATACCCCAAATCCTGCTAATAAGTTTTAGCTCTATTTTTTTCTAGTCTAAAGACCTGATTTTCTTTCTGAACAAACTCACTTCAATTTGGAACAATTCCATTCATTTCAAAAAAGTTATAATGAAAAATAAAACGTGTGTCAGTAATATGAGAATTTCAACCATGGGAAGTCAAACTTCAAACCATCTTGAAATTATCCAGCCTCATGTAAAATACTTGGAAAGCGCTCCCATCTAATAGTCAGAAGCAATTTAACAGTTCCTTAGGAAAAAATCTTTCCTAATGAATGCAAGAAAACTGAGAATAAAGGGTAAAATTTTTACAAATAGCTGAAAACAGGCATCATACAATTTAACATCTGCAAGAATTCTGTACTTCTATTCAGATTTTCTCCAAGCCTTTTCTCTGTTACATATAAGAGTGGAGAGAACACAACTCGAGGCTAAACTGCTGTTGTGCTTGTTAACCCCTTCATTCCTGTTCTGGATCTGCCCTTGCTGCTCTTTTTGACTGTTTTATTTCAGAGTCTACCTTCCTCCTTTCGCCTTTTTTTTAATACGGCTTCTTCTGCCTCACATAGTCTTCTGTCTTTCGACGACAGAACTTCTCTAGCATTTGAAACCGGCACAAACAGATCCTCCCTTTTAAGTAAAAGTGCTGAGGAAAGGGAGTTGGGGTTGATGGTGGTGGGTACGTGGGGGCACTGGGATGAGGCGACACCCCTGGAAGGACGGAGCAAGCCCGGGAGGGTCCGGAGGGCCAGTGGCGCCCTCTGGCGGCCCCCGCGAAACGTTTACACGATGCTGGCCTAGAGTCTCACCTGACACTGCTTTAAACTCACAAATCCCCATTTATTGACTGAATATTCTTGCCATAGCACGTTTGCGTAGATTTTTTACAGAGAGGAGAAGTGCTGAGGGCATCTCTGGTTGAAGCTGTACTCAGCGCAGCACAAATTCTGAATGTTGATTTGAATATCTCAAGCAACTCATATCTTTCGAAATTGCTGCAAGTTGGTGTTGAGTAAACTTATGATGCCGAACACATTAAAAGTGGACCTTGATCTGAATTTTTAGTTCCAGGCTGCTTTGGCTGGTTATGGGTGGTTTCAGCCTCTTCTGATATGTGGAAACTCTAACTTGCGACTTAAACCCACTGGCAACAGGCCTTCTTTCCTTAGTGGTCTGTTAAAGAATTGCACGTCTGAACTCCTGTACTTGCTGAGATTAAAGTTATCGTATTGTATAGACAAATCTTGTTGGTTCTCCAAATCAAGTACTTTGTGAATTTGAAAGTTTTGATATCACAGTAGTGCATAAAACCATTTCAGTTTCTTCCAAATCTTTATGAGAAAGCTCTTATTTTCCATTCTTGCTGAAGTGTCCTCTGCACAGGGCTCTACGCAAGGACCTAGTTGTATTTATTTGAATTTGTCCCAAGGTTGAACATAAAATATCACTCAAGTTCCTTTAGCAGTGTTGAAATAGCACAAGTGGGAATATCTGATGCTGACCATGCATGTGATATTCCCAGCAACTGACTGACATGCCTTCAAAATATCAAATTCAGCCTTCCTTGCATGGTATAAGATAAAATCTGGCCTAGGATTTAACTGTACCTGGTAATTAAGTTAAAAGAACAACAATGCTTCTCAAACCTCTCCGGGCCTACAGTAAGAATGCTGGAATCTTGGTTGTCATTTCTGCAAACTGTTGACAATTCACATACCTCTGCAAATTCAATCCTGATCTCAAATTGCTGCTCATAAACAACATAGCACAGATTTGATGTATGAGGACATGTTCTGAATTCCCCTTCACTGGCGGTAACCTCGCTAACTTCTGACATTAAAAAAACTCTCTTATTACAAGCAGTGTTCTGTTAACTACTTGAATACATCTCACAGCCAATATTTTGGTGAGTGGTTGCAAGAAGGCAGATGTAAAATGCTTTATTCTCTTCTTTGGCTAGCTGTCTGTAAATGAATATTTTTCACAACTGGAGGCAGGGCAGCCTCTGTTCACCATCCTGGAATTTCTCTGGCAATCCTTCAAAGCCAGGTTTTTTTAACCTTCAAAGCATGATTCAAAGCTCATTTCTTGAGCTATGCTCTTACTTATTCTTAATACATCAACATTTATTAGTGAACTTTGGTAGTGTGGAGATAATTAAAAATGTTAGTGAGGGCACCTGGCAATTAATCTGCAATGGCTATTGAGTTGCTGAGTCCTGTATAAGATGCAAAGTTCGTCCCCTCCCTTTCAAAGAGAAGATGCACAGGAATATTTAGAAGAATTCAGAGTTTTAATTTCCTTTTATGTGAACAACAAAGGGTGGAGAAGGCACTCACCTAGAAAATGGTAGTGAGAAGAGGATAACAAATTTTACATGTGAAGACAAAATACTCTGTGGCAAAATGTGTGACAAAATACAGGAAACAGCTGTGAAGGATTATTTGCCTTGCAGAAAGATCTCATGCTGTTGGTATGCTGGAGGGTACAATACCTGGTGAAATCCAGTGCTGCCAGACATGAAACAATGCATTTGCAGAAAAAAACAGGCACAGTGATGGATTCAGTACTAGTTATTATCTCCTTGGTATGAGTTTCGTAACTTATTTCTGTGTAAATGTCAGCTTGTTTTGCAGAAATAGTTAAGCATAGACTATTAAGAGTTACTAGGAAAGAAAAAGAAGAGACACACCATTGTGCTACTACAGAAATCCATGGTGTGAGTGTATCCTGACCAGTCCAGAACTCCTGTTGCTGAGAGGACATAGCTGAACTAAAAAAATAGATATTTTGAAGAGTAGCAAAGACAAAGAAAGATGTGAAACAGCATCTGGAGAAGGATCAACTAAACAGGCAAGGATTCTTCTGCGTGCAAAAAACATACATTAGAGAAGAGAACAGAAGAGGTGACTATAAAACTGTAAGTGATATAGAAAAGAGGGTAGAGGTATATATATATATAAAAGAGGGTCCACAGTTTTATTAATAATACTGGAACTGGGAGACGTTAAATTAAACCAGGTAGTGCCAGACTTCAAATCCAAAGGAGGTATTTCATCACAGGAACTGAAATGTGGGAAACAGTGGCATAGGCTTGTAAAAACTGAAAGTTAGCATGGATTAAAAATATATGATTAATTACCTTTAAGAACATGTAAGATCACAGCAGGGGGGAATTCCTTTTCTAGAAGAGCAGAAGGAGTTTGTACTCTGTGAAACACACTCAAAGTAGTAGATGACATTTTTCCTAGTCTCTCAGGTGTTTGATATTTCTTACAACAATTTCGCTTAATGTTGTCGTGTTTGTATGATTATCTGTCTACTTGTATGGGTATGCGGCTACGTAACTGAATATCCATGACAATAGCGTTTTCTTCCGCTAGATGTCCCACAAAGCCAGCGATTGCAGCCATTCAGCTCAACTTGCACTTCTTTTACCTACAAGTTTATTGTCTTTAAAATAAACGGTTTTCTAAATATAAATGTTTTATTCACCTGTATGCAGATGCTTGCAATAATATTGCATAATAAGCTTAACATTCCAAAACACGTGTAATCTAGGTCTCAGTAGGAATTCATTGTTATAAGATGAGCTTTCTTCGAAGATCCTGGTGAAGCAAGTTGCAAACATCCAGAGGGATGACAGGGGACATGCGTGTACAAACTAGTTTATCAGCTGGTGCTTCTCAGGCTGTATCTCCCTTATGCAGAGCTCACAGTATGGGGCTTTTTTTCAAAGTTAGTCAAAATATCTTGTTATTAATGGTATTTAGGATTTTGTGGTTTTTTTTTTTTTTGAAGGGAAACCGCCTTTGTAAGGAAAGTTTTTACTTTCAATCTTCCAACCTTCCACACATACATACTCTTCCACGGAGGATACAGAGATTTAGTTGCCTGACTAGTCAGTGTCTTTTTGTTATTCTACCCATAGCCAAAAGCTAGTGCTCCTGCTTCAGGAGAGGTTATTAACTCAACCACTAGCACATTGTCCTGAAATTCCTTTTCTGTTGTATCTAGGCAGCTAAATTTGGGAGCCTCTGCTCTAAAAGTTGATAAACTACATTTAGAGTGAAAAGATGCATTTTGTTATTTTGCCGTAAGGATACTGCTCAAGGAATGGCTTAGTAAGTTATTTTTCCTTTCTTTATATAACTGCAAAGAGCCATAAGAACATTTTATCTGACATCATTTACAATACAGACCAGAGATACAGGCAACACAGTTGCTAATCTATGTTTTCAGAAAGGTCTCTAGAACTGTTGTGTGGACTGTTTGTTTGCCCACAGTTTCTTTAAAGATATCCAGCTTTCAGTGAAAGACTGCAAAATCCGCTGCGACCATAGGTGTGTTGTTCTGATAACTATTTACTCTCATTGTTAAAAATGTGTGGGTTTCTCCACATTTAATTTGTCCAGATTTACGTAGACACTGGCCCAGTTATGCCTTTCCATGTGATGCTAAAGACTACCAGAACAAATATCAAGACCCACCATAGTATCTATAGGGCAGAAGTTCATAAAGAGTTGTACAACAGGGACTGTGGGAATCAGGTTTAGGTTTCTAGGAAGAAGCTTATGTTCAAGAGTCTTGACTGTTACATCCTTTGGAAAGGTTTGACTTCTTTAGTCAATGTTTCTCTGAAATCATAGTCTCTTCTTAGGGGACTGGTAGCTTTGCAAACCCAGGTAACCAGATGAAGGCAGATGATCCAAAAAAAAAAATACCCAAGAACTTCCATGCTGTTGCAGTGTGTAAATAAAATAGAATAACAAATCTTCTCTTCTTGTTGTGTTTCTCTTGTTTTAGTGTTCAATTTTTTTTTTTTAATTATTTTTCCAAGCCTACCACAAACTCTTCTACCCTGTGGAGAATGAAAATCCTTTCATATTTTCAGCATGTTCTCAGCAGCTGCTGCCAAAATCTAGAGTTCTTTGACTTCATATTTCTACTTAGGCCATGTCTCAGGGGAGACTTTCTAGCAGGTCTGGGGTGAAAGAGGCTCTAGAGACTTTGGCTGCACAATGCGTACTGAGTGGAGATTTGTTGTGTTGTGATACGAGAGCAGCTGAGGAAGTGGTTTAGATAATGAACTTCATTTTAGAAATGAGCAAAATCTGGGACAGCAGAAGGAAGTTTGAGAAACTAAAGGAAGAAAAGAGCTTGTGAAAACTGGCTGAGACAGGAATGGAAAGAAAATTTTCTTGAACTTGGAAGGTTTTGAACAGAGCCAAGTTACCTCGTTAGTTCAGCAGCATTTTAGGAAGGTGGGACAATGGTGGGAAGGGGCTCTTCTGGGCAGTAAGTCTGGCCTTCTGATGAAACACCATCTCCAATAGACCCAATACAGCTGCATCTGGAAACCACTTTACTCTTGCCTCATGATTAATCCTGTTGGAGGACTTGCTTGGACATTTAATCCTTTGCTGATTACTAATGCTCTGATTTTCAAATTAAATTTGCTCTGATGTAGTTTGCAATTATTTTTTTATGTCAATGATATCATTTATTTTAAGTAATTTTTTGTTTCCTTCATTTTTACCATCAGAATATAATCATAGACAGAAATCATTCTCTTAGCCATCACTTTCTTGAAGTGTTTAGTCAGCATGTGTAAGACAGCATCTCTTTCTTATAAAAAAATATTTTCCTAAACACTATCTACTTAAATCTTGTACATTCATGAATGTTTGAAAACCATTATTGATTACTCATGAAACCAGCATAACACACTTAAGAAGAAATGAAGATATATTATTGTAATTTTCTTTTAGGTATCTGTAAACATACCAGTTTTGTCAGACAGAAAGCAGAATCTGTCCCATACCCTTGTAAAGCACATTTTGAATTTGAAATACGTTAGTTTAAGGATAGTACTTTTACCACTTGTTTTTATTCTGCATTCTGCTCTGGTCTTTTTCTGTGCAAGTATTTTGTCTGTTGTTTTTTACCATAACAGATTGTTCATTTCCTACTGTATGTGGAGGACTTGAACTTCTAGATTAAAAAAAAAAAAGCCTAATGTAAGTAATATGTCAATTAGTCAAAAAACCTCAGTTACTGCATTTTGCATTTCAGAGAAACTGAATAGATTCCCTTTTCTTTCGACTGAGTTTGTTTTGCCTTTTGAAAACACATTTTCTTCCAAGTATCTCATGAAATGACACCTGAGTAAGAAGTGCTAGAAAGGCATCAAGTTTGCAGAGTTAAAAGAGTTTTTCTCTTCCTTTGGTGATTCGTTGTCATTCTTGAAAAAGGCTTTTTGGGGTTTTGTTCTTTAGATGTAGATGATAAAAACAGATGTATATTGTTGGTTTAATAAGTACACTCAAGCCTAGTCCAATACACAGTGAAAGCAAAAGACTTCCATTAGCTTTTATGGGCCTGATTTGATGCCCTTTAAACATTAGCATATCCTCCAGTGCATTAGTTGATAAAGTATTGCTCTTATGGCCTTCAGAAATGGACCATGCCAGCTTTTTTAGCACTTCCAACTTCTCAACAAGTTAATCATTATGCATCAGTATCTTTTTACAAAGCTAAGTAAGAAAAAGATTTCTCTATATTATATTAATTACATTTTTTTCCCTTGTCAGTACCTCTTTAATTGCATCTTCCTTTCATATTTATTATTTATCCCTATAATTGTATTCTTTCAGCATGCATAACCTGTTGGGATATAGTTGGTATGAAAGACACCATAGGAAATAAAGTTTTACAGCACAAAGAATTGTTTTAAAATATTGGACATATCAGCCATTGATTTCATTTTTATTGCTCTCCAAAATCATAAGCCATTTCAACCGCCAGCTCTCATCTCCTTAACAACAAATAACAAAGAAGATATGAATAATACATTTTATTTATGTTGCTTCCTGCAAGTTATATCTAAGCCCATTGAGCAAAGATTTAATTTTCATTGCACTGTGTAGCTAGCAGTCGCATATCCATAATCTACCACAAAGTAAATAAGATATTTGTATTGTTCCAATAAAAAAAAGAGAAGTGAGGACCTTTTCTGTTGAATAAGGCCCTTCTTTTTGGTTTTGATTTTGATTTTTACCCAGAGTTCTCCACTATGGACAGGTATGATAAGTTATTTTTTCAAGTGGAGGTGGGTGAAATTAAATTGTATTTAGGCATCTGAAGAAATGGGTTTGGTTAAGAAAAGCATTAATTATTATGTATTATGTATTATTTATTATTTATTAACTCTTATTTATTAACTATTAATTATTAATTATTATCCAACTTAACTAGCTTTGACAATGAGGGCTGATTTGACTTCTTCACAGCTGACATACAAGTGTTAAAAC
The DNA here is from genome assembly GCA_033558185.1 of Dromococcyx pavoninus. Classification (NCBI taxonomy): domain Eukaryota; kingdom Metazoa; phylum Chordata; class Aves; order Cuculiformes; family Neomorphidae; genus Dromococcyx; species Dromococcyx pavoninus. The sequence goes on along the minus strand of JAUMJL010000102.1, from coordinate 369,867 downwards.
AGCCTCTTGTTTACTCCTGTCACAGTTGTCAGACATATGCACCACACAAGCCTCAAGAGTTCAATCTGAGTGTTTTTCCAGAGCTCAGATAGCTATCTGAATGTTAGTGAAATGAGGTATCGTTCTCCGGCATATTCTCCTTGCAATTCATCCTTCTTTTACATGGCTTATTTCCTCCATTCTTTCTAGCAAAACTACCCAGGGATAACATCAGCTTTTTTTTTCACAGATGTGGTCTTGTCTAGCCTTTGCTACTTTTGCCACAAAACAGATTTGAGGGTTTATTATCAAAACAGTTATGCAGTAAGTTTTAAAGAAGTTAAAAGACAGAAAAAGGAATAGGCATAGTAGCAGGATAATGGACTGAAGCTGTTGTGGCAGATTTTCTGACGGTAGAACCCTTCCATTAATCTATAGCCAAACGCTTTTATTAACTGAAAAGCTTATATTCAGACTTTTCAGTGCCTATCTACCTTCAGTTCACTTATGCTAAGCATGGGAAACACTGCAACATAAGACAGGTTCAGAGGTGGCCTGTGCAATGCTTAGAACCACTCCTGCAGCACAGAGGGGCAGAGGCATCTCCCAGACCTAGAAAACCCCAGAGATCTGATCTCTCCTGAGTACTTCTGATCCTGCATGTCTGAGTGGCCTTTGGGAAGTCACTTCTTTACAGCTCAGCTTTCTCGTTGGATATACGGGTGTAACCCCTTCCTAGTAGAACTCTTCCAGCTCAACTGGGGCTGATCTCAGAGCTCAGTACTGTAATGCAGCAAGAGAGTGCATTTACCTCTTTCTAGTGACATTGCAGACAAACACTGCACATGAAAGAAACATGTGAAAAGAGTCAAAGACATTCACCAGCAGCTAGAAGTTGAATCTGATATGAGGGTGTTTTCTTCAGCAGCCATGTGACAGTAAGTAGAAAGGCTTTTCTAAACAGAATACAATGTGTGACAATTCCCTTAATTGTTATTCCAAATAACATTTCCCTTTCTTTCAAAAGGCTGAATTTATGTCTATAATCTCTGATGTTGACAAGACAGAGATGGACTCTTGGTAGCCATTTTACCCTGACACCCAAGGAACACTGCTGTCATCACACTGAAGTTTTCTTCCATGGTTGCCTGTGATACCCAGAAGGAACAGCACACGAGACCTCTCGCGGCCCTGTAAGCGTCTGTGCTGGGGGCCCTTCCAACCTGTTTTTTTCCTACAACACCCCAGGACGGCTTCTCCTGCTGCACTCAGTGGGCTGAAATAAAGGCTGTCACTGAAATACAAGGGTAGCTCACATGCTTCATTACTATAGTTGCCAGCTATTTGTATCAGTAACCTCCAGTTATGTTTAGAAGTTTTACTTCCTACTGCAAAGGCTAGGAACTTAACTAATTTTCAATGCAAGCTGCACTACTGGATTTATCTCATGACTCTGATACATGGGGCTCTCAGGGAGGGACTGTAAAGTTTATGATATATATTGAACCACATACTCTTGAAGAACAAATGAAGGTGAGATGACCTGGTAGTTAATTGGGAAGCAAGAAATTTCATCGAATTCTGTGGTCAGCTGTTGTTTTTTCCTCATTTCTCACAGAAAACTTATTTCTACAGGCTTAATCGGTGCACTAGGTGAGTGCCTTGGTATGATGTTCACAGAAAAGGAAATTAAAACTCTGAATTCTCCTAAATCTTCCTGTGCATATTCTCATTGGAAGGGAGGGAACTTTGAATCTCGTACAGGACTCTGCAACTCAGTAGCTCTTAAGCCATTGCAGATTAATTGCCAGGTGCACTCACTAACGTACAGATTTCCTTTGAATGTTGTAGCAGAAGTTAGGACATGGTTTTGCTGATCAAGCAATAATATTGAACAACAATGGCGCTATACATGATCAGAAGTATTTTTCCAACCAGAACAATGGCAGAACAACGACCCCTCTCATCAGGCAATGCCTATGGATATGCAGAATACAAAGTCAGACTGTGTGCAGGAGCTGTTTAACAGAACAACACTATGCATTTTACCAACTATGGGCAACAGCGGAAAGGGGAGTAGAGCATGGAAAGTCAGACTGAGAACAAAACTTAGTTCTTAGATACAGAGTCCAAACCTTGTAATAGCTAAACTTGTCATGCAAAGACCCATTCAATAAGAGCAGTCACTCCCAAAATGCATTAGAGGAAGTGTTCTGACAGAGAAATAATATGTGTCCATCCTGTTTACCACATGGCAAATTGGATAAAAAGCAGCTTCCACTCCTGCAACAAGGAGGCCCTGTGCTATAGGAGAAATGATAATTAACTAATGCCTATGCAGAGATTTCTGAGAAATCAGCTCTGGAGTGATGGAAGACTATAGAGCTGCTTGGCCAAGGTGATTGATCCATGGGATATGCAGGGATGTAATAAAATAACAACAGGTTTCCACACATGCCCCACCGAAATCACTTTTGCCTCTACACTAGAGCTACATAAAATCTGTGACAAAGGAGATATATTTGAGAGTCTCCTTATTCTTTCTCTAAGTCTGGGCAGGAGTCTGAGACTGAAGACCTCAGAGGTACCATCTTTTGTAACAAATGCTCCTAAATTCCTGTTATTATTTGATGATTTGCTTTCCATGTGAAAATTAGTATAGTAGATCCCAGGTTCCTCCTGTTTCTCCTAAAACTGTACTAGTTATCTACATGGACTGAGGTAGGAAGTGATGTGCAGAGTGGTTGTGAGATGTCCTCTGCTGACAATGGCAGCACACCTAGTTGGGTGACCTAGTTCTCTGCCCTGTGAGGCTGCAATTCTATGATGATGTGATAACACATTCGTGTGCTCTGTCTCCTCCACAGGGAGCAAATAAGGTGAGCAATCACAGCGGAACTAATATGAAATAACCAAGATACCATAGTTCCCTTACCAGGCAGTGACCCTCCTCTCCACACAAGCCTTTTCACAGTGTGACCTTAAACCGGGGCAGTGAAATATGTGCTTAGGACTGCTTTACTTCAAACAAGCTGTGTTTGCTGCCCCCAAAAGTGAGAGCTGCTTTTACTGCTTTTGTAGAACAAGCCCATCCTAGACTGAAATACAAGTGTCCACAGAGAAATTTGCTTGAGCTTGGCTGGTGACAATCTGTGTGTCGACAGGTCCTGGCAGCAAAGGACTCCTTCTGGGAAACTTGGTATGGTGTAACCATGCAATGTCTTTGCTCAGCTGTGACAGATGGGCTTCTTTGGGCAGAAAAGAGCCACATCTCCTGTATGTCTAAAATCCCACGTGTGCTTCGGTTTCCACAAGCTGGACTTTACATGCAGGTTTTTCTTTGCTGCTCATCATCACAATGCAGAAAGAGCTGCACAAATCATCCAATTCAGCCTCTCAGTTTCTCAGTACAGGAGAGCAGGACCCTTCTGCTGCCGTACAGAGATGCAGCCCTAGACTCACGCCCTTAGTCTTTTGAAGAGCAGCAGAGAGAGAGGAGAGAGAGCAAATGTTTCCTGAAGTAATGAAGATGCTTTTCACATGCATTTTCCAGTAGTAACATTACCTGTTAGCTCAGAATATTTAAATGACTAAGAATTCAGAGAACACAGCAATGGTGCACTGATAAAGACGCTGACCAAAGACAGGGTGAGTCAGGCTAGTGCTGGTACTGCTAATGCAGCAAAGTACATTTTTCTTTTATTGCTGTCACAGGCTGTTGTGTGTGTTTGTGTTTGTGTGTATATGTTTTTAGCAGCTTGGGGGTTGAATAAACTAATCTCATTCCCTCGAAGAAAATATTAACCATCTGTGACAGAAAGTATATGTTCAGCAATTGCATTTCACATCTATTTTCTTTGCTTTTTAAATTATTTATACAATTACACCACCCACAGCTTCATGGCCCTTTGCACTCAATGAAAAAGTTTCTCTGTGTCTAGGATTCACTCTTTTGTCTTTGTCTCACCTACTTTATGTGGAAATTGCAGAATCTAGAATATAAAATACAGTGCAATAACAAAAGAAATGACAACTGATGATATGAGAAAGATGAGATTTATTTGACATCAATATCTCAGAGCTAAAAAGAAAAGAGTTCATTTCTGGGGAGGAGGAGGTAAAACAGAGAAACAGATAACAACAATAATATAAACGGTTTTCTGATTATTTCCTAATAAGAAAATACACAAGTTTTTCTAGTGATTTAAATCCTGTCACAACATTAGTTGCGTTTCACTGATGAATTAACAGTTTGATGGCCTGAGTTTAAGAGAATGATGGAATCTGCATATTCTACATCATCAGCTTGTGTATAAGGTAGTGTTCAAATGCTTGGCTGAACTATACTGGTAAGGTAAAAATACAAAGGCAAAGAACCTGAGGCTCCACCTTGTCCATACCAATGCTGATAGTAGGCTTTAATCTAAATCTGTTTGTCTTTTAGGTTGAAGAAATGCTTATTACCTTAATGTTGTGTAATAGAAGTCTTAAAAGGGAGAAAAGATATGACAAGAATAGAAATTTTATCATGAAATATAATCATTATACATTAAAGAAAAAATAAGTAAGCATTATTGAACAGTACAATATCCTTACAGTTCATTCTCTAGCAGATTTCTGTAAAACTGAAGGTAAAGGAAACATGTACATTTTCTTTCTTGGAATTTCCTTATTGCATTAAAGAACATTAAGGTAAATTAGTAACATGATTTTGAGTCTTGAAAGTTTTCCGAGGTTTTCAGCAATTCCATCAAATTTTAGACTTTTGCTGATAAATATGTCTTTCGAAGGGTATGTATTTTCCTCTAACTGCTATCAAGTCTCCTTCAGAAATGTTACTTTGAACTGAAAAATTCTACTTTAAATCTGTACTTTCTTGCATGGTGGTATTTAAATTATAATCTGAGTTAAAACAGAAATTTGAAACTAAGCATTGACATTTTGAGATGAAGTACTTTGGTTAGTTTCAAGTTGTTCTTCTGGAAAACAGAAATATTTTCTAAAAATTGATATTTTCCCACGTATGGATGGGACTCTTTAAAAGAATGCAGGAAACTTTTGTGCTACACTAATTCATTTACCTGACTTTGGAATTTAAGGATAAAGCTGAGGCAGGTCTTCAAACAAAAACTGAATGAAGAATAATCTCCAGTCTATCTCTCCATCTGCACAATATTATATCATATTGCATATTTTCTGCATTTTGCAAAGCTTTTCAGAGCAGAAATGGAAGCAGACCATACATCTGTCCAGCGTTAAGCATAAAGATATCCTGATTTTTGCCACAGTGCAAAAAAGAATCAAAACAATTTTATCCTGTTTACTGTAAAATTTAATGAGCCAATGTGTAGAGTTTCCACCCATGTCCAGGGGAGGTAGCTTAAAACACTCAATCTAGCCTACCATTTTTTTCTGCATACTTCTCAATAAGGTATGAGGAGCTTCTGCTGCTCTATTGCACGTTCCAGGCTGCTGACATTGTAGATGCATCACTCATCTGTCTCAGAGCACTGATGTCTAACACATTTTAACTCTTGCCTTCAGACCATCAGTTCCCTGCACTGAGTCTGATTTTCTGCATTTTTTTTTGAGGTGAAAAGAACTCATGGTCCAGACAGACAGTCCCCTTATGCTATCCAGAGCTGATACTAATCCTGCTAAGCTTAGAAGATGAGCTCTAATGTCTTATGGTAAGTCGGTCTCATCCTGCTCCAGTTTCATAGCTAAATATTTGGAATTTAACCTTCTACGATAGTTTTCATCTGGACGAGCCACTTGTTTCAGCTGGACACATGAAGGACACACCTGAGATGAGCAAGTGCAACAAGACAAGGTTTGGTAACAGCTGGCGGCCAGAGCAGTGTTATGCTTAAACTCACTGTTCCAGCCTTGGTGCTGACAGTAAGATGCTGGAATTACTCTTGTAGTAAAGGACTGCACAAGGGCTAACTGTTAAAAAAAAGAAAAAGAAAAAGGCAGGCTGACTCAGCCCTTCCCAAACTACACCATCCTGTGTCTCACCTCTTCCTAGTCTTGCCCTAGCAAAGAAATGCAGATAGCCATCCCATGTGGCTTTCCAGCCTGCTCCTGTGTCCTCCCTACCATGCTGCACCAGGATCCACATTAGTCTTAGCCCACAGCACAAGGAACTCTTGGTCATTTCTCTACTCCTCATCTCCCTGCCCCCTAAAACTGAACACATTAATAGGAAAGCACAGTGCGTCTCCATAACTTATGTTCTGCTGTCTTTCAGTGTCTGCTACAGCCAAGAAGTTAGCTCTGACTCAGGTGCACAGAAGAATCCAGATTTCCCTGGCTCCACATGCCTCCTCCCTTCAGGTGTTAACTTGTGAGCTTTGCACTGGTACAGCACAAAATCACAAGTCTGGACCTTATTTTGACTTTTCATTAGTAGCTGTTTGATGGTGGTAGCCGAGTAGAAAACAAGACTGCTGTCCTAGAGTACACTAAAAAGCAAATGGAATTGACAGTTGTTGCAGATACTTCAAGTTAGCTTCTCCTCTTCACAGGGAATGGGAGAAAGTTCCTTTTTCAGGACTTTGCTGTCATCTTGCCCTGTAAACAAAAGCAGAGTGAGCGCAGCTGTACAGATCCCAGACAGAGCACCTCAGCTCACAGGGCTCCCTTGTATGAGACTAGTACAGCATTTAGATATCATTTTCTTCATTGGTCATTCTCTTTCAGTGATTTTGTGATAGCACAAACACTTCCTTGTGAAGCCATAAAGCCTCTGGACTTGCTGGTAAGCACTAGATAAGGAGATTCAGTATTTTTATCAGACTAATTCCTTTAAAATACATATATTCTGATTCCAGTGTAAAATGCCATAACACTAACCTTTATAAAATCAGGTGAGATTGCCACAGCCACTGTTGTTATAAACAGGACTGGAGAGTTTTCTCATGACCCCACTGTCCTCAAAGTGGGTTCTCGGAGGCAGGGGGTCTATGAATGTTCAGAAATAATATTGGCTTGAAGATCACATAAAAAAATACCTTGAACCATCAATTTTCTTCCCTCTGATTGCCTTTTGCTATTGGATTCCTTAGGATTTGTGGAGAACAATTTCTTTCTCAAATTTAAACTACAGCAAATGTGTTTTAAAATTAAATCTTTAATTTTTTGCATGATAGGGGTTAAGCTTTACAATACACATGAACAAGATGGGTAAGCTAAAAAATACACAAGGTGTTCTTCATTTAAAAAAGGGGAAATCCTTCCCTCCTCTCCAGGCGAGGCAGCAGCAGAGGTGGAACTCAGCCTTGGTTAATGAGTTGATCTCCAGTTTGTTCCTGGATCAGCTGAGTTGTCTCATGCTTCCTATCCAGGGAAGAGTAATAGTAAAGGAGTAGCCTCGAAAATGGTGTATTACGAATGCTGCTGTTAGCTTTGAGGCATGAGGAATGCTAGAAAAAGCTCCCACAGACTTTGTTGACTCTCTGCCTGAGTGCTACAGTGTAGATGGGCACTGAGCTTTTCAGTGTACCAAAACAACCCTTTCTTGGGTAGTTATATGCACACCCTCTCATCCCAAACATGCTGTTCTCTCTTCCCATCCAGATCAATCTCGGATCAGCTGTTTGATGCTACTCTGCTCAGCAAGCAGAAGAAAATCACTTCAAACAAAATCTTTCATAGAAAGTGAGGGAAATATTAACTCACTGCACTGCATATACTCTTTTTCTTTAGTGTAATACATGTTAAGTCCACACCTTAAACCGCTTTGATACTTAGTTTTTATGGTTACCTGAAATATTTCCTTTAAAAACTAAGGGGTCCAGAACTCCTACAGATTTTCAAGAGAACTGTTGTTCTGAGCCGGTTCCTTTACCTTCATTTTTTCACTTTGTATCTTCAGCACTCTCCCTAGTCTTGTTCCATGTCCTCTGACCTTACATACCCCGCATGCTTATAGACTTGGCTCTAGATTTTCTGCCTGGAATTTGTTCTACACTAGCCCCGTTTCACCTGGCACTCTCTTTCTTGCAACTCTCAGTAGTATTTTTTTCCTTCTTTCCTACTAGTGATTCATGTTGGATATGCAATTACGTTGATTAGGTATTGACCATGCACATGGTTAATTAAGCAATTTTTCATACACCATTCTGGCAACCGCACAATATTAATCTTGCTTTGAAATGATGGCTCTCACTATTTAACAGGTTAACTTGTTACACTGAAGATCATGTCATTCAGTCACTACATGTTATCTATTTCACATCTCCACCAAGTGGAAATATGCTCATTTTTACCAAACAGTAGTTACTGAACTACAAGGACTTCAAAGGAAGAGTGGAGAGCTGGCTCATCTGGATGAGGTCAAGGACATCTCATAGATGTAATAACCTGCAGGCATTACAAAATTTGTGGGAGTCTGTGCCTAGTCTAAGTCATGATTCTTCCTTGTTCTGAGTAGAAAAGGGAGGAACAATAGAATCACTGCTGGTGTAGAGGCCTTTCTCCTTAGTGCTTCCTTTAGTTCAAAGAGGAAAAGGCTAGCTGTGGTGTCACATCCCTGCCCATCCTTTTTCTGTCCAGTTGCAGGGCAAAAATTACAGGGAGTAGTTTTATATCTCAGACTCGGCTGCAGTGCTCCAGGGTGGGGGTCAGGAAGCATCAGCTGTGCCTACCAGGAAGTGCCAGAATATGAGGGATGAGAACTGTAACCTTCCCTACAGTTTATTTACACAGATAGGAGTGAGTGGAAGGCTTCAGCCCATTTGCTTATGAGAACTGCTCTTGAAAAGCCAAATGTTTCTGCTGCCTGCAGCTGTCCTTCAATTTTGCTGATTACCAAAAAAATATTTTCCCCTTACGTGCTAGTTATCTTCTGGGAGTTATTTCCTCAGTTTTCCAGCCTTTTGATCCTCTCCAGCATCTTCCAAGGTAGGGCCTAACTGATCCATCATATCTAGGAAAAGAGAGCTGTCCCTTACGAATGCGGATTGTGAATACCCAATCTAAGCTGGCCTCAACAGGACCAGCATCACCTCAGGAATAGGTCAAAGTATAGACTTTATACCTACTTCCTGCCCTCTCTATTGTTCTGGAAATCTCATATCTCCAGCCTAAGTAACCCCACCCCATTTGCCCTCAGCCCCCAACAGTGGCTGGCTTCTGTGGGAACAGGAGGAACTCATTTTTCTACGCTCTGCTGCTGCCCATTTCCTTACTTAAGTAAAGGACCACTTTCCTTCTTGTGATACAGGGAGAATGAAAGGCTTTTTATTTCCTTCACCTGCTAAGATGGCACTGTATCAGTTTAGTTCAGAGAGCATATCACACTAACAAATAAATAAACAAACCCCAAAGATCCCCTATAGCTTTCACAGGCCTATACCTTGATTTCTGAGGCTCTTGCTGTAGCTAAATGAAAAGGTCTGTTTATATTTTGTTTCTAAGTGCTTTACATACAAACTAATTTGTGTATGTATAACATGGGCAGGGAATTGAAATGCTTATAACATGGCTAGGTGCTCATATGTTTTTAAAGACAAATAGAGTACCTGAGCCCAAGCCCTCAGTTCGTGGCTGCATTTCTGAGTCCCACTTTTTGTTTCAAATCCTTCTTGTTCATAAGAAGATAATTAGACAATTTTTTTGCCCCCCAAAAACATTTTGTTTTTCTAGAGCTCATGAACAACGGGTTTGCAAATAGCAAGAGAAGTAGTTACAGAGTGTTGTTATAGACAGAAACTGAGCATGCCTGGAAGAATTGTCAAAGCCATAGAGACACCAAGTATTTTGCACTCAAAGGTGAAGAATCTGCCAACGGAGTTCAGATGTCCATGCTATCATAACTGCTTCAAAGTTAGAGTTAACTGCTACATGGGTGTGTTTGCATGCAAGCTATAGATTTTGTGGTGTGGGTTCTGGGCTCTGGCAGTGAGCAGTGCTGCAGCGTGACAGTAAGCTACAGTTGGAAAGCCAGAGCACCCTGGAGAGATGAGAGGAGGTAGGGCACTGCAGACACTCTCTTCCTGTTGTGGCTTTTCAGTTGTGCTGGACAGAGAAAATCGTAGTTGTTTAAGAATTAGAGTGTGTACTGAGACATTACCAGTTCAATAGTGAGAGAAAAGGTTACAGTATTGGTTTTCAGCAGTAAATATTGATGTAATTCATCTCAAAATTAGGACGAAACCATTTTAGGCTCTTAATTATGTGCCATGTGGGCACCACAAAATAGATGTGGTTAATCAAGGTCTTGATGAACTGACAGTCTATGGAAGAGGGAAACATGTAAAATTCATTAGGCAGGGAGGTTAAAAGAGTGAGCCTGGAAAAAATGAAATTTTATTGCATGTAAAGAAGACAACATTAGATGGATCCAAGGGGCTCTCTTCACAGAAAATAACATGGTTTGCTTCTGGGATAGGAACAGGAATAGAAAAAAATCAAAGAATATTTGTTCCCAGAAAGCTACAGAATACTATTCTTGGGAAAAGAGACCTAAATATGATGCCAAAAGAGGGTTCCATACATTTTAAATCGACTTAATCCAAGAAGAATTGTGATAATGCAGAGATAGGAATCAATGGATGCAAGCTTCTATTATTTCTGTTGACAAAGTGCATCTGGAAGCCTGTAAATATCTGACAAGTTTTTATGGGCTTAAGTTTGTCCTGTTCTTGTTTCTTTTGAAAATATTTTTTTCTCCTGAAGATAGTCAAAAGGGAAACAAATGCACTTATACCTTCTCAGTGTAAAATAAAAAGTCAAAACAGTTTTTAATGTTAAATATAATTTTAGAATACATTAATTAATTTGAAGACTTGATCATTGTCTTTCACATGGAGGAAGCAAGAAAAGAAAGCCCTGAAGATTTTTAGGAAGTGTCTCCCTCAAGCAACATCAACACTGGAACATTTTTTCATGAGCAGGCTGTTCGTCTCCACTCCCCATAATGCTGCAGGGTAATATGCTGGGGCCAGATCATCAATTACTGTAGGAAGCTATATTTTTCTGAAGCTGATACATTTTCCAGGGAGCTGTCCTTACTTAAACCCACAGAGGATCTGACCTAAAGATGACACGGTTCATGCAAAGAAGCCATACTTTTATATCCTTGTTGGCCATCTGTCAGTTCAGCACCAGCAATGTTGACACCAGGAAGGGTGGCTGCAAAACAAAGACGTTGGTGGCTATGGCAGGTTCAGATGAAGCCATGAGTTTAGAATTACATAGCAAGAGATGACTCAATATCTTTTCATAAAACAATCCTTGAATTTTCTCCACTCAGTGGCTATGAGATTTGACTCTTTTAGCTGGAGTTCTTTTTCATGGGTAAAAAAAATAAAATGTGATAACTTAGCAACTAGAATAGTGAAAACCAGCCTGCTTTATTCTGTTTAAATTGTAATTATTTATACATCCTTTATCACTGCTCTCCTTTGAGCCTGATTCTGAACTGAAAAATGGTAGTATAAATCCAGAATAGCTCCACTGATACAAGTAGAGTTAGATAGATTACTCTAAGTATTATTCTGTCGTATTTTCATTTTTCGAGCTGTGTAAAGGTCAGTATTTACTTCCTTCTCCAAAGGAAGTAATTTATCCATTTTCTGATAGAGCTCATCACTTACTAGAACATAAATGTGAATTAGGCTGAAGAGCAACCATTTGTCTGGGTTTTCTTGTTCTGTCTGGAAATTCTGTCTGGACAAAATTTAAGAACTTTCCCTCATTTTCTAGGATTTCTGGGTTTCAACCCTAATGCAGCAGAAGGGCTCATGATACCAATTAAATATCCCCATACCATGCTCTTTATATAAGCAGAGCAAGCACTACTCCATGCAAAAGCAGGTGTGTTTCTGAAAGGAAAATCTGGACAAAACAACAGCAGTAGTAATGAAATTATAATATTACAGAGCACTGTAATCCAAAGCAATTCTAAAAAGATGTGGCATCTAGTACTATAGAATCTTAGAAAAAAAAGAAACATTCTTTTATTTTTCCCTTTTGCTCTTCATTTTCTATATCACAGCTGATCTAGTTCAGACCTAACTTTACCATCCTTGTTGCATCTCATCTGTAGATATACAGATCCAAAGAACTAAAGACAGCAGTCTCTAGGGATCTGGGTCAATATCTTCCTCCTTCCCTTGTCTTGGCAAGCCAAAGCACAATTTGTTGCTTCTTAACTTTTTATGAGAAAGTAAATTTGATAGATTCTAATTCCATTGTTCACATGACATTTCTTGACCCAAGAAGACTACACAGAGCTAGTAGCTGCATTGACAGCAGCATAGATCAGAGATTTTCATACTGTTTAGTAGCAGAATAGAAAGTCCTACCTATATGCACAGTTCAGAACAAAGGAAGAGAAGTTTCTCAGCTATAGCAACTGTCCTTTCTGCTTCGAGGTCAGCTGTGATAGGAACAAAATGGCTTCAGCCTCACATAGCCCCAGACAGAGAGGTGCTATAAATTATGCCTAAAACCCTAACCATTCACCTGACAAATACAAAGTCTGCTAAAGTCACTAAAAGTCTTTCTGCTGACTTTACCAGCTATGGATAAAGCCCAGTAAAGCAATTGCATTAATAAAGTTTGCAGAACTCCATGCTCCAAGTTAAAAGGTGTCTTATTTTTATCAGATCAATAAAGAACTCACATTCAAATTGCAAGCTGAATATGCCTTTCTTTTCACTTTCTCTGAAAGAAAAGAATCAGCAAATCCATGGCAAGGGGGTAGTTGGCTCATTGTGTCCCTTTTCATATCCTCACTAGTTGAGGAAGTTTTCAGCTGTGCTTGGTGGCATCATGCTCTGCTGTGCAGGACTGGGGTGAGCAGCAGGCAGATATTGGGAGGAGACTGCATGACCTCCAAGAATTTCATACTTAACTTTGAGTCCAAAACCACTCCCTCTCAGTGACTTTACCCTTGTACTTGGGATACCATGTTCCTCAGCCTAGGGTAGCAGAGAAATGAAAGGTCAACATTGAAACTGAGATGTTAATTTTGGGAAAATGAGCTCAAGATGGAGAGAGAGAGGGAAGTGGCACATCTGTCCTACACTCCACCCACCCCACAGCATGACAAAAATGTTGAGCAGAAATGCATGTGTCAAAACCGATCCTTGGCATCACAGTATCACAGTATCACAGTATCATAAGGTTGGAAAGGACCTCTGAGATCATCAAGTCCAACCTATATCCCAACACTAACACCAACACTAACACCAACCATCATCTAAACCATGACACTCAGTGCCTCATCCAGTCTCCCCTTAAACACCTCCAGAGTCGGCGACTCCACCACCTCCCTGGGCAGCGCATTCCAATGGCCAATCACCCTTTCAGTGAAGAATTTTTTCCTAACATCAAGCCTAAACTTTCCCTGACAAAGCTTGAGTCCATGCCCTCTAGTTCTGGCAATGGTCACCCGAGAGAAGAGACCAACCTCTGCCCAAATACAACCTCCTTTCAGGTAGTTGTAGAGAGCAATGAGGTCTCTCCCCTGAGCCTCCTCTTCTTTAGACTAAACAGCCCCAACTCCCTCAGTCGCTCTTTGTAGGGCTTGTGCTCCAGCCCCTTCACCATCTTCGTTGCCCTCCTCTGAACACATTCCAGTATCCTAACATCTTTCCCAAACTGGGGGGGCCCAGAACTGCACACAGTATTCAAGGTGAGGCCTGACCAGTGCCGAGTACAGGGGGACAATAACTTCTCTAGTCCTGCTCGCTACACTATTCCTGATGCAGGCCAGAATGCCATTGGCCTTCTTGGCCACCTGGGCACACTGCTGGCTCACGTTGAGCTTCCTGTCAACCAGCACTCCCAGGTCCTTTTCTGCCTGACTACTCTCCAGCCACTCTGTCCCCAGTCTATAGCTCTGCATGGGATTGTTGTGTCCAAAATGAAGTACCCGACATTTGGACTTATTAAACATCATCCCATTAGAATTGGCCCATGCCTCCAGTCTGTCCAGGTCCCTCTGTAGGGCCATCCTACCCTCTAGCAGATCAACCCTTCCTCCCAGCTTGGTATCATCTGCAAACTTGCTGATGATGGACTCAATCCCCTCGTCCAGATCATCAATAAAGATATTAAACAGGACCGGACCCAACACCGATCCCTGGGGGACACCACTGGTGACCGGCCGCCAACTGGATAAGACACCATTCACCACCACTCTTTGGGCTCAGCCATCCAGCCAATTCCTAACCCAGCACAAAGTGCTCCCATCTAAGCCATGGGCTGCCAGCTTCTCTAGGAGTCTACTGTGGGGGACAGTGTCAAAGGCCTTGCTAAAGTCCAGGTATACCACATCCACAGCCTTCCTGTCATCCACCAGGCGAGTCACATGGTCATAAAAGGAGATCAGGTTGGTTAGGCAGGACCTACCCCTCCTAAACCCATGCTGGCTGGGCCTGATTTCTTGGCCGTTCTGCAGGTGCTGCAGAATTGCACCCAGGACTATCTGCTCCATGATTTTACCTGGGATCGGTCAGGCTGACAGGTATGTAATTACCTGGGTCATCCTTACGGCCCTTCTTGTGGATGGGCATCACATTGGCCAACTTCCAGTCCTCCGGGACCTCTCCGGTGAGCCAGGACTGTTAAAAGATGATGGAGAGCAGCTTAGCAAGTTCATCCGCCAGCTCTCTCATCACCCTAGGATGGATCCCATCCGGCCCCATAGACTTATGAGGGTCCAAGTGGCTCAGCAGGTCTCTAACTTCCTCCTCATGGATTGCAGGAGGGCCATATTTCACCCTGCCCCCATCAACCACTTCAGAGGGCCAACTGTCAAGCGAGCTGACATCGTTACTGTTGAAAACTGAGGCAAAGAAGGCATTAAGCACCTCAGCCTTCTCTGCATCTTTGGTTACTACATTTCCCCCCACATCCAGCAAGGAGTGGAGGTCGCTGCCACCCTTCTTTCTACCATTGATATATTTATAAAAACTCTTCTTATTATCCTTAACAGAAGTGGCCAATTTGAGCTCCAGCTGGGCTTTTGCTTCCCTGATTTTCCTCCTACACGACTTAACAACGTCTTTGAACATGACCTGGCTTACGTCCCCTTCTTTCCAACGGCGATACATCCTCTTTTTTTTACTTAGCTCCTTCAGAATCTCCTTACTCATCCAGGCTGGCCGTCTGCCCCTACGACTCTTCTTACAACACATGGGGACAGCCCGCTCCTGCGCCTTCAAGATTTCATTCTTGAAGTGCATCCAGCCTTCCTGGACCCCCTTGCCACTAAAAGCTTTCCTGACTAGTTCCTTAAATAATCCAAAATCTGCCTGCCGAAAGTCCAGCATCAATGTTCTGTTCCTGCCTTTTCTTGTTACATTGTTTAGAGAGAACTCAATTATCTCATGATCACTACACACCAGACAGCCTCTGACAACGACATCACCCACCAGCCCTTCTTTGTTTGTAAACAGCAGGTCAAGGAGAGCCTCACCCCTGGTGGGCTCATTCACCAGCTGTGACAGAAAGCAATCCTCAATACACTCTAAGAACCTCCTGGACTGCCTCCTCTCAGCACTGTTAAGTTCCCAGCATATATCCGGAAGATTAAAGTCTCCTAAAAGAACAAGGGCAGCCGATCTAGAGGCAGCCTCCAGCTGTTTAAACAATAGAAGGTCCATCTCCTCTTCCTGGTCAGACTGTCTGTAACATACTCCAACCAGGAGGACAGACCTGACTGCCCCTCTGACCCTTACCATAGGCACTCAATGTGGTCATCACCGATCTCGACTTCGACAGCATCCAGGGTTTCCCTAATATAGAGGGCCACTCCTCCACCCCTCCTCTCACGCCTGTCTCTCCTGAAGAGCCTGTAGCCTTCCATGGAAGCACTCCAGTTATGAGCGTCGTTCCACCACGTTTCCGTCATAGCAACTATATCATAGCTCTCCCGCTGGACCAGGACTTCCAGCTCCTCCTGTTTGTTCCCCATACTGCGTGCGTTTGTGTACATGCACTTCAGTTGGGTTACTGACGACACCCTTTGAGATGGCTCATCCTCCACAGCAACATCTTTGGTGAGCCTAGTTACTCCCCCCTCCCCCTTCTTACCTACTTTAAAGCCCTCTCTACAAGCCCTGCCAGCTCCTGGGCTAGAATCCTCTTACCCTTTGGAGTTAGACGAGACCCATCTGGGTCAAGCAGGCCAGAAAACATCTGGTCTTGTATTTCAAAGTCAAAAGAAATTGAGGTGCACTAACAGGCCAGAGGGCAGCACAGCTAACCAATACTTGAAGTAATTCAAATACACTAGCATAGCTACCACACATGATGCATATGTACAGCTGCCCTGTACAAAAAAACATCATCCGCCTTCAAACTTAGGATTAAATTAACAGAATGGTATCTTCATCTTCTGATACCATCATTACATATTGCCACTCTTTTCCTTGTAGTGTTTTGAGACGTGCCAAAATAAGAGTTGAGTCCTGAAATATGAAGCCCTTGCACTGTCATTATGAACAAAACCAAAGCTGGATAATGACTTTTCCTAGTCCATAAAATCTGTTGCTCTACGACGGCTCAAAAGTTCATTTACTCTTGAGCTCTTTGGGAAATAAAGAGTCTTCCATCTTCCGTATATTGTCTGGGTAGTTCATGTGCCAGCCATTGCCTCCAAATGATCAAGCTTAATAGCAACAGATGAACTTCTCACTCAATAACTTGGTGAAACCTCAGTATTGCCCGATGCAGATGAAACAAAGAGAAATTGCTATATTGTATAAAACATCTTTCAGACCAAAGAAAAAGAATAATGGTTTTATGATAAATCAAGTGTCTTGCTAACCACCAGTTTCATATTTATGAAAGCAGGGGGCTTCATTGATGACAAGATAGAGGTAAGATTATTTCAAGTTAGGCTTATGAATTTAATAATGGAACTTTCTTGTGATTTCTTGGCAAAAAATGAAAAACTGAAAAGTTTTACAATTTCTTGTAATCCTATCATGGTGCTGTCAGTATCTTAATGGTCTATTGATTGGATCTTGCTACCTGCTGTTTTTGAAGAAGTATTATTACACTGTTAGGGAAAACATGAAAAACTACTTCTAAAGATATTTTAAAAGTTTGATGATTTTTAAAAGCATTCTTAGAGGCTTACCAAACTCAAAGACAAGTGGAATTAAATTTACAATATTCTGTCTGTGTTTCAGAGACAGTAATTAATCCATGGAAACTGACATTTTTGAAAAGAGACGGAGGAGGAATATCTTAGATAAATCATTGCACAAAATTAGTTGAAGACCTCTTATCTTTTACATTCATCCAAACTGGGAAACTATGTGACGTCTACAAGTGAGCTTTTAATATCAAGTTCCAGAGGTGAACTGGTATGTGGAGTGTGTTTCACTGAGTGTAATCTGTTAATAAACAGACTTCAAGAACATGACTGGACTCCTATAAGGTATGTAGTGCTCAGTCTGCAGTTTTATCCTTGATCCTCTGACTTAGAAATAAAAACTTCTTAAAAATTTGCTATCTCCTCCAGTGCTTTCATTTGAATACAGGCCTCAGCTGGCTAGGTATCACAGTATCACAAGGTTGGAAAAGACCTTTGAGATCACTGAGTCCAACCTATGACCCAACACCAACACCCAGCCGTCGTCTAAACCATGGCACTAAGTGCCTCATCCAATCTGCTTTTAAACACCTCCAGGGACGATGATTCCACCACCTTCCTGGGCAGCGCATTCCAATGGCCAATCACCCTTTCAGTGAAGAATTTTTTCCTAATATCAAGCCTAAACCTCTGCTGACAAAGCTTGAGACCATGTCTTCTTGTTCTGTCACTGGTCGCCTGAGAGAAGAGATCAATCCCTGCTTGCCTCCAGTCTCCTTTTAGGTAGTTATAGAGAGCAAAAAGGTCTCCCCTTCTCCAGGCTAAACAACCCCACCTCCCTCAGTTGCTCTTCATAGAGTTTGTGCTCCAGCCCCTTGACCATCTTCGTTGCTCTCCTCTGGACACACTCCAGCATCTCGACATCTCTCTTAAACTGAGTGGCCCAGAACTGGACACAGTCCTCAAGGTGCAGCCTAACCAGTGCCGAGTATAAGGGGATGATTTCCCTATGGTACAAGCAGGAGAGAATGACTGAGTGAACCAGCAGATCTTGTGGTATTCCACTTCTCCTTCAATGGTCTTCCCTGAAAATTCATGAATTCTGCAAATTCATCTTCTACCACTCTTTCCTACAAGTAAGGAGGGTGGTAGAATTCTTGGAGAATCAGGTAATTCACCAGGCCACAATGGATAGGTATTAGTGAGTAAGTCACACGAATGAGTTAAGGAAATGAAGCTGCATACATTCATCCTTCTCCCTGCCACTTGCCTCACAGGAGCGTCAACAACATAAGGGGAAAGTGATAAAATGGGAGCAGCATTCTTCTTGTCAGACTTCACTTTTCCCTAACAGAGATTAATGAGAAGCACATAGAGCAGAAGCAAAGAATTGTGCACTTCTGCCTAGAGTATGCATATCCCTTCCAACAAAATGGGAATTAACAGCCATTGAAAAAGCCATGAATTGCAGTACTCCTACTATGTTATTTCTGCAGAATTCATTCCTTCTCCCCCATATTCACTGTAAATAAACTACACAAGGTGAATGGAGTTCACTGTAAAATCTGGATGGTCCTTTGTGATCCATCTCTTTCTTCTTAATTCTGAAATTCTGATCACTAAAGTGGAGGAAATACCCTAGGACTTCATACCATGAACAGGAACTATGTACTGGTCTGTAAGACTAAAAGGTGAGAGGATGGGAAGTGCATGCATACTACATTAAAAAGAAGAACAATGAGAGTCAGTCTTTGAAGTTGTGCGGTTTTTGAGAGTAGCAGAAAGAGTGAAACTGGAAAACGAATATGAAAATCGTGTACTGAATGACTCAAAGCACCATGTATCACTCATTTTTTTCTTTATGTCATTATTGTAAATTGAAAAGAAGGAAGAAAAGAAGGCTTAATTGGACAATACGTTATTTCCTCAACATCTCCCACACCTGTAGTTTCTGAAGATGTTATATTTTGTGCAAACAAATTTTATGAATGTCTAAAGTAAGGACTGAGTTTGTAAAACAACTCACTTTTTTCTTGTGTCAGTTTTCTTTACACTACCGTAGGGCTGAAATCTGATAATAATTGACTTGTTAACAAGAAGAGAAGAAATGTGCGCCATTAAATCACCAGGAATAAAACTGGTAAATAGGATAAAAAACAGGCTCTTACCTCAGGTGAGACAGTGAGAGGTTAGAGAAATGCGTAACAGTATACTTAGATTCTTAGTTGACATAGTTTTCCCATTTGCATCTTTTTGTTTCTGTTGTTTCTTTGTAGTTGAATAAGGGACAACATAAAGAAATCTCTGAGCTCAAAAGAATACTTCCTCCACCTTACTAAAACCTGGTCTTATAAGATAAGAGAAGAAAGAAAACAGAGTTATTAAAACCAGAGACTATAAATCCACAAACAAGTCTGATAGAAAGAATGACTTAACAACTTTCTCATAAACCTTGCGTGAAAGGTATGGCTTTTATAAGCTGCCACTCATCACTAGCTCTCCCTGTTTCCAAATGGCTCCCTGTGCTTATGAATCTGCCCATGTTGAGGTTAGATTGACTTGCGTATTTGAAGCTTACCATGGGAATTTGTAGCATACTAGCATCATAGTTTATGACGAAAATGCTGTAAAATGATTTGATACACAAGTAATAAATGATACACTATTTACAAAAAGAAGCTTGCAGGACAAAACTTCAGAAACTGATCTCAGATTAAAAAAAATCTGTCTTGGAGAGCAAAGGAATTCTCATTGATAATCACATCTATTTTAAATTTTTAACAAAATAGAAAGTTGGCCACAAGTAGAAGAAGGGAACATCAAATGTTTATCCAGAATAATCCTATTGTGTTAACAGCATAATGCATACTAAATCTTAATTATAAATATATTGCTGATGCTTATCAAAGTATCATTCTGTTACTAATAGTTTTGGGCTCTGTGTATAGGACTACCATTCACAACTGGGGTTTGTAAGCCTTGATATAGTATAAGTAACTGGTGAAATGTAATTGAAAATAGCCTGGCATATTGTAGGAGACAGAGAGGCTGAGGGCAGGAGCTGACAATACAAAGAAGGAAGAGAGTAAGGACTCTCATGTCATGAAGACGTGGTCAGCAGAAGCCCTTCTTTCTAGAACAGTTGTTGCTTGCAGATGTGTGCAAGATTTTTTTGTCACGTGTATTGACATTCTGGCTATGCCACAGCCAATCCATATAAGACACAACGGAGGAAAGACTGTGAGATCTTGGGAACTGTAATGTTCTGAAACTGGCAGTTTTGTGGATAAATATTTAGCAAATATTTATTGATGTAACAAGACAGAGTACTGATGCTACTTTGTTTGGCTTTATATTTTCAGAATTTAATATGGGTAAATGTGTAATATGTCTCTGCTGTATCATTGTTTCTATATAAAAATATGAGTAAATGGCAGACAGAGTTTGGTTTTTTTTTTTTACCCCAAATGAATTAAATCTAGGTCCACAGACTCTCTGATGGAAAACAGGGAAAGGACAAGAGCCTTGATGGCTCAGTTCAGACCCAGATCTAAAATAAGTAGATGGTGTCACGAGTTAAAAACCTAATAGGATAAACACATCTCTTCACCACTACAGGGTAGTTCAAATTTACATTAACCTTTATGTGTTTCCTAATACTATCATAAAGAAGAAATGCTACCAAGTCTTAGGAGAAATTAGGGTTTCCATGACCCTTGCTCTTGAATATGTTGGGCAGCCTGAACTCTCTTCCTGACCTGTTAAGATGTATGCTAGCTGTAGGACCATTTTTCATGTGGATAAAGGTCAATTTTGAGGATGCTCCAGGTATGTGTTGTAGAATGCTCTGGTGCCCCAGGCAACACAATGCACCGTTACTATCCTCTGTGCAAAACAAAACAGATCTAAATCAAGACACTCTGCTTAGTTAAGCCAGAGGGAAACAGTGTATGCAAAAGAGTTATGACTTTGGATGGCATATTGTATTATACACTCTATGCATGTCTATGACATTTTGTAAGTGATAAATGAAATAATAAACATAAAGAGCTATTATATTGCAAGGTAATTGATTATTTTTTCTATACCAGTTAGACCATTATTTATTATAATAATTAGTAGATGTAACAAATACATACATTCATGAAACATTACTGTTTTCTAATTAAATTATAATAAGGTATAAATTACTGTGATTTGTTTATTATTAGTATAAATTAAAGGCAACATGCTAAAATAAAGTTTGCAGCTTTTCAGTGACATTCACATTTATGAGGTTTGGATTCAAAAACTGGTAAATTAATGGTCCTTCTTTTTTCCATAAAGTTATGAATTTACTGAAGTCAATTAAAAAGATCCTCGCTTCTGTATAATTCTATATATCTTCCACATATAAGTCCTAGTCAATATCTCATGTTGGAATTAATATCAAGATAGTAAAATGACCTTGGCATACTAGGAGGACCTTAAAGGGTTAAGAGTTTATGTACTTCTTTCAAGAGGAATCTATAAAAAATTCCTGACAAAACCCTATAATTTATTATGGACTAAATGAGACAATGCCACGTATTCAGAATTCATCTTTTAAAAAGTTGCACATTATCAAGCAAAAAAAAAACAGGGAGATCAACAAAATTTTTGAAGCTTTAGTTAACCAGAGAAAAATCCATTCTTCATAATTTTGAAAACATACAGATTCTGAATTTTCTAAACTGAGCCCTACGCTGTCGTCATAAAAAGAATTATAAAGGTATAAAATAACCCATTTCATCATAAATGCCTCCATTTTTATACTTCTACCTCTAAAGACTTCTTCACCGGTTTTCTTTTAATCTTATTCTAGATTAATTGCATTCACATATGGAGCTACTCCGGAAAATGCTGTAAATTCAGACACTCCTTTTATCCCAAATATCTTTCAAGAGAAGACAAGCCCCAAAGCAAAGATGTGGCTTTTCTACCCTGTTTTCTCCACCCCCAATGAATCACAATGGAAAAACCTGCTAACCTCACTGGTCAGACTTCATGCTCTCCAGTCTCCATCTGCTCACTTAACTGCTCACAGAGAAAGAATTCCTCATTTTTACCAAACATTTTTGGGGTAAACATCCTGCTTAATCTCTTTTAGTAGCAAACTGTTTCCTCAGTGATTTATTGTAATATCAAGTGTTGAGAGTAATTGTAGAGATCTACTTTTTACCAAATAATGGTCTAGGTATCTGCTAAAAACACTTTGTTTCATCATGAGATTTGATGTCCCAACTGTGAAGCTTACCCAAAAAGTGAAGTCATGTTACGCTGGACCTCCAAAACCTAAAAGGGAGGCTAGTCTATGTTTGAAAATTTGATTCCTTGTGTTCATTCTATTTTTATTTTTGCTTCTTCAAAAAAAAAAGGGGTGGTTCTTGCTTTCAGTACTTGCAAATCACATGTGAAATGCCAGTATAATCCAGTTGCAAGCTCAACCCTTCTGGATATGGAGCTTTTAGAGGGGTCTGGATGTATGAGAGTGTTTCTTCTGCCTGCCCAGGATATCATTCTTTGCATTCCTATTCCTGTATGTACAGAGAGCGAATGTGTGTTGCCTCTCTGAGAAGAGATATGACAGAAAAACTGTGCTCTGAGTTGTGTCCCTTTGCTTCCCAGAGTAGGAAACTATGCGGACTGGAGCTCAGTTCATAGCCACATTATGGGAGAAAGAATGGAATATATGACCTGAACACGGGTCTAGTACATCCAAATTCATGTGTTGCATTAGTTGGTGTCTTCCCCAGTGGAGTACGTTCAGTAGATGATGGAAAACTGCCCCTACCACCAGTAGGTACCCAGGTTTATGGACTTTCAGATGACTTTGTCTCACTCATACCTCCAACGGATACAGCTTCCCTTATTTTCTTGTCTCAGAACTGATCCCGCAGAGACATAGCTTTTCGTCTGATCTCCTCCTGTTTTTTCCCCACATGTCATAAAACCATAGCCGGGAATTCAGTGAATGGAATGTCAGTGTTACGAATTTAATAAAATTCAAAAATGGATTGTATAAACATTTATAATTTATATGGACATCAAACACATTCAAAGTTATCAAAGTGAACAACAAAACAAGTAAATGCTCATTTCCAAAACAAAGCCCACACAAACCCTGAAGACACAACAACTCTGATGTTTCAGGGTTTAAACTGATCTCTAACTAACAGAGATTAGGATGAAACCTAAAGCAGAGGGCACATTTGCCTAATATGAAGTTTCTTGCACCTTCCCGTCTGTTAAACTTCAAAGATGGGATTTTGGACAAAACAGATTTGGTCTTTTGTCCCACCAACACTGTATTTCTCTGAGGGGATGCTTTGGGCTTCTTCTTGCTCCTCCCTTCCTGAATTTTCTTGGGATCCTCAGTCTCCGCGGCTTCCCCTTGCCATCCTCCCCCATTCCTTGTAATCCCTACAGGGGTTTCTATATTAGTCTCAGTGGCTGGATAGCTCTCAGCCTCCATCTGGGGCGATTAAACTTAATTCATTCTCTTAACTCAGCAACGACTTCCTCCCTGAATCCTCTCCCTAGCTTTTCCTTCACCATCTTTGGTAGGACTTGGCTACCACTTCAACCCTCTCCCTGCCAGGAGCAAGGGAAAAACATGAGGAAACCAGGAAAAAAGGAAGAAACCATGAACCCAAGAGTCAAAGCCAATGCCCGCAGGGGACAGAGGCAGCCGAGCTGGGGTCCTCCAGACAGAAGGGACCCGAGGAGGGGGAGGGCACGGAGTCCCCGCTGAGGAAGGTGTGACCCACGGCTCCGGGGTGACATCCAGCCCCAGGATGCCCGGGGGAGGGATGTGTGTCCCGATTGAAGATGGACTAGTTTTATCACTTCTCCTTCAATACAGCCTTCTGCTTCCACCCCAGTTACAATTCCTGTACAAGTCTCACTTCTATTGTTATTAAAAGCGCAAAGTGAAAGATAAAAATAAAATCTTAAAGCACTTTTTACTCTTTCCCACATGTACTGCAAGGACACCTCGCCAGCACGGGTGTCACCCGACAGGGGACAGCCCGACCCCTCCATCGGGGCTGGGGGCTGCGTGGCGGCGGGGGAGGTGCTGAGCCGTGCCCACAGGCGGCTGTAATCCCATCAAAGGGCCGGACCCAGCCTCCTCCCCCCTTCTCTTCCCTTCCTTCCCTCCCAGTCTCTGCCCGGAGAGGGTGCGAGTTCCGCCGCTCCCCTCCTCTCCCGGCTCCCGGTCCCCACGTCCCCGGCTCGGGCGGGGGAACGCGGCACACATGGAGCTGCCGGGCTGCCGCCGCTTCGCCTGCCTCCTGCTGCTCCTGGCTTCGTGCCTCGGCTGCACAGCAGTGCCGCGGAGGAGCGTCGCCCGCCGGCAAGGTAGGGCGGGATGGGGGCGCATGGATGTCCCTGCGGCGCCGCGCTCGCACCCGGCAAAGTTTGGCGTCGCTTTAAAAGTGGCGTTGCCGCAGCGATGCGGTGGGACACACAGGGCAGCGAGGCTGGGAGGGAGCTCCCCGGCGGCTGCCGGCGCTGGGGGATAGGTCGTGTGGAATAAGGTGATCCGAGAGCTCCGGGAGCACCGAGAACACCGAGCCCGCAGCCGGGCTGGGCGCCGCTTCTTCCCTGCAAGCCCCTGCGTCGTCCTGCCACCCGCTGCTGGGAGAGGATGCCCAGGCGGTGGCAGGGAATGCGCCTACAAGAAAGCTGCGGAGAGACTTTTTACAAGGGCAGGTAGTGATAGAACGAGGGGGAACAGCTTTAAATTGGAAGGGGGAAGTTTTAGGTTAGGTATTAGGAAGAAATTCTTCACGATGAGGGTGGTGAGAGACTGGCACAGGTTGCCCACAGGGAAGCCGTGGGTGCCCCCTCCCTGGAAGTGTTCGAGGCCAGGTTGGATGGAGCCTTGAGCCTGGTCTGGTGGGAGATGTCCCTGCCCATGGCAGGGCAGTTGGAACTGGATGGGTTTTAAGGTCCCTTCCAACCTAAACCATTCTGTGATTCAAAGTTGCAGAATTGGTGTGCAATCCATTTTCTCTGGCATTTTACACCCAAGTGCCAGTGAGCTGACTGAAGTTACAGACAAGGACACAACTGCTGCTTGGAGCCCATAACCTGTGGTGCTGCGAGAGCAGAGTTAGGAGCCAGGTGTACCTCTGTATCAGCCAGAAGTTTCCTATCAGAAAGGCTGTGCTCTGACTGTGACATTTATGCATATGGTAGGGGATAATGTAGGACACAGAGTAGTAAAAGTGAAAGAAGAAATGCCTAGGCAAAACAATTTTGTAAAAAAATGTAGTTCTTCCATACCAAGCATGATGTGGGTCCTGCTTCTGGCTGAATGTTACCTGTGACCCGCAGGAGACTTCATATGGCTGTTTGTGGGGTTTTGTATGTTGATCAAGGTGTTACATGGTCCTCAGTGGTTGAAAGTTAAAATCCAGGACTCTGAGCAGATTTTACAGCCAGTGCTGTCTGCAGTGTATGAGACAGTAAGGGAAAATGCAGACAGTGAGTTGGGACACAGTGCATAGTGAAGTTTCACATTTTGCACACTTAAAAAAATGTGGTGCTAAGAGAAAATACTGATGTCCAATACCGTCTCGGCACTACGACTATTCTGGAGTCTTTGAGGTCAACACTGATTTTTATCAACAAGTTCGCTGGAATCAGATCAATGGAAAATCTGACTACTTCAATGAACTCTGCTGTGGCTCATAAAGGGTTTGCAGCTTCAGATCCTTTTTGTATATATTCCACAGTGTTAAAAGATTTGTATTGCTGTTTTTTAGAATCAGTCTTGTGTCTTCACTAGTGAGAAAAAAACAAATGTCTGTACAGTTGGAAACTTAATGCTTAAATACAGCCTGAGCTTAAACTCTTTACTGGACAGATGGCTAATTTTACTGGTCTGACCTTGTCTCTTTGGGATCTGGATCCATAATCCTTAGTTATCATAATAATTACTATTAAATACTTGACGAAATTAGGCAGATAGGAGCTGTAAATGAGATGATTAGTAGCTTGCATTAAAATACCAGATATGTGAAGCTAGAGATGGAAATGTGTACATATTTGTAAAAACTCTTCTACTGAACTGGCATCCTTATTTCCTCTAATCACAGCAGAAGGGCAAACCTAGGGAAAATGTATTTCTGTGTCTCAGATAAAAACAGTTTAAAGCTCGAAAACTTTTTTTTTTAATATTGAGGAGGACATGAATTAATACACTAATATTGTGTTACCTTACTTTTTTATCTTATCTTCATTTTTTTGTATTAGCTTATGTTATTTCACATTCACTGGCTGATTCAATCATTCCATTTCTACTTCCTTTGCTGGATAAGAAATTGTCAGTACAGGTTTTGCAACATTCGTGCAAACATTTGAAAATCCACTCGTAGCAAGATTTGAAGAGGGAAATCCCTCAATTTGTGTGTAGCAATATATACGTTTTAAAACCCATCTGCATTCTGCCAAGGGCTATTGGAATTGTGAACTTCCAAGAATCCTATGGCTAAGTTCCTACTGTGTAATGTTGCTGTCAAAATACTGAGAACAGGTATAGTTCCAGGTAACTTGCATCTCTGCCTTGTTCTGTGGTGTATCCCATGCTGGGCAGTTTAGAGTGAAAGGGAACTGTCCTTTACTCACACAACCTAAAGCAGTGAGTAAAGAAGAGGTCAGAGAGTAAAAAGTACTTTAAGATTTTGTTTTTTCCTTTCACTTTGCCCTTTTAATAGCAATAGAAGTGACACTTGTACAGGAGTTGCAACTGAAGTGAAAGCAAAAGGTTGTATTGAAAGAGAAGTGATAAAACCAGCTCATCTTCAATAATGGGAGCTTACCAGGAGGTCCTGTGGGTCAAAAGAAAAAAGCTGGTAAAATGCATGTCTTTTTTTCCAAGTTTTTCATTTGGGGCTTACATTACAAGGATCAATTTTGTAATGCCAAGAAAGCAGCAGAGTGAAAAATCTGCCTTCTAAGTTAAAAATAAAGCATATAGTAAAATGGCAACAATTGTAACTTCTTAAATTAAACTTCAGGGAAAAAAAGCTGTCATGTTCAAACTCAAAACATCCAGATGACTGCTAAAGTCGTTTGAACATTTATTTACAGTAACATGATACCTTTGCTGCAGACAAGGAAATGGGATAACAGACACTTTGGGAAGGGCTTAAAACAAATCCATAGACACCGTGTGGTGAATAGCGTAGTTGGGAACAGATTAAGCTGGGATTCTCTAAATCTTCTAGTCCCAGAAGCTGGCAGTTGTGCTGCTGTTTTCACATTGTTTCTTGCTTTTATCTTCTGCAAAGACACATATTTCACTGATTCTATTTCAGGTTTCAGTCAACTGGTTGGAGGCTAGAAAGTCTAAACCTAGCTCCCGATGAGTAATACTACTACTAATATAAACACAATAATAATGAATTTTAATGGTTCTATAATTCTAGAGAATTACAGGGGAAAGAGTATACCACTTAGCTGATTTCCTATGGATGCTCATTGCATGAACTTGTTGCACTATATTGCATTCTTATATTTTTAGTGTAAAGTTCCAATGCTCTGTAAAATATTAAAACTATTGAGTTG
This sequence comes from Dromococcyx pavoninus, assembly GCA_033558185.1. NCBI lineage: Eukaryota > Metazoa > Chordata > Aves > Cuculiformes > Neomorphidae > Dromococcyx > Dromococcyx pavoninus. The sequence goes on along the minus strand of JAUMJL010000102.1, from coordinate 342,230 downwards.
GTCTGCATGGAGAAAATAAAATATTCATAAAATATTCATATCCGATGCTTAGGAATCCTTTTTTTTAATATATATATAATACTTGCCAACTAATATAAACGAAGAATTGGTCTTGTATTGTATCTATTTCCCAGATGTCTGTGATGGTAGACATCACTGGCTTTGTGTGTAAATGCTGGAGGGATCAGACTGGTTAAAGTCAGAAGACTTTACAAGAGCATAGCATATCAGGACCAGATTTTTGAAAGAGCTCAACTAGCTCCCTGGTCAGCACTATAGTGAATGACTTTTTTTTTTCCCAAGAACTTGGCACTGTGGTACTTGACTTCTTTACAAAATCTGGCTATAATAAGAGCTGCTGGATATGGAACAGTATTGAAAGTCTAACTCTATTTAGGTATCAAAATAGGTCAAAATACCTTGGAAATCAGGTCTACAGATAGGGGAAATGTGGCTGTCTTTGAGAAAAAGAGTGTATATTTGAGATTTTTAATTATTACAAATTTTTTTGATCAACAGTAGAATAAGTTGTGATTCACGGCTATAATAAATTCTTCACGTAAAGTGTGCTGCAAGGGCGAGGTTGATCTGGTGCTGAATGCAAAGTGTCTGAGAAAAGAATGAGTCTGAAGCTGAATGATTCCTGACATGAGGGCTGCAATGCTGGCAGAGATGGTGCATATCTGTGAGCTAAAATTAATAGAGAAGATATGAATAATTTATCTGGGGAAAGATTAATGTAATTCTTTTATTGTTTCAGACACGTGGGCTATCAGAAAGCACTGTGTGATGTCAACACCAATAAAATCAATCAAGCACTAATTACATATGTATGTTGTTTATAGCATTTAGGTGTAAGTTGTGTCACAATGCTGTGTGACATTTTTGTTTTGATTGAACTTGCTCTCCTACCTTAGGTGCCTGCATCCTGGTAAATCCTGCTAGTGCTTATCAATCCCATTGCCACCTCATGCAGATAAAAGCATTCCTCTAATGCCTTCTGGGGCAGCAATGGGGAGGCACCGAATTATTTCACTTGAGCATACTTGGTATGTGAATGCTAATCACTCATTTGGGAGTATGTTTTCTCATTTTAGTTAGTCTTATTTGCAGCAAATATAAATATAGGTTCTGTCCTTTCCATCTTGAAATCACTATCTTCCTCTGTGAAACGATGTTTTTGGTAAATGTTTTTTTTCTTGGCACCATTTTACCAATTCCATCTCTAACACTACTATACAGACTTCCACCAGTGTTCAGGAAGGTAAAATTAGCAAATAAATTTTTAAAAATCAGTGGAATTATACCTATGCCAGATATTGGGGTTCCCAGTGACGCTTTGGAGAAGAGGGGTTAAAGCACTGGAGTGAGCCTTGGGAAGTATTTCTGTCCTGAGGCAGTCAGAGGCTTGCTTTGAGGGTTTGCCAGTCATTCCCAGGCCAGAGTTTTAGTTTTCAAAATGGGTTAGGGTGGTTTTGCACTTTCATGCTTTTCCAGCCATGTTAGATAGTAATAGGACTTCTGTGCTCAGCACAGCTCTACTGCAATTTGAGTCAAGGTTGCTAGGCATTACCTTAGTAATAATACATAGGTGAATGCCTCTGTATGTTCCAGCTTGCCTTGCAGAACAAAACACCCACTTTTTCTCTGGCAGATACACAGTGACACTGGACTAGACAAGGCCCAGCACTGGGTGCTGTGTGCAGCTTGTTAGGAGTGAGCATATCTGTTGATCTGATTCACCTTCCTAAACTTAATGGCAGGATTACTAAGTGTCAGGCACCTAAAAGATATCCTGAGGAGCAGGAGAGAACCCTGTTGTCTTAAAATGGAAAATTTCAGTGAGTGAGTTCTCTTCAGTGCTCCGCAAACTCAATTGTTAGCTGAGAGTATGCTTGCAAGTTTCCCAATCCTCAGATCATGCTTATAATGAGACCTGATCTTATGCCTGATGCATATATCCCTTTAATTTGGTTTTACTGAAAATAAAAATAAAAAAATACGTTACTAACATTGCTGCTTCATGATGGAGACTCAAAACAAGACTGATGGAAGCTTTTCACAGTGTTTGCACCACAATGAAGTGAAACACTAAAAGAGAAGGTTATAGCAAGTTACTCAAATATGTAAAGGTGCCTATAATCTGAGCAAATTACCATGGAGAGGTCTTTTCAAACCTTATTTTTTTGTATATTAAAGTATGTACAATTTGGTGCTGTATTTATCAGTGTATGTGCACAACTGGTCTATAATCATATAATAAAAGACTTTCTAAATCAAAGGCACCCAGGAGACGATGTTAGCTATGTGGTGTTGAACAAAATTTCATAATGGTTTTCCGTGCAAACAACTGATCTAGCAACCCCAACCAACCAACCAAACCCCAAAACCTATTCTAACTGAAAGGAAATATCTTTGGGTAAAGATAGGCAAGATTTTATTTCCTTTGTTTTTCATTTTTAGTGAAGTTGCTTACACATGAAAATCAAATAATTTATTTCATATAACATGAACATCCAAACTACAGCAAAAGATGAACTTTATTTTTCAGAGTCACTGAGCCGAGAACAAGCACAGCCAAATTAATCTTTGAAAGTAAGTGCTTCAGGAGGGCATAAGCCACTAAAATTGGAGGCTTAGGGGGGAAAACACAACCAAATAACTAACTCAGACCTAGGTAATGATGTGGTGTGTGATGATCCATAAAACTCCAGGTGAGAGGTGTATAGTGTGAAATACACTAAGTTCACACCAGTTCTTCTACTGAGCACAGTGTAACTACAGTCAGAAGTAAAGACTACTCATGAGGAATGCTCCTCAGGATATTGGCCTTCAATGAAAGAAAGTTGACACAATAGTGTCTCTGGGAGCCTTTTATTCACAAGGAAGATGACAGCCATGGAGCTGTGGAAGAAACCCTTTCTTCTGTTAGTGACTTCCTGGCTGTATAGTTGGATGTCAGAATGTACTGGCTTTGCTTTCTTAAAAAGGTCTTTCATTGAACCATTGTCAAAAGTTATCCTAGGTGATTTTTAGAGCTAGAAGAGATAAACCAAGTGAAGGTGCAAATATATTCTGCACTTTGCTTTCTGGGTAAACAGTGATAGAGTGTCTTTCCGCTTATATATATTAACCTTATAAGTTAATAAATACTTTTCTAAAACAGTTCAGATAGCAGCCACGTTGAGAACAGTTCTTCTGAAAAACAAACACCAACTAGTTTTGAGTTTCCCAACATTCTCAGAAAATAGTTAGACTGGTAGAGCTCACACAGAAAGATCTCTGAAGCTGGAAGAATCCCAAGCCACATTATTCTTCACACCTCTCTCAATTTTTAAAGTCATTTAAAATTACTGGCACCTGTGAAAATGATGGTACGGTTAAATATCGACACCTGTGTTCATTTGAAACTTGTATTTTGAATCATCTTTCTAAAATGAGTGGAAATGAGCATCTTGTAAATGTTGAACATGCTGCTTTCAAATACAGAAATCATTCAGATCCTTCTGATGTGTCAGAGACATTATTGCTCATATAAAGTTTTAAACCAAGAAGACTGGCTTTGTGTTGCTGAGCTCAGAAATCTCATGAAAAAAAGTCCTAAGGGAAAAAGATTATAGAGAATTTCACTGAAGTTAATTCTTTCATGCATGAGACATTTCAACAAGATCATTTTTGGAAAAGAAAACAAGAACAAAACCTGTCAAACTGCAAATGATGTAAAGTAAGTGTCTTCGACCAAAGCTTTTGTGGTTTAACTAGAGATAGCAGAAGCCAGAATTTGTTACTTGGAACAGAAATGTGAGCTCTGTTTCATATTCTGCTTTCTAGGCAATCACAGGAGAATGCAACATGTTTCTAAAAATAAGCAGGCTTTTTATGAAGACAGCTGTTTACAGAGATGGTGGTGTTGAAGCTGGTACTCCTGCCATGCACAGAGACCAATGTCCTACTGGCATTTTTAATTCCTGTTCCCTGACATTCCCAGTCCACCTTGAACCCCTTGTGTGCAGGTTGCTATTGTTCTTGCGTTAACTAAACAGTCATAATGGCAGCACTGTGGTGTGATGATGTGAAACTGGGAGAATGATTAGTAGGGACTAAACTTTCTTTGCTGCTATATTCATTGTTGACAACGAGACATGAAAATATATCTCAGTGCAAAGACAAAATGCTTAAGGGAACAAACAGCAAATGATTCAGGCACAGTTATGGTGTCCATAAAGCTAGTATCTATTACTCCCTAATTCTCTCAAAGTGTTCCCTGTGGCACTGGCATGCTTCTGGAGCCTGCAGAGTCCAACCCTTTGGCCCCAGCTCCTACCAGAGCTGCCTCATCGTGTAAGCCATGCACTTCTCTTGGCATCACCCAGTTCAAATGGCTCATTCTTTTTGCCTTTTTGTCCATTTTAGGTGCTGTCTAGTCCTTTGTCTAGAAGTGACTGGAAGAACCCCTTGTATTCTGCAGGTTTCTTCTTCCATCCTCTCTATGATCATATCATATTATGGCTCCTCAGAAGTAAATGGATTGAAGGATCTCATCTCAGCGTACTAAGTCATTTAGCACATGTATGGAGAGAGCTGCAACTCTTAACTGGATACACTACTGGGTCTCACACTAACTTGGTGCAGGGATTCAAGTTTTAACCACATCTATTTCAGTCACTTAATAGAGACAAAGAATTTCGTCTGTGGTTTTTACTGATAGTGTTGGTGAATGGGAGAGGGTTGCAGAGTGCAGAAGACAGTGAGACACATCTGGAGTACTGGGTCTGGTTCTGGGCTGCCCAGTACAGCAGGAGACGTGGACATATTGGAGCAAGTGTAGCAAAGGGCCACAAACATGTTTAAAGGACTGGAGTATCTCTGGTATGGGAAGAGGCTGAGAGGAACGGTTCAGTTTGGAGAGTAAAAGAAAGACTCATGGGGATCTTATCAATGTATATAAGTATCTGATGGGGGAAGTAAAGAAGATGGAGTCAGGTTCTTCTCAGTGATGCCCTGTGATAAGCCTGGACACAGCGGGCACAAACTGAAACACAAAAAATTACATTTAAATGTGAGAAAAGGCTTCTTTTACAGTGAGGGGGACTGAGCACTTTCCCAGAGAGGTTGTGGAGTCTCCATCCTTGGAGATATTGAAAACCCATTAGTCAATGTCTTGAGCAAGCACTTACAGTTGAGACTGCTCTGAGCAGGGCTTTGGACTAGGTGGTCTCCAGAGTTCACTCTTTCTGTGATTGCAGAGTGTCACAAGTATCCCTCAGAAATGTCTATTTCAGGTTTTGCGTTTAAACTTCCTTTGAGTTGTTCTCCACCCTGTCATGGACTAAAAACACCAACTGGACCAACTGCTCTGCTTTCTACAGAGAGGTGTTTGCTTTATTTGTGATCAGTACGAAGATGTTCAGTAGGAAGTGTAGCTGCACGAGTCCTGTGCCGAAACCTCAGGGATAACCAATCTGCATGTTTATTTTCATGGTGCTCTCTGGGGCATGACCAGATTGTTTGTGTCCACCAACAATGAGCTTCAAAACAATTCCTCAGGACTTGGATTTTGAGAACCCAGCCTGCTGTGTGTTCCCTCCTCACTCTGTACCTTTTTTGTTTGTCACATGGTCAGCTTTGTCCTCTTTATACTTTAATGTTTGTTTCTTTCTTTCTTTTTCTGAGTGCGTGTCCATAATACATATAAGATTGTCAGGTTTTCCTATTTGACAACTTTTCCAGAAGCTTCCTTGACTTTTGTTTCTTATACTAAGTAAGGTATTTCTTTGAGAGCTGAGTTTTTTATTGTGTATTAGCGAGAGATAAATTTGTAGTCGACAAAGCAAAGATATAAGAGTCACCAAGTAGAACATTTTTCAATTAGGATGAAAAATTTTTCCATGGTTCCCATTGAAGATATTAAGCTTTGGATAGCAAACACCTGAAGAACATAGTGTTAAGTGATATTGATTTAAGGGAAAAGAAATTTTCAAGTTACTTATTTGGCATTTTTACAGTTTAACTGGACTTTTTATTTCTACATATATATTTAATCTGTATAATGTAGCTGTGTTTTTTGATGATAAATACAAAGTCTTTCATGTGTTGCCCTCTTGCATGTTTTACCCATGTTACAAACACTCAGACAATGTAGCAAGCTGACTTTTTAATCCTTATTTTTACCATTTCCTTTCAGAACAATAACAGCGTAAGAATCAGTTGCAAACTTTAAGCAGTGTGGTCAGCTTCATTAATAATTTTCTGTTTCTGCTTCTGATAGGCTTCAGAGTGCCATGTTTTCTGGAGCTGCTCTGATATTCATCATTCCTAGCACCTCTGATGTGTAACTCATGAGAGGAAAGAGAATAGATTGTTTTTCTTCTGGTTAAAGTGGGTTGAATTCTCTTAGATGACACCTAAATTGGTGCAAAAAGGGAGAGAGAAACGCCTGGAAGGGGAGGGACAGAAGACTGGGGAGGTGGCAAGGCAGGATGGATGCGAGACCTGACCCTTGCCGCTGGCATTGAGTTTCTACTTTAGTCCATGTTAGGATGGAACTACATCTCTGGGTGACATAGTTTTCATAGGGTGCAGAGTTTCCCCTGTGACTCACCAGGTCTGTCTAACCTGGGCAGCAAGGGCAAACCTTCTAGGGTACCTGGCTGGAAGGCTGCTGGTGCTTGGTGCTGCTGCTCGTCAGCTGAGTGGCTTTTTAATTGATTGCTCTTCCCAGTCTAGTCCCAGTATAGAAAACCATGGAGGAAGATGGGGTTGTAGGAGATGCCAAGGGATGCTAATTGACATGTTGATCCTTATCCAGTGTGTCCTACTGATTATTAAAGTCCATTGCACAGACATGTTATGGTGCTGCTGCTAGATTTTGGCTACTTTGTAGCACTTAAGTTTTTTAAAGTTATTTGAGAACTGATGAAGCAGGCAATGAGAAGGCAGGCAGTAGCAGGGCTGGTAGGGCCCTGGCAGCAGTCAGGGCCAGACAACTTGCTTGCTGGGCACATTCGCAGGAACAAGGCAGATCTGAGTCCATCCAGGAAATCCCAAGCCAGGAAAAATGTTGAGCTTTTCGTTCAAGCAGGCTGTGGGCTGGAGCAGAGAGAGGTGAGCCTCAGTGATGCTTCTTCTCTGGAAACAGGGATCTGGCTACTAGTTTGCTCTGCCAGGCCAAGGTGCTGTGTAGACTTCAGGAATCAGGGCAGCTGTGCCCTAGCACTGGTCTTAGGTGTGCGAGTGCTAGATTTGGACTCAGGCTTCCAGGAAAGCACCTGAGGTTTGCGGGTAGAGTGTCTTAGTGGTGCTTTTTACAGGCATCTATACTACATTTATATTGGAATTGCAAAGCAATTGCTTGGCAATTTTTTTGCCAAGTTATCTCAGATGCAGGTACAGTGTATGGAGGTATGTGTTAGTCACACTGACCTCTGATAAGTAGTTATTAGAAACACAAGCCTGTAAGAATTATCCAAAGAGTGCGCTATCGATTCCTCTAGACAAAGGCAGGACAGGTATGAACCAGATCTTTGCTCACAGATAATGGTGTCGTTTTACTTTTCATAATCTTCAGCACCAGAGATTTCCTTAAAGCAGTTCCAGTGAGTAACCATCCACAGCTGGAAGGTTTTTTCTATATCTAGTTCTTAAAAAAAAAAAATAAATTAAAAATCAGTTTCTGCTTTGCCTTCTCACACCTGGAAGCTGGAAGGAACTGTGCACTGTGCAGAGCTCCCCTCATTTCTCCTTCCATTCTCTGCAGAGTTGAAGCCCTCCCAGGAGAAGAGCCTTACTCCAGGGAGGAGCACTGGCAGGGGAATGGGGCTTGCCCCCTCTACCCTTCTCTGCCATGATGGACACGGCAAAGCAGAAGAAGCTGTGACAAAGTCACCACTGACATTGTCCCGTTCGTTTTTATTGGAATTCACTGTGTTGCACTGTAGCATAAGTTTTGAGCTTTGCTTCCTTCATTCTTCTTCCTTGGGCTATAAATACCCTGATGACTGTCACCTCAGATGTACCTGGGGCAGATAACAGAGGCTATATACTGCATCAGAAGAACATCACGTGGGTCCAAGCCTGCTTTATTATAAAGTTGAGGATTTTTTTTCGTTGTGTTTGTTACAGTATTTTTAAAGGACTAACGAGGATTGGGTTAGTGTCCCGAAATGTTTGTGCACTGTGGTCTGGGTAAAAACTCTGATGCTTCTATAGGGCCATACTACTTGCAGTCTCTACACCAGTGCTCAGTGCATCAGTGTGCAGGTGATGCAGTCAGTTTCCTCTTGTTGGGGTCTAGTGCACTAGCAGTGGTTCATAACTTGCTCAGATCAACGACTATCAAGATTTCTCCAGTTTTTGATGTTTTCCATGTTGATGTTGGTACTCAGGATGCAGAAGCAAGAAAAACCAGCTGTGGTTTTCCAATTTCAAGTCATAATGCTTTGTAGTTGTTGTGGCTGGGAGATTCTTGTTCTCTTACGTACTGCTGCTGGGCAGTGGGAGCTGGAAAAATCTTCAAAGGGAGTAAAAAATGGCACATTTTTTCATTTAGGATTTCCTGACCTTTATAGGTTCGTCATGCTGTCTTCATTCCACCGTGATGTTTGCGTAACCTCGTTCAATCTGTAAAAAGGGAAACAAAAAAGATCCTATTGCTGTTTATTTTTTACAAATGAGAGTTTCACCAATATTTCAGTGTGACAGTGAATGGGTTTCACTTTTACTGTATAATGAAATACACATTGATCTGGAACATTAGGAGTCCTTCAGTGAGTACCTCTTACCTGTTATTCACAGAGTTTTAAAAGTAAAGTAATGAAATGGTTATCTCTCTTAGTTGGCCTATGCCCTATAATTAATACTAGTACAGAATATGTAGTATAAAGATTTTAATTTTCCAAACCACAAAGTAAAAAAGTTGAAATGAAACATCTGTTATTGCTATAAGGGTATTACTGTATTATTGTGTGTGGATTACAGATGAGTAAATTGTTTGTATATTACTTTAGGACCTGTAAGTATCTGTGACTACCTGCATGCCCTGAAACAGCATAAGCATCTAAAAAGGAAAGAAAAGATGAAATGCAAAGTATAATTAAAATTCTAAAAGGAAATTCCCAATTCTAATGCTTTCAGATAGTCCGTTCATCAATATGTTAAAAAACCCTGTTTCAGTCAGTATTATTTTAATCTAATTTAAAATGTAAATCAATTTTGAAATTTCCTCTGAAATAGTAGTACCAACTACTAAGTGACAAACTTTATCCAACTTATCCAAAGCACTTCAGATGTGAAGCCAGTGAACATAAGAAATGTATTTGTTTTGAAGGTGGATTTTTTCTTATAATTATTCGTCACTGTAGTAAGATTTTGAGGTCACTTCATGACTGGAAGGAAGGAGGAGCTTCCCCATGTCTGCACAAGCAGTTTTCTCATAGTAGCTGAAGGAAAGCATCAAACTGAAGTGGTTTCTCCTGAGCTCTGCACAAGGCCAGCATTGTTAGGGAGTGGGTGGATTAATATGAAGTATTTCCATTAGATACTCAAGTATACCCTGATTACTAGATAGGCATGACATCTCTGCTGGTGGATTCAGTAATACCAAGGAGGTACTGGTACATCATTCACTCACCCAGGCTGGGGACTATTTGTGAGATGCTTTGCTTGTGGCCTCCCTGATGGTAGCCTGTGGGTGCTTACTTTATGAGCAGAGGCAGTTGTGTGAGGCAGTAGGAACTGCAACGGGAATTACACATGCATTGATGGAATAAGGTTTTTTTACTGCTTTTATTTTGAGTTGCTTTTGTGAAGCAAAAACTGAAATAATTGTAATTATTTAAAAATGATAAAAATAACTCCATCTTAGGGAGAGGGCTTATATATTCTTCATCTCACTTGGAGAGCTTCTTTAGCGGCAGTTTTGGGGTACTTTTAGAAGTAGAGAACCAGAAAGATCTATAAACAAGAAACGAAATAGCTGTAAGCATGAAATTAAATACAGTGCTGTCAGCTCAACCTTGTTTGTCTACAGCTGAATTCTCATTAACTTCTTGTGTTTGATTTACTCTTCGAATGTACAGTCATAATATTTTTAAGAGTGTTCCTCTTTGGTTAATGGCTTGGTTTTGCATGGAACCAAAGTCATTGCTTGCATTACCGATTTCATCAAAACATTTCGGATGTTATCAAATTTTTTGTGCCTGGCAGGCCAGAGGGACGACTGTGTCGTACGATATGTGTTCAATGTTATTTTTATATAAATTGGTTCTTTGTTCTTTCTGATTAGGGCTAATTTCCATGACTTCTTAAGTATTCACTGGCTCAAGCTGCAGAGGGCATTTGAAGATGGGATCGTCACTGAGGTAGATCTTCAGAGTATATACAAGTGGTAGAAGTCATCAGCAGGTTCCCATCTAGCAGGCTGAAGAAGAGAGTAGACTCTGTTGTGGATTTGTGCTGTGCATAATGCTACCAGATTAACAGAGATTCCAAGCTGATTTTTGAGAAGAGATATATTTCTGACCTGAATTGTTGGAGGAACTGCAAATACCCAGAGTTTTACTCTTGAAAACTATTTTTATTTTTTATAGTCTAAACATGACCTTTGACGTAAAGGCATAAATGTTTAACCAGTTTTAATATCTAATTTTAGTGTGCCTAATGGATGGTGCTCTGAAAGGTCTTGTAAAATACCTCCAGTGCAGTTTTACCTCAATATAATTTGTTCCAGTAGAACAGGGATACGAATTGCAACAGTTGTGATCAGCACACAAACCACTTTGAGACAGTTTTGCAGCATGACTCTTTCAAACCCATGACACATCCTGCATCTCAGCAGCATAAACATTGTTTGTGAAAGATTACACTGTCACTTTGCCATGGTTGTGAACAGAAAGTTCAGTCCAAAAATGGACATGTTTTACTTTCTGCCGGCTTGTGTGAAACTCAGACTCTGGTGACCAGAAGTGACTCTGAATCCCTTGTCAGGCATCAATAAGCTGCAAGGTCATAAGCAGTGACGGCAGAGGACTGTGGGGACCACTGCACTGCATGGGATACTTCTCTCTGCCTTGCACTCTGTCCTCCCCAAGAGGGCAGGGCTTGCCCAGGTTTTTTTTACATCTTGGCTCCCAATTTACCAGGAGGCAGAGTGGTGAGCACCATGTATCTACCTGTCGTGTGCTTTTGTTATAGGGAGGGCAGAGCAGCAAGCGGATCCTGCAAACTCCACAAGCCATTGTTTGACTGCTGAGCATCATCTGAGGCTGCATGCGAAGATCATGCTAGGTACAAATGGTGCCACTGTCTTGGTTGCATTAGGGAAATTCCCTGACTTCTAGGGTGAATTGAGCAAGGAAGATGGAAATATACACCTCTCCAGGTCCTAGCTGTCATGTTCCCTGACTTAAGTTTGTGTTTACTCCTTCAGTGCCAAGTTATAGGCCAGAGTAACTGAGGTCAGTATTTGGCTCTCTGTTTCTCTTTCATCATCTGCAGACTGGAGATAGTAGTGTTTATTAGGGCTGGGTGAATAATTCATGGTGTGACTCCTTATTAAACAGATATTGCTTTTCTGTTTGCAGACAGTGTTTGAGTGGATTGAATTTTTTTTTTCAAATTTATTTGTTATTCAAAATTATTCACCAGATACTTTTTGTAAATAATTTTATTGGCTTATGGTGCATTCAGAATATGAATTTGAAGCCTGCCTTCTATGAGTATTCGTCATTCCTGGTTGAAATTTGTTATTTCAGCAGCTATGTCTTCCAGCAAACTTATCTCATAGAGCCTCTTCAAAAAGTAATACAAGGATAGCTTGAATATGTTAAGAGGGATTGTTTAGGGGGTACTTTTTCTCCTTTACTGCTCTAGTAGCTCTAATACTAATCTGTCTCACTGAGCATTGTGAAGGTTTGAAATGTGTTTTCTGAATGTGAAATGCTGCCTAAGTAGACAGCAACACTGCAGACCTGGCTGCTCTTCCCTGCCCCTCCTTTGGGTACCGAGTGGTATGTGGTGGTGTATGGTCCAGCTACTGCTGAATGCAGCCCCTGAACCAAGCCGGATCTGTGAGACTAGGTCTGTGCTAATGAATAAAATGGATGAGGGACCAGGAAGCAACTAGCATCGCATGGTTTGGCACTCATCCGTATGGCTATCTACTTTCCTTCACAAAAGTTGTCTGTACTGAGTCGACAGACATGGTCTGTGAGCTGTGCTGTCCTCCAGACCTTTCTAGGTAATCTTCCTTGGGAGTCTGAACCTTTGCCATGGACAGTAGAGACAATATGGATGTGTGGATGTCCTTTATCTGAGTCCTGGGTATTTTCCAGTATCTCAGAAATGTGTTTACAGCTTGCCAAACTGCGTTGTCTGAAGCATTGGGTGGCTATTTATTTACTTGGAGATCCATTTAGGATGTGCTCAGCTCCTCTGTGATACTTCTCTGGGAGCTAGGGAAAGGGAGTGGCTGGTGGTGTCCCTGGAAAGGGATTGCAGCTTCCTGTTTTATCCTCTGGGAAACGTGACAGGCCAGGAGGGAAACAGAGTCTGACTGGTGGCTTGTGTTTATGAAGTAGGAGACTGTAATTCTTGTTCATGCTTATTAACTCAGTTGAAATTATCGCAGGGAATGAGCACAATTCATGCAAGTAATAATGCTGCATGGTAAGAATGGCTGAAGCTACAGGCATAAGGACCAAATGGCAAGAGAAGTTAGGGTGTCTTAAACCTCATTTATATATTTATACTTTCATGATTACACCTAAGCACAGTCCAGGATTTCTTTCAGCATTGAAGAGAAATGAATAGTTAAAAGGGCCAGGAAAATAAAGAGTCATCCATGTTAACTGAGAGATGGGGACCTTGACTGGCTGCACTTACTCACTTAATTTAAGAAGTATAAAGCAAAAAATTTCCTAGCAGAGGGAAATGTAAATTCTGTTTGAAAAAGACCAGATTGTCAGTCCTGCTCTTGTTTTAACTACTTGGGCATTGATGCCATTTAATATTGACCAGTTTGTTAGCGGTTTTGTATTTAGTTTCAAATCAAATATGTTGGCAGAAACGACGAGTGTAAATCTGACATAGGCTTGCTGTACATCTGAAAATGACCTTTACAGTATCTTGTTTTCACCTGATATTTTGTCAGAGCTAGTGGGAAAAAAAGGGGGAAAAAAGGGTTTCCTTAACCTTTACTTATTTTTTTTTTGTTTCTTACTTCAATCATTGCAATTCTTATCCATAGCTGTCAGGTAGGAATGGCAGTTACAGAGGCTGGTGGTGATCAGGAGACCTTTCAGTGGCCTGAGAAGGGTGTCTCTTGGCCTGTGCTAAGGCCTCAAAGGACTGAAGAGAAGTCATGTTTTGAGTTTGGTTTTGTTTTCCTCACACCAGGGTGTTGCTGTTGGATGTGAAGCCTGGGCTGGCCAGTGAGGGGGAGGCTGAAATTGTTGATGAGGAGTCCTGAGCTGATCAACAGGTCCTTGACACTGAGAGAGCGGATGTACCCCTTTGCCCCATCTCTCCTGGTATCTCACCACTGCCTTGGAAGTCAGAGATGGAGAAGGAAAAGGTGCACCCAAGTCAAATCTAAGTAGTGCGCTATATTTGAAAGTTAGGAACAAGGACAGCGCACATCTGTTCTTCTTCAAAGCCATACCTTCTGGGTGGCTAAAGGAAAGGTTTTGTATTTTATGGCTTCTAACACAATGTCACTTTGCTTTGAGCAGATAGACTGGGGCCTCCTCTTGATATACTGCTGGATTCACTGAACTGCACAGCGTTCAGCGTGCAATGGAGGATGCCAAAGCAGCATGCAAGCACCATCACAGGATATACAGTAAGTGACCCTCTGTGCTGCTAGTAGAGGAGTGCAGTACCCTATACAGACTCAGATGATGCACAAGGCATAGTGAAACAAGCAGGAGGGGCCACTCTCATAACAAGTCATGCCACTGCCCAGAACATGGTAAGACGACAGTGCACTTGAACGGATTGCTCTATTATTTGAGGAAACAAGTGATTCATGTTTCAGAAGCAGGCTATGATGGAAATTTGGGTTGGATAACAAGGGCTTGCAGTGGATGTGGTTTTCTGTTGTGGTATTCATGCAAGGATCTTAGTGCTTTTTGCAGCTAATAAAAAGGTAGAGCAGAGCTGGTTGATATCACACTGTGAAAGTGAAGGGAGATCCTTGGTGATTTCAGGACTGTTCATATCCTTTGACCCATACTCCCAGACTGAGGACTGCTTTACCAGGAATAGCTTTTCCAAATTACACCTCTAAACCTTCCTAGAGTGGCAGCACATACAGAGGAAGGAGAGTTTTGTGATGTCTCTTCTCCAATAGATACTGTGCTGTACAGCATCCCTGGCAGCCCAGCCACAGCCTTAAATATTAAGGGACTGGTTTTTTTTTCCCTCCTGTCTCTGTGGAGAATTTCCCTTAAAGGACTTCAGTGATTTTTCTCTTTTATCCAGTAGTTTTATAGGGGAGGCTCTGATCCGTTCCCAGCCTCTGCCACATTACATTCTGCCTGTTATGCAAAGTGAAGTGGATAGCCTAAACTGGGTACTACGTTTTGGTGTGGAAGCAGAAAAACAATGAGCGCTCATTTGCATTTATTCATGTTATTAGCTATTGCTGTAACAGGTAATCCATGGCAATGAAACTCAGTCCCAAAACGGAAGTCAGTCAGCAGGGAATTAGCACGAAAGATGTGGGATACCAACTAGAATTGTTTGGTTTCCCTTTTAACAAAAAACCAAATAACAGCTGGGTTTGTTAGCATTTTCTGTGGAAGCATTTGAAATTTCCAGAAAAGTATAATCCAAAATTCAGTTTTATGTAAATAGGTAGGAAGCAGAAAACCTTTTTTATTCATGTATGCTAAAAGAGTGAGAAAATTCCCTGAAATAGGTGTTTCTGATACACATGCCTCTTCATCCCGTGGTCTGGTAAGTGACACTAATGCAGCCCAGCATTGTCATCTGGTTCTGAGAAGCACTTGCTGTGGCCAGAACCTGCTTCAACCGGGCTCTGTTTGTAGCTAGGTTCATTCTTCTGTGTGAGAACAGAGCTGCATCGAGTAAGTGTCATTATATTTTTCAAAAAGTTGCAATATTTTATAATACACTTTATATATGCACTCATCATAAATAGTTCTCATTGTTCATGCAGTATGTCAAGCATCCGAGCCCCAGTTTACTTTTAAGCTTTAAGATTATGTGTGACATGATGCATTAGGCATGAAATCAATCAGCATTGACAGTGCTATACCCACTTCTCTTAATATTAGGTTTTTGCTCTCTGGGTCTCTGTGCTTAGGAAATCAGACTCGCCCATGTTCATTAGTCTCCAGTACATGGCAACAGACATGGAGAGTCATTTGTGATACAGCAATTTTTATAATGACATCATCATGTAATGTCAACCTTTCCCTTATATGAAGTAAAATACCTAACATGTGCAGACCGTTCCCACAGACCTTCAGCTGTCCAAGCTGACCGTGGCCGAATGATGCACAATTAAAGCTATCAGTTCAAATCTGCACTGAAAGCTATGCTGTGTTTCACCTCAGCTTAGTGTACACCCTGTAAGATGGTGTCCTTTGGTCCTATTGACAAATGCTAGCAAATATGAAGGGAATGTTAAAGGGTGTTAGCTTTTCATGCTTTTGAAAAGGTAGGGCAACATAGGCTGATGCTGTCCACAGTGCGGTAACAGTGCATTTATTCTTAAGTCATTCTGAAGCATTATGCTATTGCTTTAACGGACTTGACTGTATCTTCTTCACAAGGTATTTTACTCAGAAGTTGAAAATGACAAAGCAGTTAAACAGCTCTCCCATGATGTTCCCTTGAGTCTGGATATGCTTAGCATGGTGAGTATTTCTTTTCATCAGTAGTCAGAGCACTGGACAGAAGCTTACTGATGGAAACTTGCAACTGTTTACTTGTTGCTGGTTTGTAAACTGCACCAAGGAACCAAGCTTCAGATCTGCTCTCAGTATTAAGCAAAAGGAAATCAAAATATTTTCCTGTAATCCAGTTAGTGTGATACACTTTTGCTCCTTGTTGTCTGACTAGTTTATCATGTAAAACTATTGGGACTTGCTTGTGTCTTCCTAGTACTGGCCTTTGGCATCTACTAAAATAGAGCTTTTAATTTTGAATATGCATACATTTTCTGTGCAATTCTGTATGCAGAAGGGGAATTGGCAAGACTATGCACAGTTTCAGTATCAGTGTATGTTTATTGCAGTATCTGACACAAGTAAGTGCATGAGTTAAAGGAGACAATATTTTCCATGTTTCAATTTTTGTCTCTATGTGAGGCTGTGGCCTCTTGAAATATAAAATTTAAAGCTTAATAATGCTGCTTTAGTTGTGGTTGTGGAAGTCCATTTCCTAACAGATTCCCTCAGCTTCTGGCTTTTGTTTTTGAAAGCACCGCTCTTTCTCCTTACTTCCCATTTTACCCTTTCGATTAGTTCTGTTTTTCCTTTTATGGCTCCTCTACTTTCTTACTTTGCTTTATTTCACTCTCCCCTTCTCTTTCCTCCTTCTTCTGTCCAATTTCCCCTTTCTTTTCTGTTTGCAAATGAACACTGCTCATCATCTTCTACTGCATGGCAGAGGAATTAGTGCTGAGATAAAAGCAATTTCTCCCTGCTTTTGGATGGTTTTAATACTGTCTACTTTTAAAAGATATTCTTGAAACAAGGTAGTGCTTCTTCAGTGCAAAGAAGATGCTTTTTGAGTTCAGCAAGGCAGAAACAGAGATTTTCCAGCCTCTGCTTAGGCAGAGAGCAAAGTGATATTGCAGGTTGGGTGCTGTGAGGGAAGAACTTTCGTTCCATGCTCTGCAAAGGGAAGTCTCTCCATGAGACAGCAATGTTACCAGCACAGGAATCAAAGATTTACATATGAACACAGAGTGGCATCACAGGCTTTCCAATCTTTATATGGTGATCCTTCTTCACAATTCAATTTTTTCCATTTTTTTTTCTTTTACTTGTAATTCTCCTTCATTTATTCACTCCTCTTCCTTCTGCCTCCCCACCTGATATGATTCAGTGATATGCAGTCACTGATATTTCCTGATCCTGCTGAGCAGCACTTGGAAACCTTCCCCATGAGAAGTGTGAGTGAGAGAGATGCTCAGGTTTCCTGCAGTTTTCTGGCACTGTGGTTGTCAGTTCTGACTCCTGCAGGTTTCTAGGATCATGGCAAGTGAAAGAATCCCACTGCTGTGATACATTATTTCTTTACTTATGCATTATTTTCTCCCTTCTGATCTTTATCTCTCTGTATTCCTCACTTCCTTTTTTTTCCAGAAAAACACTCTTCCTAGTATTGCCAAGAAATATCAAACAGCATATTGCTTTTTTATCTCAACCCTGACATCAGTAATTCTTACTCATTGGGAGAACAGAGGCTGGATCCCAGTACTCATGCAGATGAATAATAAACACAGCCACATAGACTACTACACGCTGCAGCATTGGCTTTTTTGACCTGTTATTTATGTGGGTTTGCCATCATTTTTTAGTACATTACATCATTAACAAGTCCTATTTCGCTTTTTCCCAGGGTCAACTTGAAGGACAAGCAATTTTTGTAAGTATTGCTTCGTGTGAAATTTGGTTGCAGCTGTGATTTAAAAGGAAATTGAATGTTTCTGACCGAGTCTTTCCACAGATTAACACACAAAAATTGATCTCAAATGTTGATTCTACTTAGTGCTTACACAGGATCTTTTGTAGTCAAAGTGTGCAAAACTGTAGTTAAAGCTCAAAATCTAGTGATGAAAAAAGTGGACATATGTGTAGTGGTTCCCTTTTTAGCAATGGATAAACTTTACTGTTGGCCATCAAAATTACTTAGGGAGATCTTGTTTTGCTGGAGGAGATTTTTTTAAAATGAGGTATATCCAGACCATGAGGACAGGGGACAGGCAAGTAGCCGGACACAGAGTGATGGGGAGAACAAAGCAATTCAGAGGCAGGAGAGGAGGCAGAGAAGAAGGAACCTGAGCCAGCCCAGCAAAAGCTGAGGGGGAGGAGTATGGGAAGAGGCCAACCCCGGAATGCCCAGGAGGAAGGAGTGGGAAAATAAAAACTAGTATAAAACAGATTTGAAAGAAATACCAGCCCTCTTAATAGCTTTGCAGCTGGTGAACTATTCAGATTAATTATTTCCAATTGTGCAGTCAGTATAGTCTACTTCCTATGAAAAGTAGATAGATCAGGCTTATTGTGAGGGGGGAAGCTAGCAGGAGGTGCTTGGTTTGGGTAGGATCGAGGGCAGTGATTTCAGTGTTTAACTGAAGTCTCTAACATCAGTAACCCCTTGCAAACCCCTTGTCTAAGATCTGTTCTAGGAATGGAGAAAACCCACAAAGTTGGTATATCTCACACAGTTTTCATGGTCTGAATTAAGAGAAGTTTGTTTGGACTGTAGGAGGCTGATGTCTGAATGAGACCTCAGTATGTGCTCAAACTAGGGCTATCTGGTTTGATCCTAGCAGAGCTGAGTCTGGATTATGGCCTTTTAGCACTGAGATTGCACGCTGGGCCCTTGTCTTCTGCTTGATAAAAATAACTCTTCTGAGGGGTACTTGTGGAAAAGCATGACTGACTGGGATTAATCAGCTCCCAGCTGACATTAATCCTCAGGAAGTGGTGTTCTCACTGAAATGCTATCTGTTATATTCATACCAAACTCGACAGAAATCTGCAATAGTTTTGTGGTTAAGTCTGCATAGTTCGTGTTCCCATCACTAAGCCTCCTCTTCTGGTGCTGCATATGACCCCACTGCTTTCTCAGAGCCTTCTCTGGACCATGCAAGACTGTTACAGCAAGAACTGAAACGGGCCACCTGTTTCTGTGTGTCTGTGTGTGCATGTGCTTGCACGTTAGCAAAGTGGATAATGTTTTGTACCTGTATTATATCATCTTATAATAGGGAACATTCAAGTGAGATCAGCCTGGGGAAGTACAGATGCAGTACAATTTACTAAGGCAGTTGTTCTACTAGGCATAATATTCATGAATTTGGGCATAAACATGAAAAATAAAGCAGGAAAAATTAGCAGGCTTTAAAAGTGGAAAGTTTTAGATCAAGGAGAGAGCTCTGAAGAGCAAGAGTGCTCCTGATCAAATCATCCAACACACCAGTACAAAATGGGGCGTGGCAGGCTGAGACCAGTAGCGCAGGGAAGGAATATTGGGAGGATCAAATATCACTAAACCCAGTGCAGTTTCTGCAGCTGCACTGTAAACCAGGATTTGGTGGGTTTTTTTGGATTAAACCCAACCCAAACCAGAAAACAGGTTTTCTTTGGAAAATAATTTGTAATTCAGGTTTCTGTGAGACATCTTACTGCACAACCTCATGGTGTCAACACACTTGGAGGGAGGACAAGCTTGACTCCTCTGTCATAGAAAAGGCATCTCTTTGCTTCACCCCATTCATAAATATGAGATTTTGATGAAAATATCAAATGTATTTTTGCAGGGTTTTCACAAGAGTGTTATATAAGACAAGAAAGTGAGGCTGGTGCTGAGTAAAGCCTCATTAGCAATGTAAATTCCAGTTTGGGGTATCGTTCTTCAAATTACAGAGACAATTTGAGTAGAGAGAAAGACTGCAGAAATGATGGGGAATTAACTCTTCCAAATACCACCTAAATTCCTTATCTGTGAGGCCACTTTGTCTCTCTGGGATAGAGAAAATTTGGGTTTAAGACCCTTCTCCTAAGTACAAGTGAAGAAAAAGATGAAATGTGTACTCCCTGGCTCCTTTACAGTGGGTTACAAGGAAATGTGTTTCTTCTCTGCAGTCTCATTTGGAAGTCTTCTAGTGTGAAGTGGGTGTTCCCTGAGATTGCCATGGGTCAGGTTAGCTTGATGATATCCTGAATATTTACCTATTGATCCTAGAAGATTAGAAGGTACTTGATCTCAAAAATACCCACTGTATGCCCAATGTCTGTGTTCATGGAGAGTATGTTGCAAGAAGAGACAGTGTGTGTTTAGTGATGTGTTTAAGCAAGAGAGCACCTCGCTGAAGTTTTCAGGGTACACATGTTGAACTTCAATACCTAAGTATGTATTAGGACTTTGATCTCGATTGGCCTTGCAGCTGGTGAGGTTTGTTCTGTTCAGTTGATTTTAGAGTTGTGTCTGAAAGTAATAATATGAGGCAAGTACATTAATATCACACTGTCTGCAGAGGCCAAGTTCCTGAATAATATGAAAACAATAAGATACATAATGAAGGATTTTTTTTCTCATAAGAGTGAAGGTAGTAAAGAGGGATGCTGGCAGGAACAAGTGCATACAATTTAAATACAGATGAAAAGTATGTATGGTGTAGAGAATGGAATGGCAGGAGGAGGATCATCAGGAAGAGGTGCTGTTTTTTCAGCAACTGGCTTTTCAGATCACATTTTGAAAGTTCTCAGCCACTTCAGCTATGAGATTGAAAGATAAATCCTCTAGTGTGAATGTGCTTGCTACTTTTTTCTGGACGGTTACTTTTCCAGTATTGTTATCATCTCTTTCAGATGAATCCAAGTCATTCAAGCAGAACAGAGGTGAATGATTGAAAAACTGGATAATGGTCAGGTGGCCCATATTAATAGGAAATCAGTGATGGAGTTCCAAAACTGTGGCTAGAGAAATGACAGATGGCAGGGTGTTGCTGAACAATGTTGTAGTAATAACATAGGTTCCCTAAAGAATAGGGAGGAAGTGTTTGTCCAAAAGACTGTCATAAGAAAATTTAGCAGTTAATAAAATTTTGGAATTGTTTACTATTTTACTGCAACTGGAAACAGATTTCAAATCTGTTTCAGTATGAAGAGAAAGGAGATGTCTGCATTTTCACATGCACTATGAATAATACTTTTAATATCAGAGAATGAAAAATAGAAGGAAAATCTCTGTAAAACAGTTTTTTCTAAGTACTTTTTTCGCACAAAAAGAGTCTGTGGTGTAGAACCTGGAATTTCTATTTACTTTTATATGCTGTCAAAATTTTTAAATCTGGGATTTGCATCTCTCTCACAATAGGCTGCAGGCAAAGAATACTGAATTCTGTACACAGATACACATGCTCCATTAAAGATCAAATCTAAATATCTGAACATGATCTACGCTATGTGTGCCAGCCAGTGTTAAAATGGATTTTTTTTGTGACATTTTTTAATTCCTGGGAGATTTATGCAGGCTCTTCTGAACTGCATTCAACAGAACAAACTCTTCATGTGGAGGTTAGCATCACCTCCCTTACAGTAGCTGTGTTTATGGCAGAAGGACAAATAAGGGAAATGCTTGCTTAAGGTCAAGGCTGATAGCTAGGCTAGGAAAATTGTGAGAGGTGATGGAACTGGTCTCTGCTTCAAGAGAAATTAAAGATCATCAGTTCACACTGTGGCAACTTGCTTCATTCTCAGGAGTTTATGCAGTCTCTGGATTTAAAAGGAAAAAAAAAACAAACTGAAAAAGAAATGTAATGCACCAGACTGAAACTGAATGTGAGCAATTGGCTTGAGAGAGGGAATAGTGTGTGACTTTGACTTCACCAGCAAAAAAGCCAGACGAAGAACACAACACTCTGCAATGTTATGAGTTATTCTGAGAAATGGGTCCAGGTCATCCCTGGAGGGGCAAAGCTACAGCTTGAGTGGAAACACGTGCTGCTATTTGTGTTTGTTGCTCCTGAGCTGGGCTGGGCTGGGGACAATCCTCCTAGGAGATTACATAGAAAAAGCCATGTAGGATGTCCAAATCCCAGCTCACAGTGCCATCCCCAGTTACATGGAAGAGCTTTCACAATGTTCTTGTCTTATCTTCTCTTGACCCTGGTAGGAAGTTGTTATCGGTGACCTAAAGCCAGGCACTCCACATCGCGTTAGCGTTGGAGCATATGGCTGGGCAGGGAAAGGACGACCCAGCATGCCCAGGAATGTGACAACCTTATCCCAAGGTAACACTGCGTACATGAGTTTCTGTTAAAAAACTGGCACACATCTGTGATATGGCAGGTCACTTACGCCTAAATCTCTGTCATGTACAGTATTGTTATATTTTATTATTTTGTTGACAAGTAAGGGGTTTTTAGAGGGGAAACAAATGTAGAAGCCTCTATATTTGATTCCCAAGTCTGGATGTTTGGTTTAAGTGTATGTTAGCCCATCTGCTTCTCTGATGCTGTTTATTTGCATTTGGCTTAGATAAGTGCATGCCCCCTGCACCACCCTATCAGCCCCAGATCGTGGTAGTTTCTGATTCAGAAGTTGCATTATCCTGGAAGCCTGGAGTGAGTGAAGGAAGTTCTCCCATCCAATACTACATGGTGGAGTTTATCAGGCAAGTTTGCTAGTGCAGTCTGAGTTTCAGTGTTTGTGCACTACAGGTTTTTTTGTTGTTTTATTGTTTGGTTTTTTTTGTTTTTCCCTTAAACTGCACTATTAAACTGCATATAGATTTTTCTCATTATTTATTTACTTATTGCATATAGTACACTTAATTTTTATCTCAATATGTGTTGAATTAATATGAAAATTTAAAGATAAAAGCAGAAATCATCTAATTTGTTATAATATCATCAGTAAGTTGTACCTTCTGATTAAAGAAAGTAAGGTCTCATTTAATGTCCTCCCTCTAGTAAAGGCCTGGGTGAGTGAAGTTTTAAGTTTTTCCTGTCATCAAACACTGTCAAGCCATGATGAGAAAGAAGTCCGTGGCAGAGCAATTCCCCTGAGCAGAAACACTCTGGACTGCCACAAGAAATAATTGGGAATTGCAAACTCAGTGTGTTGGCTAGTTTGACTTGACAAAAGTCTTTTGGGTTTTGAACTTGCAGGACTTAGACTTGTTTTGTTGTCCTAATGCTAATCAAGTTTATGTGAAAAGTTGGCCTTTCTAGAGTTTTTGGGAGAAAGTGTGTTGGTGGTTTTTTTTGTTCTTTTCTGTTGAACTCTTTAAAATTTGCAATACTAGAACTGAACTGTAAAAAGTTGCCAATCAGGTTGCTTTTGTAAGATGTGTAGTAAATGCTTTTGTAAGATGTGTAGTAAATGCTTTTGTAAGATGTGTATTAAAGGTTAGGAGGAGGTGATTGTATCTACATGCAGAAACAAGTATTCATGGCTGACTGTATATATGCTTGTGTAAGCTAGTATCTGCATACAAAACTATTTATTTTTGTGTGCTTGCCCCTATGTTTACCTTTAGAGGGAATGCAAAATTCAGCCTTTGAAAGTTTAATCTTTTGAGTGAACACTTGATGACAGGTTTTAGTTGAGGTTCCTGGTTAAGAAGAGAGAATAGCTTCTTTAACTACTCTGAGCTGTGAAAGTCAAAAAATCATTCTTCAGAAAAACACATTCATTTTTAAAAAATAATTCTTGTTGTTAAAACAGATAGAACCATTCCTTTTCAGTGCTCGAAGTATGGTTACAATCTAGAAGATATTGATATAATGAAAAGAATTCCCAGGCTGAAAGCCTGCTTCTGGCACTTTGTGTTTGAATTAGAATGCCCCATATTGTAAAGCCATCCAATGCTGATTGCACTGGGAGGCAGGACACAAGCGCTGAAGATGTTTTATGGGCATCATGTAAACTGCTGTAGCGTTACGTTGCCATGAAATTTCTCCAATACCTATTTTTCCAAAACAGTCATTATCTCAACTTCTTATCTTCTCTCTCTCATTTTCTCAGTGGATGGGAAAGGGATTTTGTCGGGTTCCCATTGACTGCACTTCTGTTGCCTCTGTACTTTTTCTGGAAAAAGGAACCTGCTGGTTTATGTACACCTCTTCACAGCATCAGAGGCCTGCTAATGGAAAAAGTGGGCACCATCATCTACATCTGACATAATGAAAGTGCACCTTTGAGTGTTTTTGCTCAGCCAGAGAGTGGAAAGCTGCCTTCAGTGTTTAAGTCAAAAAATATGAGTAATTTAAATTTCACTGCTTCGTTGTTTTTAGACTTTAGGAAAGAATGTGCTAACAGCAGAATGTTTTGATTACACTGTTTAGTTTGAGGTTTAAAGCTAAGCCTGAAGAGTATTTGTGAATTCTGGGATTATGTTCTTTTAGACTGGGAAGCTTGAGAGAAAGTTCAAGGAGCCCCAAGCCCTAATGGAAGTTAGAGGTAAAGATTTAACCTTAAGCTTCATTATCTTTTGCTGCAAATAGTTTTAATTACTTTAAAATATATTACCGTGAGTTAAGGCTATTAAATTAAACAAGTGCAAACTGAAAACAAAACAGTGCAAGTGAATTTAGAATTAAGTCTTCTTATGTCAAAGAAATACAATATTATCCTGTATTTTTCAAAACTGATGACTTTCTTATGTATTTTCTCTCTTGGGTGAAGCACAAGTCTCTAAAACCTATGACATGGTTTAAATCATTTCAGTCGCCTTAGAACTAACTTTATGACTATAACCCTAGAAAAAACATGCTAGGAGACTGAGATGATGGAAAACACTCTTTTCATTTGCTCAACTGTGATACTGGGGATTAAAACCTCATGAAAATTCAATACATTTTTTGTTCACACAGAACAGAATCTAATCGGAACCAGAGCTAACCTGCAGCCTTTTTCTGCGTGGTCTGAATTTGAGCCTTTATTTAGGCATTTGCATGGGTTTCCCTGGGGACCTTTTGGTTTACTGTAGGCAGTGGAGGGCTACAGGCAGTTTCAGATGTAGAATGGGCTGTTCTGACTCAGTCTCTGTTCTGCCTTTGAGTATAAGAGGATGATAAGGAGACCACAATCTCGAGTTTGCTAAATGCTGAAAATCAGGAGGATGAATATAGATCTTATTGCTCACTGTGCAGTTCACAGACTATGTGTATAATATTGTGTTAAACCCCAAATAGCTAATGGAATCCATTAAAGTTTGCAGGCTTAGTGTCAATAGTCTCTTGCTTTATGGTGAGAAGTGTTTTACAACAAACAGCATTCTTATGAAACCCCCTAAAGTGAGACCTTGAACTTCAACGTATTAGTTTGGGTGTTTTTCCTAAAGAAAATATAAAAACATAATTCTCAAAATGTCTTGGTTATTTTTTACTAGAATACTCCAAATACTCAAATTTTAATCTGTTGAATGCCTACTCACTCTTCTAAACTTGGAGACTAATTTAGCCAAATTTTATAGTCAGCTAGCTTCTACAGAACAGCAGTGTTTCAGCAGCATATCTCTTCAAAGGAATAGGTCACTTTATTTTCATCTCTTTGGTATGTAGATGGATTCAACAGCTGTCAGTATTAATCTGGACACACAGAGGAGAGATTTTTAATATCTCAGTAGTGGCATGAAACTTCTGTTGCAATGAACTAAGTGGGTTCTGCCAATGAAACTGGAACGATTTATCGGTTTGCAGATGTAGGGATGCAGTAGATTCAGTATGGTGTTGTGGGCATATTTCTCCATTAGTTTGAAGCCTTTCCCTAATAAACAGATGTATCTCTGAATCCATTCCATATTGAACTAGCTGTACCTGGTGCTGCACTGAACTGGGCAGTCGTATTTGCTTTTGTTTGCAAAGAACCTGAAACAACAGATCTGACCAGCGAGATGCAGCCTAATGCCCAACCAAAAGACCTTTAATATACTGATTGTTGCATTAAATGGATGTATCTGCCTCAACACTTAATTCACTCTTGGTGACGGTTAAATCCTTGGAAAGGTAATTAATGAAGAAAAATAAGTGGAATATATAGAAATTAGTGAAAAAATTCTTAACAATGTTAGCGTCAGAGTAATATTTAACAAAAGAATAAGGTTGGAAAATTGTCTACTTTTCCTTTCCTCAGAATTGAACTGGCATTTTCATCAACATGTTTTGTTGAAATTGTCCTAATAAAGCTAAATAATAATAATTACTGCAACCAATATCCTATAGTGTGTTATTTTCTGCATTTAGTGTTTTCCATAGAGAATAAAAATGTATTGTATTTGTCATCATATTTTTATTTGAAACAAAATTTGGTAGAGCTGAGTTTGGTGCTGGAGAGGAGTACAAACAAAAACTGTATAAAAATTGGATCGCTAGTACTCTTGTTTTGCTTCACTCTTGATAAATCCTTTCCAGGTGATTTCAAGAGAAAGTTCAAGTGACTATAAAAGTGCTCTTCTCTGCATCAGAAAAGTTTGCTTTCTCAAATGGAGTCAGTTCCCAGATCACAGCATAAAGGAATGATCCAAATGTTTTGGGTATCTGTCTAGTCTTATTACCCTTACCCATATGTTTATTGTCTCCAAAATGCACTGACTTTGTCACTGGCCAGATTCTTACTGCATGGCCTTTCTGCGATGGAGATGCACAGCTGTAACTTCAAGAGCAGAAAATGCCTGTGTATGATTTCTCCGAGCACAGATATGACGCCTGGACCCACCCTGTGAGGTCCTGGCTGGAGACAGAGAGATCTGTGTTGGTTGAGGGAATGCAGCTCTACAGAAAGACAGGAAAAATGGCATAAAAATGAGCCCTTCGTGTGTTAAAAGTTGACACAAACTGAGTTTTGATGCAAAAAAGACAATGGAGAGAGTTTTCAACAAAACGTTCCCAGCTTAGAAAATACAGGAGCTGGCTAGCTCTGAGTGCAGTCACCAGATGAGTTTATTGTGTTCCTTTCCAATCTGTTTGCCATTTTTTTGTCTTGTACCGATTTGTTCACACAGGGGACATTCTGGAGAAATAGCAAAGGTCAAGTAATAAAACTCCCTCTTTCCTTGTCTTTCAGCTACAGATGCTTATATGTTTACAGGCATCTCCTTTATTATTCACTTCAGCAGAAGGAAATCTTGCAAGAGACAGCGTTACCTTCTAAATCTGCATAGGGTGGAATACCTCCTCCAGATGCCTTCCTGAGAAGCGTGTTTCCATTCAGGCATAGACATTGGCAGGGTCTATTGCAGACTTACATTGAGGTGGCTCTTTAGTTAGCAGTAATTCCTTAGACTGGAATGATAGCCAAAAAAAAAGAGGTGTACAGAAAAATGAAAATACTACTAAGCAAGCATGTGGAAGGAAGTGATGTTAACAGCTTTTGTTTGGAGAACACTTTTTGGCCCACCCTCAGAGAAGGGAAACAATGAAAGAGTAGCCAAAATAAATGCCCTTCTGTCTACCAGGAAATGGTGGTGGAGGGTGACTTAAGATTGTCTCTTCGGTTGCCACATCTCTTGTGCGTTTTTTCTGATGTTATTTTAATTTCTAGCAAGACAAAGAAATATTTGCACCCTGTGCCATTGTGAATGGGAGCCAGGCAACTGGGAGCTGCTGATTTGTCACTGCATTGGCCCTGCTGGAAAAAAGCAACGAAACCTCAGTGATGAATAAATCTTGTATTGACTGGTAAAAGAAAACATACATTAACTTTGGCATTTCCTTCCAGCTAAAAATAAACAAATGCAAAATGACTGCCTTGTGCTATGATTTTCATTGGAAGACTGTTGGGAGACATTTGCAGCTAGTCCTATATAAACATCGGTGGATTCAGGGAGCACTTGGAGGTTATTTCCTGTAATAAATATCACAAGGACATCTTAGAAAAGGACACTGGAATAATTTTCTCTGAAAGTCATTTCTGCCTCTGTTTTACTTTCATAGGCTTGAATTTGAATATTTTGGGTGGCCTAGACTGGACTAGACTGGAAGTTTACATTTTTATTTTGTTCATATTTGTTTATCTTCTCATTCCCTTCTCTCTTTGATAAGAAGAGATCACTTTGACGTAGAGAAAAAATCATAGGAAAACATCAAAATACTCTCTTAAGTATTTGAAGTAACCCTCCCCTTTCTGATGTCCCTCTCCATATGAACTTAAATGTTTGAGACCAAACTGCCGTATGAATGGTTCTACTGATTTCAGATGTATTTTAACAGCAATGAGAGTACGTACTTATTGGTGTTTGGCTTCCAGTATGAATCAGGAGTTAACCAAGCATTTTCCAAAAGCAGATGTGTGAATTTTGTTGGAAATTCATATACATAGTGCAGGTTCTGTTTTGTTTTGTTTTCCTGAAAATAGGTCTTTGGATTCAGATTTTCAAATGTGGGTGGGTTAACCTTATTGCTTGGGAGACCAAATGTTAGATTCTCATCCTGCTAATGTTTGTATATGTTTGAAGGGATGTAATGACATTAGAGCACAAACTCTTAGAAACAAATCAGGATCTTCCCCTCTCTTGTGAAGTAATGCTTTATACAGCCAAATAGAAGGTTGGGAATGGATAGTAATATACCTTGAAAACTGTGAACGCAAAATCCATGAAAAACAGATAAACAGAACTTAATTTGTCAAACTGTCCTCTAAACAACCTCAGCTTTGTAAGCAAAATCTGAATATTGTTTTTCTATCACTGTATAGTTTTGATATCACAGGCTTCGCAGCTTAGTGATGTCTGGTCCCTTAAGAGTGAATGGTTTCAGTGATTGTTTAGTAGGCTTATATCTCTTTTTTTTTTTGTGCATTTCCCAGGAAAGTTTAAAGGGAATTAATTTATACAGCCAGCTTTAATTACTTATGATCTTGGCTTTTTTTGATCCTGAAGGCCAGACCTTGACAGCAATTGGACAGTAATAAGAGAGCAGATCCAGATGGAATCCATGGTTCTCAAGGGACTTCTACCAGATACCAAGTATCAGTTTGCAGTCCGAGCCGCGAACTCCTTTGGATCCAGCCCCGCCAGTGCACCAAGTGACATCATCCGAACATTCAGTGAGTAGGATCACATTTTTATATTAAAAATACAGTATCTCTGTAAATGAATCGTATCTGGGGTAGCCCGTGGAGGGCCTCTAGTGGAAAGAGTTGCTCTCCAAGCATAAGCACCCCCAATCTGACAGTCTTGATTCTGTCGGTGGAGCTTTCAGCATTTTGTGAAAGTCAAGTCAAAGGCAAAGATTTGAAAAGTTCCTTGCAGAAGTGCTCTCATGCTGTTTCTCTGCTCTGGAAGCCATTGCCAGATATTTTTGGACCACTACTTGCTGACTTTTGTGTGGCTTCATGCAGAACTGATAAGTGAATATCATGGAGAGAAATGAGAAAGACAAGTCTATTTCGTATCTTTTTATGTTCTTTGAAACTGAACTGTATATATTACATTTATAATTTAAACTTGGAAAGACCAAAGAAAATCCATACTGTTTTCTGAGGAGTAAGTCTCTTAAACATCTAAGCACAATCATAAAAACAATGATATGAACAAGTAAGCATCTCTTTTTGATTATTAGTTGCATAGTAAAAATATTAGATGAAAATACATTCAAACAAACTTGAATAATCACAAGTTGTTAACAATTATATTCACATTTGTGTATCAAGATAGGCCATGCACATTGCAATAAGGTCCTGCACACATCTTCTGATGGCCTTCCTTTGGATACAATCCTCTGTCAGTGCCAGTGTCTTTGTGGGTTGACTTTGAGATGCTGTTGCTTCTCATCAACACGAAAGTCATAGGTATATATGAGAGTCTCAATCAATTTGACAGAGAGCACATTGGGAATTGTATGAATCATGTCTCTCACATAGCAGAAAGTCCAGTGTCGCAAAGATAGTTGGTACAGTAAGCAGGCCCAGGGTAAGGCTGTCAGGGTATGGGGACTAACTGAGCTGTATCATTAATATGCCAAATTTTTTTTTTTTGTGTAAAAGGTTTCAGTACTTTTAAATTCCAGTTTTGAAGTCATATAAAGGAGGCAGAATACTATACAAGAAAATCTCTGATGATAATTGTAGCAAATTAATTATAGAATCATAGAATCATCTGTTTGGAAAAGACCTTTGAGATCATCAAGTCCACCTGTACCCATCCACTACTAAACCACATCCCCAAGCCTGTCTTTTAAACGCTTCCAGGGATGGTGACTCAACCGCCTCCCTGGGCAGCTTATTCCAGCACCTAACCACCCTTCCAGTGAAGAAATTTTTCCTAATATTCAGTCTAAACCTGCCCTGGTGCAACTTGTGGCCCTTACCTTTTATCCTATTACCAGTCAGTAGGGAGAAGAGACCAACACTCACCTTGCCACAGCCTCCTTTCAGGTAGTTGTAAACAGTGATGAGGTCTCTCCTCAGCCTCCTAAACAACACCAGTTCCCTCATAGGACTTCACCAGCCTCGTCACCCTTCTCTGGACGCACTCCAACACCTCAATATCCTTCTTGTAGTGAGGGACCCAGAACTGAATGCAGTACTCAAAGTGTGGCCTCACCAGTGCTGAG
Source organism: Dromococcyx pavoninus (assembly GCA_033558185.1). NCBI lineage: Eukaryota > Metazoa > Chordata > Aves > Cuculiformes > Neomorphidae > Dromococcyx > Dromococcyx pavoninus. Next base: position 311,971 of record JAUMJL010000102.1, on the reverse strand, counting down.
TACAGGGGCACAATCTCTTCCCTGGTCCTGCTGGCCACGCTGTTTCTGATACAGACCAAGATGCCACTGGCTCTCTTGGCCACCTGGGCTTACTGTTGGCTCATATTCAGGGGGCTGTAAACCAACACCCAGGTCCTTCTCTGCCAGGCAGCTCCCCAGCCATTCTTCCCCAAGCCTGTAACACTGCATGGGGTTGTTGTGTCCCAAGTGCAGGACTCAGCACTTGGTCTTGTTAAACCTCATCCCGCTGGTCTCAGCCCATTGATCCAGCCTGCCTTCAAGCAGATCGACACTTCCTCCCAGCTTGCTGTCATCTGCAAACTTGTTAAGGGTGCACTCAATCCCTTCACCCAGATCATTGATAAAGATATTGAACAGGACTGGACCCAGCACTGGACCCTGAGGAACACAAGTCGTGACCAGCAAATGAGTTATGAAAAAGAACAACAAAAGTCTGAAAATGAGCAGCTGATATTCCGGTGGGATTGTGAGCTCTGCGAGAACTGTCATGCTAGATCCTTAGTGAACCACTAATTTAACCAACTAAGCATTTATTTCTAATTTGCCTCCCTATCTTGAAATCCCCTCTTTTTTGTTGACTTTTATATGGAAGGTTCCATTCTTACCCCTCCCCCCCTTAAATTCAATCCTTTGTGTAATTTGCATGATGTTTTCTATTGCTGCTGAACTTGTAAGTTTGACTTTTGAAGCAAATGTTTGTGAAAACCACCAAGGTGCAGCATGCTCTGGGGTTCCTCAGTCCTCAAGGGTCAGCTTCTGCTGCCTCAGGCATACTTGTATGCTCATCAATATCCTGTTTATCTTTGGTTATGAGTGCCTTCATTCTTTGGTTAGAAAGGATGAAGTGTTTAGCTCTATTAATAAGGGCGGAGGAGTCTTCATGCTGCGCTTATTACTGTGTCCTGTAGGAAAGGCACTTTGCCTTTGGAAACTGCCTGTTCTGTCAAGATGGCTCTGAAACATGGATTTTTGTTGGTCGAGCTTGGAATCAGATTTACACCCAGTATATATAAACACGGATTTCTGCAGCGTTTCCTAGGGTACGCGAGTTTGACTCTATGTGTCTGGATCAAATCCGAAAAGTGAATGTGTCATGCACATTGCTCTCTAAATATGCTAAAAAAAATCTGCTGGTCTGTGGTAGGCACATGGGTGTTGTTGTGGCTGAGAGGTTGGTCTCCCTGCACTGAAGGACTGAGAGTGCTTAAGGGAGACCTTCAGGAGCAGGCAGAGCTCCTGGAGCTTGAGGCCACGTCTTATCTGTGATTGCTCCAGCCCTATACCAGGTCACTTGTACTTAGGGCTACTGTAGAAAACTCAGGGTTCTTTGGCAAATGCAAATGTGGTTCCTTCGCAAGTCTGCTCTTAGTTTCTAGGGTGTATTTTGCAAATAGGCTTAAAAACTACATATAGCCAGTATCCATGAAAGCCTGTGCTATTTGTGAGTACCTGTCTTCAAAACAACAAGATTTTCGCCAAAGAAGGAGTAGTATTCAAAGGCAGCAAGGATGAGTGCCTTTAGAAATACGTTCTGTGGCTTTCTAGAAGCGTAACTGAGTTAGCAGCTCTGATCTGGCTTTAGCGGTGACTTCTGTGGAAGAAACTAGTTTGATATTAACCAATTACACAAGTTCATTTTGCATTCGTGAAATAGCTTAACTCATGTTGTTAAAAAATGTCTTGTGTAAAGCAATGCCTAGCCTGAACTTCTATTTTTCCCCAAAACATCCTGAAGAGTTATTTAAGCTGTTGACAAATTTAATATAAAAAAAAAAAAAGTGCTAAGCTTAAGAGCAACCAAAAAAATTTACTCCTAGTTCACAATTTTTACCTGCAGGTACCTTCCCAATGCAACTCAGGTGGCACCAGATCATCAGATCTCTCAAGTGCCAGCAGATGCTTCTTAGTCACTTATGGTTGCTCAAAGGGTGTCAGACAGTGGGCGTGTCTGAAAATGATGCACCTTTGTGTTTTGGGGTGGTATCATAGGAATTCATTATTAAAATGGTACGACCTCCCATGTAAACAGTAAAACATGCCACAAATATTTGATGCCATTTTCTGTATATTCCTCAGGAATACCTGAAATATTTTAGGAAGCTAGGAGAAGTCAATAAAAAGCCTGGCTCGTTTGCATTACACTTGGTCCACATAGTGCTGGCACTAAGGTTCTCAATGTGTTTGGATTTTAAAAATTTGTAGCTTTATGCTTGTATATCCTGGATTTTTTGCTTGTTTTGAAATAATTAGTGTTTTTCTGATGCTTATTTTAACTGAAGAACAAATTCTCAGCATTACCTCAAATGCAGTGGACCTTCAGGATCTACATTTCATTGCATAGAGTCTCTCACAGCTCTTCTAGACAGACTAAGGCAGAGATGAGTCCTGCAGGCACAGACTCTGTGCTGCTTGGGGTTGTTTTCTGCGGGGATTTATCTCATTCTCACATGTAAATCTCTCCTTTCAGTTTTAAAAGGTAGCTGGCTTTTGCATTGTTTCAAGCCAGCAATAGGAAACCATTGTCTTTGCTAAAATGTTCCTCTAAAGGGTTGCTGCTGTCACCTAACTAAGCAGACCTCCCAAGGTCTTTCCAAGTAGAACATGTCGCCTTGATTATAAGCAGTTACCCACTTACCTAGTGAAAAATGCATGCTGTTTTATGTTACATTGCTCCATTCTAGGGAGGAAAGAGAGGGCAACTTTCCCCAGGGGTTCTCATTTATTTGTGATTTGGTTTTATTTTATTTTTTTGGAGGGAAATGATGAAATGAATCAATTTTTTTGCCTTTCTTAATTACAGAAGCAAGTGTAATTTCACTTACATAGCTGTTGGGATTTTTCTATATCAAATCTTTAGATGTGTCACGGACAATTTACTTGAAAAAAAGATTTCACGTATTAAGTTTAGTAACAACAGAATAAACTATCTCAAAGAATCAAACAAACAAAGTGTCATCACCTGCATCACTTAAATACCCTTCATCTCCTCGGGAAACAGATGGGGTTTGCACTATGACTGGAAGGTCACTAGCCTTGGGTATTACCAGACCAACAGAGGAAACGTCTTCTGTTAAAAATACCCTCCTGCTTGTCTTCACAGCAAATGTGACAGAAGTGGCTGCTTAATTTGGGTACGTCCCTTCCTCTGGTCCTGGCCGTCACCACCAGGCTCATACTGAGCAATGCATTGGCACAGGTGCTTAGTTATTCTGCACAGTGCTTGAATAATTCTACAGGGACTCAGAAAAAGGGCGGCCCTTTGGGCCCAAATGTTGTTGTAAATCATGGTGATGTGTCCTGGAGATAGCAAACGGAGAAGGTTTTCCACAGAACTGTTTGCCACAGATCTCCAAAGGCTTTACAAAGCAACATTCATATTTATACAGCCAGGAACAAAAAACAAGACACAGGCCAAGTGAAATGCAGTGTCTCACTGTGAGTTACTGACAAGATAAAACTCGGATTAAAGTGCCCTGATGTATTTTGCATTTAGACCTGTCAGGGGTTCTGCATGAAGGCAATCAGTCTGTTCACACTTCCATTCAGTCTGATCAGATTGCAGTGCCCTGTGGTCTACCTCCTGTGCTCTCCTGTGTCTCCTGGTCAGTCTGGTGGCCACCTAATTGGCAAAACAAAAGTTTGAGTGACTTTATGTTTGTTTTGAGAAAGACTTCTTTGGTATAACTTAATCCTTGATTATTTGGAAAGAAGATGTATAAAATTCATGACCCACATAGGTTTTCCAATTAATTATAGAACAGGATTGTAGAACCTGGTAAAGGATCCTAAGCAGGCTTCATCTTCTTTTACACTGAAACACTGATGTAATGAATTATAGAAAACTTATAATCTCCATAGTCATTGTTTTGGTATTCGCAGAGTGCCACTTTTTTAATTGACACCAATTTGCCAGCCATTATGAGATGAGCTTTACACCAAAGCTGCAAAGTGTTCCTAAGAGATGGGCTGGCATGGGGGTTTCTTTACAAGAAGTGGTGCTAGCTTCTCTGCTTTCTGTTATCTTGCAGTTTTGTTTCATTGCATCCCATGTGGGTGTCATGTCACATCCTGTAAGCAAGCACTAAATGTAAGGCAGAGCAAAGCAACTGAGATGCCAGTGAGTTAAATGGTCTCATCATTTGTGTGTGTACCTGTATAAATTGTGGCATAGTAAAAAAGGTGTACATCTCCGTGTCTTCTTTGCTTTTATTATGCATTAGCAAAACTCCTCACAGATGAGCAGATAGAGTAACGTAGTTTCAGATTCTCTATCTGAAACTCAGATGGAGACAGGAGAGTGAAAACAGAGGGCCGTAGTAGAGACCTGTGGATATTAGGACACTTTTCCAGACTTATATTTTCCTGAAGGTCTTTGAACAAGGACCTCAAAGCAGTCTTTTCTACCACTCACAATAAGCTGTACCTTCTTTGCTCTCTTCAGGCTCTAAATGCTGTAGCAGTTCAATAAAGTGAAAGGAGTCATTGTCTGGTTTGAAATTGTGGGTACATTTCATCTCCCAAGCCCTTCTGTTGGAAAAGCATGGAACGTTGTGGTCCACCAGATGAAAAACTCTCATCATCTGCTTGGGGAACCACCTCTTTCCTAAGTTACCTAAAGTATCATTACATGTTGGTGTTTATTGATGTAATTTTGTGATAACTCCATTCAAATCAATAGAGTTACACTTCTGTAAAACTGCCATGGCATTAATATCGTGTTTGTATATGTAAGCAAATGGGCATTCACACAAATGTGAATTCAAGACTTAACATTTTCCTATGTGTGAATATGAAGCTACTTCATTCTCCATATTCCTTCATACCCGCTGTCCTTGTTGAACCTAAATCTCATTAAGTTACTAGAATGTTTGCTTGAGAAAAGAAAAAAACGTGGCAGAATCAGGATTACAACAGGTGTTTATTTTGTAACTTGTGATTTCTAAATTAGAAGATGGAGTTTGTGTATCAAAGCTTGTTTGAATACAGATTAGAGTTTTTCCTGACATATGATTGTGATTTTTACTTTTCTTTTCCTTAGCTTACCTTTATGGCTTCTGTCACTCTTGGGTAAATTACAGTTCCATCACTTAGATGAACTGAATTAGTTCTGAAATAGTTTCAGACACACAGTATAAAGACAATAAGTTATCTGACAGACCTAACTTAAAAACGTGAGCTGAAAGCTGAGTTAGTAGTGAGCTCTGTATTGTCCGTATAATTCCTGTTAAACAGCAAGTCACATTTATAAAGTTTATGTTTGAGGTTTTGCAAATTGAAATTCTTTTGTAGAAGTGCATGTCTTATAAAACCACTGTTGCCAAAGAAAGGGACTCTGATGCAGTGATGGGTGGAAGAGGTCTGCCTTGCATTTGGATTAGGTGATTGTTGTCCCTTCCAACACTCCTCTCCCCTCCTCTTCCCCCTCTCCTCTCCCCTCCTCTTCCCCCTCCCCCCTCCCCTCCTCTTCCCCCTCCCCCCTCCCCCTCCCTCCATAAAATTATCCTGCGATGGTACTTAACCTGACTGACTGTATGAGTGAATACAAGGAGTAAGAGGTTTTGGCCACATTTTTATAATACCTATTGTTTTCCATAATTAATGCAGTGTGTTTCTCCAGTACTAATCTTTTGCCTGTGCATTCACGGTCACTGGCAGAAATAATCTGAATTGGTTGGCCTCATCTCAGTATCAGTCATAAAACTATGAGTTCTCTGCTTAGCTCAGCTGGTAGCACTCTGCGCTGAATAATTCTGTTTAATATACAGTTAAATTGTATTATTTACAGATGATTAGTTATATATATGTGGGAGTGGAAAGGTTTATACACATTCTCTCCCAGCCTAGTGTATTATTTTGGTTGGAAATATACATGCCTCATTATCTCTACTCATTTGCTTCAGATTTTTCTGTATGGTGAAGTGACTTGTAGAATCCATTGATAAGTAACTCCCATAGAGTGTATGGTAGGCAGCCAATTAGCCATCCAGGGCATGCATTTGTAGCTGGTGCACATACGCTTGATTTCATAACTGTCTACATTACAGTCCTGGCAAAGGAAGAGACAGTACAATAAGATTTAGACAAACCTTCTCCTGTCTGAATCAAGTCAGTGAGATATTTTTCCTTTACTCTCCACAAAGGCAGGAGAAGACTGACCCTGGTTAGACTGACTCAAATGACTGCATAGCACTGTGCCCGTACTACTACCTCTGAAACTGTGCTGAGACTCCTTAGTTTTCACTGGCTCTATCAGGAGTGTCAGTGGTGGTAAGGAAGAGACAGTACAATAAGATTTAGACAAACCTTCTCCTGTCTGAATCAAGTCAGTGAGATATTTTTCCTTTACTCTCCACAAAGGCAGGAGAAGACTGACCCTGGTTAGACTGACTCAAATGACTGCATAGCACTGTGCCCGTACTACTACCTCTGAAACTGTGCTGAGACTCCTTAGTTTTCACTGGCTCTATCAGGAGTGTCAGTGGTGGTAGTTAAGCTTTCACTACCATCAAGTGGCGTTTTCTGGCTTGTCAGGTCTCCTTTTTGCAAACAACCACTGCCCAACAAGACTTTGCGTCTCTGCCTGTTGCAATGTTGGGGACTTGCTAACTTACAAGAGAATATGGGCAGCTTGTGACTGCTAAAATAAACAAGCACATATGGTCAGTCTGTGCAGAGATTTTGTAAAGCAAGGATTACCTATGCTGTTTTTAAGTGAACACTGAGTATTTTATAGAAAAGGCAAATATGTGAAGTCTGTTGCTTTAATGTTTATCAAGTGTTTGCCTATTCTTAACCTTGTGGAAATGCCAAGTAAGGATAGTGATGTGTTTCCCTGTATTCTCTTTCATCATGACTTCTAGTAAATTTTAGTAGCTAAAAAGCATAACCCATTGTTTAAGCAGAATTAACTATGTAAGGCACAGAAAAGCACAGATATTTTCTAGAAGGAACCTGTTACGGTTTAAACTGTCTGTTCCCAGCCTCAAGTCCCTTGCTATGCAGTTCAGTACTCCAGGGAGAGGCAGAAGCAGATTATAGACATGAAAAACACATGGCATTTGTACACATTTCTTTTTTCAAGGTCCTAAACAGTGTTTTAAAGAATAGCCTAAAAATACACATAGAATGCAAATTTCAGGAGCTTTGGAGATAGTGGAGGCAGATAAAGTCCTAAGCAGAGTGTGCTGGAAAAGACATACATAGATGGCATCTGTTTTGCTGTTCCAGTTATTTGATTGTCAGTAGGGCAGATACAGGACTATATATTTATAAAATTGAGAAGTTTGATCTAAAACCCAATGCAATTAATAAAATGTTATCCAGGCCAGAAAAGTTCAGAGCCATCCTCCTGGAAGAATGATGGGTAAAAGTCAGTTTGCAGTTGAAGAATTGAGCTTTGCCTGCTTTGTTTGGGAGTCACAATAAGTGACTGAAGGTCTTTCCTTTGTATAAGTTGCATGAGTATCACTTCGACAGTGTCTTCCATCTTTATGCTGATGTTTATGTTGTCTGTGCAGTATGAACATTAACACCACTTTATATTTCAGAGTAACAAATCGGGGTAGTAAGATCTGAGTTGCTGTGTATAAAAAGAAAAAATTATGTTAACTGAATATACCAATTGTGACTTTCTAGGGTCTGAGGAGTTAGGAAGTGGAAGATATGGACATCAGTATATCACAGACACAGTGACTGGTGATGATGGTGGATTTGATACTGATGACTCAGACTACGATATTTACATAGAAGAGGTAAACTTCAAGATTACACTTTGGCATTTATGTTTTCTGTATAATATCAATACTTTAAACTGTCTGATCTTGTCAGGAAGTTTAATATCTGAGTTATCTGCTGAGATATAATAATGTGGTTGTTTATTTTTCTTAAGTGTGGATGAATTTGTTACCTCAGATCTGTGTCTTGGAAGGTATTAATTTCATTTCCACATAGCATTTTAGTTTTTAATGAATTTGTGGGGTTTTTTATTTCCTTCCAGCTTAGACCTCTTCCTGCTATCAAAGGAGGCAACAGAAAATTTCTAGTTGAAACTAAGATCACACCAGGTTCTAGTTCCAGGCTTCTGTCAAGGTTTCTTACAACCACTTCTGAACCCACTACTTTGACTCCCATCACCACACGACCATCAACAACAGCGAGAGTGACTACAGCTCAGGCAGCCAGGAGGGGTGGCATGTCTTCTGTAACACGCCTGTTTGATCTCTCCTGTGATGAGGCCATCTGTTCTGCAGACAGCTTTTGTGTCAATGACTACGATCGGGGAGGTTCACGTTGCCACTGCAACTTGGGAAAAGGAGGAGAGACGTGTGCGGAAGGTAGGTTTCTGTGTGCCTGCTGCTGCTTTTGGCTTGTGTTTGTCTGGGGCAGAGAGCAGCTTTGCAATGAACCAACCAAGGTGCACTTTGGGAATAGCCCTTTGGGCTTAAGGACAGCTGCAGTTTCCATATTCCAGTTCAGACATCAGCCCCTTTGATTCTCTTTTCTCAGCTAGGTGTGAAGAGGTTATTCCTTAATAAAGCTGAATGCAGACTCCATGTGGAGGTGCACAGGGGAAGTTAATCCTTCTTCCTCCACCTATGAGTGGAGAAGATGATAGAGCCAGGCATGTTAGTAGGCAACCAGACCTAACAGGATCCTGCCATAGCATCCACAGCTTCCAGCAGGGACATTCAACCTTGCTTTGACGTTTGCCTTTTGCCTGCAGCTGAAACCCTGAACTACCCACATTTCCACTGTGGTCCATCAGATGTTGCTGATCCTGCAAGAGGGGTGTGAGACTGAGTCCCCATTGTAAAACTGTCTCCAGAGGAGGCTTTACTCATGGTTTGTAGGATTTGTTAGACACCCTCTCATCTTTCAGCCAGATGGCTGAGCCAGAGTGAGAGCTTGCTAAGCTGAAGGAGGCCATCCTACTTCTCCTTCCCTTGCCACCTTGCTGTCCTTTCTCTCTCCTGCCTTCTCCTTTCCTTAAATTTTCCCTTTTGCTGGGCTTGAGGTTGAACTGATCACCTGGTGAGCCAGTTCAGCTCATTTACCAGGCCATAAGCAGGTCACCTTTTTTTAACCCCTGGAGTTATTTTGCTTCTATTTTTGTGACCAGGGTGTCAGGTGAATGCCAGAGCTCAAGCAGAGCAAGTGTCTCATTGCTTGTAATTGTACTGTCCCACCAGCTAAGAAAGATCTGATTTGTCCTCCTGCATGCTAATCTGATCTACGAAAACCCTGTCACACAGATAAGCCTAAGGGACACGTTTCTTCTGCAGGCTTGTGTTAGACTTTCATGATTCACAGTGTCATGGATCTGGGATGCAGACACTGGGGATGTTTGAGCTTCTCCTCCTGATGCTAGAGTAAAGAGAGTTCATTCTGCAAATAATCTGTTGTGATTCAAACACATGCAACAGACGCAGATGTGATTTTTGGCCTCAATCAAGCAGGAAGGGTCAACGATTTCTTTGAACTGACATAGCTGTATACAACTTGTAGAGCAGATGTCACAGTTTAGTCCTGACTCGGCTAATTTTGGCAGCTAAGACCATGCAGTTGGGCTCCCGAATTTCCTTTTCCCCACCCCCAGGGAAAAGGAAAAGGAAAATGAGAGGTAGGAGGCTTGTAATGTATTGGAAAATAAATTACAGCTTTAATGAAATGATAACAATAATAACAATAACGATGAAAATAATTAGAAAGTGATGAAATATGTACAAATATCTGAGATTTCGCCCCCACCACACCCCTCCATGACTGTGCTTCACCAAAACTTCTGTAGACACAATGGGTCCACGGTTAGGAGGGAGCTGAACTCAGGAACTGGATTAGGGATACATGGATCTGGAGGAACAATCAGACAAATGAAGTGCTCACTGGACATCAGTCTTTGCAGAAGAGAGCAAGACCCTCATGGTCTCTCAGTTTTGTACCAAGTATGACATATATGGGATGGAATCCTTTATTGGTCAGTTTGGGGTCACCTATCCTGTCTGCTCCTCCCTGCAGGTTCAGCCTTTTTAAGTAGCTAAAGGATGGCCTTGGTTACTAGAAGAATACTTATAAACATTGGCCTTTCTACATACCAATGTTCCATGTTAGGAAGAAGCTGTCTGAAAAACATGCAGTTAGCTTTCAGAAAATTGAGTTACTTATGCTATGCCAAGCCACGATCAGGAAACAGACCCCAAAATTAACTCAAACCATAACAGTGGTCTTTTTAACATCAGTCCAAGCCCACCATTTTTCCAAGTTAGTGGAATGTGTTGTTCTTTGATAAGCAGTAGCATCATGTACCAATATTCCCTTGTACTGAAGTCCTCCACAGCAGATGATATTGTTAAATAGTGTATTAATCTGAATGAAAATAGGCTTTTCTTTACAATTAACAGCTGCCTGGCACTCTAGTCTAGTCGGTTCTGCTTGTGAACAGGGCATGAGTTAATTGCTGTCTGCTGCAATTGCAATTAGGTTTATAGCACCAGTTCTCTTCACCTAATCCTAGAATGTATGCCTTACAAACAAAAAAGCAGAGAGAGCTGTAACCAGATCCAAATATGCAAGAAAAACCCACTCAATTTTCAAATAACAAAGACAAATGGAACTCCTATCATTTCAAGCTTGAAACTGTGTCTGTACTCAGTGCTTCTTAGGAAAATTAGCAGCAAAGGTAGTACTAAGATCTGTGATCTTCTCTGTTGAAACCAGGATGGTCCTTTAACATAAGACAACAAAGGGTAAAGATTGATAACTCCGGCTGACAAGACCAATATGAAGGACCACTGATGCAGCCAGGGATGCAGAGATGCCTTCAGGGCTCTCCTCTCCCCATCACTCCCTTTACCTTCTGACCTGAGCTGACTTGTAGAAAGTACTGGAAGCTGCTGGGCTCTTATGAGCCATCCAAGGATTCTGCAGATGCTGGACATAGCAGCTATGGAGCAACAGTGACTAATGCGGCATGGAATCTGGCCACATTTCCCACATATGTTTTTATAATTCTGCAAAAAGAAAATTACTTTGTTGTCTCTGTGTTAAATGAATTCTTAAAAGGAGATAAATGTGAAGTAGATGGGCTCTGTCTTCTGTAACAAGGGGAAAATCTGGAGAAAGTTCTGCTGAAGCCAGCTGTTAAATGTAGAGCAGTATTTGGCACAAAGTATTCTGTTTCTTTCGAAGTTCACCAGTTCCTTGGAGATAAAGAACTAGTTCTGAAAGGTGGTGGGAGGACAAGGCAATAGGTTAACTTATTGTTGACTGCTACTGACTAATGGTAGTCTCTGGAGGAACTGTGCCTTGCATTTTCGCCTGATGTTATCAAGTGCTAAATGTCTCTATCAATTTTTACACTGGAGAAAACTGCTAAATAACACGCTTCTGTCTTTACTTTTCAGATATTATTATCCAGTATCCTCAGTTCTCTGGCTACTCATACCTTACCTTTGAGCCACTGAAAAACTCCTATCAGACGTTTCAAATTACCCTTGAATTCAGAGTAAGTTTAAACAATTAGAAGCTCATATAAGAGCTTAAAATTTTATTTGCTTATTCTGATGGTGTGTGCATTGCTTCAGTATAGCTTATAATGTAATTGTGGTGAATATATAAATAATCTTCATCTCTAAAGATCTGACTTCACCTTCAGTGAATGCGAATGAAGTTGGTAAACTGAGCAAAATGTTTGCATCTATTATTGGTAGGCAGTGCATGAGAGAATCCCTGGGAGTAGTAATACTGACATTGCAAACTAACAGCAATATACATTGAAAGGGCAATAGCCATGTGAATGCACTATAGGCCAAAGTACACCTCGAATTTCACTGAATTACAGATTGGAAGTGGCATATCTTTGCATACAGTTCCTTTTGTGTTCTGCAGGATTTAAGTAGGCTTTATTTTCCACCTGAAGCTTAAGACACTGGCTACTAATACATGCAAGATACTAGGGTATTTAAACTACAGTTCTGAAGTGTACATCGCAGACTGACTTGTGTTAAAGCTGTCTGTGTGTTAAAAACAGAGCTGCTAAGGCTGTCTGTAAGGAGAGTGGCTGAGTTCTCAGGTGTCTTCTTGCTTCAGTGTAAGGCAGACTTGCCAGCCTCACAGCCTAGGTACGAGACTGTCACTAGAGCAGCAGCAGTCTGCTGCCCCACATAGTGATCTGACACTCTTCTGGAAATCAGCTTAAAATGCAGGATGGCTGCGAAAAGCTACTATGTCAGCTGCTATGCACATATGGAGAAGTCTTGCCTGCACAGTTGGTTGGCTTAGAAGATGAACATATGAAGCAGAGTGTGTATTCACGTGCTGTAAATTTGATATGTCTACACCTAACAGGCTTTCTAGGACGATCTTGCTAGACTTTGTGCTCAGAGATCTCATGGGACACATCTGAGAGTCCTTAATGCTTTTAGGCTTGTTTTTAGGTCTGATAGTATCATACTGTAAGTAGAAGAGCTGTTCTTAAACCATTTAAACATTAAGGCAATGTTTTTCTAGGTTCTTCAAATGCCGGATTCAGAATTGATCACCTATTTTTGATTCTGCAAGTTAAGAACTCCCTTTGAAAAATATTGTCCTTTTTCTGGAGAAAAGTCCCCCAGTGGTGTTTGATTTTATCTGTCACTGTGAGGCTTAAACTTTGATTTGTCATGTTGATGCTGTGATTGCAGGCTGAATCAGAAGATGGTTTGCTGCTATACTGTGGAGAAAATGAACACGGTCATGGTGATTTCATGTCACTAGCAATCATCCGACGTAGCATCCAGTTCAGGTAAAACCTCCACCCTAAATCTGACGTAAAAAGAAAGGGCTATTGCTTCATCCTGGGATTCACTATATGTGATTATTATCTGTTGTGTATTTGACTTCTGCCCCAGAGGGTGCACAAAATGGATGCTACTACTTCATTTAGCAGTTCTTCAACATTTTTTTCTATCATCTTTCTTTAGCGGGTGGACGTGGGCCCTCTTGAACTCTTTTTACTCAGACCTTGGCATAAAGGCAAAATAATCAGTTTTCTTCAAGGCGTTAGTCTGAGGCTCATTGCTATGTTATCAGAAATGCTAGTGAGCCTCTGCTTTTGCTAAGCTTATGCTATAGTGTGCTGTGCATAGTCAATGCTTCACAGCAAAAGGACCTGCAGACAATGAAGCAAAAAAAGGATTTAATGCCAGGAAGGGGCCTGGAACTAGAGTTGCAGGTTCTATAAATTAAGATGGAGGAGATTTCTTCTAGACCCATAGATAGGAAGTATGTGAAAGAGTATGTCAAGAATCTCCTTAGTTGTGAAGGTGAATCCTTTGAAAGTGAGGAATAACAAAGTGGATAATGTGATGTAATTGTATTTCTGTTCACCTGCACTGAATGACAGTCAGACAAAAAAGCATATTTTGTGCACATTTAACTCCATACAGACTCTCCTGGTGGTCTTCTTGTACTGAGTTTCATATAGAATCAAAGCATTATTAATATAGGACTGCCTATGGGAGCTAGAAAAAAATCCCTAGAGAAATTACTTTGATAGCAGAAACTAAGATTGTAATACCCTCCGTCTTGAGACAGTTTTGGCTGTTGGCAAGTTTTGAAATGCGTTTGGTATGGCCAGAGGCTGCAGAATCTTCTCCATGGGAGAAAGCCATATAATGAAGTTAGAAATTTAGAACAGCTCACATGAAGACCTGCTGTCTAATTTTCCTGCGGGCTGTTAATATGCAGCGTGAAACAGAGAGGTTCCTGGGTGTGAAGGGCATATTTGGATTCTAAAAATGACTTTCAGTTATTTGGTTAATTTAGGATTGTCACCTTGCCCTCTCTGTCTCACTCTCCTAGGTTCAATTGTGGCACTGGAGTTGCAGTGATAATGAGTGAAAACAAAATCAAGCTGGGGAACTGGCACAGCGTCACATTATTCAGAGATGGGATGAATGGCTGGCTCAGGATGGATAGTGATGCTCCAGTGACAGGAAAATCTCAGGTACGTAGCCCTGCACCTGCAGCTTGACCTTCAGCTCTCTCAAGATTATGGTGACTTTTTTTTCTTGCTAGCAGAAATCTGATCAGATATAAAAGGTACATTTTTATTTATCAGTGTTGGGACAGTTGATGAACCAGGGTCAGTATACACATTACCCTTCCACATATGTAGTCTAGAAATCACTTAGATAAATATCTCAGCGCTGAATAGTTGCCCTGTTGTCCTCCATACTTTCTTTACCATCCTTCTGCTACAGTTTGCTAGTCTCAGATCCAGGCGGATGTTAAAAATTTGCCACATTTTACAGCTGCTGTCCCTGATTGCTTTCTTTTTCAAGCCTCAGAGAGCTTGAAACCTGCACAAGGTTTGTGTACCGAAATGTAATTATGTGTATACTGTGAACATAGATTTAAGCACAGTAATGGAGATAGATGCCTATAGTGTTATTGCTCCAGTGAGTCCTCCTTGGACTTTCCTAGTTACAATGACCTGGATTAATCTCAGCAGAGTGATGATCTTTTCTGATCTGGTTCATTTTGACTCAAAGACATAGACAATGTCCGCAACAGAAGAAGGACTTGACAAACCAGAAAGGGAGGAGCACCAAAAGCAATGGAAGATGGTAACCAGTTGGAGACAGGCTGGAGAGCTGTGTGCCCACAGCCCTGGCATATGCCCACCACGAAGCTCTGGGGACATCTGAATTTTCTTTGGCCACTGGCTACACCTGAATTGTTTTCATTGCTTAAATTGAGATCCATTTGGTGCGTTTCTGAAGTGCACTGTGTGATGAACACCATAAACTCAATAACCTTGGCTTATTTAACCTAGCAAAATACAGGCTATAGGGATATAATTTATTGTTATAAATACAAGGAAGGCAGGGCAAAGGTGAAAAATCCAGAGAGCTTTCAGGCAGAAGGACACATTGGTATAAAATGGCCGTAAATAATTGTTGGAATTTTCAATGTTTGCTTCTGAATTGTAGTGTGATTTTGAAACAGCCTTTGAGTAGGCATCAAAAAAAATATATGTTGATCAATTTATGGAAGGAATTATGACTCCATTGCCCACAATAACATGGAATTTGATTCAGTGGTCCAAGAAGTTCTGTTTAGTTTTTCTTTCTTTTCTTTGCCTCCTTCTTGTGCATTATAGCAGTGTTAGTAAACTCGTATGTGTACAATTCTGTAGGCAGGTTAAGGTAAAAAAAACAAAGATGAGGAGTAAATTTAGTGTTGGCACACTGAGC
The DNA here is from genome assembly GCA_033558185.1 of Dromococcyx pavoninus. Lineage (NCBI taxonomy): Eukaryota > Metazoa > Chordata > Aves > Cuculiformes > Neomorphidae > Dromococcyx > Dromococcyx pavoninus. The sequence continues at coordinate 296,717 of JAUMJL010000102.1, read as the reverse complement.
AGAACTGTTGAAGTTGTAGTTATGTCAGTTTATGCCATGTCTTGGTTTTTACTGTTGTTTTTTCTCATTTTAGTATTATTCAACACTAAGCACTTCCTGGGTTCTGTCCAAAAAGACAGATCCCATTGTTCTGTGTCCTGCAGAGCTTAGACTTTATAAGACAAAGAATTCTGGCAAAATTAAAGGAAGAAATTGCAGCAAAAGACAGGTCAAAATCCTTCCTCAGAACACAGTGATTTTTAAACTTTTTATTTTGCATTAAATAGTCTATGTTATGATGGATGCAGGTGCTAAAAGTAACATTTAAAATGATAAACCTAATTAAAGGAGTAAGTAACGGAAAGGAATCATCAGTGAGCAAACTACATATCCTACAATTTCTGTGGAGAAAAAAAAATGATTGTACACGGTGTGGCTTAATTAGCTATCCTGTGTTGTACCTGTTCTACGTCCTATCATCATCTGTTTTCCCCTCAGGGCCAATACAGCAAAATTACATTCCGGACTCCCTTCTATGTTGGCGGTGCCCCCAGTGTGTACTGGTTGGTCAGAGCCGCAGGCACCAACCGTGGGTTTCAGGGCTGCGTTCAGTTGCTCAGCGTCAACGGAAAGATAATTGATATGAGACCGTGGCCATTAGGGAAAGCTCTCAGCGGTGCTGATGTTGGTAAGTGTAATGGTATAGGGTCTTTAATAAGTCATAAACCTGCTGTTACTTTTTTGGACCTGTTGCAAAAAATTGTGTAATGCTTCAGGTTTTAGACATAGACAGTGTGGTCTCTGGTTTTGATGTGGTACTTCTGTGTTCCTTTGCACATTGCTTTTGCGGGGTCTGTAGCAGGTGAGTTTTATGCTTCGTGACCCTCTGGGGAACTGAATATATGTAAGTCTATAGGATCTGATGGGATGCATCCCAGCGTCCTGGAAGAATTGGCTGATGTAGTTGTCAAGTCACTCCCCATAATACTTGAAAGGTCATGGCTGTCAGGTAAAGTCCTCAGAGACTGCAAAAAGGGAAATATTGCACCAATTTTTACGAAGGGTAGAAAGGAGGATGCAGGGAACTGACCTATTAGCCTCCCTTCTGTGCCAGGGAAGATCATGGAACAGATCCTTCTAGAAGCTCTACTAAGGCATATGGAGAACAGGGAGGTGATTTGAGACAGCCAGCATGGCTTTATCAAGGGCAAGTCCTGCCTGGCCAACCTGGTGACTTAAATGATGGAGTGAGTACATCAGTGGACAAGGGAAGGGCTAGGGATGTCATCTATCTGGACTTCTGTAGGCCATTGACATGGTACCCTGTAGCATCCATCTCTCAAAATTGGAGAGAGATGGATTTTGTGGGTGGACTGAAGATGACTGACAGGTGTTGTCCCTCAGGGATCCATATCAGGACCAGAACTGTTTAAATCTTTATTTGAACATAATGTGGTGGAGTGCAGCCTCAGCAAGTTTGCAGATGACACCAAGCTGAGTGTTGAATTGACATGCCTGAGGGTTGGGATGCTGGGCAAGACTGAGAACTGGACCCATGTGAACTTCATGAGGTTCGATAAGGCCAAGTGCAAACTGCTGCACACTTGGGTTGGAGCAACCTCCAATTTAGACATTGGCTGGGGGATGAAGGGATTGAGAGCAGCCCTGCCAAAAAGGACTTGAGGGTACTGGTGGATGAAAAGTTGAACATGAGCTAGCAACGCACACTTGCAGCCCAGAAGGGAGACTGTATCCTTGGCTGCCTGAAAAGAAGTGTGACCAGCAGGTTGAGGGAGGTGATTCTACCTCTCTGCGCTGCTCTGATGAGAGCCCACCTGGAGTGCTGCATCCAGTTCTGGAATCCTCAGCACAATAAAGAAATAGACCTGTTTAATGGGTCAGGAGGAGTCTGAGGGATGGAACACCTCTTGTCTGAGGTCAAGCTGAGAGAATTGGGTTTGAAGGGGGCCTATAAGAAATACAAGGACAGACTTTTTAGCAGGGTCTGTTGCAATAAGTCAAGAGGTAATGGTTTGAAACTAAAATGTGTAGAAGACTGGATATAAGGAAGGCATTTTTTACAGTGAGGTTGGTGAAACATTGGAACAGGATGGCCAGAGTCATAGTAAAAGCCCTATCCCTGGAAACGATCAAGGTCACGTTGGATGGGACTCTGAGCAACCTGATCTAGTTGAAGATGTTGCTGCGTACCTCAGGGAGGTTGCACTAGCCGATCTTTAAAGGTCTCTTCCAACAGAAACCATTCTATGATTCTATGAGACATCATTGTAGTATACCAGAGCAGAGTTACGCAGCATGATAGTAAAACCAGTTCTCATGAGCAAATGGAAAACTCAATGTTGCCAATGTAATTACATCTGCACCAGTAATTCTGCCAGCATCTCTCTGGATGCCTCTTCATGCTCCTGACTGACACAGTCGTATCATCAGAAATCGATAGCATGCATGCTGTGTTTGTATTTAAAACACCATGGACACAAAAAACCATATTTTGCCTCAAGGCATCATTGCACTTGTCCAAAGCAATGCAGGGGTCTTTCAGACCCACAGCCATGCTGTAGCCATTACAAAGGGCTTTTGCCCAAGAAACCCCATTACTGCAGAAGCAAATGGGCTTTCCTGTTGGCTGTCTGTTGATTTAATTTCCAGTATGTTTTAAAAATACCATGGAATAAATTCTTTCAACAGTTTTATGAAGTGGTATTTTAACATTATCTCCCCTTCACAGATTAAAAGACAGAGAAGTAGGGAAGTTAATTACCTAGTCCTGTCTTATTCATTTGTCTCTATTTCATTCATGTAATGAGCATTTGAAAAAAAAAACAGGCAACAAAAATCCTTGCTTTTATGACCTCATAGTCTAAGCAGTTTAAGAGTAAGAGTAAATCCAAGTCAGAAAGGAAGTGGTAAAGGCCAGAAATAGACCCCATATCACTGAACTCTTCATGCCAGCCACAAAGTCATCTTTCTTCTCCTGTATAGCTGTGCATTTGACATCTCAAGAAGGAAGTGATTAATTAGAAACTTCCTCACAATTACACTGTATTCTGTAGATAATGTGACCAAACTTCTGTGCAATACACAGAGGGGAACAGAGTGGCCCAAGAAACAGAAGCTTCAAAGAGTGAGACTTTGAAAGCAGAGAGTAATTTCATGATGCAGTGAGAATCTATGGAATTTGGGTAGATTGATGAAAGCCCTGCTGAAGTCTCAGAGCCCTAATCTCTATTGCCTTTTGGGCTGCAGCTAGCCTCGTTCCCACCCATGAATGCTCCACAAACTACTGTAGTAACAAGCAAAAAAATGAAAATAAATTCTGGGTTCTACCATGTGTGACTCAAAATTGATCAAGCCTTACTGTCCCTAGGTGGCTGCGCTTGCTTATATGAAACTGTACCAGGAGAGACTTGCAAACAATATGCCATGTAAGTTAAGCTTAAAATAGATGAATTGCAGATGAACTCTGCTAGAGTTTAGGGATTTTTTTTCTAACCAGTCTTTTGTTTGTTTGCTATTGGCATAGTGTGTATATCAAGGTTGCTGTGGTACATGGATTGCAGAACTGAGGTGGGGAGGAGAGGGGTCCATCCTCTCTTGATGCAATGGAAATCCTACCAGACTGTAAGCTAAGAGACTGACATAGCAGGCAGCACTCATGTTTCAGAACTGGCACTGCAGGACCCTGTACTCCTGCTGCAGCTTCCCTCCTTCCTCATCTGCCACTGCACCCAAGCAGATGCAGCCATCAGACCTGCAGTTTGCCTTCTTGGTGCAGTCACGAGTGCTGGCCCAAAGGCTGTGACGAGTCACTGAGACATTGTGAGAGCAGCCTGCCCTTAAATACCAAGACTGCGCCAGTACAAGCTGTCCCTCAAACCTGTGAGCCTGCGACTTACACCATTATTGTTATCTTGCTTGTCCTTTTCTGTTTCTCAAAAGACTTCATTTAATTTTGATCTGTTTGAATATACTGCCAGCACTAACAGCGCAGCAGACGCGCTGAGGTGAATGTTGTCTTAGTTTTCTCTTTATGTCTCAAACTCGTTACATCTAGACCCTTGTTTAACTGCTTGTCTTGTCACGGTTTTCCCCATCTATGAAACAGACATCTATAAATTAGTAGCACAAACAAATTTCTGTCACTGGTGCAGTTACAGTGACATGAGTATGAGATAGATCATGTGAGGGATCTGAAAGATTAGATAACTGTCCTCCTTGGGTACCATGGCCATTACAGTGCAGCCCAGATGGGAAAAGGATGGCTCAATGAGCGCTGTGAGCACCTTTGCTCCCATGGCTGGGTGTGGGCTAGCCATTTGAAGGGCTTCTTCCACGCAGAACTTCCACTGTGGGTGGCAGAGTGATCAGGACAACCCAGCACATCAGCCATTTACATCTGCAAACTCTTCTTTGCTTTTTCTTTCTGGTTGTTGGATGGGACTCCAAATAGTAAATCTGGAGCGGTAGTAATGCCAATACCTTATTGAGATTTGTAGAATCCTGGTCTGGAATATCTCTTAACAATCAAAGTGCTGTATTTAAACAAATATCCCATTCTTGCAAGAGTTTTGCAAGACTTCTCTCAGTCACCTCAGGTAACAAAACTGTTCTCTAGCATTTATTGTTGGAACTGCCTCACAACACCTGTGCTATCTCAGAGGTGATATTTCAGTGTGCCTCAAAATAAATGCATGATTCTTAGTTTGTCATAAAGATTTTGCCCCTCCAAGTGATATTCTTACATTTGTACACCACATATGTCTTATTTGGACTTTCTTAATGTACAGTATCTGTTTGTTACTATCAACAAAGGGAGAATTGTTTAATAAGCAACAAAACTAAAGGAGAAAGAAAACAAAATCAATAGGTACTTAATCAGATGTACAGTTGCCCGTTGCACTGACTTTATAATATTGGTTTTAAGAACTGAGTAAATTATTTGTCCTACAATAATTTCAGCTTCATTCCAGCAAGAAGAACTAGCCTCCTTTTTAGTTTAGTTGATGTGTCAGCTTAGTAGAAATGCTTCTTAAAAAGGCTGCATGCTGATAATATGGGTTATATGTGGACAAGAGAGTTGACAATCTGAATTCAGTTAACAAGATTAGTTGATGATGATTAGCACCTTCCATGCTTACCATAGCACAAATTTATATTTAACAAAGAAGCACTTAAGGTAGCTGAAACGAAGCAGGTCACAGTGCTCATAAACACTTTGGAGAGATTTCTATTTCATGAGAAAATAAAGATAGAAACAAGAGCAGAAGACAAGTAATCCAGTGAATGATTGAAAGCTATAACTGCCATAGTTTGCTAATAAAGGGCTAATTTATTACTGTTTTTAAAGTCTGTTCCTGATCCAGTACTAAAAAGAAAAAGAGCTAAAAATCAAGTTACCTTGTCTAAATTGCACGCTGTTTGGGAAAGAATTGGGAAAGAATCTAGGCAGGAGAGTAAATTGTGTTGGTTGGTAGTAATGATCAACAGCCAAATAAATCTTCTTTGACAAACTTCTCTGATAAATCAGTGTTCTTTCTCTGTGTTTAGGTGAGTGTAGCAGTGGCATCTGTGATGAGGCTGCCTGCATTAACAGTGGTACCTGTACAGCGAGCAAAGCAGATTCATACATTTGCCTTTGCCCTCTTGGATTTAAAGGTCATCATTGTGAAGAAGGTGAGAGGATGCTGGGCTGCATGCGTTATTTATTGTTCAATGTGTTTTCCAAATAGTGACGTCCAAGGAGGTCATATGTTATTACACTGACAGAAGACGGTACTTAATACTTTGTCTTTTCATGTAGTGAAACTCTCCTCCAACATTCACTTTGGGGCTGCATCCAGGTCTTACATATTCTCAAACCTCTTTACTTATTAAACTAACTATATTTAAGCATTCAGACTTACTTTTCAGAAGTTGAAATAATGAACCCCTCCAAAGTTGCACATCAAAAAATTTCTCACTTTTCTCCTGAAACAAGTGTCAGTTGTATATTCTGAAATACAAAAAGCTCAATATCAATTTCCTGCTCAAATCACAAAGCTATAAACAGTGAAATATACAACATTATTTTCTGTGCTGCAGAACTTTTCACGCCACCATCCACTGTGCGTATGCTTGCTACTTTGACAAACACTGTGGTGAATCACTAAAGGAAAGGAGCTCAAAGCTTGATAATACAAATACGTCCCTGGGAAAGGAAGGGCTTAAGTAGAGCAGTACAAAGGATAAAATTTTCAAGTTGGAAGATGAAATTTTTAGGTTTTTTTCTTAATGTTAACTTTAATTACTTAACAAAGGGAAGTGGTACAGGTTGATAGAATTCAGTTCCTTTTCTTTGAACCTCAAGTGATCTGCTTGTGTATTCTGGATTTCCAGCACTCACCTTGGCCATACCTCAGTTCAACGAGTCCTTAAGGTCATTTGCTAGTACACCCTGGCCCTTGGAACCACAGAATTACCTTTCCTTCATGGAGTTTGAGATGACATTTCGTCCAGATTTTGAGACTGGTGTCCTTTTGTACAGCTATGACACAGACAGCAAGGATTTCCTCTCTATTAACATGGTGGCTGGTTATGTGGAATTCAGGTTCGACTGCGGCTCAGGAACGGCTGTTATCAGGTAAACAGCATTGCTTGTGTTTACTTTCCAACAGTGCCACAGTGTTGATCCCAGAGGGTAGTGGGCTGGGAAGAGTAATAGCCTATAATGAGGTATCGGACCTCATCAGTCTCTAGTCACTGCTTCTCCTAGGAAGAACGGAAACATTAGAACTGTATTCAAGGGGACAGGAATTTCTTCCTATATAATTTTAAGTTTCAAACCTTTATTATCAGTGTTACTATGTCATGCCACACTATTTTACTGCAGATGTTACTTTTGTTTCTGTATGGTATTGCAGAAATTCCCATCTTTCCTCAGTAATGTTGTGCCATAGCTAATTAGGGGATCCAGAAATATTTTATGTGTCTGCTTTTTAGCCACAGGGCTGCACAATATTGGCATTTTTGTGTGCATCCTCTTCTCTGGTCTCCAGTTCCAGGCAGTTAGTACCAGGCTGGAGTTGTCACAAGGAGATGTAGCTCCAGGTCCCTTCTTTTCTCCTAGTGCTGTTTTGGGGGGGATCTGAGGCTACTATCCGATGCACAGAAGTTAGGCAGTCTAAAAGATAAATATATGGTTTAAATGAGCCACCTAGGCTCCCAGAAAAAGGGCATTCTGAACAAAGGTAGACCTTCTGAGAATATTTCATCACGTTCTAAAATTAATGTCTGGGACAGGAACAATGAAATCCCGCAAAAAAGGGCTGCTTTCTCTCTGTGTAACTGAGTGCCCAGTCGCTGGACAGCTGTTCTCTGGGCTCTTCTGAAAAGGCAACGGGCCAGACAGAGGCACTTAGGACTTTGGATGTGGCCCAAGAGGGTGCCAGCTAGATCAGACTAACCTAGTAATTTAGAAATATTCTATATAAGGCTTATGCAAAATGCGTGCACTGCCTACAAGTCTTGCATACCATGTTTCCTGTGGACATCAGGAGTTTTGGCTATAGTGAGATTAGGAAAAATTTTTCCTATTTGGAAAAAAGTGAGAGATGGAATTTCAAGAAAGCAAATGCAAAATAAAGCACAACCCTAGAAATGGACAGCTTTGGCTATACAGTTAGGATTTTCAGACAGAGAAAGCATCTGGAGTCTTCATGTGTAGTTCTATGAAAGCAACAACTACCTGCTTAGAGACAAATATATAAATGAAAGTATAATGCAGAGAATTATTAGGAATGGAATAAGGAACAATGCCTCTGCAAAAATCCACAATGCACTCTGTCTTGAAAACTTGCCATTCTGGTCACTTCATTTCAGAAGAAATTAGCAAAATTAAAAAAGGATAGTAGCATTGACATCCAGGGGAGGGAAAGAAACAAACTCCAAAAATAAAGCAGGACCCTTTGACATAAAAAAGAAGGAGTTTCATGGAAGTATGATGAAAGTTTTTAAATTGTGAGTGACATGGAGATAAACAAGGAATGGTTATTCTATATTTTTTCAATATGGAAGAATTAGAATGTGCCTGGTGACACTGCAAACCAAAATACAGCAAATAAAGAAAATAAGACATTTTTTCAGACAGAATGCAAATAATTTGTGAAAACTAGTTGTCACAGCATATTACAGATGCCAGAACTATAAATCGGTTAAAAAAAGAAAAAAAATGGACAAATTTGAAGAAAGCTCCATTGAGGAAGATCAAACACAATTGTACGGATGTAGCCTCTGACTCAGGATATTGCTAAATGACAAGTTGCCAGCAGCTGGGAGGATATATGAAGGGAAGAATCACTCCATACTTTCCCTCTTCTTTGCTCTTGCTGAAAAGCAGCAGAAATAGTGAATGTCAGAGACCTTTGCTCCAATTGAAAATGGCCCTTCTTATGAAAGCCTCCAATCTTTTTCTGGTTACGTCTGTCTAATCCTATTACTAGCAATCGTAAGATGTTAAATTAGACATTTCCCCCCCCCCCAAAGAATATTGTAGCACTTCAAAACACCTTAGGTTAAAGGTTAACTAATATGTGTGCTTCTAAAATAGGGCAAGAGAGACAAGCAAGTGCCTGAGAATGGAAACTGCTCGTTTCTATTGGAGAGCAGAAGAGCAAGCAGGGCAGTAGGTCTCACCTAGGCTACATTCATTGGTGAAAAAGATTGTGGAGTCATAGCTGGGTAGTGGGGAGACTCATGAGACTGGCAGGTCTTGCAAGTTGGCAGGATGTCTTGATCAGACCCTTTTTCTAGATAATGTGTACAACTTGTACCCTGTCATTAATGCTGTCAGTGATTAGATAAGATGAGTAGACCCCCTGGATTTTGTGCCTGCTCAGTGGATGCCCACTTAGAAGTCTGCCTTGATCTTCACGGTACTGCTTCACACCTGACCTTTGTCCTAAATAGGGATATCACTCTGGTCATCCTGGCTTTCTCTTTCATAGGACCAGACTATTAAATATTATAAAATAATAAGGACACAATTATAGTGGTTTTATAATTAAGGGTAGGGCACGGTCATTTGCATGCGGCAGCAGCAGTAATAAAGCTAACATTGGTGAAGCTTGGATTTTGCCTGAAGCAGCACAGTGTGTGCAGGGAGCTCAGGAGGGAGCCGGGATGCTGAGCAAACTGACAAATGCAGAACAAGAGCTATTTACCAAATATTTCACAGAAGAATTTTTTGTCCCCTGGCATTTCCCTTGGCCAGACATTTACAGGATCAAGAACTTTATAAATTGATGTATTTTTAAGGTGTGGTTTGTGCAGGGAGAAGTAATCCTTAACACCCCAGTACGTGAAGCATCAGAAGTCTTCAAATGTCTGCAGGATAACATTTAGATATAAAATATTTAAATCGGTGTACTAAAAAGACATTTGAAACTTGAAAGTGGTTTTGTGCTTTATATGGACTGCTATTCGTATTAGTGCTGAACTAAAACTGATTGTATGAACAGTTTTAAAATACTTCCTTTGAGACTCACGAATGCTTTGCACAACTGGGAATTATTGTTCCTAGCTAGGATCTCATCACATCATTAGGATCATATTTTAGTTTCTTCCCCTTAAACATCAGCCAAGCTGCGTGTCTGTGTCTGTGTCTAGATGTCCCTCCAACAGGCTGCATAAATACAGCTGATAAGCCAACACAAAGTACTTCGGTTTTAAAAGAGGATGAATAATGTGGGACTAGACTGAACCATTAAGTGGGAAGCTTTATCCCCAGACTTATGTCATTGTGAAATGAGGATATAAAACTGAGACAAAATTTCTTCTTTATGCATTATAAATCACTATGCAGAAAAATTAACGTAGATACAGATGAAATGCATGCCGATTATAGAAATGTTTTATTTATAAATAAGAGTAGAGTGCTTGTTATTTGTTATCAGAATATGGTCTCTTTTTCCTTTGCTGATGGGGCTCAGAAATTATGTTACTTACTTATAAGGAGAGAAGTAGTGTTTCTTTTTTATTTTTATTTAGAAAATAATTCCAATGGACATGACTTTTTAACATAGTAACATTTGAAAATATCAGAAAGACAGAAGTGTGAATTATTTGAAAATTTTCTTCCCCTTAAAACAGGAGTGAAGAACCTATCAGTCTGGGTCAGTGGCATGAGTTGCGCGTGTCTCGCACAGCAAAGAATGGTATCCTACAAGTGGACAAACAAAAGCCAGTGGAAGGCATGGCAGAGGTGAGTATATGGCATGAGTTGTCATGATTCTGGCTGTTAGACTATAAAACGACAAAATGGTAAACTACACAGGCTGCTCTCAAAGCTCTTATGAGCTTGAGGAATTGTACACGTTAGGGTATTATTTTCTTAGGCCTAGAACTGGAGATTTCCACATGAAGTCCTCCCTCTGAGGACAGGAATCCTTGTAAAGGCAGCTGAAATCACAGCCTTACCTGCACTTTTCATATAACTAGACTCATATTTTTGTGTTCAGTTCATAAATATTGTTGAAATTCTTTCCTTGCTACTTACTAGTTGTGGCTAAGTCCATTGAACAATGTGTGCATTATGAAATGCATCGTCTGGAGAAGGGTGAAATTGAAAAATACGTGCACAAAGTCTTGTTTTTACATATTTCTGGATATTGTGTTGGAAAGGTAGGCCAGAAGAGAATTGTTTCTTTGACTTCTCCTTGTAAAAGTAATTTTCAGGACAGAGTAATGCCTGGAAAACCCAAACAGCTGATGATTTGCATCTTATTCTTCCCTCACCATGCAGTCATAGTGAGTCTAATTTTTAATAAACTTTTAAAATAGTTTATTAATTAATATTTTATTTTAATAAAATATTAAAAGCTATTGAGTCTATTCTTTAATACGGTCAAAGTTTTCTTGTGCCAAGAAGGGTGTTCTCTCTAAACAGTCAGATACAGACACAGAGGTACTTTTTTTTTTATCCCAACAACATAAGGCTAGAACTGCTTAGCAAATGTCTTTTAATCTTTCCTAGTGGAAAGTGGCCAGAAAAGCAGACTTCAGATTCTGTTAGCGGAATCTGCATTTTTTTCTGCAAACTGGGAAACTATTTACAGTTAGACTTTTATTGAAAAAATATAAATAAATTGAAATCCCAGGTGTCTGTCAAGAAACAGGTTGAGTGGGAAACATTCAAACAGAACAGTGGAGAGTTCTTCAGATATGTGGTAAGTCAAGATGAAGACTCCCATTTTTTTTCTCTGAGTGCTGTAGTGCAGCTGCAGAAGGACATTGGCTTGGATTTGCTCACAAAGAAATCACAGGAGCTTCTGCAGAACTGGAATTACACAGTTGTTCTGTTCTTAGCTGTAAATGTCTTCCAGTTGACTCCAGGATGATGATGAGTCCCATCAGATATCCTGAGCAACTGCTTCTGGTAACTAGTGCAAACTCAATGGGCTTTTTTCCCATTTAGCCCGGTATCTTGCTATGAATCGATTATCTTTTAAAATCTTGGAAACATTAAATGAGTCTCTGTTCCGTGGACTTTGCTCTGACTTTAAATTTATGAACCTCATTCTGGTTTTAGATTCACATCAAGGTACCTTGAGTGATTGCAAAAAGAGCTATATATGCAGTCAGAAATCAGAATGAATCAGTCTCTTTTTTTTTCTTCAGTATTCTCATTTTGAAATACTTGAGATTTTTCAGGTAGTTCTGAATAGGAGAAAGCACAGTCAGTAGACAGTGACTTACATGGGCTTTTTTGAGAGAATTATACAAAGAAATGCAATTCACAGAAGTAAAGAGGACAAAGTAAACTATAATACGTAGTATAAGCTAATCTGAAAACACAAGCACGGTTCCAGATACTGCAATAAAATGTTATTCCTATGTTTCTTGCAGGGGGCTTTCACACAGATTAAGTGCAGCTCTGATATATTTATTGGTGGAGTCCCTAGTTATGATTCTGTGAAGAAGAACTCTGGGATCCTCAGGCCCTTCAGTGGAAGCATCCAGAAGGTACGTTCCCAGACTAACACACTGGAGGCGTTTATTTCTGTCTGGTAAAGTGGACACTTTAGGTGAAAACTTCAGCTTATACCACTGGCAATACTCAAAATAATACAAGATTTCACACCACAAAATGTGTAGACATATTTAACAGTAAAATTTATGACCTGTTCTGGCTTTAATATCCAGTTGATATCACCACTGCCAGTCTCTCTACTAATTTCCACTAATAAGTGAGCAGAAGACATATGGGACTGAGTTCAGAATGATGCATAAAGCTACGTCAACGTCAGAATTCTCAAAGGGCCCTTCAGCATCATATATAAATAAATGAACAAAAGAAATACTGAAACACACTGAATCAGCTAAATGTGTGATATACCCAGTGCAGTAATGAGTGAAAAAGAAGGTGCAAATTAAAGTGGATCCCAGTTCAGCTAATATGTTCTTATACTACACAGCAGTTCCATGCTTCACTTCCTTCCTTTCTTACGTATTTATATGGGGCACGTGAATGGATGAGATGGTTGTTTTCATTGTTGGCAGATAGTGTTCCAGTGGGGTCAGCTGTGCATGGGTGCAGTTCTCTTCTGGAAAATAAATCGAAATAGTCATAAAATAGTCTCATAAAGTAGTCAAAAGAAAGTTCAAACTGAACTAGCATTTTCTTTCCCTAGGTGTACTTAAAATAATTTGGATAAAGCTAAAAGCTTGACCCTAAAGCCTCGAGAGTTTTAAATGAGTGAATCATTGCATCAAATTTAATTAACAAATTTAAAAAAGCCGTAATAGTGCATCTCATAACAATTGATCAAGGGCAGAAAGGTAATTGCAATTCAGTGTAAATGATTTCATTACTTGGTCCAACATTTTTCACTGTCTTTGTCAGCTATCTAGCAAAAAATCTGAAGTGCAAGAAAACTGAGGGAGTGCATAGTAGTGATGAGTACAGCTCAGTCACACAAATATCCTAGGAGAGGTGGGCTTGACTAAATACAGTGCATTTTTGAGAGAAAAAGAGCGAGTCTAGGAGCAATTAACATAGGTCACGCAAAATGAGGGGTTGCACTGAGACACTGGTAAATGTTGGGAGTGCTGAGGATGAGCTCTTACTTCTGTGATTAGTTAAGAAGGTGAATTTGCCTTTGCAGAGGCCTGAATGGGATGTCAAAGAAAAGTATCACCTGCCTTTTGGCACCAGGAGACTATCGGTTGACTGCTATGTTCACACGTATTAGGATTTTGAAGAATTGTATAGAAATGAAACTACAAATGTCACTAAGTACTGGAACACATGCCATGTATAGAAAGACCTAAAATCTCAATCTATTTAGTTTATTCAGATAAGGTTAACAGCTGTTCTTCTTGTGGCCTGCTAATTTCTACATGATTATGAGATTTTTTGAGTGTCTGGCTCTGAAATAATGCAGAAAAACGCATGATGAGAAACAATGGCTGGGTAGTAATTAAGCCTAGATATGAGATGCAGAGTTTTAAGAATAGGGGCTTCTTAATGCTGGAAAGATGTAGCTGGAAGTTAGAAAGAAGCTGAAAAGATCCATCTTTATGGTTGGACTGCATGTTTTGAACTTGTTTGACACTGTTGCAAAGAGTATATGCACTTGATGCAACCTCTTTTCCCAGTATGTCCACCAAAGGTACATTGTCTGAATTATGCAGGAGCCAGAGTAACTGTTGTTGTTCTTATTTCTAGCCTTGAAATCTATTTGTTTGTGAAAACAGACTTTTCTTTTGATATAGCTTAGATCAGAAGCTGTACCCCCATGTAATCCCTTTACCAAGATATCAGATTGTACCAATGTTGGGTTATTTTGGAGAACAAATACTGGGACCAGTGCTGTTTAATATTTTAATTGATGATATAGACAGTGAGACTGAGTGCACGCTTAGCAATTTTGCAGATGACGCCAAACTAAGTAGTGTTGTCACACCAGAAGGACAAGATGTCATCCAGAAGGACCTGAACAAGCTGGAGAAGTGGGCCTGTGTGAACCTCATGAGGATCAACAAGGCTAAGTGCAAGGTCCTACACCTGCGTCGAGGCAATCCATGCTTTCAACACAGGATGGGGGATGAAGTGATTGAGAGCAGCCCTGTGGAGAAGGACTTGGGGGTACTGGTTGATGAGAAGCTCGACATGAGCTGGCAATGTTGACTCACAGCCCAGAAGGCCAACCATGTCCTGGGCTGCATCAAAAGAAGTGCGGCCAGCAGGTCAAGGGAGGTGATTCTGCCTATCTACCCCAGCTGCAGTACTGTGTCCAGTTCTGGAATTCCCAACATGGAACAGGTTCAGAGGAGGCCACAAAGATGATCAGAGGGCAGGAACCCTCTGTTATAAGGACAGGCTGAGAGAGTTGGATTTGTTTAGCTTGGAGAACAGAAGGCTCTGGGGACACTTTAGGGTGGCCTTCCAAAACCTGAAGGGAACCTACAAAAGAATTGGGGAGGGACTTTTTACAAGGGCGTGAAGTGATAGGATGAGGGGGAATGGCTTTAAACTGGAAGGGGGAAGATTTAGATTAGACATTAGGAAGAAATTCTTCATGATGAGGGTGGTGAGACACTGCAAAGATTGCCCAAAGAAGTTGTGGATGCCCCCTCCCTGGAAAGCCCAGGTTGGATGGGGCCTTGAGCAGCCTGATCTAGTGGGAGGTGTCTCTACCCATGGCAGGAGGGTTGAAACTGGGTGATATTTAATGTCCATTCCAACTCAAACCATCATATGATTCTGTGATTCTAACATATGATGCTGACACATCGGAAAAGTCCCAACATTTAATAATTCTCTTTGGTTTATATGCAAATGCTTTTGTGAAGTCATTAATGATGTTTTTCATCCATTCTTAACTGTAAGTTCTTTCAGGCAGGATGAGATACTAGAACGCAATCCAAAATGTGATAAATGAGCCATTCTGTTTAGTATTTTTGTTGTCAACACTCATCTTCTGGGAGGTTTCCAGAGCTCAGAAATGCTTTTCCTCAGTAGTGCTCATCTAATTTTATAGTCCTAGCTCACGACTCTGCTACAAACTGTTGCAGTGGTGTTCATACATGACTGATAAATCTTGTGCAGCTTCACATCATATTGAGGTTGCCTAAGTGTGTGTCACAAAACAACAAAAGAAATTAATCTCCAGTGGGTTAGGGTGAGCAGTAGAATGAGTTAGAGCCCTGCCACTGGAAAACACTTGTCACAAGTTACGGTGTTTTGGCCAAGTTTTGATGCTTACCTTTGTCTGAAGTCTTTACAGAAGTCTTCTGCTAGCACTGCAATACTGAAAATTTGGGAAATTTTATCATGAATTTTTCTTTCTGTCTTTTTTTTTCTTCCTTAAAACGTACAGATTATCTTGAATGACCGGACAATTGATGTGAAACAGGATTTCACTTTTGGAGTCAACCTGGTGAATGCTGCCCACCCCTGTGTGAGCTCACCATGTGCAAATGGAGGCACCTGTGTTCCCAAGAAAGATAGCTATGAATGTGATTGTCCCCTGGGCTTTGATGGGCAACATTGCCAAAAAGGTAATGATGGCTGCATTTCGATATAGAGATCCAGGGTTAATCACAACAGTAAGAGATTTAGCACCTACAACTGCTATTGTATCCATCCCTTGAAATAGAAATTCTGGGGCCAGAGCTCACTTTGCATCTGTGCACATTCCATGTACCCAAAGAAGAATTTGTTTTGTTATTTAGGAACATCATAATTGCCATCCCAGGTCAGAGCTATGATCCATAGATAGTAGCCTGGTATCTGGTTGCCTATGGTGGCCAACATTCAACATTTCATATACCTTCCTTACTATGCAGTTCTGTACAAAGTGGAAATTCTGGCAACGTCCTCCAGCCAGTGATTATGTTATGTCCTGAAACAGTAGCATTGATAACCCTTGTTATTTTATCCTAACTAGAGCTCACAACAAATGCTATTCTCACATACAGAAAGGCCTAATCCTTTTCTAGACACTGAGTATTCTGATAGTAATGTCACCATCTGCACTTTGGTACTTTGGTACAGCAATGGAGACCACGAAGGAGGAAAACCTTCCCAGATGCACAATTTAATAGTTCTATAGATTGAGGAAAGTGTTCAGATTGCATGAAGCGTTTAAAAAAATACACTTTGGGTTTTTCCACTAGATGGAGATATTTCCCTTCTGTTAGGCTGGCTCTTGAAAAATTCCTTACAGAAAGTTTTGTAATGTATCAGCAAACTCAGTTGAAAAGAGCTGAGTGCCATTGTTGTCTTCACCCGCTCCTTCATTTCTCACAGGCACAAACTTCAAAGTTAAAAGCAGTGGTTTTGGCTAATCCATGAGGCATGGATTGGCCCTTTCTTCCAAAAAAAGAGAGTATCTTAGAACAAAAGCATTTTATTAAAATACAATGCAAGAAACCCCATTGCTTACGTTGTTGTGGTTTGACTAATAGCTGGAGCAACGTCATTTATCCCATCTTCTCTGTGGGGAGAAGGGAGAACTGCAATTTTGGCTTTCTAGGTATGTGTAGAGTGTTAAGCTTCTGACTTCAAGATGGTATCTGCAGCAGTACAGAGGTCTCCAGGGGGACTCAAGGCAAGTGAGTGCTTTGCAGCTTGGGTATGTAACTGCCTGCACTTTCGGTGACCCCCTGTGGGTCCATTGGGCCACAGCTTCTCACTGCTCATTTGCTTCTCATCTGTGCTAAGCCCAGAGAGCAGTGTGCTTATCTGTCCCCATTGCACCTGACTCACAGGCACTGACAACGCTGCCACTTGGCTGGCACGCTGCCACTCTCCTCTCTGTAGTAATTTGATGGGTATCCACACTTTCAGAGATAGTCTGAAGCACCTTGCACCTTTCACCTAGATTGGATCCTGGACGTTGCTTCCTGTGTGAATCTAACCTTAACTCAGTTTTAAGAGTGTCCAAACCCATGTTTTCTCTGGTGTCTGTTCCCTCTGCCCGTGGCTGCTGTTCAGGTGCCTTTCAACACACACCTGTGCTTCTGCAGCCTCAGCTGCCACTGAAAATCCAAAGTTTTGCTGATGGTGTGCACAGATCATGGAAGTCCTACCTCCTGAACCTCAGTCCAGGATAGCCCTGATGAACCTGGAGCAGATTTCTTAAAATAATCCTTAACTCTGTCTCTTCAGTAGGGCAAAGACATGGTAAGGCAGAACGTTTGTGTATATCCACTCCTTCTTCAGAACAGGGGTTTGGTTAGTGCACTCAGAGGATGTATAAGAGGCTGAAGGTGTGGTCTCCATCCTGCTTTATACTGGGCTGCTGTAACCTCATGTCATGGAAAAAACAAAGTGCTTGTGAGGGACAATGCCTTATTCTCCAAAATTATATGTGCCATTTACAAAACTCAAATGATGCTGGTATGAGGTATATATGATATTGATTCATGTCATAATGAGTCATGGGCTGAGAATTTGAGAGAGTTTGTGCTGGCATTGCTGAGTTTTGTATCTTTTGTCCAATCTGTAGGGAATGTTAAAGGTATTTTTATACTTAATTGAAGGATGAAGTAGAACAGCAAACTATTACTTTTCCCTGCTTATAGCTGATCCCTGCATAAACCACAATGAATCACTGGTCTAGGACTAGCAGAGGGGTTTGATGCTGGTCCTACCTGTCTGCACCTTTGGGTTTTTTTGAGAAGGCAAAAATAAATTATTTGTGAAAACCACTGAGAGTGCTGCCTTCATAGGTATTTACAATTGCCTATGCAAAAGGGAAGTGGGGATCATGCATTTGCAGAAAGGTGGGTATAAAACTGAGTGTTGGAAGGGAGACTTTTATGCTATGGATAAATAAAACCAGAATGTTCTTGTTTTGTTTTGTGCTGACTCACTGCAGAGTGTGGAAGTTACTGCCTGAACAGTAAGTACTGCAAATGATGTGAAAACTGCTCTGTCATTGTGTGTCTGTGTCTGCTCTGGCAAGCTGGTTGCTGGATTTCCATTAAGCCTGGCAAGCTTCTGTCAATAAGCAAAAATATTGTCTGGGGATCATATAGTACTTCCTTAAACCTTATCCTGTTGATATTTTAAAACTGCATCCAGAACACCTGCCAATTGTAGAGTGGTGGCTGTTGAGCAGGTCCCTGTATTCACAAAGCACCAGCGCCAGGACCTTGGCTGGGTGCTGTGTAGGGGTAGGTGCTGCTCCAGGCTGCCCTGCGCTTTGCGCTTCAGAGTTCAGCCCTGTTTGTCATGAGGGCTCTGATGACTAATGGTGATGAGCAGAGAGTGAAGGTGTTTAGGCTGGTTTACTGGCCCTGTTCGCTTCCAGTTGCAAAGATCCTGCATGCATCGAGGGTACCACAGATGTTTACTAGCATTTACTGGATTTTAGTGCAGTGAGTGAAAAGCAAAGCAGAAACAAATGCCCATCAAGCTTCTTATGGAGCAAGTGCAAGGGCTGCACCTTCCCCTGCCAAAGGCAAGAAATGGGGGCTGTAGTGCCGGTGTGGAATGCGATGGGAGAACAAGAATTCCTTTCATGATCTGCTGTCATCCGCCATGGTCAGACCATTCAGTGCAGAAAGCATCAGACCTAGTGAGGAATATCTGGCAAAGTGTAACATCGTTTTTGCAGATTTCCAATGATGCTGTCAAGCTGCAGGCTGTGGACTGCCTGTGGTGGTTTCTTTAGACACATTAGGCAGCTGTTGTCATTTCACTGTGGATGAAAACAGTTGTTTGTTGCTATTTAAAATTCTCAGTCTTGACACTTAGACCTAAATTTCATATTGCTGTTGTTGGTTGGCAGATGACACCAGTCATATCTGTGTTGTAGTGAGCTTTTAAAGCCCAGCCAGCATCTGCATTGCACAAAGAAATCAAACATTGATGCCCTGAAAAGCTTGAAATGTATATAGATGGCATTAGCTGTGGGTTGGAGGGATTAGTTCTCAAGAAGAAAATAGGGTGAAACCAGTTATTTTAAGGAAATTATAGAACTGGTTCATATTAATGCAGCAGTCAGTTATGAAAGATTAGCAGCAAACTGTAGGATGTTCACTTGAAAGAAGATCTGTTCAGCCCAATACTTATACCCTACTGAAGGCTGTGTAGCATGGATGTTTAGTGATCTATATCAAACATCTGAGTTACCTTGTCAAAGTCTACTCAGTGGACAGCAGTATACTAGCTCCAGGTCTGGTTGCAATGTGTGCTGCTGCCCCAGCAGCAGTAGACTACAACTGTACCAGAGCTGTCCCTGGAGAAATGGGAGATGCCGTGTGTGAGCTCTGAGCAAAATACCCTCCAAGGCAGCACTGCAGCATCTCAAATACATACAGCCTTTAGCATAATCTCAGTTGCTTTCAAAAGACCTGAAGAGGGTACCCTGTATGTGCCCTCCCCAGAGCTTGCCCCTTGAGGTAAGCCCTGTGTGGCAGCAGCCACTCTGCGCAAAGTCATGTACATGAAGTGGGGAAATGGGAAGATCACAAGTTGCCTATGCTGTCCCACAGGGGTGTACATGGTGCTCCGTTAGGAGCTGGAGAGGACTTCTTAGACTAAGAGCAAAGGGTGATTAATGCATAAGCTTGAATCAAGGAATGTGGAAACGGGGATAAAAATGAAATTTGAAATGTTTTCCAAATACTTCATAGTTTTGTGTGCGATTATGGTGGTGCAATACATGAAGGCCATAAGTAGAAGGACTGTTGGCTGTTTAAATTGCCTCAACTACTGGCCCTACATTTACGTGCGAACAGATGGTGAGTTCAGCTCAGTTCTGTGCCACCAGCAGGTACCTGCCAGTGTGGGAGTAAATCAATGAAACAGTCTTATCTGGTTTTTATTTCTATTTCCATGTCAAGCTAACTAACATTCATCTTCCATTGTTTATTTACTTTTCAGCTATTACAGAAGCAATAGAAATCCCACAGTTTATTGGTCGCAGTTACCTCACATATGATAATCCGGATATCCTGAAAAGGTAGTGTGTCTCTTGTGAGGATAAATATGCTGTTTATTAACCATTGTAATGCTGGGAGCCTCATGTAGGATGATGTTTTGTATTTAAGTGTTTTAAGCTGTATTTGCTATATTTCTAAATTTCAGAGGAAAAAAAGTTATTTGCATATTGCTACAGCTCAGTTTGTTGTAACAGCTAAGTATCTTACAATTTTTAGAGAAGTAGTATGCACAGCATATGTCTGACATGGAGAAAGACTGACGAGCACTTTCTGAAAGCAAGAAACATACATACAGAGCCAGTATCCATGAAGAGGCTGAGGATTTTTACTGCTGCTTTAGCCTAGAATTTATATCTTCAAACTTCTTTCTTGCTGCTCTGTACCCTACAAGATTCCCAAATTCCTAAAAATTTTGGGATGTTATAACAAATTCATCCAGCTCCTGTATTTCAGCCACTGACTAGGGGAGACTTTGCAAATGCCCGGCAGCTCAGTGCCTCTAACCTACCAGGATTTTCTGATTTACTCTTTCTTATGCTTCTTCCACTGGTTTCTCAGGGCAGCAGGCCTATTGAATGTTCTCAGAATTTGCTTGTAGCACTGGATTTCACTCTAGACTTGGGCAGAAAAATTATTTTCTTTGATTTCTCTGATTAGCTACTGCGTGTGGGATTCTGGAGGGCTAAGTTCAGATCCCCACTCTGCATTGCTGGAAATGGGGATGTGAACCGGAGTCCCTCACGCATCAGCAGGTAGGCAAGTTGCAAGATGTAACCAGCAAAACCAGTGGAGAAGAAATAGTGTCATCATCTTTTATACTTGAAAGAAGACTGTGCCAGTTCAATATTTTACTACTATTTCCTTCTTCTACATTAAACAGGGTGTCGGGATCAAGAACAAATGTGTTCATGAGGTTTAAAACCACAATGAAGGAAGGTCTTTTGATGTGGAGGGGAGACAGTCCCATGCGACCTAACAGTGATTTCATTTCTCTAGGCCTTCAAGAAGGAGCACTAATATTCAGGTAAACTATCACTCCCTTATTTTTATCGTATACAGTACAGTCAGTCCTCAAAGGAATCTCCACAACACATCGAATGCACTTGTCCTTTGCTATAGTGTGAGACAATTACATCCTCAAGGTTTTATTCAGGGATGGTCCTGTTGTTGTCTGGAAAACGAAGCAAGCTGAAAAGCTAATGTGTTGCCAGCTTTGCATTATTCCCACTCCTTCCCTCCCAGTTCTTAAAACATCAGACTTTCAGTGTGATTTTCTAAAAGTCACCTTGTCAGGATACAAGTAGTGTCAGAAACTGCCCCCATGCCTCTTGAAGCCCTTGCTGTCTCAGTTAAGCAGAGCAGGTGTAGGGTGTGAGGAGAGAGCAGGCATCAAGGAAGGAAGCACTGCTTACACTCATGCTGATTGCATGCTCACTTTTCACCAGAAAATGCACGTGGAAGCAAGGTGTCCCATATTTTCAAACCCCCAGATATCCAGCCCAGTGACAAAAACCCAGTTGGCACCACACATTGCTACTGCCAGTATCCACAGAACCACTTGTTTAAAAAACAAATAACATTACTGTCAACAAGCTGAAACCGGGGGGAGTTGCAGAGTTGGGAAATGGCTGAATTCATGTTCTCTCTCTCTAGAATTACCTTCTGCCATGCAGACATTTAGGCAGACACCATGCAACTTTTTGCAAATTGGTTTTTGGGACCCCTGCCATGTGAAAGCCATATCTTTCCTTACTATACCCCTTTAGGTTGGGTAAGACAAATATCAAAGCAGCAAACTACAAATGCCACCATCATTATGGACAGTAGGGAGACACTGTTGATTAAACAATAAAGATTTTCTCAATTGTTTCAGCTAATTTGAAGCTATCTTTCACTTTTTTTTGCTGCAATAGATGCATAGACAAAGTGTGCACAAATCTATTTGCTTTTATTTCTTTAAAAATTTTAAAATACAGTTTTGTGTGGTTAACTTTGCAAAAACTCAGCTTCCTCACTGACTCTGCAGAAATGGTGAATTTTTTAAATGTCTCTGAGCGACCCTGTCTTTCAAAAGTGATGGGTAGTAAGCAGCCTGTCTGTTTTCTAGGCAGTGCTATCCCACAAAGGTTTTACACTTAAACAGTTGAAGTTTATTGAGATACCTGTACCTTTCTCACAAATTTAGAAAGGTGTAAAATTTAAATCTTAAATGTAAACTCTTACTGCATACTGAAAGGGAGCACTGAAGATTGTGAAAGAAAAAAATGTAATTGAAAAAAAGAGTGATCCTCATGCTCCTTATGCAACTTTTGACAGATGAGGTCAGGAGAATTTCCAGGGCTGTGAGCTGATCAGAAGAATTTTCCTGAAGCCCAAATTAGATTTATGCGTTCTGGTCCTGTTTGAAATTCAGAAGACATCTTTTGTTTCCTGTTTCCTATGGCTTAGCAGAGTAGGTTCCCTGTACAGTGCAGCAGCAGCTGTAAGTCCTGTTTGTTGCTCAGTGCTTCTGTAGAAGGTTATATCACTATCGTAGGGAATCTCCGTTAGTTAGGGATAGGATTCTCATTTTTGTAACCAAAGGTTTAGTACTTTAATACAATTCTAAACACCCAAATCCTTCTGTAGCTATCAACCTAGACTAGTATCTGCATCTTGGGTAAAAGGAGATACTTGTTTGAGACTCACTTAAGCCTCTGGGAAGGAGTCAAATACGAGAAAACCATTTTGCTCTGAGCAGCTGACAACTTAACGTGCTGTTTTCAAGTGCCTAACTCTGGCCGTGAACTGAATTTCTGGTTCAGTCTTTTCTGAAGAGATAATGACATTGGCTTTAAACTCTCAAGCTTGGTACAGGCAGAGGGCCTGCAGCTGCAGCTCAGGCTATTTCATCCAGCTTATTTAGGCAGCTGAGTACCTAATAGCCTACTGCATTGTGTCATCTACCTCCCATTTGTGAAGCCTGGCCCGGGTTTCTGGGACCCAGAAATAAAGATGCCTGAAGTGTAAACTTGATGAGGATGTTATACCCACTGAGTAATTTTGGTAGCAGCAAACACAAAGGAATAATGAGAGATGCAACTGAAGCAGAGAACTTCATGATTATCTGTGAGTTTATTTGTTAGGCTTTATCCTTCCTACGTCACAGGTCTCAACCTTTCCTATAGTTCAGATGATTTGTAGATCTCTTGTAGTTCACTTTCTTATTTGCTTTAGCAATAGTTCTTTTATTAACCATGTTTCCTACCTCCCATTGCTCTCTTCCATTAGGCCAAAAGTCTGTACATCATGCATCTTCATAATCTCCAGTTTTGGGGAGGAAATGTCCTTGCTCTTGTGGCATGTTGGTGATGGTACCAACTCTGATCTGAGCCAGAGGGAGTTTTATCTGTTCCTCTGTGAGCCTGACTTTGCAATCTAAGTGCATCAGCACTACACTTCCACAGGACTCTACCAGTCCCTCCAAAGTCATTAGGGTTGCTCTTGAGGCTGAGCAAGTGAACAGGGCACAGACATCTGAGCAACCTGGGAGACAGGATTTGCCAGGGAGGCAATACACTTCTTTTTTCTTTTTTTTTAAATTGTAGCTACAATTTGGGCAGTGGCATTGCTTCCATCACAGTGAATGGCTCTTTCAGCGATGGACGGTGGCACAGAGTCAAGGCTGTTCGGTAAGTGGCCATGCTTCATCTGGGAGGTGTTTTGGAGCCACCCGGCCATTAAAGGTGCTGGCTGGCATGTCTGGTTGCTGGTTGGGTGTGAATCACTGCAGCTTCATTCTCTCACATCACTTAGGAGATAAGCTGTTAGCAACTTGGCTGTTTTAGGACAATATACACAAAGCTTATTGTGTTAGAGGTGACAGTGTCAACTCTGAAACTCAGCACAGCTCAAGGCAGACTGCCAAAGTCACACAAGGCTATTCTGGGGATGTAACAGACATTCTCTTAAACCCATACCATTTGGGTTAGGAATATTTTTCTTTAATGTCTGCATTTTGAAATTCCCCAGGGTGCGTTTTGCAGGCTGGCACAAGCACTGGAGCATGGACAGTGTATGCCTACTTTTTCTATTTGGAGGAGGTGCAGTGTACATATAACTCACATTTATAACCCATTACCTCATGGGAGGCAAGCATACCCAGCAGGGGAAGCATGCATCCCCCTCTTCATGCAATGTCAGTTCCCTGGAAATTGCAGACTAATATTAGCACAGCTTGTCACCAAATTCAGTGAGAACAGACGCCCATCAAAAGGCTCTTCTGTCAGTGTGGTTATTGACCAGATATAAAATGGAAGTGGCCTAGAAGCTCCATTAAGAAATAAAACTTCTTATAATTATGTTTTACTTCTGTTGACGTTTCTGCTCTGAACTTTTTATATTACATCTGGTTTTTAACAACACGTCAAAACGTGTCCAAGCTCCCCTCTCCCCTAATTGTGCAATTTACTTCTTTATCAGTTTTTTTCTCCTCCTGCAGATCTCTGACATCTTAGTCCCTGAAAAAACCCACCACCCCGAAGGGGCTTTATTGGCCATAGCACAGTGCTGTCTCCCCAGCATTGGTCCTGAACATTTGCCATGAAACCTGCCAAGCACTGAATCACGCTGGTCTCCTAGCAAGGGAGTGATGTTGCTGTTCCTCCTCCCACCTGGTTTTAGGCTGAATGCATGAGAGCAGTTTGTTTTTGCTTTCAGAGATGGACAGTCTGGCAAAGTAACTGTGGATGATTATGGTGCCAGGACTGGTAAATCTCCTGGAAAGATGAGGCAGTTAAACATCAATGGAGATCTCTATGTAGGTGAGTGCTCACCGTTTGCATTCACAACCCGGGTGCATTTTTGTGTTTGCCAGGAGATCTGCAAGGCAGCTCTGTCTGTCTTAAGGTGAAAACTTCATGCCGCAGCCTCTGGCCCTCTACAACCTGTTTTTGTAGGGAGGCCTCTCTGGATGATATGAGGGACTGGTATGGGAAGGGAGCAGCACCATGTGGTGCACTGTGGTACCCAGCTGGGACACAGAGAAAAGCTATAGTATCCCCTGTGAACCCTGCATCTTAGTGGGAATCTGGGCACAAGCTTATTCAGCTCTTACTGATGTTACAGTAGCTATGATAAATAATTAGCATCCTAGTTTATTATCTCTTGCTTGTCCCCTGTGTACTAAGTACTTAAAAGCTGCATTTAAAAAAAATGCAGAGTAACCTGTAAATTAAAATTCTGAGGTGCACTAGGAAAGCTAATGTGTGGCTGGGCATGCAGTCTGCCAAGCAAGAGCAGACACCTGTGTTGTGCTGTGTTTCTCATCACTGCCTTTCCCCCAGGTGGCATGAAGGAAATAGCCCTGCACACCAACAGGCAGTACATGCGGGGCCTGGTAGGCTGCATCTCCCACCTCACGCTTTCAACCGATTACCACATCTCGCTGGTTGAGGATGCAGCTGATGGGAAGAACATCAACATGTGTGGGACCAAGTGACAGGAGAGGAATCCCGGTGCTGAAGACCCATCGTGTGCTTGCGTGTGTGGCTGAGAGCAAGCTGGCTGCCACAGCCTTCTGCAGCCAGCCCACGTCCGCTGTCTGGGAAGGTGACAGAACCAAAGGGAAACCTGAAAGAAAAAGAACATTTTTCCCTCTCCTTTCCTGTGCTGACCAAACCAAACTGAGTATTTTGTGTAGGAACCATATCCTCTACCCATTATGTGTTTAGTGAACACTAGAAGTTTTGCATTGGTGCAAACAGCAATGAAATGTGTGATGTTGTGAGTAGCTCAAAGACTGTCTTGTGCTTCTTAGGTTATCTTTTGTAATATCAGAGAAAACAGTTTTGACACACTTGCATTCATCCTACCTTGCAGTGGTACAATGACTGTGCTATTCAACAAATACATCATCAGGCAATGTATCTCTGCATTCAAATGTATGTCCAAGAACAAGCAGTTCCTACCATTCTCTGATTTAGCTGAATTATGTTTTATCCTTTGTAAATAACAGCTACAGTGACTGGTTTCAAAATATTGTTGTTTGTTGAGGAGGAAAGTCCTTAAATTCTAATTTTTTATTACAAGTAACAAAATCAATGAACCATTTTTGTAGGTAATTTTATACTTGTATATTTTTTATAGCAGTGGCAGACCTGCTTATACAGTATAACTTTTACCATTTAGATGTACTATACAGTTAGCTCTTTGCACACTTTCCTAAAACAGTGAAGTGACCTGTGGTCTAAATGTATTATACGGGAGGCTTAACTTCTGTATTATACAGTTTTGATGGGGATATTTTTGAGTTATGAGCAGTTTTAAATCTGACTCTTTTTGTTTTGTAAATTTTGACAGATCAAAATTCCTGGCTTAAACAGATTAAAATATTGGGAAAAAAAGTGTAAGTTCTTGCTACTGTGGTGTTATAAATCACTATTTTATTTTACTGAAAAATAAGAAAAGAGATGTGAAAGAGATCTCAGTGGGTCACAGTCCTCTTAAAATAAAATGTTTCCTAGGCACTGGACCAACAGTTAATCAACCTTGATTGCCAAACTGTAATTTAAGCAGGCAAACAGAAATGCTGTCGAGACATGGTCCAGAATTTCATAGTTTGGAGATATTTCTTCCTTAACTGTTTGTTTGAAGTGGATCAGTGAGCCATTAGAGAGGACAAGATAGATGCATCATGCCCCATGACTCACCACAAGCTAGGAAAGGAATAGCAATGCAGGCTTATTTAAATGCCAATGAGTTAAAAGGACTTGATTCAGCAAAAGCAAGGGAGATCAGTAGGTTTCTGCTGTACTGAGGGTGCTCTTGGTGCTCTAGGAGCTAAAAAACATTCCTGAGGCTTGTCTGACCTGCAGCTTTAGACTTTAGAAGAAATAATAGCTGGTACTAGGTAATGGCATATGCAAAATAACTGCCAAGGAGAGCCCAGCACCTCTTCTGCATGCTAAAAGGAGTACCTTGATCACTTAGGTGAAACATCTTGTGCTCCTTATGACATGTCAGCAGGGGTCAAAAACAGACACTGAGACTTGTTAGAAACAGAAAGGAACAAAAAATACACAGCGGTGACAACATGTAATTGTGTGCACCTGTGCCCTCTGTTCAAATCACATTTCAGAAAAACCTGTCTGTAGAAGACATGAGCAGCTTGCAGAGGAGCTGGAGACATGCATGGATCTCCTTCCAGGAGAAGTGAAGGTTTATCTGGCATGGGGACCCCCATGTGGACAGATAAAAACCTGTGCACAGTTGGAAAAAAAAAAAACAGGAAAAAGTATATGATCAAGATGTGGCATTAAAATGAAAGTAATTGGAATTTGATGCTATGGCATGTAAAGGGGAAATGTGTGCACTTTGAATAAGGGTAAAAACTAAAGCCTCTGGAGCCTGAAGATCTTGCTGGCTGCTTGCTGCAGCAGCCTTGTGGTGGTGGCCAGACACAGCCTGCACTCGGGCTGCATCTCATCCAGTGACTGCTGGAGAGGAAAGAGTCATGTTTTCTGTGCTTGGTGGGGATGGGGAGGTGGGGTGTCCCAAATGGTAGTGACCTGTCCTGAGCAGAGTGGGGAGTCCTGGCCTGCTGTACACTGAGTCCTGGGGACCTGCCATGCCAACAGTGATGGGGCACAATGCTGGTCCAGAAATAGCATTGGCCTCTGCTCTGTCATACGTGCCTTGACTTTTTCCATCCTTTCCTTGCTGTCACAGAGTTTGGAGAGTGGCTCCAAGACAAACATCTTGCAGAAGTGGTCTCTATTTGAAGGCAATTTGCTGCAGAATAACAGGTGTTTTGCTTCAAGGTGATACTTCTTTAGAACAAAAGCTGCTCTTTGAAATGTAGAATGGGGGGAGTTGGGTAGGAAATACCTCTGTTGTAGTTGTGGAAAAGGAAGAGCAGCAAACGGCAGCTCCCCAAAGGCCCGTTTCCAACTGTGCAGAGCTGGCTGAAGCACAGACTGAGCATGAGTGGCACAGCTGTGTGGCAGCCAGTGGGGGGGAATAGCAAAGAGATGCTGAAAATCGAATTCTTTAAAGAAATAAAAAAAAAAAATAGTCCTTTCTGTGTCTTAGAAACTTCCAAGGAGGGAAACATCCTGCATCCACATCTCCAGTCTCACTGGTAAAGCTGAGGGCTGGATTAGAGGCAGGGGTTTCCTCTCAAGGGGCTGAACAGGAAAAAGGTGCCAGAAACACGGGAACATCTGACCCAATGTGGGGCTCAGCCATCCCTCTCAGTGCTGGGCCAGGGAAGGAGAGGAGAAAGGCAGACTGCTTAGTCTTTTCCCAGGAACTGGCCTGGGTGTGCTGCTTGCTGTCTCTGAGGCTGTTTATTAATCACATTATTTATTGCTTGGGCCATATAACATGCTTGGCATGATCCTGGCGTTGCAGGATGAGATCATGCCCTTTGACAGAGTGCTATCCTTTTGCCACAGGAACCTGTGCAAACCAGCATTGAAGCCAGCAATCCTAGGTGCTTGTGCCTCTTTGCAATTTAATCCCCTTCCTAAAACTGCAGTTCTTAGCTTTCTTCCAGATGATTTACACTTATCTAAAGATACATTCCCCTCCATTTTCTGGGCTGAACATTGGTGCCAACCTTAGATAGGCCAAGTCAGGCTTTGTGCTGGCACTGGCAGGGGAGCAGAGCTGCTCCCTGCCTGCCCTTCGCCCTGCCTATGGCACAGCCTGTCTGCCTACGTGCTCTCCACCTCCCTGGAGACGAGCTGGTTGGAAATCAGCTGTTAGGTATACACAGGACATCCTAAAGTAAAATAAGGCAGGAAAAAAAAAAGAAAAAAAAGCAAGTAAAAATAGATGTCAAGGGGAACTAAAGCCAGACAAACCTTAGTAATGGTCCCCATGATAGGCAAATGCTTTCTGCAGTGGTGTGCCTTGGGTGGTCAAAGGTGAGGAGCCAGGTGCTCTTTTTTGTCCCAGTCATCCCAGCCTGGTCCCAGGGAGCAAAGAGGTGAAGAGAAGAAGGGGTCTGCTGGGGATGGGGAGCTGCCCATTGCACCTAGCACTTTATCTTGTCACAGGTGTCTGTTAGATTTATTTCAACAACCAGGCTTTGCTTTTGAGAAGATGTTTTCATTCTGTTGACAAAGTAAAAGAAGCTGTGCGGGAAATGCATTGACACAGCTCTGCTTGTGCAGTGCCCGCTGTGGCAGCATCACCGCTCAAGGGGTAAACCTCCTTACCTTAACGAACTAGATAAAATGCAGCTGTGGTTTACTCCTGGAGAGTGGCAGCCACATCCTATGAGCCAGATACATGTTTTTATCAGCCTT
The DNA here is from genome assembly GCA_033558185.1 of Dromococcyx pavoninus. Taxonomy (NCBI): domain Eukaryota; kingdom Metazoa; phylum Chordata; class Aves; order Cuculiformes; family Neomorphidae; genus Dromococcyx; species Dromococcyx pavoninus. The sequence goes on along the minus strand of JAUMJL010000102.1, from coordinate 267,492 downwards.
TTATTTCTTGGAGGGATGTGTATACACACAGTTGGGTTTTCCCTTCTCCAAAGCACCACCTTGCTTTGATGCCCAAGTCAGGGCATCGCCTGCTCCGGCAAACATAGCCGTCCCTCCAACTTTGTTTTTCCACCAGTTTGAGTCACCGCAGGCCCCCCTGCTCCTCTCACTGGGCAATGATACGTCCCTGCCCCTTTGCTTGGGCATTTCACACATGAGTAACAGCCAGGCACCTGTACTCACCACAGCCATGCAAGTGCCTGGCTTCCCACCCCCAAAGACACGACCTAACTTGTCTGTGAGTGCCCTCTTCCGAAATCCCTGTGACAGAGACTGCCTGGCAGCACTGTGACTGACTGTCCTTGTTTCTCTCAAACATCTGTTCACTGTCAGAGCATTTGTCTTTGTTTATTGTGCACAAGACAAAGAAGACTTTGTTCCTTTCCCTATTTTTTTAAGCTTCAGTCTTCCTTTCTAGGAAAACAACTTTCAATACTGTCTCCACAGGTTGTGTTTTCCAGCACCATACATTACTGTGATGTATACGGACAGTGAGGAAGAAGTGGGGCTACTGAGCATGAACAAATTGAGGCTCACAAATCAGCAGCTTCCCAATCTCTTTTTGTTTGTTTTGCACATCCTTAATTAGTTTATACTGGCAATAGCAGTGGTGTGTATGGTCACTTTCTTGTGGGCATGGTGGAATTTTCCTCAATTTTCCTGTCTTTTGAAGGCACTAAAGAGACAATATTTAATATTTTATTTTCTACAATTTCTCGTCTCCATTTTTTTCTTCACCGCAGCTTTTAAATTTGTGTCAGCAAAGTAGAACTCAAAATGAAATCACCTGTTTTAGGCATTTTTCGTTTGAACTTCTGATTGCTCTTGCCAAAACAGAAGGTGCTGCAACAGGGCCAGGAAACATACTGTTTGATTCCCTGTGCCCACACTTCTCCTGATGGTGATGAAAGAGGCAGTCTGTGTGCTCTATCATTACCCAACCTTCAAACTCAGTTGCTGTGATTTTGTAGCACATTTTCTTTGAACAGCTGTGATGCTACAGGAAACTCAGACTCTGTGATTTTAATTACTTTATAGAAGTATGAGTATTTGTAGTTCCCAAATACCTCATAAACGCACCCAAATTCAAAAGCTCCAGCTCACAATTGGCTTGAGGTATTTCAGCTACATTGACTGTGCTTTGTAAATGTGACATGACAGAATACCACCAATAAGTGATTTCTTTTCTGGCTGGGTGACTAGACTCCACCCTGATTTATCCCCAGGGCCATATACACATGCACCCCACAAGCAGACCCTATGCACAGGGAGGGCACATGATGGGGCCATTTGCCACAGCCAAGCATCCCGTGCCAGGGCAAGAATGGTGGTGACCTTAAACGGTCAGAATCACCTTGCTCCTCCCAGGATCAGAGCTTTCAGGTGCTCTCACACATTCTCTTGTCAGTGGCAGAGCACAGCCTGGGATAATTGGTCTGCATCCACTGTGGAGGTGACACAGCTCTGTCCCTGAGAAGAAACCCACTACTTCCATTTACCTCTGCTGCTGCCACTGCAGAAGTACCTCCATACCAATGGATGAGGAGCCCCAGCTGTCCCTGAACTGTGTTAAATACTAAACCCAACAAAATCAGTCTGATTTTACCAAGGTTTGGACAAGCTATATCTGAACAACTTGCAGTAACTTCAGAAGATATTGCAAATCCATTATTCTTTACCGTCTGAGGCCCCAGATGATGGAATGAGACCTGTGTTGAACTCCTCTCTGGTGTTCCTGCTCTGGCCAAAGCAGCTGCAGAGCTTGAGAATGCTGGTGTGGTATTTCACCTTTAGAACAATCGAAGGATTTCCTCATTTCCACAGCTCTATTTGTTTCAGTCTTTTCAGAGCATACTCCTCAGTCCTGCTTAAAGGACTTGGTATGCTTGATCCTGCAGCTCCGCAGCATTCAGTGGAGCTCACACATCCTGCCTAGTTTCTGTCACACCAATAAACTGCACCAATCCGCTATTGCAAGACAAGGCACTGACTCTCTCACTTTCAAGATTGCCTCCAAAGAGGTGGTGAGAGCAGTGCTGCCATAAAATGATGTCTTCCTGTGACATGCTGTGATGTGTCACCTTGTCTGTCTACATACTGCTAAGCATGTGTGCCACACTTCCTAGTTCAGACACCAAGATTAGATGAGCCATAAAATACCGTGGCTATCGTTATCACAAAAAGTAAGTGCTGTAACATAAATGGCCTCAAACATAAGACTCGTGTCACATCCACCATAAAACCTGATCATTCCACTAAAACACACTGAGAAAGCATCCTACATCACCCAAACAGACCCCATGGTGTACAGCCTGAGCCCCTTCTTCCTGCTGCTACAACCTTCACCCTGCAATAGGGTTGTCCACCACATAGTCCTGTCCACCGCAGAGAGCCTGTGATTGCTTATCTTCGCAAGCCCTGAGCCCAAGCCTACCTGGCAATCACACCTCAAAACTCTTGCTGTGCCAGAGCCATAAGCCAAGGAGGACACGGGTAAGTAAACTAGCCTCTTCCTACCATCACATCACATGGCAGGAACGGGAAGGCTTCAGCGAATTATGTATGTACGCGCCAGAGCATGCTGTGCTTAGGAGAAACTGCTCAGAGAATGCCTGTGTCATTACCCGCCCCGCCGATCAAGAAGCCAAGGCTATACTTGCCAGATCCTGTGGGTATTTACTCTGGCATAAACCTAAAATAACCCTGTTTGTACTGGAGCATGAGCAGAATTTAACTCTTAAAAATAACATGCAAGCAAGGAATATCAAAACATGTAATAGTGTAAGAAAATATATTTATTAAATTCCATGGCAATACTATGGTAAAATTGTTAAACACATGCATATTTTTAGATATCCTAGCAATACAATAGGAGTTACAACAGCCAAGCAAACTAGGTTTAAAACGTATGCAACGTTGGTATCATAGTATTAGGTTAGTCTTAAATGCCATCTGCCACACTGGAATACTATTTCCCCAATGTGATCCTACACTTCCTTTTTCAAGCATGCATTTGTTTAATTGCTTAGCTACTAAATTTTCATGTTGATACACTTTGTTGAATCAGTACTTTCTTGGTATGCTACAACACTATTAAAGTGCCTTGTGATGATTTTGCTTAAATTATGGAAGAAACATTTTTGCAATAGTGAATTTGGAAGCTGGAAAAATTCAGTTGATCATTCAGCAAAAGAAACATGTTAAATGACTGATTAGATTTAGTGTGTTAGGAAGACTACTTTGTCAGCATGATTTATTTATTCTCAGAATGAATTTCTATAGATGACTATTTCAACTTGGCAAACAAAATTTGCATCAGTATTAAACAGAAATCCATTAAAGTCTTTGTGAAAACAGAACATAAAACCACCTCTAAACAAGTTATTTACGATGTAAAAAATATGGTATAAAAAAGCTAAAAAAACATTAAACCTATTCACAGTATACATTTTAAAAGTTACAGCATTATAGTACAATTTTTTTTTTCAGGTGAGCTGCGTGACTCCACCAGCTCCACTCTTTTGCGTGCCGCAACAGGATCAAAGTTCAAATTAGTGTTATCTTTGAGTAGGATTTGAGACATGAGTTAATTCAGTTATCTTCTTTTTTTTTTTGCTATCCCCTGTTCTGCAAACTTTTTGGATGTGATATGAAGCATAAAATGTGGTTCATCCCAGGCCACTCTGCAATCACATTAAGAAAACATTGACGAAGTGATGTTTCAGGATTCTTTTTTATTGTATTACTACCAAAAAGTGTGAGACCTTCCAGTTTCTATGTTGCTTTGCCCTGCCTGAGCTATTTCTTTTTTGCATTTTTCCGAAGCACTTTTCTGCTTTGTCCCTCGGTAAAATTTTCTTACTGTGTTTTGCACTTGAGACCAAATGAGTTGCAAAGGATTTTCCTCCTCATGGTAGTTGTGTATACACTTCTATTGGAGCTTGCTTTCATGTAACAACAGACTACGCAGAGATTTGGGACCATCCGAAAACCTACCTAGATACTCTGTTGAGTATCACATTAAAAAATAAGGATGTCATCATCTCTGCTGCACTACAAGGTCTACTGCTCAGCACTGGCACAAGGAGAGGGTGAGACTGGAAAGGGTTAACCCCATCCTCTCATGCAGCACTCTGCCATTAGACCAGCTCACCTGCATAGGGATGCTGAGATCCTGCCCTCCAAAATGCAAAAGTTCTCTGCAGATTTTTTGGTTGTAAAATCAGAAGGAATTCATAGACTTTTTTTGTGGGGGAAAAAGTATTGTCATGCACCCTGGGACAACTTGTAAAGTTACAGAAACGCCTGCCAGTATCATCTGAGGTCTGTTTGCATAACGTGCAAAAAAGGAAACAAACACTGGCTATCTTAAAAACACTGGGGAAAATCCAGAGTTATGTAAATGGTGGAGGAAGGGAAAGAAAATTTTCTATGGAATAAATTGTTTTGAAGGTTCTGAGGAGATATTTAAAAATTTAAGACCTACCTAAGCACAAGAAATTAGTTATTAAACACTCCAGCATTTCTGAATCTGTGTCTGGCATTTGGGGTCTGGGATTGTGTTCCCAGAATTGCTAAGGAAAGGCAAAGAAAAAGCCAACAACAAATCTCGTGAACTGCCTACAGCATCTCTAAGCACTTGGCCACACAGAGCACTGCTTAATGCACAGCAGCACAAACTCTTGAGTAGTGTGTCAGCATGAGTGCAGCTGTTTCCTCTAAACAAAACTGTGTCTCAGAGGCCATATATTAAAATACAAGGCTTCAAGAAAATCGCTTTGGGGATTGCAAGCCATCTTCCCCTGCAATACGCACATAAGTATATAATGATGTAAGCACGTATGTGTATAAGGAGTCACAACTTTCCTTAGTGTTAAAATATTAATGCCATTTGCATTGAAGTCTTCATCAGAGTCCGTGGCGGAACAGAAAATGCTATTAACACATGAAGCTCTTGATAAATTTATGGTACATGGAGTCTTGTTAGCAATCTGATTCCTTAAATATTACATTTTCTTATGTACTTCAAATTCTTTTACTATATTCCTATCTACTTGTAGGTATACAAATACTCTATTTACAAAGCAATATTTGTCTAAAAATAGAGGACATGGTTTCTCATTGCCTTTTCAGAGTGATGTCTAAACACTGACTCCCTCCAATGCATCCAATTGCTTTCATTTTTGCTACTATTTAAGTTCAACTGAGTGTCCTGGAGGACAAGATCACAAGAAACAACACAGATTTACCCAGCTGAACATATTAAAAAAAAAAAAAAAAAAGGTGGCTTAAATGTGCCTATTCAGAGTAGCCTGAAATTTGAGGTCAGCAAGAGCTTGCTGCTGCTGTGTTGCCAGCAGGGGAAAGCCCTGGAAAGCTCTGGTCCTCACATAATCCCAAGATGAAGAAACATGCGCATTTGCCAATTGTTCCATGACAGACAACATGGCTACTGGTTCCCTTTGGAAATGGTTTACTCATGAAAGCAGCAACTACAGATAATAAAGACAGCTACTATAGCAAATGCCAGTCATTGGTTCCTAAGTTTGCCTATGAAGCCCTGCATAGCAGGGGAGGTAATTCACTAGCCTGCCTATAATATTAGCTTACTATTTTGTTGACATAATAACTAGTAGTTCTGTGAGGTATATCACATGCATACCTACCATCCTAAAATTTAACACACAAAACCTAGATTCCAGATCCCCCCGCAAGTCAGATCAACAAAAGTAATTTATCAAATAGGAGAGTGTAGGATGTTACATCAAACGTGACTGATGTTCCATACAAACAGTGAACAGTACAAAAACCTTTACAAACCCCAAATTGTCACATATGGCAGGCATGGCTCAAAAATAAAAAGCAGCAGCACTGATGACTTGCTTCAGAAAGAAATTGCTTGGCATTAACACCTTACACCTATGAACAGTGATCCAGATAGAGGACTGAAGCACTGAGTTAGGAGTAACAATGTTTTGGACACAATCCCTTCTGGTCATATACCTTCTGGAAGTTGTTTTTTATGTTTTGTTTTGTTTTTTTAAAAAACTGAACTTTCTGCTCTTCTAGAGAAAAAGCAAAGAACCAAATGAACTAAAGCAAAATAGACTTTCAATAAAGGAATAAAATATTTCAGAAAATGCAGTACTTTAAGTTTCCTACATTTTTCAGAAACCATTTGATATAGGAGGCTCACCAGTATCTGAAGGCACTAGCACAAGGAATATGATCCCCTCTGAAGCCCAAAGTTTTAGTCTTACATGAGTTATGAATACATTTAGAGGCTAAAAAGCACCATGCTTTGAAAGTGAACTTGGTAAGAAGACATTCCTAAAGATGTTTCAATGGTTTAACACGGCACTTGGGCTCAAAAAGCAAGTCCATTCCTTGACACTCCTTGCTACTCATTCTTGCTGCTCCATACACCGAGGGGTATCATTCACATGGTCGCTAAATTACCAAATGCCTTCTCACTGCCCATTTGGTATTTGGACTTAAGACAGGCATTTAAAAGGAGTCCTCACTGGCAGCACTGATTAGGCTCGAAGGAAACCACAGAGGTGAAGCAGCTGAGCTTGCAAGTGCTGCAATGAAAACTGTTTACTGGTTCGTAACCTTTAAGGAACCGTAAATGACGCTACATATGCTGCACAAGCCTGTGTTTCTGCTCCATTCACCCCATTCTTCTGCTACAGATACAAGATGATGTATATGGTAAGCCATTGCTATTAACAGACTTTTCTGCCCTACATCCTGGAAGTCAGACTACCAGTCAAATAAAATACATAGTCAAAGTTGAGGTTTTTTTGGTAAAAAAGGTGAGAGTGTTTTCATAATACCAAGGCAGACCCTGTATTTGTGGACCTTTCTCCTACCTAATCACAAAGTCATTTTGAATGTCTACCAATTAGGAAGATCAGCACAACGGAAAACCTAAGTATGCGATGGTTGTGATTATGGGAGCACTGCAAAGAGTGTTAGGCTGCTTCCTGAGAGCTCTGTGCTCTCTGCAGCTGCCCTGGCTTCTAGTCTGCCAAATTAAAAATTGTTAGTACTTTCAAACTTCAGTTTGGTTTTCTTTCTTACAATACACAGCCACATAAAAGCACATTTATTCTTCATGATCAGCTACTCTGCTACAGAGGGGTTTTTTTGTTTGGATCACCATACAATACTGATTGCTCCTTTGCACTGAGAAACTGCTTATACATACACTCTGTCCCTGACATCTTCTGCTTTCAATTAAAAGCATATGGCAACGCAATCTAAAATTCATCTTTGGAGATAAACAGATTCAGCCAAATCTACACTACTGAAAAAAATCTGCTCTAAAAGAAGTATTGTGGGAAAGAGTTGTTACTATTAGGATTTAGCCACTTTCCAGCTATCAAGCACAAAGGGCAGAACTGCTACATTTTATGGGTTAGTTTAGTGTTCTGAATAATAGGCAGTAATAGACCAGGCACAAAACTTTCTCTTGAAGTGATGTCTGGTGACAGACAACAGCTCTTTGTACTGCCTGTCTGTCTTTTCACACGTAGCTTGGCTAAGTCCTAGATTCAATCCCAAAAGCATAATCTTACATGCACCTTCTCTTCTTTCAGACACACCTTGCATTCTGTCAGGTCTGCAGCAAATCTATTTTTATGATCTTTATGTTTCATTCTTTCAGGAGGCACACACAGTTAGTTGTTACTGATGATGATTTTGATGCTATTTAGTGTTTTGCTTTTTGACAGTTTCAAAATCCATCCATATTTTCATTCTAAGGAGAAGGCAGAGACATACCGAAACCTGAAACTGTACCATCTGCTGCTGTGATTAGATGTAACCTAATGCTTGGGTTTATTTTGATGGTCAGATCACATGGTTTGGAGACCAAATGTCTGCCAAGCTAGCCATTCTCCTGGTCTGCTCTCACACCTTTGCAACTAGCAGCTTAGCCAATTCAGCCTCCTTATCTGTTTTGGGATCTTATTTAGAAAACCACTCCCCCATTTTATTTATTAAAAAACTCTACAAAGTAGCTAAGAAATTGAAAATTAAAAAAAAAAGGTTCAATTAGGACTTGATACAGGCCCTTTTTGACCAAGGTCTTTTAACATGTGACCTCTCATCGCTGTATTTTACAGTAAGGAACACGTAAGTTAGAAAGCACTTTCTCCTGAAGCTAATGAAATCCATGTATGCCACAGTCTGAAGTTTACACAGTGAAATGTTACCTACAGCTGCCTAAAGATGCATACGTGAAAACAAGCATTTTCAAAGACAATTGTTCTGAACACTCTTTTAAGCACATAAACGTACATCATTTAAGCTTTCTTGGCGTCACATATCTTGTAAAAGAGAGGTAGAATTAGTGGCACTAAAACCTCCTTGGGTTTCTCCCTGCCACTAGAGAAATCCCACCTTATACTCCCAGGTAGGATTTGTAGAGAAGCTCTTGTTGGGTAGACACTGTAAAACAGCTAGACAGCAGGTGGCAAAGCTAATACAATAAAGACCATCCAAATAGCAATTAGTTCTCAAGGACCTAGTACTACTACCTCTAATTTCATGTGCCAAACTGCTTGAATAGCTAATGTTAGTAGACAGACATTTCCCCATGGATTACATTACTGTATAGTGCAAGGAATGCTGAATGCTGGGGGCGAATGGAGTACTGTATCACTTTGAAGCAGGAGATCTGGAGCTGAAGCTATGAAATACAAAATACATTAGTGCAATACATTCAGAAAGATTAATACCTTAACTAAAGGATAGAAAAAATATAGAGCATTCTAAGCTTTCTTTTTTAAAAAAAAGTTTAAAACTTTATGCAGTTCTTGTTGAGGTTTAAATCAGTGTTACACGTTTTTCCCCAAGTTTGTACCCCTGAGTCAAACATTGAATGAACATTGTACAGTAGGTACAGGAAGTAGTGTCTAGTTAAAAAGCAATAGATTTGAACGGCCATTGCTTTAGAAGTGTCAAACAGTGACAATCCCCTTTTGTATGTGAGCAGAAAAAAACTAGCACTCTCATTTGTTCTTAGTTTATAACTAGGTAAAAGATCTCAACAGTTTCCAACCACGCTGTTTCCATGTATTAGGCTGAGGTTTGTGATAAATGAAACCTTCAGTAAGGAAACCAGTTGGGCCTGTGTCATTTGAGTATGTATGGTAGAGAACAACTGCAATAAAGCAAAGCAATCTTTCCAAGTTATAAGTTGCATGAGACCATATTAATCTTGGAGCACTATGTGAAGGCAGGCAGAGTTCTTTGCTTACGATTATCAGGAGTGCTAAAGTTAATACCCTTATATCCAATATATTTTACTAGAGTAATAACTAAATTGCTATAACTTTGGCCTCTTGGCCTCTATTAAAATGGAACATTCACACCTGCTAACTTGAACATAACATTCAGCTCACTAGAACCTCTGCAGTCTCCAAGAATAATTCATGCCTTTTTCACTTTTCTTCCTCCTTTCTTTACAACATCAGGAATAAGAGCTTATTTAGAAGGCAGATTCAGGTGCAACAAGGACTAATCATTTGGTTTGTTCTGAAAAAAGTGCGTGAAGGACCACCCTATGTTACTGGATTTGGGGGAGTCTTCATCTTCTTTTGGGGGAAGCAGAAATTGTCGGGAATTAATAGAGCATGGGCTCCCAAAAGATGCATTTTCATTGTTGCTTTCAACTGATACAGGAGAGTCTGGAGTGTCCACATTCCAGGCGTTTGTGTTTGCTTGAGGTCTGTAACCTGCAGTTTTGTTCAACTCTTCCTCTGCAGGTGAACGACTCTCTATTTTTAGAGCACTGATAGGCAGCTGCATTTGTGGCTTATAGCCTGTTGTAGTCACTAAGTCTATTTCTGGCTCCTCCTCTGGTTTAATTTGAGGCTGATACATTGACTGGATGTCAATGTAAACGACCTGAGATGACCCCACAGGTTCATCCATAGGGGAATTTGAGATCTCCTCTTCAATGATAGGGGGGCAGTAGGACACAACAACATGGTTCTCTGTTTCTGAGTCAGAGCCATCTTCAGGCACAGCGGTGTCTGCTGCTGGGGACGTCATCTCTGTGTCTTCAATCTTGGGAGCTGCAGAACGTGTTTCCACCACCTCAACACTACTGGGGGTGCAGGGATTCATTTCCAGTGTTTTAAGTGTCTTATTCCCCTACAGCAAGAAAGAGGAGAAGGGGGAGAGACTAAGCCAAACACCTGAAAATCCTGAAAGCAACAACTTGCCTAAATTAAACCAATATGTTGGCTTGCAGCTTGCCACTAGTACAATATAAAAAAAAAAAGTGGTTTAGTTCTCATTTTCTGGCTTATCATATATTCCTGCTTATGTTAGAAGTATTTTAGCCAACTTCAAGAGATCGTGCAGTAAGTGTTGAGAATTTTTTCCCCCAAATCCTGGCTATGTATAACCCATTCCAGAAGGAAATTTAAATGTTGCACCTAGTTCCAGCTACTATGTCTACCAGGAGGCTGGGCATATCTACACTTCTTGACACTTTCTACTCCTCCTAACACTATGACTAAGATGGGTACACTACTCGCACATCCTTAGCATAAACTAACACTTCCCATTAATGCAGGAGGAGAGAAATGCAGCCGTCCTTTCCTAAACTTTGCAAGTAACTACACTGACAAGAAAACTTGTCGATAGTATCTGAACAAAGTCACTCAATAATTTGTGCTGTTTCCCCCAGCCACAGAATTTTTTCTACAACTGCAGCAGAACACTCAAAGTTTGCAAAAGAACTTGACTCGCAATTCCCTTTATACGTTTAAAATACTAGATGCAAAATGAGTGTTACCTCGCAGATGTTCTTCTGAAACTGCAGTGCTTTACTGTTCTCAGGATTTGGGATCTCTGGATAAAATGTTTCTTTAATCCTTTAAAGAGAAAAGAACAAACTTTTACAAGTTAACACACCCCAAAACAGATTGCAAAGACACAACAGGAGTAAGGACATTTCCCTTTAATTCAGATGGGTGAAGACATCTGGCACAAAGATTTAGCGTCACACTTTCACTGAGTATTTAACGGAAAAAATGGCAAACCATATTTTTTTTTTAATTTTTAAACTGGGGAACTTGATATGCCCCATTTACAAAAAGTTGATGATGGGATGTCTACCTGAGTGTTTGTGGATGGCTCACAAATGATAGTATATTGCCAGCTTATTTCCACTTGAGAACTATTTATAAGTGGTGCTTACTAGGAGACGGGCTCCTGCAAAACCTTTTTGCACTCCTCACAGTCTCTCCTCTCCCCAACTCAATTTTTCCCTCACTGTCTGCAATGTTTTTTTGCCACCCATCTTTAAAGAAAGACCACTGACATCTTTGGGTACTTGGAGAAAACAAAGAACAACTAAAATCATGCAAAACTCTAGCATGGAAGCAAACATATCCAGAAAAATAACAGAACTGAATGCAGGCATTTACCACTCTCTCTTTCGGTAGCAGAAGATGCTGGCCACCATTCCAAGCAACACAACCACTCCCATGGGGATAAGAATTGCAATGATTAAACCTATGGCTAGGGGACAAAAGAAAAAGGAGTCAGTAAATATATATACGTCACCAGCAAGTTTCATGCCTTTTCTCACATTCCGACACATTAGAGACTGTTTCAAGGTCACCTAACAAAGGTGCACAAGCAGTGACAGTGAAGTGTAAGTATACCATACCTTTGCTGGAATGGCAAAAGGTCATCCATGAACAGAACTGATTCCATGATAACTACTGGAATCAGCTGGTATTTCCCTCTGATTGATTAAATGCAAAGGGTTTCATGTGTCACTGATGATTGCCACTGTAATTCTATTCTCAGTAGGCACTGGAATTGTGCTTGCAGGTTACCTAAGCTGGCCAAATCTCTGGTAATAGCTTTTGCAGGTCAACAACTCATTGCTCAAACTGCATTACCTTTTATATGGTTTACCATGCTTCTAATCCCCAGTTTATCTCTGATACATTCCCACTGCCTTCCTCCGATAACGTTAAATCCCTCAAATTTTATTTGTCATGCATTTTAGTTGCACCCCAGTATTTAGCCTTTAATATGAAATATTCTTTCTTCCCCCCTTCTCCCCCCCATTCCCCAAAGTCAACCTCTTTTTTTTTTTTAAACTGTTTTTCTGGATTTGTTTCTGTCAGGGGATAGATTAAACTGAATTCAAAGCAGAGAGGCATCTGTTTATAATTCTGAAACTGGTAAACAATTCCACAATGCCTTTCTTTTCACCATGTATTAACAGCTACTCATCTTGGGAAAGATGACAAAACCAACTAGCTGCTTGAGGAGACTCCACCATATTTAGCAGTAGTTTAGAAGTTGTTTTTCTTATATTCATTATTATGAACTATAAGGTAGCTGTAGGAAGAAAGGATTTTTTCCTCAACCTGAATTGTACCCATTTTTGTATTAAAAAATAACCAACTAAACAAAATAAACATTAGACTCTAGGCACAAACTATCTAAGGGGACCAGAAAAAAACCCAGAATGAGCTCAGCTTTATACACATTGTACAGCCTTTGTACTGAAGACTATTAATGAACAGGGATATTCAACTTACAGTCCTCCTTTGTCACCACATAGAGGCTATTTGGAGGGCTCAACCCACCAGCAGTATAGGCTTGTAGGTCCAGTTGGTAACTTGTTTTGCCTTGAAGATCAAGTATTTTCAAAGACTTCTTTGTTAAGTCAGTGATATTCTTAACTTTAAGTTCAGGATTTCCTGTTTGTTGGAAGCAGTAAGAAAAGCATAACTTTGTAAAAAAGCATTCACAAAGAGAGACTCATCCTCAGCAAGACTTTCTTGAAGTCAGCACATGGAACATGAAGAACAGTCTGTGTAAAGGAAAACTGAAATAAAGAATCCTGGCAATGCTGCTTTTTCACACAGCACTAAATAGTACAGGAGTATATTGCTGCTGCAGATTAACTTTAGTTTCTTACACTCCTGCTTGTCTTCTTATGTTAATGTGAGCCTGGCTTCAATTCCATACAGAGATGTCCTTACCAGATTCGTACTGGAAGAATATACCCAATTAAATACAGCCATGTAACCTCCCCCATGTCTCATCTACCCACAATATCTGTACACAGGGCAGTGTGTCACACTGCCACAGTGCAGTGTGTCACTGCATAGCTTTACGGCCTCAGTGAGCAAGAGTTTTCTCCAACTTTCACCTTATATTAAGCAACTGTTCTAACCACATAAGGCGCTGATTATTTTGAATGTCTTTGTTACATATCAGGGGCCAATTATGCCAGTGGATAATGCAACTAAATTATGACAAAAGCATCTTTTTTTGAAGTGAAATTAAATTATTTAAAAGACAAAATAAAAAAAAAGAAAAGAAATCTTGAGCAAGGAAATTACAGTCTATAGATTTCACTTACCTGATTCTGAAAGCCTAGACTTTAAAGCATCTTTTTCACCTTTTGCAAAGGAAAGACGATATCCCTCCAAAAATCCCTGACAGTCTTCAACAGGAATGTCTTCCCATTTTACCAAGATAGAATCAGAAGAAGTTTCCTCTACAGTAAAATTTGGTGCACGTTTTGGAGCTGTATGAAGAATTATGAAGGAGAAAGCTAGTAAGAAACAACCTTATCATAAGTGCTGATTCCATGTAAGTGTTTCACCAATTTTATTTCAGGGCTACATTTTCAACTTTTTCCTGAATACTTTTCCCACATACATAAGAACATGTGAAAAGACATAGCAGATGATATTAGAAAGACATACAAAGAACATGTTGGTTCTCATCGTTATTAATTACTGCAGTATTATTTACTAACAGAAGCTGGAAGAAAACTCTCTCTGTGAGCAGCACTCTTACAGACCTGCACATGTAAATACCCTCTTATGGCAACAAATCTCAAGAGGCTGCATAAACATTCAGAGCATACAAACTACTTAGCTTTTAAAGGCCTTAAATCTGTGACTTCATAGCTTGTCTTCAGATTAAACAAACTCCACATTTCTATCATGGACATTCATCTCAGCTTAAAACTGCTACTCTTAGCAGCCATCACACTTATTCCAATACCTGCACCCTACTGAAAGTGTTACAGCAGATATTGTGTAAGGTTATGGACAGCAGGATTTAGTCTGACATTTTGCATTGATCTGTAACTCTCTAGCAGAACTCATGTCTAAGGATGCATCTATTTTTGTCTTGATGGCTATCTGTGCAAAGGCAAATCTGAAGTTTTAGAATGAACCTATAGTCCTGTGCAAAGTGAATACATTTCTCAGTTCCTAATAATCTTCTTCTGCATGTTCAATGCATTTTAGTACCCCAAAGTCTTTATCCCTTTATCTTGAAAACTTCCAATCTGTTGAGAACATGTAAGGAAAAACCTTCTGGGAAACTGTTCAGGACATTTACAGCGATACAAATGGCTGAAAGTTGAGTTTCTGGTAGAATTATCTTAACCTCATCTTTAAACCTTAGCAATGAAATAAACAAGGGTATTTCCAAGGGCTCAGATTATGTCAGCAGCTCAGTCTTTCAAGTAAACTATTTTAGCAAAAAACACATTAAACTGTGAAGTGAAATGGGTGCTGTAGTTAAAATACAAATTAGTTGTGATATTAAGGGGTAAAGCCATGTTCAAATTCCCAGGAATAGAAAGCATTCAGACTCCAATGCCTCTCCAAGAAAGCAAAGCTCAGCCCTGGATCAAATCCAGATGGGGTTGCTATGGGAGAGAATACAAGTGCAAATTCTGGAAGTGGCTTGTACTCTACAACCTAGTCCTTGTGTAAGAGGTGCTTTTAAACAGAAATATTGAAGATATTTTTTATATTGGCTGAGCTGTACCAAACGTGCTCAGTAGTTTAGGTCATAAATCAAAAAAAAGTTGCTTCTTCTCCTACAGGAGTCAACCCTGCCCTATGATTCAAATTATTCCTGTGCCACTGTCTTTGTAGCAAAATTCTGTGACACCTTGTGATACTACAAAAGCTTAAGAATACAGGGTTACTGCATTCTGGGAACTTGAAGTAGCTGGAGAAGTGTATTATATACAGACAGCAAGCAGAAGTAGGTAGTACTGCATGGGGACTCTGGTCTCGATCTTCTCCTGCCAACATGAGCTAAAAACAGACACAGTCTAAATTCACTTTGTAAAAATCCTGAATGATAACGTGTACTTACGCAGCTCTTTCATATAGCCAGTTATGTTTTTCAGTAACTGATATCCACTGGATTTGCAGCCATAGAGTGAAAAGCTGTATCTCACACCAGGTCTAAACAGAGCTGCAACAGAAAATTGCTGTAAGAATACTTCAGTTATGAAGAGTGATGGTTTTAGCTTTCACAAAATACAGATTTTACATAAATAAATACTAAAAAATGACAAAGTCAGACTGCACTGTTAAGTATAAATACTATCCCCACTTGTAATTCCTATAAAAGCTATGGCATCAGATGTGGTTTAGAAGCACTAAGCAAATCTAGCTCCTCGCGAAATTTTGGTTCTAAACAAGTGACTCAAATTGCATAAATTACTCTTTCCATGGGGAAACACAAACTGAAGTTACCAGAAACAATTCTTTTCCTTTCCTCCCACAGCAGTCATGTAGATCCTGCCTCCTTCTCATAAATACAAATGTATTTTGAAATACCCAGACTTATTGTGGCAACAGTACAAAAGAAATTCAGAGAACTCTTAAAAGTGAGAGTCAAGCACTTCAGCAATGAACTCCAGGCCTGAACCGACTCTATAAAGCACAGATAGTCATCAACTTTCCACTGCACATGTCTTTAGTAGAGGCATAGGTGTTTGACACTACAATATGTAAATAATTTACTACTTCCTGGGTTTTTCATGAGTTTGTGTTATACATTACTTTCAAGATTTTTTCTAAACAAGACGCCACTGTGAAACTGTACAGAAATCAAGTAAGTTTTGCAAGACTTCAGGTTCAGCCTGGGAGATTTTCTTGGCTGGACTTGGCACAGTAACTCCCACAAATGAGCTGCAATAAGCATCCCAGGAAACAGCTAAAAAGCAGAGCAGTGCATTGTTGCACAGACGTAGTATTGCCTGCTTAGAAAAACCAAGCTCAACCCAGCACTAACAAAAACAATGTGAACAGTGTTGAAATTACCAGCAGAAATAGTATTTCCCCCGCTTCCAGGTCCCACTCCCCCTCAACTTTCCTATGTGCAGAGCTCCAAGTTGTTTTCTCTAATGGAGACCTTTTGTACTAAACTCTTCTAAAAAGCAAATATATACCGTTTTAGACAGCAGAGAAAAATCATACAATCTTTTTGGGGTCTATTCTTTCCTCTCCTGCTCCTACTAGTCCCACCACAGCTTAGTTTTATTTCCCTGAGCTGCCCACCAACATCTAGGGACCTGGAATATGCTCTGTTCCAGGAATTTCAATTGCTGACAGCAAGCCAACACATGGAGGTCACACATAAAAAAATCTGCCTCATGTAAAAACAACAGATCAGTCTTTCCCTCATCCCAAGCAGTACTGTTTATGGTTAGGATCCAAATAAAACCCCAAACCCTAGATAAACCATTATGCATTAGGCTGAATTAGGAAGCTGTTGGGTGTAGCTAGAAGATGTAATTTCAAAAGTTAGTAAACACAGGATGTTAACAGTTAGGTCAAGACTGATAAGTGGATTTGGCCAGAATGTGTATTAAATTAAGATAAACACAGTACCAAGAAGGGGTTCATTTATATACATAAGCACACACCAAGGCAAGAGTCTTCAACCTGTAGCATTGGTGCTGCTCTCATTCCACTTGCTGCTCAGGCTCTCAACCAGAAAGAAACATAAAAATTATTTCTGACTTACCAGACTTTATCACTGCATCTGTTGTATTTGAAGGAAATTTCTGCCAGTCCACACTACACGGCTCAGACCCCAGTGAATGACACCATTTCACTGTGTAGCCACAGGTCATGTTGGGGTAAGAATTCCAAGAAATATAAATTCCATTCCCCATTGCCACAGCTCGATCTGTTTTGACATTGTCTGCAACAAAGATGATGCAAAAATCCATCAGAGAGCAGATATTTATCTGCAGCCCAAGCTGGAAAAAAGCCTTCCAGCCACAGCACAAAGGTTTTATAAACTGCAGTCATTTCTAAGAACGAGAGCCGCACTTCTGGTACCGTGAAATTTGAAGTGGTACACTCAGCTATGCTTTCTGAAGTGCTGGAAATCAGACGTAGCCTGCAGCAAATCCCTCAGCCAGCCTTAAGTATGACGACAAGAAATCCTGCAGCTCTGGACTGGCTTAAAAAACACTTTTTCAAGGTAAGGATTTACAGCACATGTCAGGTTCAAATCTGACTTGACACCAATTTGGCAGAAGCCTCCAGCTATAAATTCCTGCTGGTCGTTTCATCAAACAGTTTGCTTTGTGTTTCTTTCAAAAAGTGTCTTGCTATCACTCACCTGACCACAGACAACCATTTTTCACTGAGAATCAGCAGCAAAGTCCCTTATGAACTTTATGGAGGCTCCATTCTACCAAGAATAAATTTAAAAAAAAAAAAAGCTTTCCCTTTAGTCTGTTTCTCTTGTTTCTAATTATCAAAGGTTTATCTGCCCTTGAAGTGATCAGATGTGGGAACAACTTCTGATTCCTGCAGCTTCAGTCCACAGCTGTCCATCAGATGGGACCCTGCCAATTTAAGGGATGTTTTCCAAAGGCCACCACAACAGCTGTGGCTGCACAACTGTTTCAGGTCTTCCTTTCCATTTGCTCATTTATACTCCCTATGGAGTATATAATTTCATGTCATTAAAGCCGTAAACTATGAAAGGCTGAATGGCAAGGGCAGATTTTAAGAAGCAGTACTGTGAAAACTTTACTCTCACTGACTTGCTGTGAATGTTGAAGGACTATTTCCAAATAATTTTAGCATACAGCTGAGTGTACAATCTTCTCCTAGCTTGCTCATGGCAAGAAAGACACACATGATTAAAAAATGAAAAATCAAATCCCAAAGTCTTTCAATACTGTTCCCTAGAACACTATCACGCATCCAATGAAACCACTCTTCTATGATGCTGGAAGACAGCATATTTCTAATTGTACTGCTTTAATTTTACTATTTATAGGGAAGACTTCTATTGACAGTGAGCACACACTTTCTAAAAAATGCTTGAATATACCACACTCAATTTTATTTCCTGAACCACATGACTAGAAATTCACCCAGGGCAGTGCTGTTAATTTTTGTGTATTTATAGAAGCAAGCTAGACTAGCAGAAATAACTACTAGCACTACCTGTGGTAGAGGAGCCTGTAACAGCCAGATTATATGCCCCAACTCTCTACCAAGCACATTTCAGAGACAGTTGACAAATTAATTAAGGCAGAGTATTCTTTGTCTGTGCTTTCAGTTTTCACAGTATTCTTTCTTTGTGTTTTCAGTTTTCACAAAACCTCAGCAGATTTCAAGCTTCAGAGCCACCACTCTCTTATGGACATTAAAAGCACTTACAGACTGTACACAGGAAGCAGCCAGAAAAGATGTTTGGGCAGAAATGTCATCCAGTTCAGTGAATGAGTCATCTTTCATGACTCCAGTCAGTGACTCAGATAATTCCTATACCAACTTGGGAGCAAATCTTCAACGAATACAAGTTGAGTAACACTAAATGGGACCTCAGACATCTGACAGAAAGCTATAAACGAATGCAAAGCTCCAGCTGCCATCAGCTGTCCCACACCACAAACCTATTACAGAGACCTCCCTGACTCCCCGAGTCTCATTCTTTCACTGCTTTCACTGCTTATGGAGAGCTATAAAAGCATTTTCATTCAACTGTCCCATACAATTACTCTTCCCTTCAAGGCATAGATTAAGAATATATTTTAGATATTGGTGTTTTAGAGAAGCACAAGAAACATTAAGAATAATGGTTTCCTTTGTAAAGAGACAAACTCAGTTTTTCTCTCACTGTGATCCTCAGTCAAAACACATTTCTTACTGTAAAAAATGGCACTGCCTTATCAGAATGTGACTGCAAGATAGGTGACTGTGATACCTGATCTCTGAATGGGAAAGGAAAAGCAGCACCATACAGGCTCCTGGCAAACAAACAGAGAGGGATCTTGCTGTGTAAATCTGTCCTCCCTGTAGAGCATCAGACAGATTTGGAGGTAAAGGCTTGGACTTCAGGAGATTACACTCCTCCTGGCATACAGGGAAGCATGGACTCTAAATAGCCACATGCAATCATTATCTTCCCCCAAGTTCAGTGTTAGTAGAAAATCATTATCTGGCTCAGCTATTTCCCCTTACAAAAGCCTGCAGCAAGAGTAGCAATGCTTTAATTGGGAAGCTGAAGTCTTACCTCCTTTTCAAACCTCAGCTCCTAGCAGAAGGATGCCAACACTTTACCAACCAGCCCAATTAATATTCTCCTGCAGACCTCACAGGCATTGATCTGACAATTCTCCCCACAATGTCCTTAAAACTTAATTCGAATTCTCTTTAGCACGTAACACTTTTCAGCATCTCAACAAGAAAACACAGAAATTAACTCATCTCCCTAAATACCAGAAGTTGAAACTAACGTTCAAGGCATTATCCCTGCTGTGCCTGTGAGGTCTCCAGAAAAGAGCAACATAGCTACAGAGACCGCACACTGTCACCCTCCATTTAGGCAGAGAGCACAATTAACAGGTGAGATGCTACCCTATAAGCAAAGCAGCAATTTTTTTTCTTCCCCCACCCAATAGATTGGGGTGGGGAAATAAAACAGAAACCAAACACAAACAAAGCATGTATCGTCTTATTTTTCAATAAACAAACTCATCCAGGTATTCCCCAAGCTTTGAAGGTGATTAGCTTTCTGCTAGGAGCACTTACCATTTGGCAGTTCCACGCTCGTTATTCTTGAAGGAGGAGATGAGCCTGCTTGGTTTTTGGCTACCACACTAATGACACAGTCATTTTTTCCAAGTCTTATCTCAGTACTGTTCGAGGGTTCGGAGACTTCCTTACGCTCCAGTGGTGTCTCTAGCAGGTAGCAGGATACTTCATGAGATACTATTTTTCCATTGGCTTCAGAAAGGGATAAAGGCTTCAAACAGACAAAGAGTGCGTTCAAATGAAAATGCCATAAACAAAAGAATCATAGGATAATATGTATTTAATGTCCTGATCTATTCTGATGACTGTGTAGGACTATGAGGCAGAAAAGAAAGTTAAGCAAGTGTGACTTTGAGAATTCTGACATAAGTTTGTAAGTTTTTAATTTTCAGTGAAGATGTATTGGAAATTTAGTTCTTCATTTGGAATGCTTCTCAGTGCAATGCTTAAACTATAAAACTTTAATAATTTTCTCATCTAGTGAAAAATATTTGTTTCAATGGATAGTTCTATTACAAGTTTAGAAAAGCAGTCTACTCATTTGAAAATATGTAAGGAAGTAGTCTTTCACAGTTACATTACATAATATTTTAAAACTTAAGTGTCCTACCTACCTTCCAGAAGATTTTTAGATTTTTTCCAGAAGGACTTCTCTCTCTCCAGATATCTGGTCCTCGTGAAGGAGCTAAGGAAGAAAAAAAAGAGGGTTTTTTTTCCAAGATGTATACTAAACAATTTACTCTCTATCAAAAAGCCAGCTTTCTAGATGGTGCATTTTAAAATATATGGCTTCAAAAGTTCAACATTTTATCATCAAAGAATGATAAACTTACGGGCTTCCAGTGTTGTGTGCTCCTCTACCCTGCTCCAGTCACTCCACCTCCAGAAGTGGTCAGCAGATGAACAGCGCACCCTGAACTGGTATTTGGTATATGGGTGCAATGCACTCAGCTGAGCTGTGTAAATTGAGAATTTTCCACCACGTATGGAGACACTGTGCTGTTAAAAATTCACAGAAATTGACATGATGTATATATTTTTTTTTGCTCCTAGATTATGCTGAAAGTCAACACCTAAACAGGTAGGGTTTTTCCCCAAGAACACCAACAACGTGAAAAAAAGCTGTGTCAAGCCCTGCAAAGAAATAACGAAAAGAAAAATATTTCCTACACAGGCAGCCTAAACAAAGAGAAGTTTTTCAGAAATCTACCAAAATGAAGTCATATATAGCAATATATATAGAAATTTCTATATATAGAAATTAAACTATTCACAGCAGGTAGCACCTTTAAGATGTAAAGCATGAAAAACAGAGATAGCACTGATGAGTCTTCAACAGGACACGCTCCTCACACACTAGCAGGATATTGCTTCCCATCTATCCTATCCAGTCCTCCTCTTTCTCATATGCAGCAAAACTTCTGCTCACATGAAGCAGGCCAGGATTCTCTCTCTGGTATTCAGAACCTGCACTTCCACTGTGCACATCAAACTAGGTGGACAAAGGCGTTTTTGCCTAAGACACATGCACAGAAGCATGCTAAAAATAGTCTGTCTGACCAAGACACTTATCATGCAGTCTTCTTCCAAGGCAGTCCTTTTTCCTTTAAAAGACAGCACCCAAGTCTTACCCAGGTGACTGCTGTTCACAGCTCTTCTGACAGGAATAGTCTACTGTCCTGCTATTCTTAAAATGGTGTGAGTTGAGGGAGTATTTCAGTTTCATGACTACGTAAAGAAACCCTCAGCCTGGGAATATGTTTGACTGAACCTAATTATAACACATGTGCATCACAGCTGCCAAAACTGGACTCCAAGTGACTTTAAGCTGCAACTAATCGTGCATTTCTAAGGCCAAACGACAACTTGAAAAATACAAAAAAAAAAAGGCAAGAATCTCTCATACGGGTGGAAAAGCTTCTGAAAACATCCTCAAAATGGCATGTAAAACCTAACAATTTCACAGCTACTTTTGTTTATTGCAGGGAACTCCTGGAGGTTTTTTATTAAGCAACCATGGGCAGAATAACAAGGCTGTAAAAGCTTCTACCAAGCTGTTTGGTGTACTCAAAAATGTCTGTAGCTGAGGGCTGTGATAAAGGTGCAGTGAAACAAACTGCTGTGCAATGTAAGACCTTGCCATCTCCCACTGCTCCAGATAACTGACCTGGTAGCACAATTCACAAGCAAATGTGTGTCTGGACTTTGAGCAGCTTAACTCTGGCTAGACAGAACTGTGCAAATCTACTTTTTTTGCAGTTAAGCTAACAAAGCTGTGGGTAGGTGACTTTGAGGTGTTTGTTTTCCCTGCTGACTACTCCAGAGGCAGTAACTCTTGGGAGCAGACAAATGGAGACAAGTGTGGGTGATACTATATCAGACTAAACACCAAAATCCAGCACAGCTCATCTATCAGAGCTATCATGTACATCTAAAAGTTAGTTCCTTCTGCTGTTCATTCCAAAGATATATCTGATTTTCTTTGTGGTGCCTACTCTCTGTGTACTACTTACCATATTATAAACAAAATACAAAAAAATCTTGACTTACACACACTTTCATTAAGTGCTCTGAAAACATTTTAAAAATATTCTTACAGATAACGCATTAACTACCACGCTATTATTTCAGAGGCAATATATATAAAGATTATCTTCGGTCTTAGCTGCAACACTTCCATAGCTTGACTGACTTTATTCAAGGTTGTGCCCAACACGCAACTAAATGCAGTGTGTAATAGAATACTCCTTCTAAAAAAATCAAACAAGCATTGTAAAAAGCAGCCTCTGAGGTTCATGTTCTCAAATTACAAATTCAGGCTGTCTGCCCTAGGACCTGGTAATTCAGCACATGCCTTCTCAAGCTGGTCAGAGATACTCCATCTGAATGCAAAAACGCAGAATCTGGGGGTAAGCCTCTGGCCAACATGCAGTAAACCTGCAGTTCTACCATTAGGCTTCCCCAGTGACACACTAAATTAGGCAACACGGAAGAAGAGGATATATTCCCACCACCTACACTCAGTATTTGATGCTGGTGTCTAAATTAGTATAATAACTTTCTCTGACAGTCAGCAGAGTAAATATGTGGCTCCAGTCGCTGATGTAGAACAACAAAGCTGGGCAGCAGCTGGAAGCCTGAATGCTTGAAAATCTGAATCCCACACAGAAATAACATCTTCTCTCCAGCTGTGGAGGTCTTCACTGAGGATGACCTACTTATATGCTCAGTGGGAGAATCCTTCCCTATCCTGCCTCTACATCACTGGTACATAAAATGGTTTAGTAGCTCCCTATTACAGCCACATGCATATTAATTGCTGACAGCAAACAAATGAACAGTAGTCTGAGGGAAAAAAAAAGAAATTCAATTACAGACTACAAAAGGTAATCTGAAACAACCACTATGGAAGTCTGCAGAGCAGAAGCGCATCCTGAAACAAGTGTGTGTTAATACAGTTTGCACCAGTAAGGACAAGAACTTTACCTAAAGGGTCAGTGTAAAGCACTACGCACCCTCTCCAAGTACCAAATAACATGGTGGGTAGCTTGACTTTCTCTAAACTGTTAAAAATCAACAACAACTAAATAAAAAGCAGGCCACAAGAGAGATGAGATGAACTTCTTCTCATTTTAGATGAACTTCAACTCGTTACTACATTTATCATTCAAGAAGATAATGACGCTCTTACAGAGAAAAGTATTTCAAAGACAATTAGTTCAGTGAAAAAGATCAACATTTGATAAAAAAAAAAAGAGAAATCCATTAAAAGCAACACTTACCAGTTTTCGCTCAGAATGACCACTGCTAATTTCAATTTGACATAGAAGCCTGATCTCAGCAAAGCTGCCGTTTATAAACCAATGAAGACTAACTCTTGTTGAGCTGTTTCCAGAAACAGTTAACTTTTCTGGAGTTTTTGGATGAACTTTAAAAAAAAAAGAAAAAACATTCAGTTCTAAGAAAGAAACATTTGTTCTAGTCCAAAAAAATTTATTTTAAAAGATCAAAAAGAAGCAGAAGGATAAATAACTGATCTGATCAGCAACTAGAACAGCTGCTGGTGCTGGAAAGGGACCTGCAAGCAATCTCATTCCTGAAGCTATCAAACATGGAAACAGATTTACTTAAAGCTGACAGTACTGACCTGTGTGAGAAGGAGTTTGAGACACTGAAAAACTTTTTCCCTTCTACTGAAATTATCAAAAAAAGCTACTTTGTTCACCTTCCAGGAACTTTTTAAGTTACAACTTAAAATCTGTAGAGTAGGATACAGTAGGACACCTGAATGACCTCTCCTTCCCCAAAACTCCCTTCACAGAATTTTTCAATAATATTCAGTACTACTATTCGGACCAATCAGAAAAAAAAAATCTCTACTATTGGAATTGGTCCAGTTACTCTTAAGGAAACAGGTACTTTAAGTTGGAATTTAAGTGGACAGTGAGGAAAAGAAAGGAGAGGAAACAAATAGGAAATAACAGCCGTATGGACTGGGAGCAAACCAGCCGACTTTATAATTAACAGAAACAAATTATGCTTTTCTAACACCTGCAAACTTATCGTGAATATTCTAATCTCAGATTAGCTGAACTGGGACATGGACAAAAAAACCACACCATCTTCATGTTTAAATTCAGTTTTTCAGAGAAAATGGCAGAATGCTGTAACCATTAGGAACCCCCAATCATCAGCTGGAAAAAAGGATGGGGAACATACTACTAGAAAAGTCGTCGTCTTCTCCCTTTCCTTGTTTAAACTAAGGGTCTAATGACATAAGTAATTTTTTTCTACAAACCATGTCAGCAGATGATTATGGGTATTACCAATAACAGGTAACACTTCTGTGATTACCTGTTACCTTCTAGTGCCACATTTTTAATGTTCCAAATCCTACTGGTTTAAAACTGCACAATATTTTGCTCTATAAGCAGACACTGAAATACAGTTTCATATATAGTTCATAAAGTTACACCTAAATTTTAATTATTAATGTGTAATAGAATATGAAGTAATACATAAACAGCAGTTGACTAATTATTAGATCACAAGTAGTATTTATCCACACAGTAGTGTATCCAATACGGTAGCACTGCTGTCAAGAGCTGGCATCTCCCTCTGCATCTAATTGTTGCCTCAGGGTATGTCCTCAGCTTTCTTCTTTTCAAGTTCAAATTATCAAACACAGTGAAATACTGGTGACAATAAAGCAAAATCATGACAAGTATACCATGCCAGAGTTCTTCAACCCCACGACCCCCTAAAATGACTAGTATACAGTAAACATACATTTTGCCTTTGTAATTCTTAAGTCGTACCTCTCTGAGTTAAATCAATCAAAAGCGATGACTCTGTTTGCCCAATAGGATTGGAGACGCCTAATACGAAATCATAGATGTTTTGATCAGCCAGCACTGGAAAGCCACAGACACGCTCTCTGTTCATTTCATCAACTTTGCATGAAACATTTTTACCAGATATTCTATAAAATAAAAATATGTGGGGGGGTACAACTTAATTTTTGAATAAGATAATTTCTAGCAGAAGTCTAGACTGAAAACACATTAAAGAATGATGGGTTCACTGACACGTGGCTTACAGAATTATTTGATTGCAGAGGCATATCTAACACCACAATGACGGTTAAAGTGGCATTGGTCATGACTTGCCCTGTTCTCACGTGAAATTCTCCTCTTCCACTAACATAATATTTCCATTCGCTCACTTCTCAAAAGCCTGGAAAACAGGTAGGTCCTGTAAAACCACCTCACAAGTCACAACACAGATTCTGATTTAAAGTATCTTCGCTCAGATCAGCATACATTTGCATTTAAAGAATGTTCTTAATTGCTTTCTGAACTAGGGAGATGCACACATTTTTCTATCAGTCTGCAAAATCTAAACAAAGGTTTGTTATCCTAGGATACTAGACCAAAGGTTTGTTATCCTGGGATACTAGTCCTAGTCCCAGCAAGAAAGGTAGCCTGGTAACAGCCAAGACCACAGTCACATCTCCAGTGGAAAAATGTAAAATGTCAATCTGAATATTTGTACATATATAAAAGTTGCCTTAATTACAATCTGTGTAAACCTTTCATTCAGTAGCACAATTTTAATTTCTTCCTTTGACCATTTTTACTGTGTTCTAGCTGAGCTCTTTCTACACCATACTTTCCATTTCAATAGCTCAGTGTGGGCTGAGAAAAAGGATGAGAATATTTACCCTGAAGTGCATGATATTAATCTCACAGCTTTGGGCTGACAGAAACAAGTCTGAACTACATCCCTATTTATGAGCTGAATATGGGCAGCCACTGACTGGAGTTCTTTCCTTTGAATACCTGCTCTGTTTTGTCCACCTCTTTGCACCCCACACAATGGCTTTTTTAGCACTAGCATCTTGGATGACATCTGTGACCATAATTCAATCCTCATTGCCTCCAACTTGCTTCGAAGCCATCATGAGACTCGATTTCCCATCAGTTTGTGTGACTCAGGCCTCTCCTGGCTCAGTTCCCTGACTGCTCCTTTGGCATTATGGGGGAGCCTCCTTGCCACGAGAATTTTGTTAACTCCTCACTAACTTCTAATCACAACCACCAAGGAATGCCATTTGCAAGCAATATTCCAAAACAACGATTCATCACTTTTAAGGCTTCGCATGGCCTATGATGTAAGGCAAACTAATGGGACATCAGTCTTCACTTCTTTCTGCAGATGATGCCAATGTTATTTGACCCTTTCAATGTCTGCCAGGTAACATACACTCAGCCTGCTCTGCACTTTCTAGTTCTTCTTCCTGGGAGAACAGCTGCAGGCTTATTGCTGTTTTCTCTAGTAGCACTTGGGAAATGCCCCATGGCCTCTCTTACAGTTGTTCCCCACTCAGGTTCTGTCATCCTGTATACCAGAAGATCAGTAAATGTCTAACACATGATCAAACACAGGTTGCATATAGAAAAAAAAGTTTAAAATTAGTGAATGAGTCCTGCTATTTTGCTGTATTTTCGTATTGGTCTTATCTGCATGTCGGAAGCAGCCTTACACACTAAGCCCGTTATTTTCTCATGAATTCATGAGTTTTTGGGAAAAGCTGTCCTTAAGTCCCACTGGAATTTTGCAGAGCAGACATGGGTTCTCCCTAAGTTTAGTTCAGTTTCAGCTTCCACAAACTCTTGAAAAGTGTTTTAGGCTCTGAACAATGGAGAATATCTCATTTAAAAAGGTGTGGTGAAGTCAGCCACAGGCAGCAATGAAAATACTCCAGTTCTACCCTTTTACTTCTTGTACTGTTTAATTGTTTTACCTTTCAAACAAACTGTAATTTGTTTTTCGATTTCCATATAGTCCACTGGGCCTGCCTGGTTTCCAAGTGCATTTTATTATCAGGAAGTTGGATGTTTCACAGCTAAGATCTTGGGGAATATCAGGGGCATCTGTAGCATGGAAAGAAATCAAAACAGTTAGCCAACATTTCACCATCCTAGTGTGATAGTCAGGATGCTATCTTCTTGAAATCATCACCATTAGTTTTTGGTGGGTCTAAATTGTGTGCTCCACTATTACATGGTAATAGTTACGCTCCAACCACATAAATAATATGCTTTAAAAAATCCCAATAAAACAGATGGATAATTACTATCAGCCCCATCTGACTAACCTGATTCTACGCTTCTAAGTGAGTGGGTAACCTGGTAAATCACACGCAAATATGTTCACAAGCTCCAGGCTCTGACCTGGAAGTGTTTCACTAAAACTCTGCCAAGTCTTTTCGAAACTTCTGAGCATCGGTTTAGCCACTGAGAAATGCAGGAATGCTGTCAGCTGTGTGTCACATTTTCTTACATGTCAGCCTCATCACTGCTTTGAAGTCTCTAAGCAAGTCATGTCAACATATTCTCTTTAGCATGAATTCCACACTGAACGGGAAAGCTAAAAGCAAGGCCTGAATGGCTTGTCCTCGTCACTGTTGCTTTGGAAGTGCCATCTTTTTCTTTCAAAGCTTGTTATCTGCTTCTATACTAGAGCAGTTTTAAGTGCCTTCCTGGAGAAGATGAGCAATGTTCCCAACTGATAGGGTAACCACGCTGATGTGAGATTAGGCAGTGCACTTAAAACAAGTCACACATACTTCTAGAAAAAGTTAGCGCAATAATACAGACATAGCTACCCTAGAGAAGGGGCACTAACACAATAGGCAACAGTGGCAGGCTTAGTTCAGATCATGAGCAGCGGGCCAAAAAAGGAACATTTATTTTGCCAGATCTAGGCTTAACTAAGGTGATGTGTGCACACATTTACTTTCTCTGTCTTTTCTTCCCCAAATGGCAAGTCCTCTCCCACTAAGTGGGTATCACAAGATAAAACACTGGCAGGAAACACACTTCACCATATCCCAGCTCTTCAAAAACCACTGTATGGGAAAAATCTGTGGGATTATCACAGTCTTCACACACAAACCACTGAGTTATTTATCCAGAAGGCTCTCCCACAAAACCAAACATTGCACAAATAATGTAAAAATGGTATCTCACTGAGAAGTCATAAAAGGTTGGATTCTGTTTTGCATTTGCTACCACACACTTAATACACATACTGAATGATGGAAGGCACAGGCTGGAGCTGGGCACACACTTTCAAAAAGAATCCAGTCTCTCCTCTCGTTTCCCTCAATCCCAATGTCCCTAAGTTCAAAGACAGGTATTTGTAAAGTGGAATAGGATTCTAATGGGCAGCTATTGGAAGACGAAAACTCTCAAATCTGGGGAAAACACACAAAGCTCTGAAGTGATCAACTACAAAAAAGAAGAACCAGGTCGTTGTTTTAGGAAGTATTAGTATTTGGAAGAGATTTCTGAAGCTGGCATAATTACACAGAGAAGATGCACAGTTATTCAGAATCTTTAAAGAAAACACTAAAAGAATCTTTAGAAGATTTTCCAGGAAAAGGGGAACTGCCAGCTGGGTTCCTTTGCTGTAATTAGCTCCGAGGGAGCTACTGCCCTGGCTGAACATCCACTGTTATTGCAAGTCTAACTGCCTTATTGCCTTCATTTCACTGGTTGGTAAATAAATCTCTTCACTTACAATTCTTGCTCTGGACCAAACTAGAACAATGTAAACCTAAATTGATATAGACTGAGGATGATTCTTCATATGGCAATAAAATACTAAGTATTCCAGACCATGCCTTAGAAAAAGACACAAAGGAGAGAAGCACTGGGCCAGGTTCAGAGAGAAGAGGGCTTACATGAGTACCTCCTCATCCTCTCAGGTTTGGTGGCTTCTCCATGGGTTGAAGATTCCACAATGAAACTAAACAAATACAATCCCAGTTCATCCTCAGAAACCAAAGTGTAAGGAAAAAAAAGCCACAATAACTAGCTGAAACCTAAGAGTCTCAAAAGTATTTTGGTTGTTCTGAGATTAGTAAACATAGTGGTACATACATCCTACGAACAAGACAGTTCCCTCCATCTCATCTTCAGACAATATGCACACTACGTTTGTCCCACTGGTATCTGAAGCACTGGCATTTAGCACTCTGATGGCACTGCTTCGATTGCTCAGATATATCATTGGGTATACGTCTGGTCCGTAAGTCATCCGTTTTATCTGCTGTCCTTCTTCATGGATACAACAAATTGTTACATTTGAACCTACTGCCACCACGGTGTCCTGAGGAAACACCCCGTTCCCACTGGGCTCCTTATCTTTTCCTAGCAGAGAGGGAAGAATAGAAAACAAAATCAAACAAAATACCCTCACATGAATAACTTACTATAAACACAGAACTGATCAGATAAATGTGTGAAGGAGCACTCCAATGTATACAAATCGATGTTGCTACGTTTCATTAACGAACGACTGCATCTCATCAAAACATCCCCAAAAGCAGTAGTCCATCGCTGCCTAACACTTTTCCTCTGATTTTGGCTTACTTCTTATAAAGCAATCAAAGTCCATGTGGTAGCAAGGGAACAAACATACCAGGGATCTCTTCTACTGGGCTCCAGTCACTCCAGTCCTTGGGGCCAATGAACTGTGTCACATTAATATAACAGCGAATCTTCACATAATGTGATGTACACTCCAAAGGCATATCTGATGTCCAGTTCCAAGAAAGAATGTTGTCTTCGTGAGTCAGCTTTGAATAGTACATTACCTACACAGTATCCCCCAGAAAAATAATCAAGAGAGAGTTTATGAACACCTGTTAGCAATGACATATAATCTCCTGTGTGTCAACAGAATGGCAAACTAAGTCAAATAAACCACAAAATCCTGACAGATGGTTGGAGTGTCCCACGTAACTTTCAGTTGTTTTGTGAATTTACTTGGACAAAAGCCTAAGATACTAAACAGCTCACCAGACAGGTGAACTGCCAGCCAGAAATACCAGAGGGCAGACATTTAAGGGAGAGTAGGAAGCTCGCCAAGCATTTCAAAATGTATATATTGCATCCCAGCATCCTGGGCCTCTCCCAGTAGGGAAACATTCCAAGTTTTCCAAAGTGAAACTCTTCTAATATTAGTTCCAGGCTGCATATTTTATCGTTTCTCTATTCCTAAAATTCATAGAACAGAGCTACAAAGTGATTGCCAAAAAAATTAAAAAAAATAGCAAACTGAATATTCAAAGACCACCAAGACTTGAGACACTGTTGGAGAAGTAAAGCAGAGATAATGGTATAAAATAGCTGACAAAATCATAAGCAGGTAATAATAAAAAACTTGTCTAGATTAAAAAAAAAGCTGTGACTATGAGTAAGTACTGACAGGATAGTAGACAGTGATCTCATAAATTTCAAATTTAACAAGAAATTACCTACCAGAAGCATGACTACACTCAGGTTCTGCAAAGTTCTACAATCTTCATTATTCTCAGCTTTCTTCAAGTGACCTCCTGGAACATTACCACGGTAAAAAATTGTATATATAGTTTTTATAAAGGAAATAAAGGACTTACTTGTGTGACTTTTTCCATTGCTTCTTTACGGAGTACCTGAATCTGCCAAAAGGCACCCAGTCCATACGGGAAGACTGATCCGTTATCACTCCACTTCAGAGTCAACGTCGAAGTTGAAAAGTCAGGTGTTAAACTAAGAATGCTTGGAGTAAGTGGAACAAATGCTTGAGAAAGAAAAACGGGGAAGAAAGTCATAGTCATTAGTAAGCAACACCAGCCCTACAGGTGTTTAACAGCCATATCTCTCTGCTCTCAATTGGCTAGCAGCCATACAAACACGTAACACAACCTCTGTAATTAGAACAAGATGGGCTCTGTCATTACTTGAGCATGAAAGATCCCAGGAAAGCACAGGTCCTGATGAGTCACTAGGTAGAACTTTCTTCTAACATCTAAACATGCAGATGTGTGAGTAACTGATCATATACGTGACCCTTCATAATGCATAGTAAAGAAGACATATCTTTCACAATCTTCATTCAATACCATGGAGATAAAGGAAACATAGTGATAGTCTATGAAGTGTACATAAGAACACAGCTAGAGAGGATGACAGAAAAACATCCAAAAGAAGTGGGTTTTGGAAACCAGAAAGGCATAGGGGACTTGCAAGAAAAGCTAGAGTAGGGAGAAAGGACAGCAGAAGCACAGGGTGGAAGAAGTTCTCATGAGGCTCTGAAGACATAACATTTTCTTTATAAGCGAGTTTTTGTCTGACAATAGTTTTTCCTCACAAGGCTCTAAGATCACTTTATAATTCTCTCATTTCAGTTTGTCAACACTGTTCTATGCAAAACAATTGCCAAATAATTTGAATTAACCAGTATCTTGACATGCAGAAAGTGATTTTAAGCTACAAGAAAAATAAAGGCTTGACATGATGATGGTGATATAACAAGGAGATCAAACAGAAGTATTTCTTCTATGAATGGGTGGTGGTGAAGTACGAGGCTGACAAGGGTTATGGTAGTAGTAGGGTTATGGCAGTCCTGTTTTTAAAATGTGTGATTTATCTGACTTCGGACCTGGCCAGGCTCCCGGAGCCTCCAAAGTGTTCAGCACAGTCAACACACTACCTGGTTTAACCTGTGATGAACCTGAGACTCATCTTGCCTGGAATCAGCAAGATGCTGGAGAAACCAGTTTGCTGCCCATATATTTTTGAGTTGTGTGTTGTTAAAAGTTCTTGAGCAGTTGTCAGCTGAAGAAAAAAACCGAGCCATGGATAAGAAGTGCTACTGACTTTAGATTTTTACTGCACGAGGAAAAAGCAGGCAAAGACTAAATCATAAGTCGGGTAGATGGTGTCAATGCCATCTTCACTTTACAAGTTCCTCCTCTGGGAGTAAGGAAGTAGGAAAAAAACCTAATTTATCTATGACTCAATATAGAACCATAGAATCACAGAATTGCATAGCTTGGGAAGGACCTTCAAGATAATAAGTCCAACCATAAATGTGACACTGCCAAGTCCACCACTCAACTGTGTCCCTAAGTGCCACATCTACACAGTCTTTCAAAAACCTCCACGGATGGTGACACCACTGCTTCCCTGGGCAACCTGTTCCAATGCTTGACAACCCTTTCAGTGAAGAATTTTTCCCAAATATCCATGTTAAACCTCCTTTGGTGCAAGCCGAGGCCATTTCCTCTCATTCCGTCACTTGTTATGTTGGTCTCTTGGGAGAAGAGACCAGCACGCATTTCACTACAACGTCCTTTCAAGGAGTTGTAGACAGCAGTAAGGTCTCCCCTCAATCTCCTCTTCTCCAGACTAAACAATCACAGTTCCCTCAGCTGCTCCTCATAAGACTTGTCCTCCAGACCCTTCACCAGCTTTGTTGCCACTCTGCCTTCCCCCAGCCAACCTCCCAAGTGAGTTTGCTTAGTTTCACATATGTTTGAACAGAATGGGTAAAATGGGAATATATTAAGAAAATATGATACTGTCAAGAGTGACATATGCTATAAACTGCCCTTGAAACGTTGTGAAATTGCAGGAACAACCTACTTAATTCTGTAGCAGTTCAGCTTTTAAAATGGGAGAACAGGCACTAGGAAGTTTATTCTCCCTTTTCCAAGTTGAGTTGGAGCAAATGCACTTTATGACCTGTGGAGGTACTTCAGCGTGTAGATTAGGAAATTATTTACATATCCTTCCTGACTTGCAATGGGTAGAAAAAAGGTGAAGAGTGATCAGGGGCACTTAACAGTGTTTTACCTCATTTTCGTTATCACATTCTGCCCTTGATTTTTTTTGCTGTATCTATGGATAAACTGTTTCTCTTTCCACTTAAGGAAAAAGAGAAACCAACCTATTATGTATGGTGGATGCATACAGACTCAGCACATTAACATTTTACATACAGGAACATTGTCAAAGAAAACTGCAAGCATTTACACTTCTGGAGCATTGTTAATCATAGTATAAAGGCCTTATGTATACACCTAAAATCTGATACTTACAGATGCCTTTCTCGTGAATTTCAAAATCTTTGGTAGCAAGAGCAGTCCCAGAAATGCTGTTTGTGGTTATTGTCACTGTGGTGGACCTCTCCGGGACTGGAATCTCAACCCTTTTCTCCTTAGTTTTAAAACACACTGGAGGGGGGAGATCACTGAAAACACAGAGAGGATTAAACAGGTATTTTAGCTGATAGGAAGCTAAGGCAAGTTAAGACTTATTCCTAGGACACTAATAAAACACAAACTCTTTGTAATGTAACAGAAAGCTCCATATCAAGTCTGTTCTGAAGGAACAAGACTTGCACGGACTTTGGTTATTAACACATTAACAGGCATTCCCTCATTTTTTAGGCCACCTTTAACAGTGACAGACTGTGTGCTAGTTGTATAGTGCAGCTACCTAGTTGTTAAGAGAATACCAAAAACTGAACAACTGACCTTTTAACCAAAAGACACATTTCTGAAATCTAGAGTCACCATCAATCAATACTTCAAAATAAGCAAAATAAACCTTCTGAAACCCACCAGTTCCTCCCTCTTCCTCTATTACTTCTCACATTGGTAGTATATGAGTCCAAAGAGCAGGCTCACCCACCTGTGTCCCCATCTCAATACAAATCTTTTAGCTCCCTTGGGCTGTTCAACTCATAGGGAAATTGCAGAGGGCAGGGGAGAAAACTGGTTAGAACCCAGATGGAAATACAGTCTGCACATAATGTTTGTGCAGTGCTCAGCACAATGTAAGCTGGCCTTTGACTGGAGGTCATAGATACATAAAGAAAATAATAATCCTTTGCTTATGATCATTGATAGGCAACTAGAAAGGCAGAAAAATTGGAAAAATCCAGACCTTCCTCTTGGGGCAAGGATGGAAGGAAGGAAAGCAAAGAGAACAATGGCAGACTTCCTGCTGAGGGACTTTTACTCACTTATGAACAGGAACTGGGCCCTGGAGCTCCCATCAGCTGGAGTCAAGAGCTTGGGTTGAACTTTTATGAATCACGCAAGACTCTAGGCTAGTGAACGTCAGTTGAAACTTGAGCACTCAGGAAGGCTACTCCTCTTCTGTACTGAGATATTATTAGAGGATGTTTGGGCAACTGAAAACCAAACCCTCCACCCCTCAGGGAGGTCAGGATTAACCTCAGCCCTCAGCCTGTTTCCTTCGGGGACCCAAGCCTGTTCTGTTTTGCTAAGGAGAAACAGCAGCAGCCACACGGCTGTTCTTGTTTAGAGAGCAGCACCTCATGAACTCTGCACTTCTGAACTCGGGCCGCAATGTGTCACATATATGTATTGTTTTGTACAGAAATGATTGCTGGCAATGCAGAAGGAATAACTAGATACAGAAAATCAAACATGTAGGTGGAAGAAGTGCAGCCAAGTCCTGGAACCCCAAGGACAAGTCTGGGCCACCTGCAGAATTTACAGGAAAAAAGACAGTATAAATATCTGATTTGGGGGAAGGATCAAAATGCAAAATGGATTTGAACTCTTCCCTAGCACATGATAAGCCTTTGGCAGACCACAGCATGGGGAATTGCACATGTAGTTCTCGTTAGTGAAAATACACTGAAGATTTAAGGCTTTTAATGTTTTTTTCAAGTTGCATTCACTTCAGAAAAGCTATTGTAATTGTGGAATAGTTTTTACGTTTCCTTTAATAATCTGTCTCTTCAGACAGTTTAAAATTTATAGAGGTTCTAAGACAGCCACCAAGAGATTGTTCATGTTTTTCCACATGTGAATCTCAACACTTATGTCATATATTCTACCACTTTGGCCAACAACATCAGGATCTGCTTCTTCCAACTATCATTTCCTTTTGGACGGAACCTGGTATGAAGATGTCCCTCATGAAAACTCTAAGCAAGGACTAGGCAGACACACAGAAAAAAACGACTAAATGAGAGCATCTTCCAGTCCTTTGAAGAGAGCAAGCAGGAGACTTTGGCAGGAGAATTGGTAGCAAGGAACAAGACTTTGCCAGAAACCCCGTCACTGCCTGAGTTAACAGTGCCTGGAGGGAGCACCACCCTAGGAAAACTGATGGGGAAATGCTGGGAAACAACAGCATTACAAATTCCATGAGCAGTGACAAAGGAGTAACCATACTTTCATAACCATTTGGTGTTTTTTAACCAGGTATACAGGGGACTTACTTGGTAGTGTAGCAGAAGTCAGTTTGTCCATATCTTCCTTTTGAAGAGACATCCCAAGTACAGATCATTTTACGTAAATTGTGCGTTACACATTTCAAATTTTGAGGGTGCCCCACAGAAACTGAAATCATATAAGAAATACATATAATAAATATAGTCAAAAAATACAGGTAAAAATTACTAACTGTAAAACAACTGATATTGTTTACATCTATAGCCATTCTTTTTGCATTTTTATTGCATGCATATCTGGCCAGTATTTTAAAACTGTTTCATTATTTGTCTGACTGATTACAGATAGCCACAGACTGCCAGGTTTCTAGAAGTACCTATAATAAAATCTAGGTTTATACTTGTGTGTAGTAACATAGGCAGCTGTCTCTTTCCACAACAACTGTTCCTAGCATAGCCTAATAAGCAGGCTTTGGGCCAATGGCAAAACCACAAGCTTTGATGATAAACTTAATGAGTTTTTTTCCCTCCTTCCTTGTCCCACATGGAGGACAATTAACGACACCAGGGCAATTAACGATAAAGTGTGATATTGTCACAGACTTCTGACATATATAGAGAGAAGGTCTCAAAGCAGTTATTTACATCAGCCATATATGCAGACTATCACAATTACACTATGGAGAATTTAACACTCAGCTTTGCACCGATTTACAAGATGCTACTGACTGCTGGAAAGCAGAGACCAGGCTTGGTAGTACCTCCATCCCTAGGACCAAAGGTGACAGTTTTCAAATATACACGTAGTAGGAAATCAATGTGATTAAGTGGCATTAGTTCATAAGCCTCAAAGAAAAAGTAATTTGTGAATTATATTACAATAAACTCACCTATCTCTTGGCTATATATTAAGCTTCTTAAACATAAAATAGCTAGTGCTAAAAGGCAGCGGAGTCTTGAATTCTTCCACATTCTTATACTGATTGTTTTCAGAACTGCAGCTTCAAGCAGGAATAAATATCATCTTCCAACAAGCTGGTCAGTTCTAAAATTAAAAACATAACAAAAAAAACCTCTGAAATCCCACAGCTGGTACTCTACAAATGCCACTTTTATTCCACCTACTTCTCTTCTTCAGTGCTGCTTCCAGACACAATGACTCCATTCCCTTGTCTGGCAAACAAACCTTTTTAATGTCCCAACCACTTCTTGATGCATGTTTTCAGAGAGACATTTCAAAGATAACCTCAAGAATCACAGACATGTAAAACTCAGCTATCCACAGGTCTCTTTCAGGACTATCTGAGGCCAGAACAGAATAGACACAATAGAGTTTTCTCCTAGTAGAGGTCTCTTTAACTTAGATGAAAAGTCACATACACAAAGGGACTTCTATACTGTGAATGAAAATGTCCTCTGCTTTGGCTATGGGCTTAAAAGGACAGAAGATCTCATCTGTTTTCCTCTCCTCTCTGCTCAATATTCATACTGCTGCTATTCAAAGCTATGGGATGTGTGTGACATGACAATGCAGAACCAGATTTGATCAACCAGGATCACTGTTTCAATCTAGTGTTAGTATTAACGTCTGGAGGAATAAGAGGGGGAAAAAAGAAAGAGCAATTTCTCTACCAAAAACACCTAACCTTGTTGCTGTAAATATTGACCTGAAGATAAGGAGGATCCAGAATACTGCATTTAATGCGTTTTTTGAAGATCATTGTGTTGCATGTTTTTGCAAACTAAAGTTCAACTGTTCAGTGAGATCTAGGGAATACAGTTCCAGCCACACATCAGCCACCGTCAATTTTTGTTCTCGAAAAGAAAACTGCAGGAAAGCTTATACTAAAGCCCAGTCAATCCCTGGTGCATTGTTTCCCTGCCACCTGAAAGCTCTGAAGACTTAAGCACCCTCAAAGAGACTATAACTCCCATGTAACAAGGTACCTTCTCTCAATGACCAACAGCAGGAGCTGATACATTTTCACATAAGAACATAGCTGAGCCAGCATCTCCTACAGAGCAGTTTTGTAAAACTCACATTTTTTCCAGGCTACCTCTTTTAGAAGTCTCAATTGGAAAGGCTCCCGACCCTGTCTTAAAAGTCTCTTCCAAAGCTAGATGTACATCATTGTCAGAATAACGGAATTTGCTGAAAAGTCTCTGTAATTTCTAAAGAAATCTCTATTCACTGAAGTCCCCTGTACCACCAGGAGTATGATCCCTTTCCTCTGCAGCACAACTGCATATTTTTTATTATTTTTGTTAAGGATTTCTCCCTCAGGGGACAGCTAGGAATGCCTGACATGCTTTTCTGTCCCTCATGAATCTGCACTGTGTGAGGAGCATTATTTCAAATAACCAAGATCTATTCACAAAGAGGCATTTCTTTCACAGTATCACAGTATCACAGTATGACAGTATCATAAGGTTGGAAAGGACCTCCGAGATCATCGAGTCCATCCTATATCCCAACACTAACACCAACACTAACACCATCATCTAAACCATGGCACTCAGTGCCTCATCCAGTCTCCCCCTAAACACCTCCAGGGTCGGTGACTCCACCACCTCCCTGGGCAGCGCATTCCAATGGTCAATCACCCTTTCAGTGAAGAACTTTTTCCTAACATCAAGTCTAAACTTTCCCTGACGAAGCTTGAGTCCATGCCCTCTAGTTCTGTCACTGGTCACCTGAGAGAAGAGACCAACACCTGCCTGACTACAACCTCCTTTTAGGTAGTTGTAGAGAGCAATGAGGTCTCCCCTGAGCCTCCTCTTCTTCAGACTAAACAGCCCCAACTCCCTCAGTCGCTCCTCATAGGGTTTGTGCTCCAGCCCCTTCACCATCTTCGCTGCCCTCCTCTGGACACACTCCAGCATCCTGACATCTTTCCCAAACTGGGGGGCCCAGAACTGTACACAGTATTCAAGATGAGGCCTGACCAGTGCCGAGTACAGGGGGACGATAACTTCTCTGGTCCTGCTCGCTACACTATTCCTGATGCAGGCCAGAATGCCACTGGCATTCTTGGCCACCTGGGCAGACTGCTGGCTCATGTTGAGCTTCCTGTCAACCAGCGCTCCCAGGTCCCTTTCAGCCTGACTACTCTCCAGCCACTCTGTCCCCAGTCTATAGCTATGCATGGGATTGTTGTGTCCAAAATGAAGTACCGGACATTTGGACTTATTAAACATCATCCCATTAGAATTGGCCCATCTCTCCAGCATGTCCAGGTCCCTCTGTAGGGCCATCCTACCCTCTAACAGATCAACCCTTCCTCCCAGCTTGGTATCATCTGCAAAACTGCAAATTTCAAGGTGGCAGTCCCCTGTCAGTTAGCAGAAGTGAAGGAAAGAATAAAAACAAGGAAAAGCACTGATGCTACTTGAAGAAGAGAAAACTGCATTGTGAATTAAATTAAATCCTAAGCCTATGAATTGCTAAACACATTATCTATTCAGATTTGTGCAAAACCTCTTTGATCATGCCAGGTTTACAAGATGATTCAGGAACTACATGCGTGTGTAGTTCAAGAAGGTCTTCTGATTTTCTGCATACTCTTTCAGTACATAGTTTACTGAGCAGTCCTTCTACTGCAGAAGTTTTAAGAGTAACATCATAGCAGTAAATTACAAGAAATTTGAGTCATACCAAGTTCTCCTCACTCAAGCACAGTTTCAGAGTTCTGCACCGAAGGGAACCTATGTACTTTCATACAGACATGATAAGTGTCTTGTGAACCAGTCTTTCATAATAAGTGTAGACTCCCCGGCTCTTGTCTTCTCTTACATATTTTATAGCTTGCTGAAAAGTCATCAGTTTTAAGCCTCATGTCACACAATTACATGCCATTAGTCAGAAGAAAAGATCACCATCTTTAGGCTTGTTTTAATTATGAAGTTACAAAATAATTGAAGCAACTTAAAAATAAGAAGTTCAATTCCTTTGGATGAAAGCTGCTTTCCATCAGTTTAAGACAAATTCAAACAAGGCATGGAGTCTCTTCCTTACCCTGGAAAGATATGAAAAGCATGTTGTCCTCTAGGTCGATGTACCCTTAGGATGGACAGGACGATATAACAGTAACAGATATTTAATTCACCAAGGGCAAGTCCTGCCTGACCAACTTATCGGCTTTCTGTGATGGGGTGACCACATCAGTGGCATGGGAAAAGTAACAGATGTCATCTATCTGGACTTCTGTAAAGCCTTTGACATGAATCCCCACAACATCCATCTCTAACAATTGCAGAGATATGGATTTGATGGGTGGATAAGGAACTGGGTTGGAGGGTTGTAATCAGAGACTAGTGGTCAAGAGCCCAAAGTCCAGATGGAGATCCATGACAAGCAGTGTCCCTCAGGGGCCCATACTGGGACCAGTGCTGTTCAATATTTTAATTGATGATATAGAGAGCGAGACTGAGTGCACCCTCAGCAAGTTTGCAGGTGACACCAACCTGAGTGAGGCAGTGGTCACTCCAGAAGGATGGGATATCATTCAAAGGGATCTGGACAAGCTGGAGAAGTGGGCATGTGTGAACCTCATGAGGTTCAACAAGGCCAAGTGCAAGGTCCTACACCTGGGTCAGGACAATCCACAATTTCAACATAGGATGGGGGATGAAGTGATTGAGAGCAACCCTGCAGAGAAGGACTTGGTGGTGCTGACTGATGAGAAGCTCGACATGAGCCAGCAAGGTGTGCTCACAGTCCAGCAGGCCACCAGTGTCCTGGGCTGCATGAGAAGAAGCGTGGCCAGTAGAAGTCAAGGGAGCTGATTCTCCCCTTCTACTGTGCTCTCATGAGACCCCATCCTCTCCATCAGAAAGCGCAACTGCAACTAAACCATTTTAAAAGATGTCCATCTTAAAAATCATCAGCCACAGCACTTCCCATTCCTAATATATTCGCGTCACTTCACTGGCACTGTCATCAGTGCTCCCAATGTGCTACACAACCATCTCTTGCTCTGTTTTAAGCACATTATTTTGTTCTTTCTCCAGCAGACAAAGAACAGTTTATCCTCTGCCTTGCAGAAACGTCTTACATAGAAGATGACTGATACCAGGTCTATACTAACTCCTCCTTTAAACACTCCCATTTTTTTTCACCATTTCCCAGTCTCAGTTTCTACATTTCTGATCATTCCAGGAACAAATATTTCTCTGTGGACCAAATGTTTCTGTCCCCTGGGGCTTGAGCATTATCAAGCACAATGAAGGAACTTTTCTAAGGCAAACCTATGTGTAGTCGGTGTTTACACAGTCCATGCCATATTTGTTTTTCTCTCAACATTTAGACCTTGTTGACTCAATTTCAGCGTGTGATCCAGCCCTGGATACTACCGTATAAAGCTGCCATGTAGCTGTTTATCTAGTACTTCAGACTCCAATCTCATCCTCAAATGAACTGCAAATCTCCTGACTTAGCATGAGTATATTTGCACAGCAAATTCATCTTAAGGGCTTTGCCTGAAAAGGTCTTTCACTTTTGTAATTTTAAAATAAGGAAAAAGCCTCCCATAAATCCATGCTAAGGAACAAAAAAGTGTGTGTATCCAAAAAGGGCTGATATGCAAATTTATGTCATACAAACAGCCAAGGTATGGCAGGCTTTAGCACATAACTGACCATTTTCAAGAGCAGCTACTAAAAGCAGGATTCTACAATAACTGTTGGAAGCTACTGTACATGGAGGTGTCCTGACTTCTGCTCATGGCTTTACATTGTGCAGAGGAACTACCTTTGTGCCTGTGGTCAGAAAGAAGTCATTTTAAATTGCTTTTTATGTCGATAAGCTAACAATGGAACAATCAGATTCTTCATCACTGAAGCCAGTAGATTGTGGTCCTTATTTAAAACAACTCAATACCAACTGTGGACTTTTAACTGACTTCTAAAGAGGTTTTGATGCATACAGTGCACCTACTGGTGATCAAATATATAGGAGAGGGAAAGTACTCCAAGTCAGTAATGTGCACCTGGGAAAATACCTGAGGAGAGCTTTCCTTCAAAACTTTGGCAGCTGTAAAGAAGGTTAAAGGTTCTGTGACAAGTTGAGAAAACAAGGGCAGCACCAGCTGTGTGACAATGACATACCAAGACACTACCAGACTCTTTAGACTTAACCTGTCAAAAGGAAAACCAGAAGATAACAGATTCCTCTCCTACTGACTGTGTTGTATTATGTATTTCTTGACTTAACTGGCTCTGAATATGTTTTTTTAAAGCATAGCTGACCAAATGCTCAATTCTCTTTAAAAGAAAGAAAAAAGTATTTTCTTAGTCAGTTGTAATAGATCAGTTCTCTAAGTACAGAAAATCTCCAAAGCTCTGTTCTACTTTTGAGTTTTCTGGTCTCCAAGTGTATTTCATTGTCAAATGCTTGGAAACCACTTTGAAAATAAACAAACAAAACATAAAAAAAATCAAATATCTTTCTGGCTTGCTTTCTGCCTGCAGTCTGATCTGCCAGTCACACAGATTTGGCTTTTAAAAAAACCTATGAATTGAGGATCAGTGGCCACACTTTTTATGGCTATTTTTGTACTCCACAAGCAAACACCTGAAAATAAACAGTTAAAAACCCAGCTTATACAAAGGTTTAGGGAAACTGGAAGTGAAGAACATTAAATGAAAGCATGAAACCACTAAAAACATATGTATTAAACATAATAGAAGAAAACAGTTTGTTGATAGATTTTCTCAAATATATTTGTATTTTCTCCACAGTTGAAAGTATCATCATAATAATTTACCACTAAATGAAACATTAAAAACTCTCAAGGAAAATGTTTATATAGTACACAACCAAAAAATTGTAGAGACTGATGGCAGGCTGCATTTCTGGCAATACTGACCGCCAACATCCTAAATGCAGCCAGGCAGAAATGCAGGTGCTAAGTATGTGCCCAGACCAATATCTTAGCAATTGAAGAAAAATTATTATGCTTAGCAGGTAGAGAACACTAATTTTACTTATCTCTGCTCACAGATACTAATTTAACCTTCAAAGTTAAAGAAAATACACCTATGTCTAGATAATAAAGCATATATCAAATTACACACCCTAGTATTGCCAACAGAAAGCTTCCCAAAAATCCCCTATCTGAAAGGCCATGCCAGAAGTACACATTTCTGGGAAACCAAGGAAATTGCCAATACAGCTGACAGTAAAGACAATGAACACAGAAACAAATGAACTGCCTTTCTTTAAAACCAGCTTTGCTGATCCCATAGCCTTCAGTCTTTGACTTTAAAGCTAGCAGGGTAATAAAAAAATGGAAGTAGAATTAATAAAATTTATATGAGGGGGCTTGGCTGGTTTTCAATAGAGTACATTCTTCCACCTCCTTAAAAAATTCCCAAAGTTGAGACAAAAATCTCTCTTTAGTAATCTAAATGCAGGCTTTCCCTCTCTGTTTTATAACATGGCAACATTCCATGTTATAAAATATTCGCAGGACATGAATCACTAAAACTCCTTTATAAATGAAGGCTGAATCCCATTTGGGAATCTGGCTTTCCCCAGTTCTGAGGAATTAATTTAAGAATCTGCCATTTCTCTTTCTGAAAGCGGATAAAATAATTCAAGCTGCCTATCTGCACCAAATGCACTCTCCTAATCTGCGGTGGAGGAAAAGGAAACAAAAGACAGGGTGTTAAAATACTATATAGAAAATGTGCAGAGTGCACAAGGCCAAATTTTAAGTCCTTTGAGACAAACTTTGTTTTGCTGGGTTTTTTCCTGTCAAGCATGAGGAGAAAAATTCCTTTCTCACTATTTCTCTAGCTGCCAAACAGCAGCATCACTTCTGAGATGTTGGGACGCCACCACAGTTACTTCGCAGCCATGCCAGTCTGCTTCTGCTCTGCAAGGTGAAATGAGATATCAGGATGCAATACACAAGCTCAACACAAGGACAGACACTTCAACAATCCATTTTCAAAGCTCCTTGCATCTAAAAAGGCAAGCATTTTGACATGAAATTTTACCAACAAAGTAGATGTGCACCTCATCTATAGTAAAAATTTCACCTGGCTCAGAGTTCAAGGTGAATGCACAGCTGCATGTGCTTTCCAGTATTTCCGGTTCTTCCTTTCTTCTGATTCCAGGGCTGCTAAACTCTATGGAAACACAATTAATCAAGCTGCAAATTGGGAGAGCTGGGGGGTACTTCCAGGTAGAAATAAGCATGAGAAGCTCATTGAGGAGTTCACATCTGCACTTGGTTTAATAGGCATGGTGGTATTGGGCTGAGGGTTGGACTTGATGATCTTAGACATCTTTTCCAACCTTAATGATTCTATGAAGCTCCCTCACCTGGCAAGGAGAGGAGAGAAAACTATGCTAGGCATTTCCTATCTTAGGAAGGTGATGCATGAAGACTACACATGGGACAGGATCAGATAGGTCTGAAGTAATTTACTTAAGAAACCCATGAAAAAGTCCCACAGTTCACGGGTAGTTTTATGAAAGCACTTAGCACCAGGTGGACAGCACAATAACCAGAAATACATGCATAGAAACTGAGACCCTAACAACCTGCTTTCAGAAAGAATGGAAAATATACCACAGAAGCAGTTGTCAAATAGTTTGATGGGGACCGTCTTGAGAAGCATTTGGAAGTACAATGGAAGACATGTTGGTTACTCATGTCAACCAAAAAAAACCCCACCAAACAAGAAAAAAACAGGTGGTTTATAGAGAAAATTGAGAAGAATATCCCTGCTGGGATAGCCAGGCTGGATAGAAAAAAAGCAGAACAGTGATACTAAAGAGGCAGGGTAGTCAGGCAGAGCAGTGAACTGAAAGGGCAGAAAAAAGCAAAGAGACACTGTTGGAATCAATGATATATTTTTAATGCAACTAAAATTGAATTTATTAGATGTCTTCTTTTGGGTTTTTTTTTAAGCTAAATATGCATTTTGCACACTTTGCTTTTTGTTCTTACTGAATTATGCCTGTTTTCAATTAATCCGTATGCTAATTCTGAAACTGTTGGTCCTACTGGAGTCCTTTGCAATGCATTGCCCATTGTACACTATACAAGAGTGGTCCCCAAGCGAGATGTTGCATTTAATGTTCCCAGTATGAGATTTTCAGAAGAACATATGCACTTTCAAAAGAAAATTGAGTGCCTAATTACTGAGTTTGGAAGTCCTTGACCACATCAGTTAGTCACCAAGCACATGGTTGAATACAGGCAAATCCATCACTACTAGTAACACTGTACAGCTCTCCAGATGGCAACAGAAAACAAACTTTTCTGAGAAACACAGAGAATCATAATCCCACCAAAACCAGACTAAATATGTTTTGGGATATCTGCAAGCCTGTTCACAATTTATTGTTGTTACATATTAGGCAAATGTTATTACAGATTACACCC
Organism: Dromococcyx pavoninus; assembly: GCA_033558185.1. Classification (NCBI taxonomy): domain Eukaryota; kingdom Metazoa; phylum Chordata; class Aves; order Cuculiformes; family Neomorphidae; genus Dromococcyx; species Dromococcyx pavoninus. Next base: position 222,605 of record JAUMJL010000102.1, on the reverse strand, counting down.
TAAGCCTTATTAGACATCAGAGTAGGCATGCTAGAGAGGCCTGGATTGCAGTTGAGTAAAAGTTGACTTCACTCTGCAGCTATTTCCTCAGTGGGGTCTCTCCAGCCACACAGTTTCATCAAGCTTGTAAGGACATAGGATGCTAGTATGCTGAGTCCTCACCTCCTCGTTCTGAGTGAACTGAACCTGGGCAGCATGTTCAAAGGTTACTGCAGGGGTAAGAGGACAGACAAAGCATTATCAAAAAAGCCTGACTTCCTTAGGAAGCCAGCTTGAATTAACAAGCACATATTCTTCTTCCATAGAGGTGCAGACGGAAAACACCTAATCATCTGAACAAAGAACAAAGCAAAGGGGTGAAGGTTAAGGGACACTACTGGCCAAAAGTGAAATTTTTATCTCCTAGGCTATTGTGCTCTGCAGGAGAAGGAAACAGCTTTGAGTCGTTTACACACTCGTTATTTTAAACCATTCAAAAATTTTCTTGGTAGTTACTACAACTCGCAAATTAATACTACAGTGCAGTGAATGATTCAGTTTAGGTATATGTGTAAATCTGATACAGCTACCCACATTTCCTGATACGCTTGAATTTGGTGACCTCATGGTAAACACACTTCCTTGAATTCTTGTGCTTCAAAACACAGCATTGAACAAGTACTGACCAAAGCCACACAAGTCCAACTACTTTGCATATTTAAAAACCACATCACTAATGCTATGGCTATTCACTATGCCTTTCAACACCTAATACACGTACAAATCAGAAACAAATGAAGCCGTGTTTCTTTTGCAGTGCATAAACCTAGAACCAAATGAAAATACACAGAGAAGGTTTCCTACTTCTCCAGTGCTTGCTGCATTTTACTTGTACATAAATGTAATAAAACACAAACCAAATATTCCAAAGCACATTTCAGTTTTGGGGGGTTACTGTTAGTGTCTATGTAGTTCTCAAGGCAGCATTGTCTTCAGAGGAAAACGTCATTTGCCCACATTGTCAACTACACTTTACTCAATGTGAGGTTCGAGGGCCATTCAATCTTTACAGAGAGGGCTGCAGAAAAAACCTGCCATTCCTTAAAAGAATTATGTTATCTATACAATTCTGTCCCTGCTAGTCCTCTTCAGCTCATACGTCCTTATGAACTAATAAATATTAGAGAAGTTGACCTTACTAATGAAAGTTTATTTTCCTTAATCTGGCAATGTCCAAAACTTATTTTGAACTATATGACCTTTAATCTTCTTTCCATCACAGGAAAAGCCTATTTAGTTTTATAAGAGAACACTGATAATTACTGAAGCAATTCCAAGTGTGTTTTTTTTTTAAACAACCGGCAATGACCCGAGGGTTGGAATCTTTTATTGTTTACAATGAAACCCGTGGTATTTGTATTATTTTTAAGGTACAATGAACCAAAACCAAAGAAAGTCTGTCTTCATGTGTAGAAGCAGAATATAAAAAGATCAAATGCTGAAATGCAGTCTTCACATTAAATAATACATTGAGAATAATGAGTAACAGTTATGCTGTATTCTTCTCGAGTGAACGTAAGGAATGAGAATCACTTACAAGAAATAAATTGATTTTTTAGTAATTGAGGAAATAGGCAATTCCTGAAACTATAGATCTATATTTTCTGATAAATTTCCATCATATTAATCTTTCTTGAGACTTTAAAAGCTCTCATGCCCTGCTGTATTTCCACTGTTAGTAAGTACCAGACGTGTCACAGGAAGACATACTACAGCATGTCATCATATGTAGGCTACCCTTCCACTGCGGTGAGAAAATGCTCTCCTCTCTACTCCACTCCCAAGTGGGCACTCAAGAACTTCTGTTCCCCTTCCAACATCTCCAACGAAGGAAGGTCTACAATATAGTATGAAATTAGCAGAACAAGTCTGTCCATATGTAATTACACAGCAGTTAGCATCTATTTCTTTCACATACTATTTTAGTTGTAACTTATTCCCCTTCAGCTTTTCATTTATGCATATATATGCACATTTTCCTTTTAAGGCAGCAAATTGTAGGAATTAAGTACTCAGAAATAAAACTACTGAATTCTAAAGCTGGTATGCATTAGAGCTCGTCTCTTTCTTAATTAACTTTCATAGACCTAAGAAAGACCATTACCAGGCTATCGAATAAATCTTACTCTTGCACTTGAGCACGCGTGTACACAGACAAAGCTACTGGAATGTGAGTCTCTCTCCCCTACATGCACATCTGTTCATGGTACTGCTACCCTCTCATTCTCTTGCTGTCCACAGCCTTCATTGGATCCATGGGTCTAGAAGACATGCAGGCATGCTTAATCCAGCTCTCTGAAGCCAACGCTGCTCCTCCTCATCCACTCTGCTCCTTTCACAAAGGTCTCCACATCCGTGCAAGGGACTTATGGTCCACTTGCGGATCAGTTCTCACAGCAGCATAGCTAACAATTCAGTGCTTCAACATAAACTGACTCACCCATGTTGGCCTTTCTGCCCCTCTTTCACACCTCCAAAACACAGACAGCCTTTGCATGTTTTAGTGCATGGTATCGCGAGCTCTACAAACGTGCAGCTCTTTCTTAACTGTACTGCCATAACTGAAATAAACCACTTACTGCAATGCCAAGGCACAAGATGTGGTTCTTTTACAATTAAAATTTCAAATAATTTAGGCTGAACATTCAGTTTAGGCAGATTATTGTTTAAAAAACATACATAAAAAAGTTCAGATTTTGCTTTCAATTTCTCATAAATGACTTCAAATACAGTTCAAACACACTGAGATCTCTCAGCCCCCAAGAGTGAAAAAGATGCTAAAAAATTCTTAAGTTTATTCAGAACACTCCAAACGAGATGCTTACATCTTGTCTGTTGGTTGGATTGATCTGTCTTAGAAAGCTTCTTGATTCTGCTATACGTAAATAAACTAGAAGCACTTTAGGTGCTTCATGTATCTTAGAATGGAAAATACTGCTATAAAGTACTCTTCAGCAGGATAAAACACTTGAACAGACTCTGCACCATTAAAATAATGTTCAACAAAAGGAATAAAGAAATGAAGAGCTGATCATTTTAAAATAATATGCTAGATGACTAGGACCCATATATATCATTTTTATTGCTGTAAAATAAAGTAATGCTTTTCTGTATTTCTTTTTAGAACTTAGCAAAAGCAGTGAACTGTGTCCCTGTAAATAACCCACCAGTAAGTGCTGAGACAGCACTGTCTGCAAGGCTAATGATGCCGCACCTCATTTAAAACTCAAAGCAGCTCATAGAAAATTGAGACTGCTACTAATAGGACATACAGTGAGTCAGTGCCACAAGTCTCTCCTGACCTGATTCACACTTGGAACAAGAAAAGAAACCAGAAATTTTCAAAGCCACAACTACACTTCATCTCACATCTTCACACCAATTTCACATGACCATCACTACATCACCTATAACTTGCATCTGTCTGCTCTCCCTCAGTCCTCCCCTGAAAGCAAGATTCTTCTCCTGAAGATGATTTTTTTTTGCTTTTGTTTCTCAAGGGTGAGTATAAAAAGGACTGTGGAGAAAGAAAAACAATCTGGGATTTTACACACACAAGTCATTCCAACTTTGCTATCTCTGTTTAACAGGGTTCTTCCTTCCTGCTATTATTAGTAAATCTCATAGTTTACTCCTCTCAGTGTTGAGCTGGCAGACGATGTACAAAAGAAGAAGGATTCCTTACTTTCTAGCTTCTGTCACTAATATATCCTGCATACCTACACACTGGCATAGTAAAAACTCTTCCTGTGGAAGGCTGTTCATCACATTTTTCATGCATTGTTGCTGATACGTTTCACTTTTTTGTTTCACAATTCAGCAATGAAGCAGCTATTGTTTCCAAAGTGCTGAGCAAGTCCGACTGTGGGAACAAGAGATGTGTGACAATTCTCAATGGTCTCTCTGGTGGCTGCAGACTGAGGTATCCAGGCACAGGGGGAGAAGGAAGGGACAAGGGGAAACCTGACTGCAGAGAATAGAGTTAAATGGACAATGAACCTTTTGGTGTAGTTACATAAAATTACATGTTCTGCTTCATTTTATTTTTGGTTTCTATTCCAGTATTTTATTCCTTCAGAAAATTTGTGCTCTTTACGGATCTCATAAGGTCCATCCAGATATATAGTGCATGACTCACAAGGCCAAGCACGTTCTTATAGGCTTACCTGTCTAAACGCAGAGACCAGCAAACCTCTGGTATGAATTTCATGGTATGAAAAACCAAAATTTCACTTTTTCTTCCTTTTGTGAAATCCTCTTCGACAAAACCTTGTGCCTGTCTCACCACAAAGCAAGTCATTAGAACCCGCATAGCATTTAAAAATAACACTACCTCAAATATCTTTAGAGAGTACCCCACTTTTCCCATTTCTGCAATTTTCCATATTAAAGACCTACACATTGGACCTGTACAAGGATCATATTTGCAAAACATATTCAGATAACAATGCATATGCCTAAGAGACATATACATTTGATGTTAGAACCATATATACATAAAGACTTTGTGAGCTACAGTAGAAGAGATTAAAAATAGCAGAGGTCCATGTTATATATTAGGAATGTAAGTGAAAAGCATCTTTCTTTTCCTAAATGAGGGGTTTTTTTAAATGGACTTCCATTAAAGATGGTAAAAATCAATGAATGTTAGAATTCTGAGATCAACTGGAGGCAATTATAGTCAATACCTGTGACTTAAGTCACAAGTGACCAGTTCATGGAACAGCGGAGTTTAGAATGCAGCATCTTATTAATCTTAATTCTCAAGTCTCACAAAACAAGAAACTAAATGCAACCAGAGATTATCTCCGTGAAGGTATTTCAAAGCTGTGGAGGGTTGCTCATGACTAACTACTGTTTTACGCAAGATAATAAGGCTCAGTAACCACATATATACACATACTGCTCCTGAATTTGCAAACACATAAGTATATGACTAATTCCGTCTTGTCAATAAAGGTATGCATAAACTTACATGTGCACTGCTGGCAGGAGCTCAGCTGCAGGAGCCTGTGTCAGGCTCGGTCCTTAGTTTTCAGTACGAGAGAGCAGAATGCTGAACTGGGCAGTCACATTAGGTATCTGAAGCTAAAAGTTCCATATACAATCCACCAGGAAGAATACTACACCAGAGGATCACTCAGAAAGGACGTGGAATTACAAATAGAACCTTCTGTGTTTAAGTGTGTAGAGAGAAAAATTAACACTATTTTGCTGAAAGCCCATTAGTGACCTAATTCTACACACAGCCATTGTAATACTGAGTGCTTGGACCCATTTCTGTCTGCAATAATCACTGCCCAAACTCCAACCCAGAATTACCAACTAGTTAACAAGCATGCATATAGCAGCGCAAAAGGATAACAGAAAATAATCTAATGTTTTCAAGGATAAATTCTTTGCATATTAACACCAAGTACACCACTCATTAGTTGAAATATGTGGAAGTAAGTAGAAAAGGTTCAATTTTTAAAGTATTACTTATCATTGCTCAAGTAAATATACATAAAAGTCACTAAAAATAAGTCGCAACTTATTCTTTACAGATGCAGCCACCCTACAAAAGCACTTGATCCAACAGCACAAGAGAAAAGCTAGCCATTCATTAGCAAGGGAAATGGTTTAACCTAGTACAAAATCTATTTATACACAGGATCAAACGATTACTTGGAGTAGTTCAGGTCTGAGAGATCGTCTGTTGTTGCAAAGCCTAAAACAATTCAACTATTTAGTTCAATGAGGTTACTTGATCACAGTTCTCAATTACCTACATAAACCCACAATATATGAGATAAGAGATTCAATGCCATGTAGTAGACCTCCACCGAAAAGTGCATATTGTGAAAAGCAAAGCTGATTAAGCATTGCCAAATCTCTTCACAGACGGGGAGAACTGATTGAAATAAAGAAGATTGGATGCATTCCTAAAAGAATTATAAATACAGGCTCAATATACACCTTCCCAGATCGAAGTCTTTGGTTCACATTACACCAACATCAGACTATACTAGCATAAATCTGACATAGAACTCACATTAATAAGCATTTTAATGGAGAAGGAAAACAATATACAGGGGACAAACTACAGATTTTGAGGATTTACATCCAGATTGATCCTGTCATTGGAAACCAGAGGCAACATTTGGTCAAAAAAAATTTCTTTCAAAAATTTCCTAGCATTTTGAAAAAAAAAAGGCCAATTGCATTTAATTTGAAGGAGAAGGCTTCTCTATATTGGGAATTGTGACAATGTTGTTATAGCAGATGAATTATGAATTACGTGCCTGAAGACCTGTACACGAAAGACTTTTCATAGCCATGACCTTTCGAAGAGTATGGAGTCGGGGTGGAGGAAGAAGGAGAAAAGGAAGAGGAACAGGAAGACTCTAGGGAACAGATATTATTATCCTTAGAACCAGCAGAAACCACAGCAGAAGTAAAAGAGTTTAACATTTATGTCCACCTCACAAACACAGCACTTCAGTGCTTGTTGCACACAAGGCAACACTCAATGCTGCAATATAAATAAATTACATTTTTTGGTTTTTCTCTCCCTCCTCCTCTCTTTCTTTGCATAGGACTAAATACTAAAAGCTTATATCTTTGGTTTTAGCTCCAGAGTAGCTGTAAAACCTCAGAGGTCAAACATCTCTTTTGCTGCAAGTGTGGAACTTGATCCAAAACATGGAAAATTGTGAAAAAGAGTTGTAGTTGTAATACTTTTAACTCAGATTCACCTTTGAGCTTCAGAGTCTGCAGAAGTTCCACCTATAATACTGACCACTATAATTTTCTTCTGAAGTTCATTTGATTTAAGCACCACTTTTGCCCTGCAGTAATATTAAGACCAATTATTTCAGAAAGATATTTTGAAGCTCTGTCCTCACTGATTTTGTAGTTAAGAGAGGCCATTAGATCACATAGTTCAAGAAGGGCAAATCCATTGTCAGCCATATAAACACCGTTACATCACATGATGTGCAGCATTACTGTTTTGGTACAAGAGCTTCTGGGTGACCAACATCCTCCTTGGAAGTGAGAAGGGCTGCCAGGCTAAGGCAGAGACAAGCAGACAGCCCAAAAAGCAATTGCCTGCCCAGGCCAGACTCACAAAGAGCAGAACTATGCCTCTTTTCCCACTTGTCTAAATCTCCCTCTCCCCCGACGATCTGCAAGATATTTGGGATGTACTGTACAACTCTCAAGCATGCAAGCAATCTGAAATACAGCTTTTAAAGTTACAGAAAGCATGAATATCAGAGGTGCTCTAACTACTCTGGTTCACTGCAATGCGGAGGTATCCTCACCTTCAGCCTAAATGCTGCAGACGGGCTTGCCTTTGCCCTGTTCGGACCAACATGTCCATGTCTGGACTAGACCACTTTGTAGGAAGTGTTCCAGGTCACAAGCTGGCTCTAAACCAGCTTTTTCTGTGATTCTATGTTCCAAGTACCTGGAATGAAGAGAAAGTAGTTTTGAAAATTTTAGGTCAAAATGTGCAGCATCCCCAAGGGCATGATGTGGAGGGCATTCAAGGGCATAAAGCCAGCTGGATAGAGTTGGTTTGTTCTGCTCACCATGCTAGCCAAGCTTGCCCCAGGACATATCCACACCATGCAGAATGAACGTTTAACAATGCCATCTAGTCAACTGAGCCTTCGTTTCCTCTTGGAGCAAAGTAATTGATTTATTACATGAGCAAAACTAGTTTACATGGATGCATGAGGCCCAGAAGTAAAACACGGGGTATTTCTGGGCCCTACTGACAGTGTAAATCATCTTCACTCACCCCCTGATACTTGTACTTTTATTATATCTTTCAGCAATTTGTGCAATAATGACAAAATTCTGAAAGCATTCTGAAGCATTGCAGCATACTTTCGAGGCAGTGTTTACCACCTAAAGAAATCATTCAAATACATTGCTTTATTTAAATTTCATGATTATGCATTAAAAACTACCAGTCTACCTTGATATGAACCAATCAAGGTTCAGTCAATATTACAAAGCTAAGACCTGTGTAGCTATAGGTACACAGCAAGCAAAAATATATACATCTATTTTAGGAGTAGATGTATATTCCAACTGAGAGTGGTTTTGACTTATGATCAAAATGCATTAAGCTATACTGGCAGAGAACACTGGTATAATGTTCCTCTACAATAGAAACATTCCCCCTCAAAAATCTAACCCTCACACTAATCCTCTAACCAATGTTACTGTATCAGTGAAACTATTTAGCTGGCAAGCAAAATACTGAAGCATAAAAGCAACCCAAAGAAAGCACTACTTTATGTTCCTAAGACTTCAGGAAATTTCAGGAAGCCAAGGCTGACTGCAAGGCGGTGCTTTTTTATTTTGGAGGAAGCTGCCCCTAAACTGCTGGTTTTACAATGTGAGAAAGGAGACTGCTCTCTGACCACACAAGGCTCAGGAGTGAGGGAAGCCAACCTGCTCCCAAATGCACCCCTAACATCAAACTGGCAACACAGGCTGCCCATCCTCTGCTATTGGCTGTGCTGTGGGTCTGAATCTTGGCACGGTAAGAAGTGAGGCAGAAAGAGCAGGGAATTGCTACCATGCTGTCCTTGTTTCCATGACACGTGCTTTTATAACTTGTGCTCCCTGAAAGTAAAAGGCATAATTTGGACGCAACAGCTGACAACTCAGCAGTTCTCTGCCTGCGGGATAAGGGAAAGCTGCTTCTGTTGTAGCAACAGTCTTTGGCCTCACTCTGATGCCAGCTCCAGACCGCACATGGAAAGGAGGGGAGACATATGCCCTTCAAAACATTACACCCTGACCAACATTCATACCAATGGGTTAGGAGTTATTTTTAGTTTAAGCACTTTCTGCTTGCAGTGAAACCTACTACAAGGAGTGATTCTATAACATGGTAGTAGGGAGAGACAGACGGCAACAAAGTGAGAAAAGCCCCTGCTGAGAGTTTCTGCTACTTGCAGAAAGTGCAAAGACCTTAAAGACGCACAGCAGGAGGGCTCCCACAGCCTGCAAATATACCGATTGCAAATTTTCCAGGGGTAGGAGGCCAGCAATGATCTGCATAAAATGTATGGTGTATATGAAAAAACAGTCCCTGAATATTATTCTCAGTGTCAGATCAGAATCTCCAGATATCATTCGTTCTAATTGCCATCTGCTAGTTTATACATCAGTAAGAAAGGCAGACAAAGAACAAGTGAACCTCTGCATTTGCTGGTAACCAGTAACATAGCTGCTCCTTCACCCTCCAAAGGCAAGCAAGAAAACAGTTTTGGCCATCTAGGAATTTATACAGCCCTCATCATTGCCATGCTAATGACTCTGAAAGAGATCCATAAGATTCTGGAAGATGAGACCTGGTGATATTTAAGCATCTACAAAGCTCAAACTTTTTAATGCTTAAACCTAAAAGAAAAACATTTCAAAATCCCATTTAACCACAGCCCAGTATTAGGAGGTGGAGGGGAGAGAGAGGTGATGGTAATTTTTGTACGCATCAGCATGCATAGATGCACAGTGCTTTTTTGACAGGGTCACAACACTTGCCTGATGCTTAGACACTTAAGTTTCACAAAGCAATTACTCCCTGCCTGTGTTTGCTTGTAAAATATTCTGTGCAGAATCACAGAATCAAATTCCCTAGAAAAAAAACAGAAGCCACCACTTTTGTTTAAAGACACTATCAGAAGAAGAAAGCAGCAATGGTGCTCCTTTTCCTAAGGCAACCCAGCTACTGCTGCACTTGCTGGGGCATGGGAAACATCTCTGACCGCCCCAGAGACTACCTGAAACAACAAATGAGTCAAGATGGAGACTTCTCCAGCCTTTCTTTAGATAGAATTTCTCTCTGCAGCTTAAGTAACCACTGACTCACAGAAGGACTCTGTGTCCTTCTGAGAGAGCACACTGGAAGCAAGGAACCACAGGCTCCAGGTCCTGCTCCCAAAGATTATTTATATCTTCTAACCTAATCTTTGAAGTGTTCATGGAATGAAATACATCAACCAGCTTTGGGGCATAAAGCACAATCACCTCTCAAGCCTTATTTAGAAGCAATTTATTTTCCTTATTTTTCAGACAGAAATTGATGCCTAACAGTCAAAAAGGAATCATAACTAATCTCAGGGGGCAAGATGCGCCAAAACATGAATCATTTCAACTAATGCTACTAGTTATGGCAACAAGACTAAAATTGACTTTCATACCTGCTCTCCCTGTTCTCCAGCATGTGAATTAATGTCCAACTCAGTGTAGTCTTTTAAAGAGCCACCAGTATCTCATTTGAGTTCTCAGTTCTTCCACCTATGCGAGTATCTTTGAATCTCCCTCAACAGACTTTTTTGTTTACTGCTAATTAACATCCTTTCACTTGAATCATCTCTGTATTTCAACAGTAGTTTGAATTTAAGATCCCACTGTTTGTGTCCTAGTCTCACTATGTATTAATGAAAACGGAACAAAACTAACTTCAAGAAGTTTCCTCATTTCTTTCTTCTGTTTTCCCTTCCAATAACCAAAAGTTGCCTTTCAACAGCACAAATAAGCTTGTTACAAAGTAACATAAGCTATTATTTAAAATTATATCAGATAATTTCTGCTTCCATTCAACAAATGTGTCAACAGATCAGGAGCTACCAAATTTAGCATCCCCTGTATTCCTATGAGCACTAGCGCATAAGTGGAAAAGAACCTCATGTACCTGGTCACATCATCTATTGAGTAATTTGCAGAAAAACATAATCCATCTGCATCAGTCTTCAGATGCACTGCACTCTGCAAGACAGAGTCAGTATTAATAAGCATCTAGATTGCTTAAGACTGCCAGACACTTTCTTCTTGAGGTACCATTTTATCTTTCAGGTGGAATTCTTACTAACATACCAAGTTTAAATACAGCTTCTCATAAGGCACAAAACCCACTGTAGGTAATCCACTGGATTGAACCATCTAATATTCATGCCCTACGCGAGTCGTTTCTAATAGATTTACAAACTGTTGTAGCATTGCCTATGGATATTTATAAATTCAGATTTCTTTTGAACATTTACTAAAGCCCTGAGCTATGCAATGTTGAGGCAGGCGTGACCTTATAGCCATAGACTGTAACTCATCAATCACTTGAAATTAAAGCCCCACGAATGCCCTGCTAAAGTAGCAGCAGCAGCTTTGCCAGTTGTGAAAATAAGAAAGAATTCTTGGAGAGCATCTCCACCCGTATGGCGATCCCACATATTCCGGACTTGCCTCCAGTAAATCTTCGAGAATGTCCTCACCTAAAGGTTAAGTCTCTCCCTTTCCTCAGCACACCTGTAAAGGGATTTTGCACAATCTGACTTACAGATAGTGCTTGCCACTGGTTGCTCTGACTAAAGCAATATGTTTGGAGAGTGCACAATGGAAACTGTTATCACAGTTAATAATGCTGATAAAAGTTTGAATAGGTGAAACAGTGATAAGATGAAAGGATGCAAAGACTAAGTAAACAGAAAGCAAAATCAAACAAAATCAGGTGACCTACCCACTGCCTACAAGCTATACTCCAAACCAGCTTCAGGTTAGTGATTTTTGTTTTCCATCTGTGGACTTCTGCAACATTTTCTAGTTCAGATACATAGCCCTGCAGCCTACTGATGCTAGACTGTGTTTCCTCAGTAGCCTCAACCTCTCAGGCATAACCCGCAGACCCTATCAAGCTAACTGTAGGCACCCCATGCCAAACAACTAACTAACCAACTGCTGATATGGCACTACTCGTTCTGTGGATCCATACGCTGCATTTGCTTCTTTCTCTTCCACATCCTAATCCTTCCCCTTATCAAACATAATTGCTTTGATCATATTCATATTGGGGCCAAATCCAGGAGAATTCTACATGCATGCTTACCTTTATCACCAAAACTGAACAGATATCAAAGCTTATCTTTACCACCAAAACCATACAGCATACAATGGTTGAGAAGCGAAGGACAAGTACAGACTATATGCAGATCAAGGCATTCATGCATTCTTCCCTACAGGATGAGCAAACCTTTATATACAATCACGTGCACCGATTCATCCACACCGAACAACATACTGTTTCACTTGGCATTGTCACGCTGATTTGAGAGGAAATACGACGTGATATGGACTTTTAATTTTTCCCACAGTTAATAAGCCTGCTAAGTCTGATTAACAGTCTGGATTCATGCTGTGGTGTAGAACTAAGGGTGTAAGAAGAATTTAAAGAATTCTTCAATAGTAAGAAAAACAAACTGTTCGAATGGACTTACAGGTGGGATGTCAAAGGCAAGTCATGTTGCCTTCCCAGGAAACAAGCTAGGTTTCAAACACAGCACAAAGCCACCCAATTCTCATGCTTTCCTGAAGAGCATTTGACAGGACATTTTAATTTAATATCTGACTATTTTTTGCAATAGAGATTTTAAGTGTTAAAGTCTGTGGAAAAGAATCAAAGTTGACAATTACCCACACAACAGCTCACAGCCTAACTCTTCCCGGCACTAGATGATTATAATGTCTATCCAGAGCTTTATGCCCATGTACAGGAAAGTTTCCAGGTATCCACAACCAATTACAATTAAAAAACAAACAACCTACGTATATCATCAATTCCTACCAAAGCAACACACATCACGCCAGCACAATATGCCAGTTCAAATCTACTTATATGCACTGAATTTTAAGAAGGGAATGACATTCTTTCCAGAACTACTTCAGAGGCTTAGAGAGACCTTTTTTACACACGACCTCTAAATGCATTAGAAATTCAATCACTCAAAATAGCCGCGGCAATCTGCCACTGCGCCGGTGTCCCTGCACAGCCAGTGTGCGACAAGGCACGCAGCATGTCTGAAACGGTCTCTTAGATTCCCCCCTCCAAAACTCCCCCCCTTTTTGTAAAAGGGTGATACTTATTTAAAATTAAATAAATAAAAGCACATACACAAAAAAGAGGCATAAATATTATTTACCCGCTGTTCAGCCGTCGAGCCCACCAACCTGCCAGGGAACAGAATGAGCTGTTGACAAAACACAGCCTCTATTTAAGCCGCAGGCTCCGGGCAGCTCAGCCGCCGGTCTCTCCCCCCGCAGTGTCCCCGGGGGTGGCTGCCCCGCTCTGTGCCACCACCTGTGCCCCCCCCCTCTCCCCGGCCCAGCCCCAGCGGGAAAGCAGGGAAGCAGGCGAGGGGCTTGGAAACCACGCCGGGTCCTGGCTGCGCTGTAACCCCCCTCCCATCGCCCCTCCTCGCCGGCACCTCCCCGGGGCGGGCAGAGGGAGGGATGGAGGGATGGAAGGGGCATTCATCCATCATCGCGCCCCTCGGGCCGCCCGCTCCCAGGTGCGAGCGGAGCTCCGGGGGGTCCCAGCACTCACCCGCCGCCGCCTCGCCGTGCCCTGCGGCAGCCGCATCCTGGGGGGAAGCGCGGGGCCGCCCGCGGCGCGTCCCGGCGGCCCAGCTCCGGCGGGCAGCAGTGCGCAGCGCCGACAGGAAGGAGGGATGGAGCCGGGGCGGGAAGGAGGGAAGGAGGGATGGAGGAGAGAGGCTGGCGGGCTGCCTGCGGGAGGAGCCTGCGCCGTGCACCGCGCGGCCCTGCCCCCAGGGCACCACCGCCTCCCGGCCCAGCCCCGCAGCAGCTGCTCGCGGGGTGCCCGGCCGAGGCCACCCGGGATCCCGGGCTGACACACGCCTTTAGCTGTGTTGCCAGCGTTACCGTCGGGAATTAGTTGTTAGGGATCCCTCAGTGGCGGGTGGTATCGCTGGGTCTCCGGCGGCTGCGGGGGAGGGTGAAGTCACGGATCTGAGCTGACCATTTCAGGTTCTCTCTGTGACATGGGCAAAACCCTTCCTAGAAAATTACCTCGAATATCTCCAGTGTCTGAAGGGGTGGGCCTGGCCTTCCAAACCCAAGAGACTGTTGATTAATTTTATCTTTTTGTTTGCCTCTAGTTTTGAGGTCTGGGACTTGATCTCCAACATTTCTTTGAAGCCACAACAGCTACATGCCAGCCTCCCTCTTAAATTAAACTTGAAATCTTCACAATCCCACAGTCTCAACGGTCAGGCAATTAAAAAATATATACCGCGAGGCCTGTAAAATCACAAGAGTTGGCAAGCCTGTGACTCCTCTCTTGTTCCCCAGTAAACCACAGCAGAACAGGGAGAAAAAGTAACTGCTCAGTTTTCCTTGTGTTGTTTCTGACTACGTTTTCCTACAAAGGTATTCCAAGTTACTGTATCTTAGGTTTTTTTCTACTAACCTAGCTGATATATACTTGTATGGTGGTCGTGGGCCAGGCGTGTGTCCCATCTTGACTAGGTATAATAAATCATTTCAGATCCCCAAAGCCAGCACCTCCTGCCATCCTCCACATTTCTTGCTTGGGCTAAGTGAATACAAGCTATTTTGTAGAGAATGTCTTCCACCATTTCTTACCCTTTCCAGCGGTTTTGCTTGTGCAAAGAAAATCGAAGATTCAGTAGGCCAGCAAGAGATCCGTCATGCTTGTGGTTAGGTCATGCATCTGAACTTGAGTTCAGATCTCTTCTGGCTCAAGAGCATGCTTGACTTTAAGCCTTGTATCCTGAGTCAGTTGTCTATCAGTTGACCTGTGTCATCTTCTCAAGAGGAAGGACTGAGTCTCCTTGTAAACATGCCATTCTTGGGAAAGAAGAGGGGTTTTTTAAACCTCTTAGGAGGCATTTGTAGATAAGGCCTGGGTTGTGAATCCTAAGCAGAACATGATATCTTCTCCTGATCCACACGGAAACATTTATAACTCCAAGGAAGGCAGACTTTAAGAAAATTCTCTTAGTGGTCTTTTATCTAGTAGATTTAAGCAGCTATCTTTCCATCATACCAGTCAGCTCCTCACAATCCCAATTCTCTCCCCAACAGGAAGGTCTGCTGGATGGAACTTCACTCCAGGCATGAAGAGATTTGGTATGTCAGCTGCCTAAGATCATTTTGGCATTTAGTTCCCTGTTCCTATTCCAGGCCAGAAGCCCTTCTGTCCGCTTTCCATGCAACTGAAGCCAGATCACAATGAAGCTGGGAATATCCAAAGCACCAGAAGGTTTGTGGAGAATGTGTCATTTCACACCATCCATCCAAGAGACGAATGCATCCAAGAGACGAATGCATCTGCCTTTCTCTATTTCTAGATCCCATTAACTGGAGGCTCGTACCCTCCCTAAAGTCTGCATCCAAGGCCTAGAAGGGTGCAGTTTGCGTCTTGGCCATGGATGACAGATGCACAAATGCAGGTTTCCATCCATGAAAGCAACACAAAATTTTACACAAGAACATTCTTTCAAGGACATTGAAAATGTTAAATGAAATTTTGCCACCTTTTTTTGTTTGTTTGTTTGTTTCTGCAGCTCATGTTATGTCACCATTAGTAAAGGCTTACAGACATCTCTCTTGTCAGGAAGCACTGTACCATCTACCTCCTCTCGTGTACCATGAGTAATTGTGGAAGATCTGGCTCATTTTCTGTATTATTAAATCAGGCAATAGTGAATTTTAATATTTTCTTTTTTTAATTATCAAGGCAGCTTCCTTGTAATTCACAGACATTCCACATTGGAACTGCATGAAGAGGCATGGGACTTTTTTCTCCTAAGCAGAACAATATGATTGTGAAATCAGAAGAAACTGCTAGGAGAAACCAGAGGTGAGGGTAGTTGTTGAAATTATTTTAAGGTTTTGATATTGTGGTAATGACTCAATTTTTAATGACTCAGTTGGAAGTTAAAAAACTTTCTAGATTTGATGCTATTTAAGACATATCAAGCTAGTACAAGTTTCAAGATAATAATGATACAGATGATGGGTATCATTTATCTCTTTTTTTATACAGTGAACTATGCTAATTTACATATAAATATCCCCTAGAAAAATGACTGGTCTAATTACCCTACTACTTCTGATCTGCAGAAAATATGCTGTCTCTGCATCCTGTCTCATCATGAGACCTTCCCTGTAAAATATAATAGCTGCTATATTTTATAATGAAATTTATCTACATATATATTACATATATGCAGGCCATTTATTGTTTCCTGCCTTATCTCTGATTTCCAGAAAACTGAAGGACAGATACTGGAATACGCAGTCTGTATATATACTCAGTGTAGGATTTTGTCATTGATTTTAACAGCAGCAGGCCTGTGCATTTCAACATTAATCTTTTGGACAGTGAGAAAGGAAGGTTTAAGTCTCTCCAGTTAGTGGGCTAGTTTTAGTTTATATTAGTTTATCTCAGTGCTTAACATTACTTAGAGAACAACATCTGCTGTCTAGGTCACAAAAAACTTCTTGGGGCATATAAATTCCAAATGAAAGTGAGAAGCCCAGTTAGGACATTTTCATTAATGAGAGTTTCCTGGAGCCATTTAGTCTTGTATTTAAGGGTGTGTTGGTTATTTATGGCAGAGAAAAGGAACGGATGTGTTGATGTTCTGGAACTTTTCCTTTGTGCATTGTTTCCCATTTCACAGTTGTATTTGGCATCCCCTTTCCTCCAGCCAATAAAGAATATTAAAGAACTTCCTTTACTGAGAAATTGTGTGCACAAACCATATAGTTTAACCAGAATTGTGAGAGAGAGTACTTCTACCAGAATTTAAAAACAGAAGAGATTGTAAATATATGATATTGCCAGAAAAGGTCTATCAGTGATCATTTTTATGGACTATCCCTGTTTTCTTTAAAAAAATTATTGTATAATACAACCAACAAAGCAAATTTGGATCTGACTGAATATATTCAGGAAAACCAACAACATGACTTGCACTGGCTGTGATAGGAGCCGGAGTAGCCTCTCTTCATGCCAAGAATAACCTCGAGTGTTGTGGATAGCGCATGTGTTTTGGTGCACTCACAAAGCAACAGCTCTTTCCTATGAGGTCTCAGTGGAAGCATCCCTGTGTTGTCAAACTGGTGCAGAGCTGTTCTTGGAAAAGAGTACACTGACTCCAGAGAAATAATCTCTTTGCAATTAATATGTTTCAAATACAGAGAATTTTTGTCACCAGAGACCTATGCCTTTAAACCAAGCGACATGTTTGCAACATATTACCAAAGGGCTTAAGAAAATTCTCTGTTCTCTCCTACCTACAGGAAAACCATGTGGTCTGTTGTGAGTTTTGTGTTTGCAGGGAGAAGTAATGAAGGACTTTGATCTACTGACCTGCACTAACTTAGATAGTGCCATAAATTTAAAAAGAAATAGAAATAAAAACGCTACTTGCCCAAAACAATTACATTGAAGTCACTTGCATTTCTTTCATTGGAAAAAAATCTACCTCAGATGCTTGAAAAATACACGGTGTGGAAATACTGGATTCACTAACCAGTAATAAGACTCATGGTTGGCACTGAAGCAAAGCTTCTCCCGTGCAGTATAGAGATGCTTGCTGGTGGATCTCATTGCCACATGCTGCTGAATGTCAAAGTATTTGTGTACAATTGGTCTAATCAGGATAATTTTTGTGGAGGACAGAGGACAAAGGGCACCAACTGTTCAGTCCTCACTAAGAGCATTGGGTCTGTCTCCACTGACAACAACAAACTTTTTTTGAACTGAACTTTCATATCTTCCTGAGTCAAGCCATTCTTATGCAATGATTTTGCCTCAGACTCTTGCTTGTCTTGATCTCCATGAATCTCTGGAAGAGTTTCTGCCCATTGCCTTATTGTCTCAGTTCCCATCTTTATGGCTACTGTCTGTCTTCCTTTTTTGGAAGATGTTATCTTGGTTCATATATTATCAAAGTATGGTTTCGGGGGGTGACGAGTTGCCTATGCTATGGCTTCATCAGAGCAAGAGGACTGAACTTTTGATCTTGTGTTGTGGTGTTGATGTAGACAACATGGTCCTCACCATTCCTTGGTTTAACTGCTGTCTTTCATGTCCATCAAGTCCATTAATGCTCATTCTTTCCACCCTTGCTGTAGTGCAGTCTTCTGATGCTTCCACATGAAGGCATTTCCTTTCATGCTTCATTCAGATTACTCTTAATACTTCAGATACAAATGTCTCCAGTGGCCACAGTGAACTAATGCCTGAGGAGGAACTACTGCTGAAGTTCCTCAGCTAAAACAACCAGGGTCCTGTAAACTGATTAACAGCTGCAGGCCTTCTTCCCAATCCAAGCGTTTGTGCAATCCTGCAGTTGATGGTACTGGCAGTGTAAAGTTCAGCACATCTTGATCGTCATGTTGGATGTGTCCCGTTGCTGAGTTCCATACAATAGCCTGAGTGGTCAGTCTTCAGGTCAATGAAATAAGATGAAGTGTAGTTCTTGGAAGGAAATTAAGCTAAATATAAATTTCTGAAGAAACATCAACAAATGGTAACAATCTTACTAACTGTGGAAGGGTTGATGGAACCAGCCCTAGAACAAAGTCTGATTTATGGATATGAAGTTGAAGAGGCTTACTTTGCACAGTAGAGGGAGGGCCTAATTACATCATGAAAAAGAGGATTTATGGGAGGCAGAAGCTAATTTAGATTGGTACTAGGCAGAGAAACATGGAAATCTGCAAATAAAAAATGCTAAGAACATCTCAGACTCATATAGTCTCATATGCTCATATATTCTCAATATTGCAAGATCTCCATTGGCTCCCCAACGTCAGCGTATCACATTCAAACATACTGCCTGGCTCTGTGCGACTTTCAGCTATGCTCCTTATTTAGCAATTTTTGTCACTGCAATGGTGATGCTGTTTCCAGTGCAGTGCTGTACCTATCAGTCATACCTTTCTTCTCACCGATATATCAGCTAGATATTGCCATGCTTTCTTTACTTCTATGATATCCCACAAATAAATGTCCTCTCTACTACAAAGCTTAGTGAGTTGATGCTCAGATTTTCTGTGCTTCAGTCCATGGCCTGAATATGTTTGATGAGTGTCAGATTAATTTGAAGCATCCTAAGCTGTTACGAATTTCATGTGCTCTCCAGAGCTGATCTGTACATCAACAGGAGCCATTCGACCAGAATTCGTGTAACTCAGCTGAGCTGCCAGTTTCGGTGAATCCTGAATAAGTGGCTATAATTTTAAAAATTCTCCCTACACCAAGTTTCCAGGCAGCAACACCTTCTCCCCTTGCTGAACCATAACCAAGTAAAAAAATCTGCCATCTCGCATACTATCCTTGGACTGAGCTGGAAGTCCACTTACTGCTTGGAACCAAATTTCTGTACATCAGCATAAAATTAGTGAGACAAAGACAGCTCAGCCTGAGAGAAGGTAGGCATATGTAACAAATGCTTTTCAGGAGTATACGAAATTCTATATTTACATGGTTCATGGTATTCTTCCTGCCAGTTTTTCCATGTCTTTTTTAAGATTTAAGTTTCAATACTGCTTCACACAGGGCATCTAAGCTTGAAATATTACAGTATTAAATAATGTGCAAATAAAACACTTTAAGATGTGTCCTTGGAGGATATAAGGGCAAAATCTGCTTATTAGAGCAAATTTATCAGGGCCTTTAGAAATGTTCTTATTTGGTGAGTCTCAGTCACCCTGGTTAACCACAGTTTTTATGCAGTCTAATAAAAGGTCTATATTTGTACATAAACAGAAATTCTAACTCTTGTAAAGAATAAACTCCATATTTGAAAGTCAGGTTGAAGGATGTTTTCATAAAAGCAGGCATTTGTTTGCATTAGGTTGAATATTGAAACAAATTCTGCATCCATTCCAGGAGTTTTCATCCAGGTGGATCTGTTTTTATCCTCTGTTGTGTTTTTAGTTTTATACAAAAACATCTCTAGCAATGACATACAATCCTGACCCAGTACCCACTTAATTACATATTTGCATACATGCTCACATCCTCCCTTCTGGTATAACAAGCACCTTTGCTTTCACTAGTTTACAGATTGACAGCAATCTCAATCTGCCTCTGCACATCCCTAGTAAAAACAAAGGAGCTGCCCACCTAGGAAATGATTTGTTGTAGCACCTAGGCTGTGAGATTAAGCTTCTTCAGGGAGAAAACTATTTTCTGTTATAACACTCCTTAGGACATGTGTGGACAGCACTGAGACACCAGAAATGTACATACGTGCTGAAAATTGTGTGACTAAGCATGCTTTGTCTCGTTCCCCATCTTTACCAAGCTGGATGTCAGGGCATCTTCCTCCCTCACTTGGGTCACCTGAGAAGCAGAGGGCAACCATTCCTGTGCCATAGGTCCCCAGTTGTCAGTATTCAGCTAAAACTGATTTATATTCACACTTGGCTCTGGTCAGTGCTTCCTGCTCAGAAGCATAGCTCAGAGGGAGGCTGCAAAGCATGTTCTTGAAGGTGCTGTAAGTGTATGAGGCATGGGTTGATTTAATGCATGAATTGACCTAGATTAGGATTTGGCAGGTACGTAGATACTTTTTCTGCCAGCAGTATGAACTTGAACATCCGTTTTGTAGCTTCTTCCATGATCTTCTACTGTATTGTGGTAACATAAATATGTGCACATTCACACAGTAAGACAGATCAAGGAAACAATTTCTTTTTTTTTTTTTTTTAATTAACATCCCCTTAAAGTATTATTTAACAGTCTAGTTCTCTTGCTGTGAAATACACTGAACACAAACATCAGTCCACTGTCAGGGTGGTAGGAGGTATGAATAAACAGGAATATACAACCAAGGGCAAAGACTGAAGAGCTATAGCGCAGGGATAACTAGCCAAGGGTAAAAGTTGAAGGAGCACTCCTGCTGTGTGAAACCACAGTCCCGGGCTCTAGGTTGTCCTTAGTCTGGGAGTGATGGTGAGTTCATCCTTCAGCTATGTGCCTTCGCCACTGGACTGGAGTATTTAAGGCATGACCAGAGACCCAAGCTCGCTTGCAATAGTCAGGATTGCCTGACAGTAAGAACCTGAGAAAAACAGGAGCTTGCCTTTTCTCTGTTGTCTGAAGCAACATAGTGACAGTTGAGGGAACAAACCTCTGCCTTTAATAGCAAAGATCTTCTGAGCTCTGTTCTTTGTGAGCCTACATCTTGGTACCTCAGCCTCCAAAAAACTCAATAAGCAAGTCATTTGGGTATCCATTGGAATATGGAATCTCCTTGGCCTGGCAGGACTACCTGGCTTTCAGAAGAACTTACATCCAGGGAGCCTTTATTAGGCTCCTAATTCCAATTTTAGAAGTATTTCAGTGAAGCCCCAGTAAAGGTGTTTGGTTTTGGCATAATGGCTGTTGCAGAATTCAAGTTATGAATGCCTCTTTGTCCAGTACCTCCTCTGTGTTTTCTGCATGGTGCTGCTGTAGAATGCAGCCTGGAGCTGAACATGTGTAAGTTACAGACACTGCAGCACTCCGTGTTTTAATGTTCCTCATGCTTTGGTTAGGCTGCTATTTCTCCTTCATTTAAAGTAATATTGAGAACTCAAAAAAATCAAAGCCCATACTTGCTCTTTGCTAAGTCTAAAATACGTAATTGTAAATCCATCTAGTGAACAGGGGAAAACACTCACAGGAGCTTGCTGAGCACAGTGTGCTTGTTCTAGCCAAAAGGAAATTCCTGTTGTCTCATTTATTTTCTCAGTTTTTCTTTCCTACACAGTTTTGTAAGCTGAAGTCTTGTTGTCTTCCCTCTTTTGATATAAACCAACAGGCAGCAATTCCACCATGCCTTGTTCCAGGTCCTTACATGTAGTCTTCTTTTTCATATCTGTAATTAGCAAGACTGACGCCAATGGATACTCTTTGAAAGTCTTGACCTTTAAGATGCAAAATATACACACCATGTGAAATCACATTTAGATGGAGTCTCTTATAATCTTTGGACATCAATCTTTTTTGTTACATATTGTGCTACTTACAATCCTCAGGCCTCCCCAATAGGCATTTGTGGCCTGAAACTCACTCTTGGATGTAAGCACCCAGAGAGTTTTCTCCTTCTGAAGTCACATGGGAGAAACAACAGAGGTTTGTGAAAACATCACCTCCAACTGCAGAGGTGGTTAAAGGCTTGTTTGGGAACTGGGAGAGCTTGGGTGCAAAGGGCAAGCATGTCAGAGGATGTTTTCCAAGTCCACAGTGTGTTCTGACCACCTCATTAGGCTAGAGGGCACTGTCCACTCTGCTTTTGAGGTACATACCTCCCTTAAAAAACAAAAGTGAATCTATAAAGGCAGAAAAGGCTGGAACAGAAATTAAGGTGATTGTTCTAACAGTAATGCCTGAGTAGGGCGGGGGAAGTGAAACTTCTAGTCCCTGCTCCAGGGCATGCATTTTTTTTTGTGTATTCAGGTGCAGTAGCTACGTATTTTTTTCATACAGAACTGCTAGGCTTGCTGAGGAAGTTGGGAAGAAACGTGTATTTACCCATGAAAGTCACACTATGATTCACCCTGTCCCTTATTACAGGCAGCGACCTTGACCCATCTTATGAAATCCTACCACTTTCCTGGACTTTAGAGGAATAAAACTCTTTGTGCTGAGCTATTCCAGAATGGCCTGATTCCTCCCACAGAGAAACCTGCACAGGAGAGCCCTGACAGAAGACTTGCTGAAGTTTCCAGTCCTTCTACTGTTACACATAAGCTGTGCCAGTAACAGGATTTTCCTTAGGGTTCAAGTGGCAAAAATTCCCATAACTTCCTACTTCTGGAGGAGGCAGAAGCTACAGTAGCTGTTACTATGTGCCAACCAGAGCTCAGCAGCAGTGAGAAAAGGTGACTCTTTGGAAGTAAGGGCTGATTATACTGTTTTGAGCTGGGAGTACCGAGCAGTACTGTCCTGCAGTGATACCAATGCACGCATCTCTCTACTTCCATGACCACAACTCCACGAGGAGTCTCCAGAATTAGGAGACAAACTTATATGCCCCACAAATGACAGTGGTTGCATAAATCATTGCTTTTTTTTGCAAGATGTGGTTGTCAGAGAGACTGCAGTCTCGCTGTTATTATTGCACATGGATGTGAAGTTTGTCCTGGTGGTGCGTCTGGCTCTGACTCCAGAAGAAAGGGAACATACCAAAGACTTCGTGGAGAATTTGCCAGTTCACCTGTGGGATGGGTTCCCCACAGCTGGTAAAAGGAAGAAGAAGAATAACATCTGCTTCCAATGGGAATTACTCTGTACAGACTCAGACTAACCCAGAAACAAGAATTTCAGTTTAAGAAGAGAAAGTCTGAGAGAGAGTGTTACCTCAAACACTGAAAAATATCTTCCTACAGCTCTGCAAATGCTCTTGCCTCTCTCTCCTTGTTTTGTTTGGGGTTTTTTGTTTGTTTGTTTCCTTGTTATTCTCTCTTCAGTCTCCTATTACTCTTTCCTTTAATTACTTTGAAGCTGGTTAAAGGGCTACTCCTGCACTTCCTTACAGAGGATTCCCCTCTATGATCTCAAGTGTCATAGACATTTCCAGAGTGATAGCTCTCATTTCATACTGCAGCAGTCACTAACCAAATGTGATGCTACTCTTTCCTTTTGAGATAAACCACAAGCTGCAGAACAAACCCAGTAAATATTCTCCTAGACATGATTTACTTTTCTCTTCTAATTGCAGCACTGTGCAGAGAAAGAGCTTTCACAGGAAATCTCTGTACTGGAAACAAACAAAAAGCATGGGACTCTAGAGATGAAAGATCATCTTTGTGTTTAGCTAGTAATTTTCAGCTTCCATCTTTTTTGGAAAGATAAAGCTACGTAACTGTTAAATTTTATTAAGGGATATAAACCAGCTCCATATTTATTGGCATGAATGTTTAATAACACACCCGGCTAGGCAAAGTGAGTGTAAATTTCTTGTATTTGATGTATGCAGGAGAAGATCAAGTCTGTGCAAACTTTTGCTGTCAGTTTTAGTGAGGAAAGAATTGAACTCTCTACCTTATGACATATGCCCTGACAAAGCTTTTCCTGAAAAAGATGCATGGAGCAGAGAAGATGACTTTATTCACATTATTATTAGAATGATTGGTACTTTATCGCTATGACTCATTCTTCCCTCATAATTTTTTTCCTAAAAGGCAATTAATGATGTTTAGAAGACATGTGTTAATGCCTGCTCTTGCAAACAAATGTACCTAACGCATAATTTATGATTTTGCAATTTTTCTTTTGAAATTAATGCAACATTGAATAATCTTAAAAAGATCAATGCATTTTGCTTTTTCTTGAGAAAGAGTTTTATGTACGAAGTCCTCTTTTTTTAGGTAAAAGAGAAACAACCTTGGGCAGCTCCTGAATAACCTTAATGCAGTAGTATTAATTGTTGATTGTTTGTGTACAATCACTATCTAAATTCCACATATTCCTTTCAAAAAATCTAACTTTCCTTTAGTTCAAGGCTGTTACATTTCCTGTGTTCTTTTGCTTTATTGTTATAAATCAGTTTGGTTTACAGAATTCAGAAAGAGAGAAAACAGTTAACTCCAGAAAGCGAATGTATTCCACGAAGTTTTACCTGTCCAATCTATGTTTTTTTGTGGCCTTCAAAATCTCTTATTTGAACCTGACCAGTTCAGAAGAATGAATTTATAGCATGTAAACCAATCCAAAATTACTGGGATAATGAACAATCTGTGATGTTGCATGAGCAGAAGAGGACACCCATTACACTGTTTATGCATGAATTCAGCAAATATTTTTGTGTTTTTATATATTTTTGTATGATCCAGCAAAACCTGAGGTGCTAGTGGCTTGTAAAAAGCAAGAGGAGGTGTACAGATCCACACCTAGAAAGCAGAAAGCATGTAGACCTGCCGTAGGCATCAGCAATCTGTGCTGCTTTTTGGAGTGTGATCCTACTGACACTACTTTGATGACAAAAGCTTGGAACGTCTACAAAGCACATCTTTTGGTGCTCATCTCATGGTTTTGTAAATGGCATAGAAAGGCAGTGTTCTTTGTTTCCAGGTGAAGTCACAGAAGTGTCTTGGAGTGTTCGGCATCCTTAAGACATTTATCCAGTTTCCCACCAATTCAGAACAGCAGAACTGAAATGAAAAATCGTCCAGGGAAAGTTGAGTCTACTGTTATTTTGAAAAAAATAATTAATGAAATAAATTAAAAACATTAAAAACCCAGCAGAAAGTGGTTTTACTTAGATACGTTTTCCCTTTCCAAAGGTTTGTTAAGAGGACTTTTCTGCTATATATTTGTGAAGGTCAGTATAGCAAACAGAGAAAGAAATGAGCAGGAAGGGAAAGTAGCATTGGAAATACCAGATGTCCCTGGAGAAGCCCTTGCCACAAGCACCTGAGAAAGTTAGGTGGGAGCTCCTGTAAGTGCTGGCTTAAAGAAACCGAGAATTATGAGCAGTGGAAGGGATCTCAGCTCTGAGAGTCCTTTGTACGCAAGGACACAGGTTACCCAGATTCTTTGCAAATGAATTAGAATACATCACAAAAGGTCTGAGTCTGTGCTACCTTCTTCTCTGAATGGGAAATATCTAAAACAGCTTGCATTTTGCTAATTGCTCAAGTGCCAGGAGGGCAAGAGAGGCAGTATTGCTTGGAAGGCCCATACAAAACTACTTAAAATGATAGGATATATGCATCTTAGATGTAACCTAGATACAAAATATAACCACTGAATACTGCACAGTTGCTAAATGGCCAAAGTAGTGTTTCGATTTTATACTAAATGGTTACTCCTTCAGTTTACAGAGCAGGTAACCAACCTGAAAGCTTTGATGCACAAACAGTGCCCAATCTTCATATGCAAATAAGTCTTGTATAAATATACAGATTTGAAGATGTTTGGGCTTGGTTATTTTTTTTTTTTTATTCTGCACTCAAACAATTTAGAAGTGTTAGTGAATATGGTGGAGAAGTAGTTTTCATAGGCGATTTCTTATTGGAAACTAATGGAAAGCATGGGGGTTTAGGGGTTAAAGCAGAAATGTGGAGGATTACACTGAGAGCAATGGACAGGACTTTGCAAACCCAATGGTCCCCATATTTTAGCATAGAATATTGCTGTGTTTTTGTCACTAAACATAGCCCAACAGGCATAGTCACTGTAAAGACAAGGAGACTAATTTTAAAGATGATAGACACCCACCATACATATTGGTTTCTGCAAGCACAAACCAACAGTTCTGAGTTGAGATCCTCCCTCTGGAATAATGTGGAAAGGCTTGCACAAGAAAACAAAGCAAGAAGAAACATATAAGGAACAAAAAAGAGGCAAATATAGCTAAATACCCCTGTCACCAACTTCTGACTACAACCACTTTCATATTAGAATAAAAGAAATGTAGTTCATTTGGGTTTGGTTTTTTTTTCAAAATAATAGTGTCCCTGTTCTTTAACAGAAACTGTGCAGGTCTTGACTGACCCCTGGAAATGCCTCATCAGAATGAGAGTTGAAAATAATTTCTAAGAATGAGCTGAGGTTCTTTGGCCAGTTAAAACCTTTTCAACAACAATCATACTCTCAATGTCTTCTGTTTGTGAATTTTTAAGAACTTCTCCTGAGACACATAATTCGATCATGATAGACTTGAGCTTTCACCACACAGTGATGCCCATACACTTTTCATTGGAGTCAAGAAAGGAATTACACTGGTGGTTTTCATAAATGAAGACTTAGAATAAGATAGAAAGTTTTGAATCATTTTAGATTTAATGACAGACAGATGCCATCTTGAATATTTGAAAAGTCACATGTGGAGATATGCAAAAAGATAGAATTGTGGCCGTATAAAGATACATATACATAAAGATTATAAAAAAGATCATTATGGTCAAAGGTTTATTATATGATGTTTATGCTATTTCTTTCCTTTACAAAACAGACAGAATTGTAGAGTATATTTTGTAAAAGCTTACCAACTCACATAGAAATCGCTATGACATGACCCTGAACTTCTGAAGGGGTGAAAAACCTTTTCTGAAGTCCAAAACCTTAAGCTATTCAAAGTTCATTTGTTTGAGAGATAATGCCTACAACAACAGATGTAATGCAGAGGAACCCTCCCAAGGAAGCCTGAGTATATTAAAAAGCTTCCGAATGATTCCAGTAAAGTCCTTGTACAGAAAGTTCCAGCTCACTTCTTGTTTACTTGGTTAGCTGCTGTAGAAGAGTCACATAGGATTTCCCTAAAAAATCACATGTTCTCATACTGCAGAATCCTTGAGCCAAATGCATAGAAAACCTTGGGTAACCTCAATATACACAGGGAGAAATAGTCTGTTTTCAACATTTTTGGCCTTGCATTACATAGAGAATAGCCAAATAATGACCTATTTCAGCATATTTCCTCCTGTACTCTAAACTGCATCTGCATTATTTTCTCTCAGTCTTATTCTTAACAGACCATACTTCATAAGCAAGAGAGTCATACATGTAGTAACATTACATGAGTGTAGATTCACAATTTTGAATATTAGCTTGCAGGAAATTACTCTGTTCCAAATGCTGTGAGCTGTTTTCCCATGCCTACCGAGATAAACAAACCCGAGGCTAGAGGAGACTTTGAACGTGTTTTTGGAAAGCCTGGCTTCCACTATCTACTTCTTTCTTAAGCGCTTCAAAAACACACATTGCCTCGCCCTTGAGCATTTGGCTTTTACAACTGATCCTCCGAGCTCCAAGTGCAAGGAACTGTCTTAGGTCAGTGTTATTGCAAAAGATACCTAAAGACAGCCAATACAAAACATGAAAAACACAGATTTGTCCAGATTCCTACTAAAATGAGGGGAGATGACGAGAATGACGTTTTAAGAATTACATAGGTTAAGTCAGGTATTTGTCAATAGAAGGGGAGATCTGATTTTCAACCCCTGCTCCAAGGACTGTGTGTGCACTGAATCCAGTTGCTGTTTCACATTAATAGCCCTTTAAGCAGGACTAGAACCCAGATTTCTGTTAATCTAGGAAAGTGCCTCAATTATGCATTAGTGTTCAGGTTTCTACTGTCTTTTACTTGCTTGATGAGACTTGGCTTGGCTTTTGCAGAAAGGGTGAGAAAGACATCAACTGTCCCTTTGCACACACTGCTTATGGAATTACCTTCCTAGAGCCAAATGTGTAGGACTCTTTTTCAGTCAACACAAGAGAGATGCGCTTCTACTTTTAAGTACCTATGGCATTGAAAATATAATGTATACTCTGAATAATCCAAATAAAAATGCTGAAATGTAAGTTCCAGTTCATACTGTCTTGGTGAGTTGTGGAGAAAAAATTATGCAGGCTTTCCAATTATGAAGTAGTATCTGTGAAAGATTTTCATTCTCTTTGTGAGGAGAAGGTATATTGCACTCATGGCTCAGTTAAATAGATAAGAATGTGACTATAATTTCCACTGATGGTCTAGGGGCACCAGATTTTTATGACACAACTTATTCCTTTTCTTTGCTGTCATCACCATGATCTTCTGTACATATCACATTAAGCAAAATTGTATTTTTTAGAAGGCTATTATGATAGGTTTTTTGTTTTCTTCATTTCATGCAGAGTAACTCAGAGACTATTTAATGTTTTTGATGGCTTTCTCTCCAGTCTGCTTTGACAGAAGGCAATGCAAGTCTTTGCATTGACATCACACTGATACTGATAGAATATGTCTTGAAGAATAGGAACAGTTCTCTTCAGGATTTCAGGTGGCCCCAAAGGCTTTTTTAAAATCCTCATCATAGAAAGGATCCTCTTTGAATTCAGAGAGCTTTGGATAATCTCCTTAGAATCTGAGGCCAGAAATCTTTCTCCAGTAACACAAATTCATTATTTTTATAAATACCAGCAAAGTAGGCATAATTTGTTCTCAGTAGGGGTGAAAAGTTGCAGAAGGAGACATTTCAGTGATTTATTGAAAGTACCAGTGTAGATAACTAGCCTGTGGCCACACTAGGGTTCAGCATTGTCTCACAAAAACTAGGCACATCATTTTTATGAAATGAATAAAAATTGTATCTCTTCCATCATACTGTATCTTTAAATCCATTCAGAAGAGGAACTCTGAACTACAAAAGCAACTGTGCTGAAAAATATTCCTTCCCTTCCACTAATACTTTGCAGGCCAGACTCGTATTTCAGACACACTTTTCGAGGGTGACGTGTGCAAGATTTTCAGTAGTCCAACATTTGTTATTATGAACACTGAAGAGTTAATGTCTTTAGTGACTTTTTCATTTTTGCAAAGCACAAACTTTGCAAAAACATAACATTTTGTTTAAAGGATGTGTTTACTTCGCCTAAACCAGTAGAAATTAAAGGTTTTAGAAACCATGTGAAGCTCACTGTATAGACTGTGCACAAACTTTGTGGTTACATTTCCCTCTCTGGTGACTCACCTTCATCTGTTTTTGTATTCTTAAAATATAGATTTAGCTTCAAATTCAGTTCATCCTGTATGGTCACATTTGCTGTCTTCAAATCTGGAAGATATTTGTAAAATAATTTCTCTTGTCTCTGTGCCACTGACTTTTCCCAGAAGGCATTAGTGTACACCATCTTTTATTTCTGTTTTCAGTTGTAGCTAGAACTTAGAAGAAAACTTCTAGCTAAAAAATATTTTAGTCACAACATCACTTAGAGGAGGGAAATACCCTTTTTTCAGTTTCCAAGCCCAAAGGTAATGCTTTCTTCATGGTTCCCTGAAGTCACACAGAATAAAGAGTTTGGGAAATGTTGATGTTTAGCTACAGTGGGGTGGACAAGGACAGGTTTTGCACACCTGCTTTAGATACATTGGAAAACATCCTCAAGCATTAGCATGCAAAACTTGGACATGCTCTTCAAGTCAAAAAATTTTTGTCCTGATTTCAGGAATGTGGTGTTGTTGTATTAGGAAAACTACAGTGTAACTGCTTCTGTAATATTTCACATTGCTACAGAAGTATAATTTGGCTCCAGGGATAATGTTTTAAATGCAAGAACCAGGAACATTATTATTCACTATGGTGTATTTTAGGGCAGCAGTAGGTGCATTTTCAAATACTTAGACAAAAAGATAGAGTCTCCAGAAAATGAGTGGGAAAGATTTTTCTTTCATAATGGCAATTGAATCTATCTTGAAATCCACAGCCAGCTTCATTATTCTGGACAGATTAGCTCCTTGCGAAGCTTCTGCAGCATATTATAAATGAGCAGTAAGCTCCATCTCAATTTTTGTTTCTTTCAACATTGTGTGTGGCCCACCCTGCAGTACAATGTGCATTATAAGTATTTAGGTCCCAGCTCACTTTCACCTCAGAGGCACTGGCATGAGTGGCAGCCGGACATTCCCCGGGTCATTTGGACTTTGGGAAAGTATTTAAACTTCTCTTCAAGTTGAAGTAGTACCTCTTAAAATACAAGGTTTATCTTCTTTTTATTTTGAGAACTAGATGAATAAACTCAGGAACTTAGTAGATAGTGATACAGCTTACAATCTTGTTTGCTTGCCATTTGGCAGACCATATTCACCATGTATTTCTTTCTTTCATGGCTGCCTCTTATTGCACGTCGCTATGCCTGCAAAGCATAAGTCTCCACTGGTGGTCCATTTCATTCCTATGTACTTGCTTCCTTCTCTCCTTCATGATTTTGGAGTTTATAAAGACTTATAGTTCCTCAATTTGCTACAAACTCCTTCTGTTAGGAAGCATCATTTCAACTTTCTGTTTCCACTTCTCTTCATTTTGATTCCCAGCCTAAAGTAGCAGTGGAATGGCTTTCCTCAGATGTTTCTTGGTCTGTCTTGTGTCATTCTAACCACTCTCTTTGCCCACTGAATCTTTCAGAATTAAATCACTATTCATATTCTTTATTGACCGTCTATCATTCCTAATTAAATTAAATCTTACCCACTTATCCTTTAGCAATATTTTATTTCTGAAGTTATTTAGTTTCTTTCTTTGTCTTTTTAGTAAGTGACCAAGTGTTACTTCTAGGTAAAACAAAATACTTCAAAATGATCCAGTATATCCTAAACTCCGGTCTTCTGATTTTAAAATAAAGGAACACACATTCCTATTCCATTTACCTCCTCAGATTGACATCAACATCAGTATTCTCACTTATATTCTTATTGTCAGCGCTCTGAGGCACCTCAGTTATGAAAGTTTTCTTACAGTC
Source organism: Dromococcyx pavoninus (assembly GCA_033558185.1). Lineage (NCBI taxonomy): Eukaryota > Metazoa > Chordata > Aves > Cuculiformes > Neomorphidae > Dromococcyx > Dromococcyx pavoninus. The sequence goes on along the minus strand of JAUMJL010000102.1, from coordinate 191,518 downwards.
AGCTGCTAGAGAAGCTTGTCTAAAATCCTCTTGTCAGATTAAAACCAGTAGTTAGTTTTGTCTTTATTTATATCAAGTCTCAATTTTCTGTCTGCTTCTTTGAGGTCTCAAATTATCCATTGAATCGTATTTTCTTTCTTCTGTAGGCACCAAAATTATTAGTAGCCTTAGAAGGGCTGATGATCGTCTAATTCCCATCTGTCCAGCAAGTTTTGTAATTGTGCTGTGACTCCAAGGACACCTTAAGAAGACATGAAGAAGTCAGTCTTTCTGTCTACTCCCACTCTTATTTTCCAGAAACCACATTGCTATTCAGCTGTTATCTCTTCTGTGTAATGGATGGTTCTATAAAATGTCACAAATGGGAATTTATAAACTGTAATGAGCAGGAAATTCTGTGATACTTACGATTCCCTGTTTCAACACTTTTTTTAAAATGCTGGAGAAACATTGTTTTCAGTTGAAGAAAGTTATTTCACATAGTCTTTAGGCTATCATAACCCACCATCCCATAAAGACCTTTCAATTATGTCTCTGGTTTCAATAATTCAATTCCAGAATTTCCAATGTTTTGTTCATTGTTGGTGATGAGATTTCAATCTGCCTCTAAAGTCTCCTATAAATTTATCTTCTACAAGAAGCTCAGCTATCTGTAATATGCCTATATTAAGAAAGCAACTAAAGAGCTCCCTCCCACCCTCTGTTCATAACTGCATTCTCGCATTCTGCCCTCTATCACGCTCACAGTTGATCTCCTTGTCTCCATGTGCTGTAGCTCTCATAAAATAGTCCCACTGTTTTCTCACTCTATTTGGTCTACCAAATCCTGCAAGCCCTTCACAGTCTTGCAATAATTTAAGGGATTTTTTTGCCTTATCACACTTAGTGTGAGACCACATTAGAAGCTGTATTTTCACTGTTGCATGTCTATGTCCAGTTATGTTCCCATGAGCTGTTCAATGATCCCTTTTCCTTATACTTGGAACTTTTCTAAATTATTTAATTTGTTTCAGTCTGTAATGAAATCTCCTGAAGCTTGCTTTGTATTGCTACATATTCCAGCCTGCCTTTCAGCTATGTCCAGGATGTTGTGTTATATCTGTAAATTGTCTACTGAATAGTCTTGTCACTTTTTATGCTATCATCACTCTATGATCAGCTCTCATGCTTCCAATCTTTGGCTTGCATCTTGAGAGTAAACACACAATCAAATTACTAGGAACCATCTCTGTAGATAAATGGATATGCCCAAGAACATTTTTATTAAGAAACTTTCTGTACTATTCAACTGTATCCTTAACTGCGACAATTTATCTCTTGTCATTGTTACTTGTTGCATCATAAACATTTGATACCTATTAGTGTCTTCCACGTCTTCCTATTCCACTTTGGTATTGCAGCCATCTACCACTATTTTGGTGCCACACTTCACAAGATTCTTGAAGACTATATCACAATCAGCATAGAATTAAAGTTTTATGTCATTAGGTGTTTCTTTTCAAGGAGTGCATTTACTTATTCATAATATACTGGATGTTCCACTAGTTTGAGATACAGGCAGTTTGCTTGTTTTTACCTTCAAAAGTTATGAAAGTTGAGAAAATTATTTCAGTGGAGATAGATACAGAGAGATATAATTTCGTCCTCATTGACCTTCTGGCACCCTTGCTGCTACATTAACCAATGATATTCTTCCCTAGAAGTAGATGCAGTTTTGGACATCTTTCTCTTTATTCGGTGTAGCCTTAAGGACAACCTGGGACTGGTACCTCTCTTTCCATAAAGTTTATTTCCATTAAACTGTTAGTTGTCTTGTCTGAGTAAACCAGTATGAATTTAATAAGCTTTATTAACAAGGCTACCAAGTGCATGTCATTCTATATTTGCTGTGCTATAGTCTGAAGTACCCCTGGCCTGGGTAAGAATGTTCCCTCTGCATCTGATAAGGACTACCATGCAGTAAAGAGTGTTTCTTGCTGCAAACACTAAGATTCAAAGGTGCCTAAAGAACAAAGACCAGAACTCACACAGAATTTGAGTCCCTACGTCCTTATACCCCTTTAAAAATTCCAGTGCAAATGCCGCACTGAATAGAGCTGTCAGAGACTTTCAGATGTCTCACAGAAGATATAGTTCTCTGGTCTTTTCTGTCAGCACTTATTATGTCAGAATATGAAAGAGACATACTGTCTCTTAAAGCAGATGTTATTCCAAGATTATTTTTTCTTAATGAAATCAATTGAGATTGTTTAGGCAAGAGTCAGCATGCTCTCATCAGTGTCGCGTCTAGAAGTCTGTAAAGCAAAAAACCTTATGTGTCCTTTTAAGAAAAAACAACACGAATACCATTTCTCTGGGTATTTATCTATATATCTATGTCTGGATATGCATGTGGTGGTATTGCCACTGAAGGTCTAACTTAACTATTAAAAGGAAACAGTGACTTAGAATTTCTCCTTAGAATGTTTTTATCTCAAATTCTGTTGTTTGTAAAACTGGGGCACAGCCCCAGGGTTATACTCTCCTGCTGTTAAGATGCCAGGGTTACAGCTACAATGAAGGAGAAAGTAAAGCCCTGTGAAGAAAAAGCAGGCCACCTGTAAAGGATTGATTCAGCAAATTATATAAGCAAGTTTTAATTCAAGTAGATATTTAGTTTCTTTGTTGAACACAGATCTGCATGAGAATAGAATTAAAATACAATTCTATTGTGAAATGCTTTGTTTAGTCATTATTTAAAACTGATAATTATTTTTCTATGGGATACAGAAGCCTTTACAATGTCCTTCTGCAGAGCACTCGGAAGCCTGAACCAACTTATACCAAGTTACACATGGAGATCATATCTAAGTGTCTCCTAGGCTTGAATTGAAAGGGTATTCAAGCACTTCCTTAGCTCTGTCCCCAAAATGCCCAACTGTGAAAGACGGTTGCAAGATTTTATAGGTAAAATTAAGCAGAGATGAGGTAAACAGGCTGGCCTTAGTAACAGGGGTAGCGAAAGGAAAAGCACCTGTCCGAAAAAGTTTTCACCTCTTGTACCAACCTCCCGAAATACCCTGGGAATGTGTTCTGCTAGCATTTTACACTACAAAAGCTCTCAGATTTTAAAGGAAAGAAATCAGTGAAAATGAGGAAAATTCTGAAATGGGTAAGTACTTGGGATGCTTCCTATGCCATTTTAATAGGTGCATTGCTAATGGATTCTTATTGTAAAATATTATACACTAATACAACCACAGGATATACTTGATTACAAATCTGGCCCCTCTGGTTTAAGAATAATTTCCATAGGACAACTGATGAGTAGATAAAAAGAGACCTTGTATGGAGAAAGATTCTAGCATGGAAATCAAGTCTGGGCACAGGTTTTACATAATTCCACAGCTGTTAATCTGACAGTGAATATTACAGCACTCCTCACTGAGAATGCATAACTCCTTCATCTAGACAGGGAAAAAAAAGGCTTTAGTTAAAAACCTAACATGTTTTGCCTATGGCAGACCTAAGAACTGGAGGTCTGGACACCAACGCACATAGCTAGGAGTACTGGAGCTGCTTAGAGCTGTCCAAGAGAAAACAATAAGAGGATGTGTATTTTCTGGGTTAGTTACCACCTCCCTTTCCCCTACACTGGTACCATTTAGTGGGATATGTTTCCTATCACATGATGGGGCAGTCTCTGTATGTGTACCTCCTGTTTTTGCTCATCAGCTTCTCAGCTGGGTCCACTGGCAACCAGATCCTCTGTTCTCATGAAAAAAATGTTTTCTATTGAAGACTTACTGGCCTATCAAGTAAAGCATCCAGACTGTGACATGTGATCTCCTCTATTTGAGAGCAGATTTTTCTTATGTAAAATGAGGCAAATTTCTTCCATTTCCCCAGTAGAAGTTATCCCTCTCCATATGAATTATTGAAATAGTCTTTAGGCAAGAAAAGTAGGACTGCTTTTCTCTCTTGATGCTTAGGACACTGTTCTGGAGCACTGACATTCCTGTCCCTACTATAAGCAGTATTTCAGCATTTTGCAAGAAGTGGAAAATCTTTAACGGATTATAACATCTACAAGCCTAAATTATCTACTTTAGAGGGCAGCTATTAGAGTGCTCAAATGAGAGATGGCAGGACAAGATTTAAATTCTTTCTTCTTTAAATAAATTGGAGTAAGGTTTTAAAACAAATTCTTCCATTTACAGGGACCTCCTCTTGCTGTCTGACTTCTGAGTGAAGCCCAATGCAGAGGTTTAATGTCTAATGGTGGAAACTTTAGAAATGATAAAGGCAGAAAGTCAAACACAGAGATTTTTTTATAAGCAGCTAGGCAGCCACATGGCAACTGAGTCTACTGTAGAAATTCTTAAGGGAAACATGGTACTGAAGTTGGTGTCCTAATATAGTCACTTAATTGTCCTCATAAATTTAGTTGCTGTGGCTTTAGAGGCTGTGCTGAGACCTCTTCCCTTCTCTCCTGGTGAGATTCTGCATTGCCACAATGGAATGATTTTTCCTATTTTGACTGAAAATTTTAATGGCAAGGATTGTCTCTTTAGTGGATCCTGACAAAAGACTTAAGGTGTTACTGAATGCAAAATAATCACAGGGAATGAACAACGTTCATTGTTTTGTGTGGCAGTTCTGGCAGACAGTCTTCAGATACTGGATACTGGAAGATAATGTAGCTGCAGCTTGTGTAATTGCTGAAAGTGTTTTCTCATGTATGATATAGCTAAGCCATATGTAGTGTTAAGGTTGAAAGTAGTTTTATTATGTACTTTTTGGTCCAAAATTTTGAAGGTAACATTTTTGAGTGGATCTGTTCTTGTCACATGCCTAAAAATCTTATCTGATATTTCCAGGCTGAATCAAAATAAGATATTACTTTCTCCTAAAATTCTTGCCTCATTTAGTGTAGAAATACTAGGACAACTAGTGATGAAATATTACAGTATAATTACTGTATTGTATAAAATACTATATTGTAGCTTTTGGTGTTGTATAAAAGGAATCATTGGGAAATCTGTGAGCCTCCATTACCTCCAAGACCTATTGTACTAAGTAGAGTGTACTGAAGGGCTTTTGAAAGTCATCATTTCAGAACAGGATTATCTGATTAAATCAAACGTGGAAAATGGGTTTACTCACTGCCTAGGTCATACAAATAAGCATAAAGTCTTCATTTTTCTTGGCACATTTTACAAACACTGAATAAGGAAAAGAAAAAGTTCAAAGCATATCTGTGCGAATTCTCATTGAGTCAGGTGTGCTTCTGTTGAATACAATTAAAAATTAACAAGGTAAATAGGCAGATGTGGTTATGGTTCTCACCTTGGTTTACAACTGTTGTTTGGAGTTATGGTTTACTGTGTGCACGATCCTAATGCTTGTATTCTCCTCAATAACAGTTACATGCTTTTAGTAACCTCATTAAGAGGTTACTGATGATTAGTTATGCTTTACAAATAATCTAGATCATGTGAATCTACCTTATGAAGGACCTTAGTACCCAAGTACCAAAACCAGATGTAGACAATTGCAGCATTGAGTCTTTACTATGTTGGCCATAAAGTAAACCTTTATGGGTAGACCACTTTTAAAAGGCATGAAAGGTAACTTAAACCCAAAATGTAATTTGAGAAGCTTCAGTTGCGTTAGAATATTGCAGTTATGGGAACTGAAAATAAAAGAGCTACAGATAATATTTCTGTGCTCTTTTGTTCAAAGAAAATATTTATTGAAAGGGATAGGGGATAGGGCAGGGAGTTGAATTTGCTGAGGCTGGAATTATAGCTAGTAAACAGGATAAGCATTCCCTCTGAGAGTCCGTGCTTTCTAAAGAATATCTCTGAAATAGCTAAAGGAAAAGAGAAATAGGAAAAAAAAAAAGGAAGTCTGCAGTCATGGCAAGATTGTTTCGTACAAGGAGAAAACAAGATTAGCTATAATGAGATTATCAGCTAATTCTGTGAGGCAACATCCACATAAATCAACAGACAAAGGGAAGGGACCTGAACTCTGCAGTAATTGTTAATAGCAGCAACATATTAGTAATAATACCAAGTCTCCTCCCGCACCCCAATATGCAATACTGTTCTAGTTGTAGGAGTATAATAAAAATTATAATTAAATATGATGTCTCCTGACAAGAGTATTTCTGTCCAGCATATAAAGGACATTGGAGCTACAAGCTCTGTATATACAGGGAAATTTCTTTAAAAGGTAGCCAGACCTATCTTTTTACCAAGTTTTATTTTGTCGGTGTGTTCAAGCAAGACAGCAGGACAATGTTACCATGTTATCCTTTTTCTACAAATCACCATTTGCTTCCTACTTATTTCTCTGGAAGAGTATTATTAAAGAAATACATGCAGAAAACTATCAAAAACAAGGTAAATACAATTTGTATCTGTTACCGCAGAAATAGCTCCATACTTAGGAGACTATAACCCATAATGGTAGAATCTCCTTCTTATTAATGAGAATCTACCTGTATTAGAATCAAGCATGCGATAACCTGTGGAGGAACAAATTATCCCACTATCATTCCTGCTACCGAAGTTTTATCAGATCTCAGGCTTTCCTCTTCCTGAGTTGTCACTGGAGTATTCAGAGTTCATCATACTTCCTGTGTTATTTAAAGAACTTCTTGGGCTGGTAGATTATTTTAAACCTGCCTCTGTATTCTTTAGAACACCAACAGGAAGCATTTACCCTACACAAATCGTAGTAACTTTGCAGTTCTCAGTTCACACAAAGAGCAAATTTGGCACAGAGCATTGTGGACCATGTAACATTTTCATTTTCTGCCCACTCTTCAAACACAATTTCCATATTAGGGAGCCTTGCCACAGCTGCTTGGGAAGGTCTTTGAATACAACTTGGGATACAGTCTGTAGATCACGCTACAAAGATCTTGTTGTTACAAGAGACTTAGATATGATTAAGAACTACAAAAACTGTAATTTCTAAGAGCAACTGACGATCAAAGCAGAGTTGTGTTGTGCCAGGACCATTAGGGTCCAACACTCACAGAGTTATTTCACCCATATACACCTGAGATCCTCCACCACATATATTCTGCTTCTGATTAGTAGAAGACTTACACCTTCGTACCATGATCCCAGAAATGATTTAGTCCTTGGTCATTTTCACATGAACTCTTTTCTCCTGTTGAGACTAAACAAACAGAATGTCAACTTATTTGAAAGTTTTATGAAAACTATTTTTTCCTATCAAATAAGCAGAATATGGTTCATTATTTATCTGATGAATTTGAAAGGGGAAAGACTATGGAAACAATCTCAAGTCACTTGCAAAAGCCAGTGGGACTCCTTGGTGCTATGTGTCCTGGATCTCAGGCTACCTCTTTTGAGAAAGAGGGGCAACATGCGTGCACAGGATTTCTCTCGAGCATGATGTAGTTGGAGGATATACACCAAGGGGTTTACTAAACACACTTGGTTATGAACATCCCACATATTAAATAAAATACGCTTAACTCTTATTCATCCTTGCTATTAAGTTTTTCTCCTTTGCTTTTTTAACGTTATGGGTCTATGACATTTAAAATAAAATGTAAACAAGAAATCAGATGATCCCAAAACAGGTTGCTGGCAGTGGGTCCCTGAGTTGGAAAGGAGCCAAAGCAAGCTGGCTTTTGGGCGTGGGAACAAGTATCAGTAACAATGAAACAATGTTTTTCAGGTGTTCCACTTGCCCAACAGGCATGTGGCTCATATTGGCCCTGTGTGTTAATTCCTCAAAAATCTGCAAGGACAATGACATCAAAGGATAAGCTGGAAGTGATCTCTTCACCACTAACATCCTCTTATATGTGCAAAGGCAATTTCTTTCCCCTAAGCTTTGACAACCACAAATCCATAGATGCTCTCCAGGCCTACATATACAGAATCTCAAAATGGTTTGAGTTTGAAGGGACCTCTGGAGATCAGCTGGTCCAACAGCCCTGCTCAAGAAGTTCACCAGTTGCCCAGGACCATGTCCAGATGGATGCTAAAGTCTGCAAGGTTAAAGACTCTCCTGCTTCTCTGGGCAATCTGCTTCTGCGTTTGGTCACCTTCACAGTAAAAAAGGTATTTACTGATGTTTGGGTGGAACCTCCTCTGTTTCTGTTTGTTCCCAGTGCCTCTGCTTCAGTCACTGCAGAACTCTGGAAACAGCCTGGCTTCATCTTCTTTATAGCCTTCCTTCAGATGCTTATACACATTGATGAGGCCCAGCCCTGAGCCTTCTCTTGTCCAGGCTGAACAATCCCAGCTCTCTCAGCCTTTCCTCATAGAGGAGATGCTCTAATCCGTTAATCACTTTAGTGGTCCTTCTTTGAACTCCTTCAAGTAGGACTAAGCAGGTTATACCAGCTATTGCTTCTTTTTATTTTCAACAACAGCAAAGAGCACACTATGGGGCCAGTCAAATCCTCACCACAAATGTACCAAAACAGGTTTCTAGAACTCCTTCTTAATTCATCTCAACAGGGAAGGGAGGGTTGAAGCTTCTTCCAGTCTCTAATTGAGCACTCTACTCTCCAGTGCTACAGAACCCCTTAGAAAAACTAACCAACCAATAAAATTCCCCCAACATGCCCCCAACACCCCACAAAAAATGCTCGCAGAACTGCCTCTTGAGAATATCCTTGCTTTGAAAAGACTGTTTTGCAAAAAGTTCACATACTTCTTAATTCTAAATGTTGTTTACACAATCTGCAAGAATAATAGAGAAAACATGGTGCATGTTCCAGAGTAGGATACCTCACTCTTTGATTGAAACTGGTTATAGGATTTATCAAAAGGAATAAAAGTGCTTTTTACACCAATGCACTAAGTTCTGCCAACACACCACACTTGACTACTCAGTCCAGTAGCTGTGATAGGATCTTCGTTTGTTCTTTGCAACATTAGCCAGGGCAGCATTATCTTTTTTGATCTGCCCATTCCCAGTGCTATGCATCCAAAGTTTCCCCAGAACCTGGTCTAGGTTTGGTCTGGTTAGCTGGATGTTGTGGGATGTTTTTCAGAGGACAGAGTACTTGTGTGACATACTTTTCTTTTTGAAGGGACAAAAAAATTTCCCTTCCAAAAGCTGATTTCTCTCTCCTTCCTTTCTGTTTAGGATTAATCCATTCCTGCCTCCTAGCAACGACTTACCATTACAACTCCAGCCAAGATAGCCAGTAAATATCCACTGTGTAAGTACCAAATGCAAGTGGAGTTAATGAGCTCTTTGTAAGTACTGTTCTCTCTAGCCTGAAAATCTACACCACATACCCCTCTGTCAGCGCTCTCAGGAAAAAGATCTTGAGATTATCAGCAAATACGTCAATATGCTCCTGACTGATAAATCTGTGCTTGAGTATCTAGGGAAAAATATGCTCTTCCCTTGTCATACAAAATGCAGATCCAAATATGGACTTGTTGTGCACCCTATGAATGCTCTACAATGACAGCTGAGGAGCTGACAGGAGTGATTCTTACATCCATCCATTTCACCAGAGCATCCACATTTGGTTCTTAGTAGTTCCAGAATCTTTCTATAGTAAGTGGAGAGAGGCACCTATGTTCAACAATTTCAGTCTGAATCTAAATCAGTTTCTGGGGGTGCCCCTTTCTCCACTAACTTCACACTGAGGTAAGACAGATAGTCTGACCTGGACATCTCAAGCTAAGCAGGTTGAATATTGGTATATCTCAGGACATCCCAGTGTTTCACCTATGCCCCTATCTCTATATAGGAATAATAAATAATAAATAAATAAATAATAAATAATTAAAAAAAGATTTATAACCAGTTCTACCCAGGTATGCCTGCAGAAGACAGGTATCTACTCTTCTTATTTTACTGATGAAGTAAACTCATTCAGCTTGTAACAACTGTGTGTCAAGCTACCCTTTCACACTCTCTACTAACAAAAATTTTAGCATAAATACTTCCCTAAGAGATTCCTGTCCCTTGCCCCATAACATGCCGCAGAGCTCTCTTTATTGTGCTAACACGACTGTTTATGTGATCACGTTATAATCTAGATCAATAAACAAACTTTCATCGAAAAGAAAGCCTCCCAAACCTGAAGAACTCTTAGATCAAAGACGGCTTTTGAGAGAGAGATACCCATTGTAATAAATAGTAGGGTTGTTGTGTGGAGAAAACTGTTATAATTCTCAGCTGGATTCAGATCAGGTTTACTCATTGGCTTTTGGCAAGTGAACTCTCAAGTCACACAAAAAGCACTGTAAGCAATATATGATACGGTAAACTGTATGTGGAATTCTCTGGAGCGTTCAGACAGGAAAGGTGGGATTCATCTCACTTCACGTTACACCTCTGCAACATGGATCTCGGTAGCCAAAGACGTTGCCCTATGCTTCTTTACAGACAATGGAAAGGAATCACCTTATAAAAGGTGATTAATTTCAGATAAGATGAATTGTGCTCTGCTAAGTGCCTGTTTCTCACCAGCACTGTAAGGAAGTGTGGAGTGATGAGCTGAGCTGCAGACATCTGTACTGCACATAGATAGCTATGAATTCTGCCCTGCTTTTCATTGCAGAGACATTGTCAGACTGTTGCTTTTGTGTGTGTGTATATAGACACAGACACAATTTAATTCCAAGATAACATACATGTCTGTTTGTGTTAGTCCACATGTATAAGTACATTCCCCTCTAATCAGGCTTCCTTCCCTAGTCCAAGCCCTCCACCATCCTGCCAGCTTGCAAACAGCATGATTCAACTGCTAGCAGCAGTTCTCTCCTTGCTCTTAATATCTAGGATTGGCTAAGCACAAAAACAAAGCAACACCAATGTTTGAATTACCATAAAAAGCAGCCAGTCCTTGGATGTGCATGCTCCATAGGCAGTTTCTGCCTGCCTCTCTGTAAGCCCTATTAAATGGTGTAAGAATGTACAAACTCCGAACTCCCAGTGTTCTCTCTTTAACTAAGAGGAAATTTTAAGTTAAATAAGTTAGCTAATACCCATATAATGAGTCAGAGTTGTTTGCAATGAACTCTGTGTTTGCTGTATATTCTCCTTGCACAGTTATAACTTCTCCACTATAATCACTACAGTTAACCAAGTATACTTTCCTACACCTTGTGAGTTAATCCACTTGATGCAATCTCTTATATCTAAAGAGGTGAAGTGGTAGGACTTAGCCACTCTTGACACCTAGAGGCATCTCTTCATTCTATGCTTTTCAGCCTGAACTTCACTGTTTCTCCTCTTTCAGCTTGCAGACACTAAATGTGTTGAACCTGCAAGAGTCAATAACAGAAGAAAAACTCCAAAACCAGCAACTAAGCATATTCACACGTTGTCCAACATCTGGAGATTTCTGTGTTCACCTAGCTGCATTCTACATGGATTCAGAAAAACAGAAGATTCAATAAAATCCTGGCCTCTTTCCTGCTGCTTTTCTGTCTCTTTGGACCAAACCCAAACTCTGCAGCACAAAACATATTCCTTGTCAGAGCGCTTTCCTGCCAGAACGATTTGCAAATTCAAATTATGCACCACAACACGCTTGCAAAGTGGAAAGGAAATTAAAAAGCTGGCAACAAACTATCACATGTTGGAGCAACCTCATGTAGGTCAAAGCTTACCTTTGGACCTAGCAATTTTAAGTAACTGGTCATGGAACGCTGAGGCAGAGGACAGGATCACCATAATCCCACCCTTGTGAATGGGAAAGGATGCTAATTAATAGATACACAATCTTGGGCATCCCCCAATTTTATTGTTTCAGCCCTTAGTGAAGCCAAATATTTTTGAGAAACCAGTCTTGAATTTTAAGCAGCACAATGGTGACTTATCAAAGAATTGCAGATTCAGACCTTTAAGATCACCAAGTCCAACTGTAAACCTAACATTGCCAAGTCCACCACTAAACTATGTCCCTAAGCACCACATCTACACATCTTACCTTCAGGGATGGTGACTCAACCACTTCCCTGGGTAGCCTGTTCCAATGCTTGGCAAGTCTTTCAGTGAAGTAATATTTCCTAATATCCAACCTAAACCTCCCCAGGCACAACATGAGGCCATTTCCTCTTGCCCTACCACTTGTTACATAGGAGAAGAGACCAACATTTGCCTCACCACGACATCTGTTCAGGTAGAGCAATATGGTCACCCTTTTCTCCCTAAACAACCCCAGTTCTCTCAGCCATTCCTTATAAGACTTGTGCTCAAGACCCTTCACCAGCTTTGTTGCCCTTCTCTGCACACTCCAGTCCCTCACCAGTGAGGATTAGTGAGGAGTTCAAAACTGAATACAGTATTCAAGGTGTGACCTCACTAGTGCCAAGTACAGGGGAAAACCACTTCCCTACTCCTGTTGGTGTCACTATTTGTGATGCAAGCCAGGATGCTATTTGCCTCCTTGGCCACCTGAGCACACTGCTGGCTCATGTTCAGCTCGCTGTCGATTAGCACCCCCAGGTCCTTTTCTGCTGGGCAGTTTTCCAGACATTCTTCTCCAAGCCTGTATCATTGCATGGGGTTTTTGTGACCAGAGTGCAGGACCCAGAACTTAGCCTTGTTGAACCCCATTACCGTTGATCACAGCCCATTGATTCATCCAGCCCAGACTCCTCTGTGCAGGCTTCCTTCTCTCCAACAGATCAACATTCCTGCCCAACTTGGTGTTATCTATAAAGTTACTGATGGTGTACTCTATCCTTTCATCCAGATCGCCGATAATAGTGTCAAAGAGAATCAGCCTCAACACTGAGCTGTGATCAGCTGCCAACTGGATTTAGTTCCATTCACTACAACTCTCTAGGTTCAGCCATCCAGACAGTGTTTTACCCAGCAAAGAGTGTGCCTATCCAAGGCATAAACAATCAATTTCTCCAGAAGAACGCTGTAGGAAACTATCAAAGGCTAAACTAAAGTCTATGTAAACAACATCCACAGACTTTTCCTCCTCCACTAAGCAGGTCATCTCTTCATAGGAGATATGGCTTGTCAAGCAGGACCTGTCTTTTCTAAACCCATGCTGACTGAGCCTGATTACTTGGTTATCCTGTACGTGCTGCAAGATGCTACTCCAAATGATCTGCTCCATGACCTTCCCCAGCACCGAGGCCAGGCTGACATGTAGTTCCCTGGATACTCTATCTGGTCATTCTTGCAGATGAGCGTCCCATTTGCTAATCTCCAGTCAAATGAGACCCAGTTAGACAGGACTGCTGGAAAATGATGGAGAGTGGCTTGATGAGCCCTTCTGCCGGTTCCTTTAGTATTCTTTGGTGGATCTCATTCAGCTTCATAGACTTGTGCACATCTAGGTGGAGTAGCAGGTCACTAACCGTTTCCTCTTGGATTATGCGGGCAGCATTCTGCTCTCCATCCCTGTCTTCCAACTCATGGGGCTGGGTACCCAGAGAACAACCAGTCTTACTACTAAAGACTGAGGCAAAGAAGGCATTAAGCACCTCAGTCTTTTCCTCAGAAAATAAGATCTCAAAAGCACCTATATCCTCAGCATCCATCTGAAATCCCAGAGATATCAAATTGACTCTGTAAATACAGAAATACTTCAAAAACATAGCCTTAAATGAAGCGCATCAAATACAAATCTCAGAGGCTGTTATCCTCTGTCCCCTGAACAAACACCCTGCCTCCAGAATCAGTTTCTAGCCTCTTGTATTGTCTCCTATTGTCTCTCTGCAACGTTTTCAGACATTGAGGCTCCGTTTGGGCAATCTTTAGTGGTCATCTTCTCTGCCAGTTCAGTGTTGGTAATTTCTATTTCTTCCTGGTTTTGAAGTGGCTTATCTGGTACAATGTTATTACAATGTTATTATTTGCTGGGCCAATGAAAGTATGATTGCAGCAAAGAATATAAACAGCCTTTGGAAGATGATCTAATTTAAATCCTTACTGATTAGTTTAATTCCTTTGTAGGCTACCACTGAGGTGGGTCTCAGTCAACTTTAACATCTGGACCCACAGCCACAGGATAAATTCACAGTTCCTGTCTTTACAACAGAATAAACTACTTCTTTAACCCTGAACTTCCCAGAAATCTGTACATTCAAACTTCAGGGAGGACTGTGAAGTAAAACTCCATTTCTATATCAAGAAAGATTCTGCAGCCCTCCTGCTTAACTGTTGTATGATGCTCAGCAGAAGACTTTACCTCCTGAGAAGATGCTGGATGATGATGCTTCCCAAAGCTACAGAGCTTATCAGAGGGTCAGTCAGGAATTACTTGCTGGTGAACATAATGTGTAAAATGGCTGTTCTCTTACTATCACTACCTCTCCTGAAACTTTCCTCTTCGTTAGTAAGAGCTTGAAACAGAAGAAGAATTTAGACCCCACTGAATACGGTCCTCTGGGAACTACTGAGTTTATTCATCAGGAGTTATTCTCAGCTGCCCTTCCTGGGAAGAGCAAGAGGGAAGGACCTATAGGATTTTTGTAATCGATTTGTGATGGGTCAGATTCACAGAGCATAAAATAAAGAGCCTTCTATTAGGCTGAAGTGACCCAGTCACTACTGCAAGGAAAAGCAAACAAAGAGCTTCCCTTAGCTCAAACACTGTGGTATTCTCAGCCTGTGAACACTAACTGGCTTGATATTATGCACAAAACCCCAAGTCCTTGCCTTCTCTACATTTTCCCTTTCAGTAGCCACATCCTGGCTAGCCCACGATGCACAAACCCAGCATGGCCACCCAGGAGGGGAGTATGAGAACAGCAGATGCAGGAGGGAGAACAGCAGCTGTGGGCAGCATGGGGATGCACACACTATGAATGACATAAAGTGCTGAACAAAAGGTGCAGACGTGGAGTGAGCTGGAATGCTTCAGGTCAAGGGAATTCTCTCCCCACCAGCTTGGCTGGGAACCACATTCCTACATTCCTGGCCCAGCCACAGAACAAGGCAATGTTGTAGAGGCACAGGCTGAATGCTTTGCTGTGGGTAATGTATGTCAGGATAGCTTGAATAGAAAGCCAAAGTTTTACAGTGCCTCTGCAGGCCATATCCAGGGACCAGAACTTAAAAACCACATAACAGATGATGATCGTTTTGTAGTTTCTTTTGATATAACGCACTTAATTTTAAATAGTTCCTCTTATACTGAACACAATTTGCTTGGATTAAACTATAGCTTTTTCTCTTGAAACATTTCTAACTTGCTTTAGAAATACCAAGACACTGCAGCATCATGAAAAATTTTTCTGCTGAGACTTCTAAAGAGATTTTACCTTGCAAATCAAACTCTGAGAATCATAATTGCTTCACACAAAATGCAACAAAAGACTCACACTTTCATCAGCAGTTTACATGCTATCAAAGTCTCTTTCATGTGCTGAAACAGCAGAACAGATAAGAAATAGGAACAGACAAAGTATTCTGGTATTTACTATATTTTAACCAAACACGTCTTAAGTGAATTCCTTACACACCTGTTTTACAAGCGGTGAGAGATATGGAAGTTTGACATTTTGGAATGGTATTTTCGTATATTGGTGTGGTGGCTCAGATGTGTGGGCAAGAGAAAAATTTGGAGTCTGGATACATTACTTCACTACTTTCTCTGAAAAAGGCTTTCCTCTCTTCCTTTACAGAAGGCACATGTGTGCTAGGAAATACATAGCTTGCCACTACTCCTCCATCATCCTGCCATACAGGTCCTTCCCTGGCTAGGTGTTTGTAGAAGGAGCAGGAGATACATCAGAATATCAACGTGAAACTTCCTGATAAAAATACAGAGATCCTGGAACTTGAAATATTTCATGATTTAAACTTTTTTTGTACTTTTTCTTTTGGTATAGCGTCCATAGTGTTCACAGTCCAGAGGATATGTTTAAACTATTAAACTGCGTAGTGCCAGGAAACTTGTGCGCATATTGACAATCAAGTGCCTTCACCATTTAACTGATAAAGCAGTTGAATTCCCAGGCATGCATCCAGGAATCAGTCCCAACTGGTTGTCTGGATACAGCCAAACCATTTTGGAGGGCCAAAGAGCTTAACACCATGGACACAGCTATTCTGTGCCACTTTAACTCAGTGCCAAAGAATGCTTTTTTTCCCCTAGTATACGAATACCCTAGTATACATTTAGGCTAAGACTGGCATTGCCATGGTGAAGACAATTGATAGAAATGTAATATTAAAAGGTTTTGGTTTCAGCTGCTTTTTTCCTTCCCTGATTTCTTCTATCCCTCTTTCATGCTGTATAATCTGTCTATATGCTTGTGCAGTGGTCCCAAATATTCTAAAATCTGTGTGTTATTTGGGTCCTGATGAGAAAAAGTCATTAGGTTTAAGTCAGAGGAGTAAAAAAAAAAAAAAAGAGAACTGTTGATCATGGCAATTCTGAAAGAGCATGAGTGTCAAACAGCAAGAATCAGAATGGATGTTTCTGGGCTTGTGAGCAGTAAAACTGCAGTTTCTCTTTAGAAACACATCCATCAGAAACTCATTTACTATAAACCAAGCCAGTCAATTGGAAATCTGCAATAATTCATTTTTGTTTTTCTCAAGAAAAGGACAATGCAGGACAGTTGCAAACATCCCCCCCTCACCCCGCAACCAGATTCCTTTCAGTTTTCCAATCTGAGGTGACTTGATCACAAGCTATGAAGAAAGTTTGTTTTCTGAAATAAGATCTGAAGCAAAGGCCCTTCAGAATTCTTTTCTTCATGGAAACAGTTCTATTTCTGTTAAATTTGATAACAGCTTGTTTTTACAAAATAAGACATCAATGCCAAATTTGAGCTGGCAAAGAAGTGTCTAAAGAAGTGTCACTCTGGATATAAACAGGAAATGTTTAGAGTGCTGATCCAATGATTAATGAATGTTTCCACATCTATATAGAAGCCAATTTTTCCTTTCCTTGGAGGTTACTCCATTGCATAAGCTACAGAAGAGCTGTAACATATTGAAGTATACGAAAAATAGCATTTCTGTGCAAATGTTGGCATGGTTATCTCCCTTTGACATCTATTACAGGCCTTCTCACTTACTCCATTGGGAGTAGAAAGCAAGTCAACATCTGAAAGGTTTTTATCTCACACCTCTTTTTTAGGGCCAAAGCAGTTTTCCTCTGTAAGAATTCTCATATTTCCCTGAATTCATTCATAGACTCCACTCCTTAATAATCTGACTGTAGCTAAGTGAGAAACCCCTCAGCTTCCTCTGTCTCAGATACTCTAACATTTTTTCTGCTTGGGTGAAAAAAAGTGAATTTGACTTAGTAGCCCTGAACCCTGTTATAGGAATCTAGCCAGACACCCACAGCAGTCTTTTTAGACTGCCCATAATCTAAACACACATTAAAAAGGAGCCTAACAACAGAGCCCTCTAATTGCCTGATCTAATTGTCTGACCAAAGGGTACCAATTTAGGGTAACAATAGCACAGGACAGAACTTGTTAGCTAGTACATGCTGTCGCCAGAGCAGCAAACCAGTGAAAAGAGAAAAATAAAGGAGTGTGTATTTATGTTGTCTTCTCTATTCTTTTTGCAAGGACATAGAAACCTCAGGCACACAAGGGAGCCCAAGAACTTCAGGACAGCAGCTTAAATTTGCGCTTTAAGTTGCAAGCCAAGCGTATCTGTATTTGTTTGGGGGAATTTCTGAGAAACAGAAACTGCACTGACTAGAGCCTCTCTAGGCAAACTGAAAAGAAAAATCAGATGGGAAAAACACCTTTGCTAGTACTTTTCTATTGAACTGATAGACAAGTTTAGACTTACCCTGGAGAGCCCGCCAGGTGTTTCTGAGCTTCTGCAATGAACCAGCAGGAATTAGGAGGATTTCTCAGGAGCCAGGATTACAATTCATAATTTAGTTTCTTTTCCTATATTCCTTTCAGAGGGGTATTTCTTCAGTTTCATCAAGAACAAGACTGCCTTATTCCTACTTTTGCCATATGCTGGACATCTTAATTCTCCAGTAGCCCTTTGTTATGTGAGGAGGAGAAATCTGTGTAAACATTCACCTACAACATAAAGACCATCTGAGGTAATAACTTGGCAGAAAGACTTTCTTATGTAAGAGGAGTTGCCCCAACGTAAAATGTCTCTACCACATAGTTTTCAGGAATGAAGGTTGTTTAAAGTTAACAACTCCCTGTGTAAAGGTTAACTTGCAAAAATATTATTGTTCCTATCTGAAACAGGTTACCTTAAGGAAAAGAAAAAGAGCTGTGGTATACTTAACCCTCTTTACTCATGCACAGCAGACAGGAAAAAGCTCTATGTAATAAATATCTTCATTCTGTAGAAATACAGACATCTTGTATATATTGCATATTCATCGTGTATTTACATAGCAAATAAATACTTTCAGTAAGGACATGACCTCAAGTTTGCTGAAATCCATGAAGCTGCTATTGACCTAAATGACATCATGTAATTACTAGAACCAATACTTATATTTCGAAGTCTTCAGTAATGCCTATAAAATAAAGACTTAATTATGGCTTCAGGCTTAAGTAAGACTAAAGTGGGAGATAAGCACTCTGAAAGTCAGGCTACTCTCTTGAGGCACTTCATCTCAAACCACTACTTCTCTTCTAGTCCTAACCAAAAGACTGCCTCCCCTATTAGAAAAAGAATCCCAGGGCCACGTTGTTCTTCACTGTGACACTAGCTTTTGCTCACAACCCAGTAAACAAAATGAACTCAGTGTTGATTCTTTCACATTCTCCTTTGTTCTGCTTCCATGTGTGGGAATGCAGGTATTTTCATTTCTTTATTTGTTTTGTCATCACTTTGTGCTCCATGAAGCCACAGCTTTCAGAGTCCTGAGTACTCCTAGTATAGTCAGACACCATTCAGGGAAGAGGCAAGCTTTTGCTTTCTCTTTTCAAAGAGATTTGCTATGCTGTCAAGTTTATGTATCGTAATTTCTTTTTTAAGTACAGACAGTAGTTTGCTCAACCACTTGTCAGTAGACAGTTGTTAGTTTAATTTCCTCCTTGTCACTTGAGCAAATTTTGTTAATTCTTGGTATCACATGTGTAGGAAAGACTAAATGTGTAGACAACTGAAGGGACCTGACTATAAGGTTGATGTCACATTACATGTACACAGGCACACATAGAACTATAGATTTGAAAAAAAAAAAGATAAAGCTCTTAATCTGTGCAAAATTTATAACCTAGCCCCAGTTTCTTAATATATTTGGGTATTAGGTACCAGTTACTTCCCTAATATTGCCAAAAAAATGAGCAAAAGATGTATATATATTCAAACTATATGCATTTATATGGGCCCTTCCATAGTCTAATTGTAGCTCTAAGAATATCTATGCAGAGGAAAGACATGAACTGTAAAAAATTTATTTTTGAAGAACACCACAAACACTACAAAATTTCTGCAGTCCTGGATTTTATTTGAGATCAAATAAAAGTTAAACAGGTCTTTATTCTTTCATTCATTCATTCCTTAAGACAATGCTATACTGATTTTGTTTTGTTTAGGTCTCTGGATCAACTATTTAACCTTCCTTTCTTGCAAGAGGTTTTGGCAATCTTTTACTATTAATAGATTTAACTTTTAACTTGAACAGAGGCAAAACAGCCTCTAATGTTGAATTCTTTGGGAGACACAAAGAAAACTTTCATTTGCTTATGAGGAAAGAATGAGTATCATTCACTCATGATCCACACTTCATGAGAATCTGTGCAGGTTAGTCTTGACTGCAGGAAACTGTCATCCATATATAAATCTCTAAGTGAGATTAATCGGCAAAGAACATATGACAAAGCAAACAAGTCCTCTCTGTCACTGCCTTTGGTAAAACCATGAGTTAATGTAACTTAGAGAGACCTTCACACCAAAATACTGACCTGATGCCTATATCCCCTAGTAATATGCAAGACATGGGGTGTCAGCTTTGCAGAACACAAAAGATACTAGAAACCTAGACTAATTCCATTGAGCCGATACATCAAGTCTACAAAAAACAATTTTGAGAAATAGATTTTCTGTTTGCATATTTCCTAGCAGAGTACTCAGCCCAAGAATTAGGATGTGCTCGTTTAAGCTTCATATAAGCCAATAAGAATACAGAAATATTCTGTATTGGAGTATTTGAAATGTATTGCCATGCATCAAAATATTCCACAATAAAATCTGTACAGTATTTTATGCTGAAAAGAGATTGAAATCATATCCTTCTAGAGGATCTTTGAACAGCACAGATATTTTCAGCTTTCCTCTAACCTGAACAGTCATTTGGAAAAGCAACAGTGGTAACATTTAAAGTACAGCGAGTGCCAGCTACTCCCTAAGGAAAGAGGAGCCAAGACCTGAGCATAATTAAGGGATGGCAGGGTAAGGGCCTCATCAGCCAGACCCGAGACCCTACACTACCCAAGCAAGGACAGACTCAGAGACAGCAATGAAGTTCCACAACGTTTTCAGTTAACATACAGCAGGTCTGGGGTAAAGCCAGGAAGTAAATACACAGGTCAGGACCAAGATCAGATTTGATGAGAGCAAACCAGGGTGAGACACAGTTCAATGATGATGAAGCTGGTCCACAGGTCTGAAAACAAGCAAGGAAGTCAATCTGAAGATCAAGATCAATGGAATCCACTGCTAGGCCTGGCTGTAGCTGAGTAAGAGATCAGTATTCCTGCAACATATCTCCAGCAGGACTTCCTGATACAAGCTTAAAAGAAGCACATGGCTCCAAGGGCAGGGTGTTGGTAGAGGTCCCGGGTGAGGCTGGTCAAGGCAAGTAAGGCCTACTGATACAACCAGAGACTGACAAGATCCAGTCTCAGTAGACAGAGTCCTGAAAATTAACTGAGTAATTCAGTCTGTTACTCCTGAATCTGCATGTATGCGCAGTCAGTTCCTCCTAAATCCATCATCTGTTAGTATATTTTATATATGATGCACATTTAAAATCTGAGTATCATAAGTAGTTATATAATGAAATTATAACATAAATTTAATGTACTAAAGATGTGATCTAATTTTTAACTATTTTCATAATGTAATTTTACTCACTGCTGCTTTCTCTGCCTTCTCCTCAGCCTTCATTCAATGTCATACTGACATTATTGGAAGACTATTCATTTTCAGTAGCAAAAGAAAACACCTTTTTCTCCATGCCCTTGTAACATTGTTCCTAGATCACACCATTGTATTCAGTGCATTAAGCTTATCTGATATATTACTGTTTATGGTCAATCAGCCACGCGCCACACAAAAAGAATTTTCAGCCTATGAATGTAGAGATGCTACATCTGGTCACCGCAATTGCATACTCCAGTTTTGCCACGTGCTCTGAAGAAGGGGGTTATGAAGGTATTCAGCCATGGCCTTGATAATGAAACAGACACTCTGTGACAGAAACATCACAAGTAACACTGCAACACGAACAAAAAGAGGAGAAAATGAGAGGTCAGAAGGGAAAAAAGTATTATGAAAGACAAGCTTATCTTTCTCTAAAGTTCAAAGAATTTGAGAGATGGATTTGTGTGTGTACAGTTTTGTAACCCTTGATGCTGTGTTCTTTCCAGCATACCTGATTTGTCTCCAAATATATAGACAACCTGATACTCCACATTAGCAGTAACAGGTAGCACTCTCATTTCAGGCCCACATTCAGATTTAGAAGGAGCATCAAGAATGTAGAGTCCAATTTTGGAATTGTTACAAAAATCCCATACTTATTGACATACAGGTACACTACAAGATGCTCTCAATGATACCACACACCACCTCTCTTTAGGTCATGCGTTTCTATGATACGAACACTGGGTGTCTGGCATTGGTCTAGAAGATTTTGTGCCACATCATTTTTTAGGTAGGCTGAAGGTTAAAGGAATGGGAGGACTTGCAGATTTTTAACTCTAAGATTATTTTCACAAGGTAAATTGTGGTATTGAGGCGTTACTTAATTCTCCTGTATGCACTTGGAGCTGCTAAATCACTCAGAAGCAGCACAGTGGAAAGGATAGTGACCTATATCCCTACAAAACAGTGTTAACATCCATTTATCTGCCAAAAGATAAGCCATATAGCATAAGCACATCTTGGTTGACTATAGTCAAGTATTTTCCCTCCTGAACTAGATCATCATCTTCACTGGATGGCTTCAGTTCTGAAGCTTGTGGTATTTTGTGTGACACAGAGATCATTAGTTCAGCAACATTCTGTTGTTAATGCATCCCTGAAGTAAAATGATATGCCTGATTCCTTGCTAGGAAATGATCCAGAAAGCTTGTTTGTTCTGGCAGTTCTTTGCATGCATGTTAAAACTTAGCTACCCATCTCCTCACCTTCCTGTCTCAGCAGATTCTGTATCTGGAAAGAACAATAGCCTGTCAACTGCTAGTCTGACACTCTTTTCTAATCTGGAGAAATTAGACTTGAAACCAACAGCAGAATGATTTCTCACAGCTGTGCCTTTTACTGCTGTACTTAGTCTTGTGATTAGGTTTTGAGCATCCCTTTTCTTATTAAGAACTGTTAGTCAGGCTTTGTCTGTGCTTAGTATCCCGAAGCTAGGAGAACAGTTTCACCTACGTGTATACCTCAGTGTCTTGTAAGTATAAAAATAACAAGGAATTGCGTTAGTTATGCATAGATAGACAGAGACAGATTGTCAGGTAACACATATACTCCGCACAGAGGCTGAAAAAAAATAAAACTAGAAAGAGACCAAAACCTCAACCTTCTATGCTTTTCTATGAAACAAAGTGGGGGCAGGGGGGAAGGAGGGAAGTGATTTCCTGTGTATGTTGTTGAGAACACCAGTGCTGTTCCATACTCAGAGAGAGTGGAAGACTACAAAGGCAGCAATAATGGACTTTAAATTTCAGCTGCAACAATGAAGATCAAATCTTAAGGAAAGTTTTCTTCTAAGAAAAATCGTGGCAATCTTAACATGGCTTGGTTACATAATCCAAAGGTGGAAACTCAGTCTTTGAAGACTTTTAAGAACTGTCTATGCTAATATGTGTTAGGAATGACAAATGTTCTGTCTTGAGGAAGGAGATGGTCTTACCATACGAAAAGGGATGAAACAGCCTCTATGGGTCAGACCCTTTAAAAATCTTTTTGCAGAATTATTTTGTGATTGTTATTATCTCAACAGAAATTATTCATGGCCTGAAACTCTGGCGTATTAATGGAGATTGAAAAGAAGTTGATCTATTAAGTTCATAAAAGACATTAGAAACTCTATGGGTTCACTGTTTTACAGTACATACTGCAAGGAGGAGAGCTCTGATTCACCAGACTGACAATTTAATCTACCAAGGGTCCAGGCAAGTGTTTATAGGGTCAAGGTATACTTAGGAAAAATTAAAACTAAAATGTGATATATAAGCATTTGTCATTAGAGAGCTGATGGATTATCTCCTTACCATCACTTGGGATGGCATTCGATTTACCATTTATACTTTGAAAATTATGTCCTCAACCAAATGTCTGCATTCCCTCTATATTCAGTGGGGAGAGACAGATGGCTCTCAGAGGTGATAGAGCTGATTATTATTAGACATGCCAGCTTGCAATGCCTAATTCTGTGTTGACTGGAGAGGCAATGTATACAAACACGAAAGACTAAAGCTGAAATGACGTATGAAAATTTTCACCCTTTAAGTCTTTGCGTTGATTTGTTACCTGAAAAAGAGAGTATATTTATAATGCAAGGAAGAGGGTTTGTCCTTCTTCCTTCACAGTATGATTCAAAATAAATTCCTCCTGGTCTTGGAGATCTCCTTGTATCAGCCAGTCTTCTATAAAGTATCAGATTAAATAATTACAATGGTCCCATCCAGACTTGAATTCTATTAACCAAAAAAATTTGATAGATCTCATAGTTTCTACAAATGGGAACTAATGCACAGACATATTAAAGGTCATATTTTCAAATATGAGGGCCTACACTGCCTGTAAAATTTTTGCACAAACCTAGAATTTGTGTGTGGCAACAGGCAGTAGCATACACAAAAGATTGCCTGCGTATTCAAATTTCATGAGAACACATTCTTTGAAAGACCATTCATATTGTCTTGTACAGATAATAGAGCTGAGCGGGATGTAAGATGTTATAAATTTAAAGAATATACAATATTTATATTAAAAAACCCCTTGAAATAAGTTAATGAGGAGACACGTCAGCTTTTCTCATTAAACAAATAACCCAAAGGGCATATAAGGAACAGCTGCCGTAATGGTTCTGAGTTATAAACACATGAAAATTAGCCTAAACTTTGCATGCTATTTTATTACTTCATTTTCTTCCATTTTATTTGTTTCTTCAATATGTATACTTGGAATCAAATGCTTTTAAAATACACTTTTGTTAGTAGTTTCATGGACAGCAATCATACCACTGGGAGGAGGAGTGGAAAAACTAAAATAATATGAATCCCATGCTGAAAACTGCTCAGAAATGTTCTGTGATAGTGAACTCCAAAACCTTTGGCTCCCTCTTTCTGTATTAATGAGTTACGAAAGATTGTAAGTATAGCCAGTGCCTGTAAGCCAATGGCAGTAAGCTGCCAGTGAATCCTCTCTCATCATTGCTTACAGTCCTGTCTCACAAGCGCACCAGCTAGTGACTTGTTAGATTAGATCAGATGAAACCGAAGAGATGGCTACCCTCAGGAAAAGTTTAGCAGGTTTTTGGCTGAAGTTAACATCACCAGGTTGATGAGTCAGAATGTGTTTGTTAGAAAGTATATTTTAAAAGATCTTATACATAGTTCACTGTTTTGTAGAATCTGAAAACTTCATACACTGTGTTTTGTCCTCTCAGAGCCAGATGTGCTATGGTAACAATTAGAACCCATCTGGGGTTAAATGCTATCTGTGCCAGCGACACAAAAGTGGATGCCTTTGTATACACTCTACTGCAGCACTTCTTGTACTTTCTAAGCAATGCCTCCAAACTAAGAAACTCTTCTAGCTCCAGGAAGGCACTGTCTACAGTTTCCCTGACGCCAAAGTTGCAGGTATCTGAGCAAGGAGTACGACACAGTGAAGGCTGTGGGCTTATAGCCAGAGTGAAGGACGCTTCCCAACATTTTCCAGCCAGCTAGCCTCAACAGACATTTCCAATGCCAGGCCACAACACTGCCTTTCATTGACATTGTGAGCAATAGTTTGTTCACAGAAGTTTCCTTGTTGCCCTATCAGCACAGGACAGAACTGGCAGAATGCACTGTCTGTATGGGCGGACAGGCCTCCTTCACAACCTGCCCACCCAGGCACACAGAGAATAACCAGAAACAGCAAAGCATACATCCTAGGGTCTGCCAGGAGGTCAGGGGAGGTTCATGCGGTACAATGGAGAAACAAAACAGATTTCACGTGAATCATGCATTTATTTCCCTTCATGGTGAGGCACATGCCTTACTAGAACGTGGACTGCTTCCCTTCCAGCAACCAGTGCTTCTTAAGACCTGCTGATAAGAGCAAGTTTCTGTTGCTTTGAAAGAAATTGTAAAGAAAGATGAAAAGGTAGCATATTTACTTATCTCAGGATTTCATTTGGCTTTTCCAAGGGAGACCTGCCTGTTTTAGTCAAACATTCAGCAATGAAAATAAAGTGCCTTGCTTGTACCCTTCTTCTTTTTTTTTTAATTGTTTTTTATTGTGGTCCCTTGAGAGGGCTGCACTGCAGAGAGAAACTGGCTAGCAAGGGGCACAGACAGCAATCAGGAATGATTACACCATACAAAAATGTCAGTGGCATAACATGACTTAACTGTGAGTCCACAAATTATAGATGAATGCAGAGGCAGAAATATCAAAAGCAGAAAACACACTGTACCCTTTATGTTCAAATCCCCCAAATTTTACCAAATTTCTCGGACCAATTCCAGACACTTACAGAAACTGGCTGCTGCATTCTGCACTTTATCCCCTGAGAAATGGGTTTAGAGTAGAAAAGCTGACTAGAGAACTTGAGATAAAACTTCTGCTAATCTTAAAAGTTCAAATTGGTCATATTTACTGAGACTCAGTGAGCAGATCCTACACCAAATGTGCTGATGGAAACAGGTCGGAAGCTGTTTCTAACAACAGAAGGTTTCAAAGGACGTATAGAACATTGAGGATCAAAGGGCTGGAACAAGATGACCTCTAAAACCCTGCTCCTACTATAAAGAGCCATGTGTGTAAAGGACTGGAGGAGGAAAAGCATAGATGTTCACTCTCAATATTTTATTAACTGCCTCTGCTTAGTGATGGCAAGTTTATATAAGACAGGGCACAAGTTTACTCTTGAATTCGTGAAAAGAGCAGTCCAGAGACAACTTGCCTAGTCTGTTCTAGATGCTGGACACAGTTTCTGTCCTGGGAAAAATGCTGGATACTTTATCATTTATCTAGGAAGAACCAGACTGCCCTATTTTTCTTATCAAAATAAACAAAAGCAGTAAACATCCCAAGTGAAACACTAGTGAATCCATTTCAGCTTCTCACTTTGTTCTGACTCTCTTGATAGAGTTGCTTAATGTCAGTTCTGCGAACAAAGCAAGAGCCTGCGATGGGGTCCTAAGGTGGAACCTGCAGTGCACTCCCAGACAGAGTCAGGGAAGACAAGCAAATACTGTCACAGGCTTCCCCCTGTTTCAGATTACGGTTCTGTCTGGCTTCATCCTGACTATGGTCGAAATTTTGTCAGTTCAGAGAAAAGGCAATTTTTGTCTTTAAATGCTGCTATTGCCCATACAAAACATTCTACTATCGAGAGAGACAAGTCAATCCTTTTTCAACATCTTCCCAGGACTCTGAACTGGCTTGTTGTAAAGCATTTACGTAAAAGGAATGGATGATTCCTCATGGTATTATTAAAAGGCAGAAAAGCATTGAAATCTTTTGTGTAAAGACAGGGAAGGATAGCATGTCTGAGTAGCAGAAACACCATATCTAGAGTCTACACATCAGGTACCACAACAGCTTAGAAATCTTACTTTGAGGGCAGTCAGGCATTACTGCTGCAATTACTTTCTTCCTATACACCCCCTCATGGGAGCACTGACACGCACAGATATGTTACCTCCTTCAGCTTCTCCATGTCTTGCTGAAACCTGTGTAAGTACAGAGTCATGCCCTTGCCAGAAAACTCCTGAAGCTCAAGGGCTTGAGGTTCTCAGATAAACAACAGATAATTCTGGTCCCTGGAAAATACTTTCAGGTTTCTTCCAACTTTGTTTTGTGATTGAAACAATTCCCAAATTGTACTTCTGGAGTTTCCCAGAAAATGGAGAAAACAGGGCCCACTCAAAAGCAGGATACAAAAAATGTCTTACAAAATACTTTTCAATCCTTTATACTCTGCATAAACAGCACACACATGATGTGTCCCTCAACATCTGGTAAGGGACGTTAAATTAAAAGGTATTTAGATTAGACAGTGGTATATGACTGGAACATCATTTTATAAGCAAGCTATCGAAATTGTAAGGTCAGCGCATGTCTCTTCATACTGTCATGCTGTTCTTACTTTCCAGTGCTTTGTCAACTAAGCCTTTTTTTCTCTTGAAATAAAAATGCATGAAATCTAGGTGCAGCCTTGTCTGCATATTAAGAAAACTTTAGACAAGGTTACAGAATCATATCTCATTAAGAACTGCAGGAAGTATCAGGACCAAAAAGCACTTGGCCAGCTCAGCAATTCTAGCAAACAAGGGTGATGCTGGCAGCCAGTGAACATGTAGAGGCCTATCAGGTTACAATGGTAACTGTTGGATTTTTTTTTTCAGTACTTGGCACCCCTACCTTTTTTTTCAAAACCACGACTACAACTACATGACACTGTGAATCTCTCCAGTGATACATACACTTGTCTCAGACAGCAAATCCTGCAGTTCTTCCTCATAGGTTTAGAACTGATTGTATCTGGGCCCTTTTGTCAGCTGCAGGGTGTGTGACAGATAAGTGGCCTAATTCTCACTTGTACTAAAGTGCTTATGCTGATACAGCCCCTAATGTAAGTGTTATCATAAAGCTACTTGCAATGGTATAACACTGTCCTCTTCTAATACAGAAACAAGCCTTAATGATACAGCTGCATTCACACTACAGACAGTCTAAACTTGGAAGTTTTACTGGCAGAGACGTACTGGTTAGTAAGTGTGGGGAAAAAACATCACACACATCTCTGACAACTACGCTGGCAGACATCCCAGTGGTGTCCCGAGATAGACAGAACAAGTTTCGGCAGGATAACTGTAGCTGTCTCTGTGTGCTCTGCCCACATGAGAAGCAAGGTAGTTTGAACTGAAGTTGACACAAGGTCTAAAGCCATAGTCATACCAGCCTAAAAGTCAGCAACACTATTGAATTCCAGGAATTGGTAAAGGCGGTAATAGCAAAACAACTCTTTTGCCGGTGTACATGTCTTTTTCCCAAGGAAGGAAGTGCACAACTGTAACTACTACAAATAAAGCCTATAAAGCCTAGGTTATACCTCTTCAGTTATAATAGGAAAGTTAACATAGTCCAGAAGTTAGGGTAGTTTGAGACTGTGTTGCTCTCGGAGTAAAAGTGACTGCAGTAAGAGATGTTTTAGCACAATGTATCAGAACAGTTGTTGAGCAGATCACGTTGATATATGAGCCATGGGGATTTATTAGATGGTTGTAACAACATTGTTGTAGGAGACAGTAGAATTGCAGGCTTAGACAACGTCAGGGAAGCTATGTTCAAATAAGGAAGGGGATTCCAAAGAATGACAAATCTGGACATTCCATTTGTGACTCAGAAGCTGGGAGGCTGCAAGAGCCTCCCTACTGCCTCATATACAATTCTCCATCCCTTACACCTTTCCTCCCATTGTTGTACCAGGTTAAAATTAGTGCAGAGAGTGACTGTGGGAAATGTGTATGGAAATACAGAAACTTGGCTGAATATGGCTTTACTTTTCAACTTGTGTGTTGCACTTTCAATGGAAAAATATCAGAAACCATCAACTTTTCTTCAGATCTTAATCATCCTACTAGTCACTATTTCTGCAGCATCTCCTGGTGTAGAGGAGAGATGACCTTTAAGACCAAAATCCAGCAAATAAGATGTCCAATGAGGAACAACCATAAACTTTACAGAGGTCATTAATTTAGAACTTCATTTATGCTTTTTTTTAATAAAAAGATGAGCAACAGAAGATTCCAAGCTCTCAGCAAATGCTATGTCTTTTCTCCAGATCTCTCTTTGTCATCATATTGCCTGCCTTCCACCGCACTTCCCAAACACATCACTTTCCTCCTTCCCTACTCAGTCTTTGCCTTCATTGCTGCAAAAATCTCATGTGGCTCCTTCCTCCTTGGCAGCTGTCACCACTACCACCATAATATTTCTACAGGGCTTTCAGAGCCCTGAGTGCACCAGTAGTCCTTAATTATACAAATCAAGGCTTTATCCACCTCCTAACAAATATGGTCTTACCTTACACTCCACCTTTTCAGTTCCTATAAAAATATCTTCATCATCAGATGCCTTCTTTTTCCGTATGTCCTAGTATCCTCAAATTCAATTTTACCATCTTCTTCCCAGTCCAGAGCAGCCAAACATTGAAAAGCTGCACCTTAGATTGCCTGGCCATCCTTGAGATAAAGCTAAGACTCTTTTAGGGATCTCAGAAGCACTGCTTTGTAGACACTTGCTGTTGCCTAACACCAACAGTAACAACTGTGCTACTACTTGCTTATCTTTTTCTCCATCTTAGAAGGTCTCATAAAACCTGGAGACAGGAGCAGCTTAGATCTTCCTCCTTACTTTTTGCCATGTACATCAGGATGACAATACAGTGAGCCTGCTTCCTTTCAGCTGCCTTTGGCTTTAAACACAGTAGCAATATATGACAATGTTTATCAATGAAGACACCTGTGCAGCTGGAAACAGATGAGGACAGGTATAAGGGGGCAGCAATCACAGCACATTAGTTCAGAGGATAGGAATATTGCCTTCCTACAGAAGTGCCACCACCATATACAGTATGCTTGACCCTGCCTTCCAGTAGAACAGAGAAAAACAAAATTTTATGACCTAAAATAAACAAATAAAAAATGAGAAATATTTTTTCAACAAACATTTTAATTTTTCAAATTTGGAAGGGTTAAAGTTTCCAAATTGATTATTACCTAAGAAGCTGAAAGGTTAGAAGAGGAGATATTGTTATGGAAAGGCCCTCCGGTGATAGCAAAAGAGGGGAAATTCATTACCTTATTGGTTTCACTATCCTACTCCTCAGTAAGTTCCTCCATAGTGAAAAAAATTGCAATTTATTTGATGCTCTCTGATTAGGACTGGCATAAAAACTACAGCTGAAGAGTCTAAGTAATAATTTCAAGCCATTCTTTGATATCCTAGGTATGGCAGTCCAAGAATAGATTACAGTTTACTAGTTCTTGGGAACTCCTCTACCATTCACAAAGAAGTGTTTGGACAATGCTTTCACATGGCTAATTATAGCTTTAGGTAGTCCTGTGAGAAACAGGGACTTGGAGTTGATGATCCTTGTGTGTCCCTTCCAACTTGAGATCTTCTATGATGCTGTGATTCTATGACATATAGGAGCCCAGGAGTTAAACGCTATGTTACAGAAATGACACAAACTAAAAGACTTTGTGCAGACTCTTATCAGTGCTGGTAGGTGTGGATGGAGAAAAGAAAAGGAGGAAATTAATCGCTGCACAATCAATCAAAATGTGCTAGACAAGCTCTCAAGGCAAATACAAGTCCTAGTTACAGTTCTGTGCACACAAGCCAGTGGAGACAGAATGGTTTGTGCAGTATTTCTCTCCCTGCAGCCCATAGCTCCCAAAGGCAAGCTCAGCTGAGGTAAAGCTATTTGATTGAGGGTACAAGGATTGACTCTGTTTCAGCACAGATTTCTGTGAAAATATCTGTAGCAGACAGAGGAAAAACATGCAAGACAGAAGGCCAGAAGGAGAACAGAAAGTCAACCTCTGGGCTGATTAACTGGGGGTAGGGGAGGGGGTGTTCTATGAAGTCCCCATATACTAAAGTCTGCACAGCACTGCTCAACAAACACAGCAGTGTATTGCTTCTGTGTGATGATTTGCAGTAAGTGTGGCAACCAGGATGCCATGTCTCAGAAGGAAGGCTGAGTACATATTCTTTTCTTTAGATCTATCTGATGGCTTTCCTGCAAATTACGAGAAATGCAGCACTTCCCTTTAAAAGCAAAAATGGAATTGGGCTTCTTGTCAGCAGAGACACACTAGAAGTCCCATTAATCTCACTTTCTTGCCACTAAAAGCAGAGTTCAAACATCCTGCAACCTCTACTGATAGCTAATAACTTGGCTCTCCGAGAGCTAGGAATAAAAAAATCTTTTCTTACGGGAAAAATCAATGTTGCCCTTGCACTTAATCGTAGCTTCTGTGCAGTGTGTATATTGAATTTAAAGATTTGCACCCTAGTTTGACAGCACTCCATAAAGTAAAAAGCCCACTATAGGCATCTGCAGTATATACTGCTGGGTAAGTAGAAGAGATCCTATTATTTTCTGTACTGCACATTCTTAGAGAAGAGTGTCCACTTCTATTTCATGTGCCTGTCCAGTTGTTGAACATCAGTCATTCACACTGAGCATTTGCAAAGCTGATCCAGAGACAGATGAAAATCCTTCAGTTTCACTTTTAAAACTGTTCCTGGTTACTCTTGTAGTACTTTCTCTAACAAAAAATCATGTCGGTTGACCTGAAAAAAAGGAACATCTTTCTAAGTAGGAAGACAAACTATAGCAGTAATTATTTATAATATGTATGGTATGTTTAGCTTTTCAAGTGTAACACAACTCTGTAAATACACACATAATTGTTTAAAAAATAGTCAGATCAAAAGGATGACAATAATGAGTGTAAAAGCTAAGAAATAAGTGATTAGATGTTCATAGGAAACAAGTACCAAAATCATAGGAAAGCAATCTGACCAAAACAAAATCTTTACAGTGTGGAAAATGTTGACTTTTTGCTAATTATTCTTTAAGCCTAACAGCAAGTTCAGAAAAAGCAGGTTTTATGACAGCATGATTTAGTACTTATGCATAATGTGTGCCATGACCCACAGGATAAATATTGACTGTTAACTCCAGTTTCAAGTTTGCTAGCCATTTGTATAGGAAAAGGTCTGATTGCCAATGGGAAAATGTCCTTGAATTAGGAATGGTCCCAAAAAGGTCTGTACACCCAGAGTATCAAATCAACTGATCTGTGTCTGCTGTAGATTTTAATTTCTGCCAGCTGAAAATAAAGCACATTTGCTGAACAGTAATCTTTCAAACACACACTCACACCTCTATGTGTTTACTCACATTTACCAAGCTCTCTCCTAGGCATCAGATCTAAGCCTTGAACTGAAGGAACCAAAATAAATAATCAGAAATAAATTTTGTAGCATTTATATAAAAGTGTCAGCACCTCTAGCCCAGATCCCACTCAGCTTTTCCATGCTACACAATCCACTCTTTCCATATAGTGTTATCCAACAGTACCCCTGCTGCCTGGTCCATTATCTACCCATACTGTTCCCTGTCACACAGCCATTGGTCACAGGGTTTTTCTGGAGAAGTGACATTTGTGTCTGCTCTACACTTGATCTGGATTTAAGAAGTGTTAATGGGACTGTCCTAAATCCTTTCAACCTCCTGGCTGTCATCCATGTAGCTTGAGAGTATGATTTATTTAGAGGCAAATCCTGGAAATCCCACCCTGGCACAAGCTGCTAAAGCAGGTTCCAGTCCCTCAGTGAGAACCATGGAGCTGGACTAGACCACATGGTACAGGTCTCCAGAAGGTACATTGGAGCCCTGTATAGGGTCACAAAATAATTCCACATCTGAATATATTCTATAAATCCTAGAAAAAAAAAGTTTTCCTTTCTTTCAGGCTGCTGTGGTACTTTGTGGATCTTCTTGCCAGTGTACATCAACAGCCCAGCTACCTGACTGTTCTGTTTCTTGGATTACATAAAAAGGATTATGCAAATTCTTAACCTGTACCATTTCCTGTCCTTCTATCTAAATTTGTTTTTTAAAGTGTTCTCCTTTTAGCCAGACTTGCCTGAAAGTGAAAGTCATGCTGCTGCAAGTTTGATTTCAAAAACCTGCCTTATTATCAGCCATCTCGGTCATGCAGACAGCTGTAGGCTTTAACATAAATGTCAACAGAAAGTTAATTTCATTGCGTAATCTACCCTTTTCATGTACTTTTCTTTTTATTTATCTATACAAAGTTTATAAATTCCTTTATGTATATTTATGTTTTATTCATATGTTCCTGTATGTTTAAGAAATAGGCATTTCCTTGTTGCTTTCTTTTTACATGGAGCTACACATATACTTGTATAAATGATTTTTTTCAGACTAGAAATACTTCTCCCATCAAATTCAATGACTTCCACTTTAAAAATGAGAAAAAATACTGAAAACAAGCTTTAAAATATTTGGAGATAAATGGTTCTTTTATTATGTAAAAACACTAGAATGTCTCCAAGGTACTACAAATAAAATAAGTTATAGAAAATGAGATTATTATTGCTGGGAAAAGGACCACTTAAAGTCAGTTTTCTGTGGGAAAAAACAAATCAGAGTAACCCAATAGGAATGCTCAGAAACATACAGCAAATACTTAAAAGCCACAAAGATGCAAAGCAATAAGTGAAAAACACATGCTGAGACAGCAATTTGTAACAGGATACATCTATTCATCATCATCTTGGGGAGGTAGTCTTACTGTGCTGAAAAGAACAATAGGAAACCTATTTTATCATTGTGCTTTTCCAGTTTTACACCAACTTGTCCAAAGGAATTCTACCAGAATAAATGTGGAGTAATGCAACGTTGAGCCAAGCCTGGATACATGCACCTGAAATAGAAGGCGTTCGTCATTGGGAAGATGCGAATTATTGTTTCAAAATCCCATAAACAGACCTGTAAGGCTGCCCTAAGCAAACCAGTCATGTCAGGGCAAATTTGGCTCAACATACTGCTACAGCAATCAGCTAGTAATGGCTCACCTTCCAAAGATACAACTACTACAAAATTAGTAACTCAGCTATACCGACACATAGCTGGACTGTTTAAAACCTGAAATGAACCTTGAAAATGACAAACAGGTGCATAATATTCACTGGCACAGATATCAAGGAACGCATTAGAGCAGCGGTGTCAAACTAATGGCCCACGGGCGAAATCCAGCCCTCCACCTTGTTTCATCTGTCCTAGCAGCTCATTTCTACCCAGCAGCAGTGTCGATCTCCTTGTCCCTGTGCTCCTGCCAGTGCTGGTCACGTGTGCAGCGTGTGACGCGCGTTATGCTGCGGGAGCAGAAGAGCGCCAGGAGCTGTGAGTTTGACATCCCTGCATTAGAGGTTGATCTGTATTCCCTACCCTTTTTCTTGACAAAATATAACAATCACTGAAGCCCTTGATACCCTGTGAAATGTCTCGGTTCAATTCTCAGGTCAAAGGGGATGATGACATTTGGAATGTGGAAGATCAATAGTGTAATGTGTTCCGCTCTCTGGATGTTGTGGACCAGTCCCTATCCATTACGAAGCACAACCAAGCTGAACTCAGCCTCATCTTGTACTTGTGCTCTCATGTGCTCTGTTCTGTCCCTCTTAGACAGCTCATGAGGTACTAAGGGGATCTATTACAAAGAAAAAAAGAGGTCTGTGAAGCTTCACACATCTGAGATTCATGCCCCCTTGCTGTTGCTCCTCTTTCTAACCTACCAAAGCACTATAAGGAATCTTCTCTGGTTTTGACTTTTCAAGTGCTAGTCAGTGCAGAACAAACCCATTAAAGCACAAGCACACAAAGGTGGAGAAGTCTGAGTGGATTCTACTGCATCTCTTCTATCATTCAGCTTATACGGTGTGAATATCATTTCTAACGTTAGGATTAACATGTGAAGTAACCCTTAGTGTAACAGTTTGCATTTTGTAGAATTTTTTGCGTTTTGCATGTAATGCAGATATGAATTAATAAATTCTCATGAGAATGCCATCTTAAAGACAACAAAGCTAAGAGGCAGCGGGATTAAAGCTAAAAAGCAATACAAATATTTGCCAACTAAATAAGTAGCATTACTGAACTCAGGGATGTACTTGAAAGCTTCCTCGCTGTCTAACAGCCAAGTATCATTTGCACTTAAAACCAGGTTTCTAAAGGCATTCAAACAGTTCATTTGATTCTAATTTTGAACCATGTAGGAACTAGAGGAAAGAGTTGAAAAACCTGGCATTAAGAAATCCATCCAAGACCACACTGTCAGGACTATGAGTATACCAATAGTTCTTAATCACTCTGACCAGTCTCACCTGGGACTTCCAACCCTGGCCCCTGGCCTATGGCCCAGGAAATCCTCAGACCTGGGCCTTCAACTCCTTGTCTGAGCTATGCTGTTAGTGTACCTACCTTCATTCTGACCTCTGAGATGACTCTTGGGCCTACAAAGTAGCCTGCTTTACAGTTCTGTCTCTGGTCCCATCTCCTGCTGCTCCTGACTAGACTTCCTGGATGGACCCTGGATCTCATTCACTGTCCCTTCTCGTGTTGAGCTATTGATGGAACCAGTTATTAATAGCCTTTTTCTGCCCAACCTGTTCAGCTGCAATGAGGCTGTGCTCTAGTGAGAGCCTTGTCTGTATTGTGGTTGCTTTTGGTTTGACCTACCTTGTGGAGTGGCCTGTTCTTGCTGCTCCTTGACGCATAAGACAGAATCGGATTTTAGGGATCCTTTCCCTAGAAGAACAGGTACATATAAGCTCAAATCCAAAACTAGTCATCTTCTTTCATAAATATTCGTAAATTTCTATTCAATGCCTTGTGTCAAACTGCAATCTCACCATCTGCATTATAAAGCCAGAGAAATTTCCTGAAGTTCTCCTGTACCTAATGCTAGCTAGAAGAAGTAATGATTTGCCATAATGGTGTATGACCTTATGTAAATGATTAAATGAACAGAGAATATGTTACTGATTAAAAACACATAAAGTAACAGCTCTGTTTAGAAGACCTGTGATATGGCTTCCCTGCATATTTTTTTTTCACATAAAAGAACTCATAAAAGCTTTGGGAACATGTGGGCCATTAATATATAATGAGAAAATACTCTCTCTGGATTACACAGACAGTTGAGAAGAAAATCAAGATAATAGGTAGAAAAGAGGGAAAAGAAAAACACTTAAGAAAACCAAGATGCTAAACATGATTAGAAAAACTGAAGGCAGTAAGTAAATTAGCCTGTCACAAATTAATAAAGTCAGGATCCAGTTTGACAGATAGAGGTGGTACTGAAGATCAATGCAGCATGTCAACACCTTCTGCCCTGTCCATCAGAGCATGCAGAATAATGCTGCTAAAATTCAACTCGTGAGGGAAAATACATGTTTAGAATCTGAGGACATAGTGACTGCAAAACACATAAATCGTGCTGCAATTCTTAAAGTCATAAAAGGCAAAAGCCTTACAGAGAAAAGCTCATAGAGAAAAATGAGTTCAAACACAAATAGAAGTACATTTTCAGCTGAGGTCATGTGGGATTCAGCTACAGAACTTTCATTAAGTGTTCATTAAGTAATTAGTGTTATAGTGTGAGGTCCTTGTGCATCAAGTTGCTAATGTACTCTATGAAGTGGATTTATGCTTCTGATAGCGCACTGAGCAGGAGAGTGAGAACAGTGAATTCACCATATTACACACTCTGAACATCTAAAATCTTTTTTCTTGGAGAATGTTTTATTATGGTCAGTCAAATTCAACCTGAGTGTTAGCAAATATCATTTGTGGCAGAGAAAAATTATCTGTATGTTGTTAACCATTCTGAACAAGTAAACAAATTAAGAATACTTCTACTCCTGTCCCTTTTATTTTTCACTCATGGATTATTTTGCCTATTCTCATCATTCTCATGAATTTTATTAATGTTCTTTCTATGAATATTCCCCACAGGGAGTAAAAGCTCAGCTGAACATTTCAAATCAGGCCCCAGTTTGTCTAGCTATGTTCAGTATATTGAGCTTTCAGCTGTGATAGCCTAGGAGGCTGGTGATTTACTGTTATCAGAAGATGCCAGTGGAAAAAAAGGAGCCCTCCCAAGTTAGCATTCCATTTCATTCTCCACAATATATTGATGAAATGTTGGAAAGTACTCTTACAGGGTTGTGAATTCAGAGAAAGAGGGATCCAAAGTGATTTATAGGGTGAATACATTTAGCGCAATCAAAATTTCTTGTTCTTTTGAGGTTATCTTTCTGTCTCTGTCCTGGCTGTCTTCTGTCTTTTGCAGGAATGAAGTGCCTACTGAGAAGATGAATAAGAAAGTGTGAATGTTTATTATACATATGCCCAATATTGCAGTGCTCTAAACAAATGTTTCTTCTCCTTTTAAAGGCTTTTATGTTACTTATGTTTTCTTGCCATTCTGAATACTTATTTTTAAAGAGCTCAGAAACGAATTTTATGAGATCAATAATGAAGCAAAACACATGAATTCAATGACAGAAAATGGTATTTTTACAGGAATTTATGTCTGCTGAGAGATAACTTTTCCATTTCCAGAAAAAAACACATTCAGCTTTCTGAAAACAAGAAACTAAAAGAACCAAAGTAATTTTAAACACATATAACTAATGCTAGCCAGTGAGAACAGTCTGGAAAACATGCAGTTAAATTCACACTGTCAGATTGAGTTGTCTGAAAATGATGCTTGGCACAGCTCAGCTAAATCAGGATTATGACAAGAGATAATTTGGAAGATTAATGCTCTTTTGAGGGGAAAGCCTCTTTGTGGCTGCTATCTGTGATTAAACAAAAGAGTTAGTTAGCTCTCTTATCCATCAGCCCTTTATACAGAAAAGGTCCTCTGAAATTTTATTTTTTTTTTTTCTGTGGAACAAGGCAAATGTCCAGTTAAAAAGCACTGTTCAAATCAGTGTTTTATAAGTGTGTCAAAGTATGGGTCTAACAGAGATTTCAGGATGCCTCCAGGAAGGCTTCAGCAGTTTGAGTTCTGCTCAGCTTTAACATTTCTGAGATGAAAGGACATGAACAATGAGAACAAACTTGTTTTAAAGTAGAGAAGATCATACTGATACAGAATAGGTATTACGGATGTTAATAAGCCTCTTAATTATCTTGCTGTTGGATTCAGGCTTTCTCCTACTCCAGATTTCTGACATGCAACCACTTCCACACAACTCTCCAGGTTCATAAAGAGAACATGCTCTCTACTACTTCTGAGGTCTAGCTGGGGGGTCTGCTTCCTGCTTTTCTCATCAGCTTCTCAGTCTCTCTGGATCCATTCATTCTGTTAAGTGACAGAAGGGCAGCAAATGTTCCCATGCTCTGGGCCAAATAGCAGTGTTCACACTGCACAGAATAGCTCTGGGTCTCCTCTGTGTTCCACTTGGTGATTATGTGGCTCTGAAACAATTTTAGTATGTTTTTTCCTTCAATTTAAGATGTTTAAGAACAGAAGAAGGGCTGTGTTCAAGGGTAGGGCTGCAGTATATGAATGCCAATTGCGAATAGCCTGGCACATGCTATTGCCTGAACCGTACTCGGGCAGTGTTTCAGAGGCTGATAGCTGGCATAGGCCAAAATTGCACCAGAGCATGCTCTCCTATCCTAAGACTATCTCACCAAGTACCAAGCTGCTCTCCTAAGACTATCTCACTTAGAAACAGAAATACAGCCTTTGTGCCCCTCTTCTGCCTGTTACAGCCCATACTGTGGAAAGTGCCTCTTCCTCACCTTTCTGTCCTGCTCCTTCTATACACTTTGAGGTGGTCTTCAAGGCCAAAGGGGCATCCAAATCAGACATTCTCTGTTAGCTGACCTGCTTCTCCCAGGAATGCACAGACAAGACAAACACAGGCTCAAGATAGGATTTAAGAATATTTCACTGAATCTGTCAGGGGCTGTTAGGCACTGTCCAGATGTAACAGCAGGCTCAGGAAGTCATTAAGCTTCCAAAGACCAACAACAGGCAGCAGGTCACATTGTTCTAGCTCTTGCTAGGCATCTGTTATGGGTCTCTGTCAGAGGCCGGATACTGGGCAAAAGGTCTTGTCTGCTTAATAGGCTTGTCAGCATGACAATTCTTATTAAATGGTCAGAGTAATGACTTGACCTTGAAGGGAGAAGGAGGGAGGGAAAAATACATTCTTCACCTTGCCTACCATGCTGGTTTTGGGTAGCAGAATGCTGAAGAAGTTCTCTGTCTGGCTTCCTCTTTCACCTAACAGATAACAAATGTAGGTGTAGTCTTATTTTCAGGTACATTCTCGGGATTTTCTTCTGTGTATGAACACTGGCTTCTTAGGAGGAAAAGGATTTTAAAAACTGTAATTTTAAATTATCTGTTATAATCTTATTATTACTAGCTGTTTTGCATACACAGGATGACTCAGTTTTAGAAAATCATAATTGTTTTACAGACAATCCCTGCCTTAAAGCAAAATGCATCACAGAAATTACCTGCAATAATTTTTCACTTGCACGCGCTCATGCAGTAATTCTATAATACTTACTTGGTGCCAGAGCACAGCAGGAAAATGTGCATAGAATCATCTTTCAGCATTTAACAATGCATGCTTTATTTTTATGCAGACTTAATACACCCTTTTTCACATGAAATACTTAAAAGAATTGTCACTTAAGAAAACCCAAACCGATGAGATCCATCCAAAGTGACGCTTTACTATCAATTTATAATAATTTTGCCAATACAGGCTTAAAAAAACCCCTACACCAGAGCAAGCTGAGCTTTCTTCTTCACTAGTTAGTTTCATTTCTTTAGCTGCATAACATTATTCTGCAACTGTCACATGTAAAACCTATGGCTGATATGTGCCATGAAACTCATATTTAATATGGAACATAGCACTGTATACAATTGACTTTGCAAAGCCAGACACAGGTCTTACTGAAAACTGCTTGAGAGAAGAAAGGAAGGACTGAATATTAAAGAATATCAGCCATTCACCGTAGAACATTTGCACCTTGCAGGTGACTTCCTCTTTGATAGGACAAATGGAGGCATGCTAGAACACATGATGAGTAGTATTTCCTTTAAAAGCAGTAGCCAACATATGATGACACAACAAGACAGGGACTAGATCCCGTTCTCAATTGTGTCCCTGGCAGGGCTCTTTTATTTCAACAGCAATGCTCTGAGGTGCAGACAAATTCTCCCTTTCAGTCCTAGCTGCCACACTGTCGAGTCACCGCTATCCCTCCCAAGGTCACATGCGCGGATGCCATTGATTAAGGGAACACAAATGAGGCCAACCAGCTGCAGCTGGTGTGTGAAGCAGGATAAAGCCCATAGTTCCAAGCCCAATTCTATGAGACTCTATTTTATAAAGATCATGTGTATTTCAGTAGTTTGGGGACAGAAAGTCTACTGTGTCCTTGATGCGACAGGATAAGTTTGATCCTGCAGATTACACCAAAAATAGGAGAAACCAAGAAACTGAGGCTTTTTTTTTTTTTTTGTTATCAGAAGGTAGCCATGCACTGTAGGCTTCTACAGTCCTCCAGCTCTTGTGCATTCTCAGAGTCTAGCAGCAAATATCATCCTTTGGTTTACTTTCTCTCCTCCTCTTTCCTCTGTGAGTGACACTGTCATAGATTGGCTTTATGTTTTAGAACTACCAGCTGCAAAAAAAAATAAAAGAAATTGCACTTAACCTGATCCTTTAACTTTTCATCTAAAATGCTAAACAGGGCCAATGATTAGAGAGGAATAAAAAGCAAAGCTTAGACCCACAATTATTGTAGGCAAATATTTGCCAGATATCATGCCTGTCTATCTCCAACACCTCCAGCTCCCCTGCTCTTGCCTCCAGATTATCTTAACTACAGCTCTACAAATGTGCCAGCTATTTACTTCCCTAAGAAGGTATGCAGGAGAGAGCCAACTGATAACACAGTGCACGCCACTTGTCAGCCCAGAACTGGAAAAACATTTTCAAATACTTCACTGTTAACAACTTCAAATTGTCTGGCTGTTATAAGAAATGCAAAGGTCATACCATGTTCAAAGCTTAGTTGTCAATGGAGCAAGATATAAACTTCATGTTAAAAGTTATCACCCCTTCTAAGAACCAGAAATCAATAGATTCATCATTGTCTTTTCTCTATGAAATAAATATCTTACATAACACTTGCCATAAACAAGACAGATTGCAATATTAAGTTGTTTCAATTATACTAATGAATACCTTCATTTTCTTTTGCCAAATGTTAAAACCATTCAAGGAGTATTGCTACACTGTTCTGGTTTGTTCCTAGTTTTGGCAAAACACCAACTGCATTCCTGAAAGTAAAATAAGGAGAAAACAGATCGTATAATAATTCATTTCAAGAACTTCAAGCTTTGCACTATGATGAGAATATGTGACCTCGTATTGCTTACGTGAAAATCTGTCCAGATTTAGCTAAATCACAAACTGATAGAAATATTATTTATGGGAAATTTTAAGAAGACCTAAGCTAGGTCTTGACACAATACAGTGCCACACAAACATAGTTATTTGGGTCCCAGGTCAGTGTCTCTGCATGGCACTGCAT
This sequence comes from Dromococcyx pavoninus, assembly GCA_033558185.1. Lineage (NCBI taxonomy): Eukaryota > Metazoa > Chordata > Aves > Cuculiformes > Neomorphidae > Dromococcyx > Dromococcyx pavoninus. The sequence goes on along the minus strand of JAUMJL010000102.1, from coordinate 149,949 downwards.
TGTATTTTCACCCTTTGATTATTGCAGCCTAAATTTATGCACAAGCTAAGTAAAGCAAGCAAACACCATCCCATGGTATGCCTTCCAGCATTTCCCCTAATCAGAGCTGGCAGAGAGCCTTATTCTTAAGCAAAAAGTCACACCACCAATTTAAAAATTTTCATAAACATGCTTCATAGGATCAAAAGGGAAACAGAGAGACAGTACCGCTCCAAAGAACAACTAGAGCAGAAAAAGACTGCAGTGAACTATTTCTCTCTACTAAGAGACTAACAAGTACTGATAAGTAAGCTGTCAGTTCTGCAATCTTGGTATGTTATTTCAATTAAGAATTAGACAGCTCCTTGTCTCCTTGATCGCTCTGATCTCTGTGAACCTCTACGCATCTGGACTAGCTGTTCTTGTTTGGGCTTAGACAAGTCTGGACTATAGTAATGGAATGTTTGTTTATCACATACAGTCCTGAAAACCAGAAAAAAACCCTTACAAGCTGCAGTCAGTGACATGGTACAATGAACTGTTGTCAATGTTTTACAGCACCTTTCTGACCCTGCCTTCTCTGCTTTGAACCTGGTGACAATGCAAGTTAGCAAAACTAACTCAAGAGACTGCAAGCATTGGGGGGGAAACAAAACAATAAACATTTTTTGTCGCATGAGTACTAAAATTGCAAAGAGATGCCCATCTTCCCCTCAAATATGGGATTTTGAAAGAAGGGGGGAAATCTGATTTCTATACAAAATGTTCAGTGCAGCTCTCTAAAAGCAAGTTGTCCTAAAGATTAGGAAAGTTTGTTAATAAACAGATTCTAAAACACACAGCCTTCTGTTTATTTCCAGTACACAGAGATACCACAAAAATAACTGAATCTACTGACAGAAGAAAGCATGAGGTCATCTAGGTCATGTCCCTGCCAATCTACAGCATCTGTGTCACCCTCAGTGATGCTTGTCTAAATCATTCTTAGTTTCAGTGATGGAGACACAGCAATATCCCAAGCAACATCATCCAGAGACAGACTAACTAAATTTTATCTAATGCTTCTATCATATGTCTCTTTGTTGTAATTTAAACTCACTACTTCCTGTCCTCTCTGCAACATTTTATTCCTTTTCTCTTTTCTGCAAATACGGAGAGGTAACAAAGCTCCACAGAGCATTTTCTCCTCCCGACTAAACAAACAGCTTCTTTCCATCTTTCCTAACAGGTCATGTTTCAGACTTTTTGACCTTTAACTTTATTGCAGTACTAATCACTTAAGGACAATATTCCCTGAAATGATGCAACTCATTTATACCAAGGTTAGGCAGGTTTCTCAGTGGAGACAACTAGTATTAGGTTAAAACCATTCTCATGTGCTGCTGATTCCTCATCCCCAGCCTGTCAGTTTGTTTGCTTTAATAATCTCTTGCATTTCGTCATAAACTTCTTAATCCTCTCCTCAACACATCTGAGCAGCACATAGTAGTGTAAGACCACACATCTCCTAATGGGACTTCCCATGGTCCTTTTTGTAGAAATCTAAGAGCACTCAGAGTTACAGCTGAAGCACTTCACAGGCTTGACAGGTGACAAGTACATCCTGACCCCCAGTGAAGCTGGATTCAGATACTGTTTGTGTAAAAGTGCTCACAGCAGTCAGGTGGAAAACCTGGCTGAAGGATAATTTTTTTTAAATTTTATTTCTCCTTGGCATCCTCCCAGCTTTTCAAGGGAAGAGTTGAACCTCAGTGCTGTGGTTTGTCAAGTTCAACAGCTTTTCCTGCAATCCATGTCATTTTCCAAATTAGCACACTGGCATTTCTCAATATGGATAGAGATCAGAGTTGATTGATGCTATCACTGTTAGGAAATGCTAGTCATACATGCAATAAGTTCAAAGAGGTTAGTGAGGGGAAAGAGAAAAACACAGAGCTGTGAGGATGAAGCACAGGTAGTGCTAGCTGATAAAGAAATTAATGGATTTGTGGGGAATATTGGATTTAGCCCTTTGGCTGCATTAATAAAACTTTTCAGCCTGCAGAAAAGGCTTCCGGGAGACATTACAGTAGCCTTTCAATGCCTAAAAGGGACCTACAAGAGAGATGGAAAGAGACTTTTTAAAAGGGCATGTAGTGACAGGACAAGGCATAATGGCTTTAAACTGAAAGAGGGTAGATTTAGACTGGAATTAAGGAAGATATTCTACACTACAAGGGTGGTGAGGCACTGGAACTGGTTGCCCAGAGAAGCTGTGGATGCACCATCCCTGGAAGTGTTCAAGACTGGATTGGATGCGGCTTTGAGGTATGCGGTCTACTGGAAAGTTTTTCTGTACATGGCAGAGGGAGTTGGAACTGGATGATCTTTAAGGTCCCTTCCAATCCAACCCCAAATAACCCATTCTATGATTCTATGTGCATAGAGTAGAACCAGGACCAAGACATGTCACAGCTTTCTATTGTTTCAAACACCACCTTCTGATTCATGTATTTTAGGCAATTTGTTCTTTCAGAAAATGGAAAAGATTTTCCTGACTTCAGTGTTGGAAGATTTTAAAATCATTGAAAAAAAACTGGATAGAAGATATTTTCCCCTCTGTTGCACAGGTGACAATTTACTTGTGTACTTCTGTGGTTCAGTACCTAACTGCAATACAAAGCCAAATAAAACTCTGAGACAGCCAGCTTCTGTTTATCACTACTCAACTGCACTAAAATATTTTCTACAGGGAAGCCAGACCAAAGAACAAAAAACATATTATTACACATTAAAACAGTGTTTGCTTTCAGTGTCTGGAACAAGTCTTTCCCAGGAGGCTTTCCCACAAGCTCTATTCTCTTGCAACACTTATTTACTCATGACTTCCACTTGCTTTGTCTTGGAATTTCTAAGCTAGTTATAACTTTCAGGTTTTCAAAAAAGAAGATTTGTTTCCAAAGGTGACAATTCTTGAACCCTCAGACTCATCTCTCTGCTAGTCCAGGTGTAGAATAAACTTAGAAAAAACTCTAGTTTTAATTAAATATGTTCCCATATGATGGCTACACCATATTAAAGATATTTAATCATGTATTGTAAGGTTTTTGTACTGCAGAAGATGCCCACTGGTTTATGGCAGATCTGAATTTCTCATAGAACAATAACCTATGTGTCTGGGCTTTCCAGAGAAAGGGTATTGGAAAGCTCTAGATATCTTGCAAGCAAAGTCTGTCCTAAGTTTACCATGTGACAGCTCTGACATCTTGCTTGAGAACAGTTCTGTACGTTTAAGAAAACACCTGAAGCTTTGTGCTTTTGGAGAGACAAATATGCCCGTGGAAATGAGGCAATTTTGAAGAACTCTTTCATTCCGTGAAGCTTTATGAAGCTGTTTGTTTAAGGGCAAGACAGGCTTTTTTTCTGGGAGTTACTGGTCTTTGAAGCATGCTCTGACTGTCTTGGTCATAGCCAGAAGTACTAAATTTAATGCTGAAGTGGGAACAAGGCAGTAAAGCTGAAGGACATTCCATTTGGGAAGTAAAGCATACGTCAGAAATAGACCAGGAATCAAAGAGAGCTGTGAATTGGTACTGCAAATGGTTGGAATCCAATGCACATTTTTACCTCTAAAATAAAAGTGGAAATGTTTCAGAGCTAAATTTTATTATCACCATGTATCTTCCCACTCTCTTACTCCTCAGAGTCTATAGGAAAAGAATTTGCAAATATCTGACAATCAACCGCTTTGCCTTAATGGAAAAGGCAAGAAATACGGTTCACAGGAACACTGGGGCAAGGAAGGGAAACCTATAATAGTTGCTGATACTAGTAGCTGATGAAAGACTCTGATATGTCTTGGAGAAACCATGAAATACTACCTTTCTGCAGCAGTTTCTCAGACTTCAGCTGCTCCTAGGTATTTTCTGGCACAGAGGGACTGGGAGGATGTTGTCCTAATTATACATCTTCCTTGAATTTGTATGCAGGCTAGTATTAGCTGGCCTGTGGTTTCCTTACTATCCTACACTAGGGTGGAAAGTGGAATCCAATAGAAGACAAAACGGGTTCATTTTCATGTTTCCCTGGGGAGTGAGGCATCATGAGACACAAACTTATGTAAAAAAAAAAAAGGTATTTTCTACCAAACAACAAAGGGCTTTGATTCCTCATTGTGACCAGCTTCCTGAGATAAGTCAGTTAATGTTAGTGCTAGAGCAGTAAGAAAAAGGAGGGGTACCTGCACTTATCAGCTGTAGTTTAGTATGCTGCAAGAGAACTTGGACAGCCTCTGATTATCTACAGCCAAAAAGTGCTCCGAGAGATAAGCATCATTATTTGATGTTTCTGCCAAACTCTTTCACTTTTGAAAAGCAATATGGAGAGGCTTGCATTAGTTGTGCTCTAACATGGGATCGGGGCTGTCATTCTGGAACAGAATGCTCAGAAGTACTTAAGATTTGTCTAATTATACGTCAGATGTTTGAAAGATGAAAGTGGTGGTTATTGCTAAACTCTGCCTCCTGAAACTATCACTTGGCAAATAAAATGTCTCCCTTCTCTCATCAAACATTTAGAGAGAGATGACAGTGCTGTTATTCCACTGTGTTAACAGTAGCATTACTGTTAGTCACGTAAGTGAAAAACAGATTCTTGAAAGCCTCCTAAGACTCTTCAAAATTCGTAACAGTCTCTCAGAAGAAGAATATTCTGTGCAATTTCTTCCATAGGTTGTGCTGGTTAGCCATAATTTGGCCTGGAAAATAGAGATCCAGAACAGGTATTTAGCCCAGCAACTAAAAAGTCATGAGCAGAGGAGTTTTGAAAGGTGAGCTGCATGGCGAGATATTGGCGTTCAATCAATTCTGAACACTCGGACCTTGAACACATGGTTTCCTTCCTGGCAGAGTACCACAAGTAAAGACTTCATCCCTTGAAACATCTTGTGGGAAGACAGAAAGCTTTTCTAAGCCATCAGCCCAAAAGACTCAGTTCGACTCCAGATCAAAATAAAATATAGACCTCAGGGTTTGTTCTAGCAAAGTCTCTGGACTTCTCAAAACAGCTTCAGTGGTTGGCTGGCACAAGAACCCTTTGCAGTTCTGTGCAAGAAAAATAAGATTTCAGAAGTGATTCACATAGGTTTTTCCTCAGTGTGCTCCACAGAACTGTGGAGCTGCTGAAAACCCACAGAAATGCCACATGCATGTCAAGTAGCAGACCAGTCCATAAAATGTCCAACTGAAGCCAATGGAACAAAATGGATTCTATGGTACTGTAACATTCTCACTCATGACATTAATTCCCCCTATTTATATGGGAGGACTTCTGTATTTCAGATGGGCATCAATGGATATGGCTTGTATAAACTTGGAAGCAATATTTGTCAAAAGTCTGAACTCCACCTTCTCAAACCAGCTGAGGAAATAAATTACATTCTTGCACTGAATAACTCCCTTCAAAGCCAGTTATGATTAGCCCCAAAACAGCTGAGGGATTTCAGCATGTCCCACAGCCATAACTCTCCCTTAGTTTCTCTCTCTGGTCTTCTTGGGAAAATCTAGTTAAGCTCCTCCACATTTACCAGATCAGATTTTTGGGGTTTTTTTTGCAGGCTAGCGCATAATATTTACCCTCAAATACTCAATCAATCCTGAAATATATCAACAGTGTAATTTTACACTGAAAGCTTAAATTGAAATATTATCCCCTTGTGAAGGCCCAGTCTAAGCATGAAACACTGGGTTGACTGTGCCCAAAAGGCTGTATCACATCTGTTTCCATTCATGACTCTGAGACTACCTCAATCTCCGTGTGCGGCAGCCACAGCCTTGAACAAAAGACCAAGAAAACAATTGTTTTCTTCAACAGTAAATAAATTGACACATTTAAAGATAATTATTTTCTTTCAGGACAAAAATTTTTTTGCTTCTGTATGCTAAGGCCAAATGATGAGGCATGCTACTGCCTGTAAATCTCCACTCACTATCACTTGCATTCTAGATTTTGGTATCGGATCTAAGCTGTTGTATGTTCTAGACCATGTTCCCATGTTCCCCTTTGCATATCATGTCTCATTCAACACCTTTCAAAATTCAAAATATGTCCTATCATCTTCGGACAATATCAGTAGGACTGGCTATTTTGAGTAGGATTGCTTCACTGCACCCAGGGTGAGCTTCTGGTGGTGTGTTTACTGCCATTCAGCTGAGGTGCTATGAAAGTGATGCATGTCTTATTTCTGACTAGCTAATAACTCAGAGCCAGGGATCCCACCAACTTCAGACAGAAAAGGCACCTAGAGAACGCTCCATTCTATTCCAGCTGTTCTTTGTATATGTATGGTACAAGCAGATTGCTCCCAAGTCCTGGAGAAGCTACACACCCTACATACAACCCTCGCTCAAAGGATCCTCTTTGCTCCTTTACCAAGGAATCCGCTGGACCTTTTACTGTCTTTCTCTGACTACCTGTAGAAAGATCTGTCCCCTGTATGAGGCAGTGTTTTTAGCTGTCTTAGATCCAGGCAGTATTATGACCATCCCATCCCATCCCATCCCATCCCATCCCATCCCATCCCATCCCATCCCATCCCATCCCATCCCATCCCATCCCATGCATCTGTTCCACCAGTTCTCTTATTTTCTCTTATGCGACAGTAAACTGCTTCCACCACTTCAAAGTTTGTTGTTCCCTCCTTATTTATCATCCTTTCTTCAGAATTTAAAGGCTGAGTAGTTTGAAATACAAGTCTCCATACTTCTTGCTCAATTTTCAGATTAGTGTTCTGATCTTTCATACGTAGCCACACAACTCTATTCCTTTAACCTCCTTGTAAATGCTTTTTTCAAGGTCAACTGCCACTGATGTGCCGTGATTACTGTTCACCAGTATGGGGGAGCTTTTCAAGGAATAAGAAATCACCCATAACTATTACGTTAGCTTACTTTAATGCCGAAAATGATATTTGTCAGCAATGCATAACTAGCACAGCTACAGAAAACAACACTGAATTCCGTTCTGCCTCATATGTCATTGATAAATCTGTCATGCAAAACTTCCTTTTTTGACTTTTGTCCCTGGAGATCATGACTGACCTAGAAGGAACTTAACTTGGCTTTTAGAAATAATGGTATATTTGAAATAATGAAGAAGGGCATATGGAATGGAAAAAAAAATACCACAGAACTCTTTTCACAAAGATTTTTCTAAAGACAGCTGGATTTTAACCAAACCATTGTCTTTGTTTCTGAATGTGACAGCAGCAACACTTAGCAAGTATCTATATCTACTGATCTACTGAGATGATGACTTGAGGAACAAATGCTATACATTCAGATTCAGCAACGAAAAAAGACTTTTAGTTATTACTCCTTTTTGAGACTAATGTCTGTTCTTCACTTCAGCAACAAAATTAAAAACATTAGAAAGAATAGAAGCTGTATTAGAAAAAAGGAAGGCAGAGAAAAGAAATTGTGCTTAGAATGTAAACAAAATAATCTATTCTGTAAAGATTTTGTTCTAAAGGCATGTTACAAAGGAAGATGAGATTTTGTTTATAAAGTCCTTTTTAAACATTTATTTATAGACACTTGACTACTCTCACACAGGCACCTTTCCTCCTGCCTTCAGATGCAAGGAACAAAGCTTGAGTTTTGGATTAAGCAACTTCTAAATTTATTTTCTCCTTTTGGATCCGCAAGAATTCTTAATCTTGTCATACTTGAATGGCTCCTTCTTTAGAACTATTTTCTCTCCTCTTCCCTACCACTGAGTGCCCTCCTTCCTTCCATCCTTATAATACATTTTTTCAGGCCTCCTCCTCTCTACGCTTTCTTACCCAAAGCACAAGTCTCACTTGCTGTCAACTGCAATTTAAACTAAGCCATATTCTGCTTTGAACCAGTCTCGTATTTCTTTTCCTTCAACCCAGATTTTTCCCAAAGACTCCTTTTCCAAAAAAAGCAGAAGATAAGATTAGAATTAGGAAGTACTAGGATTTACACTGCTGCCCCTGAGTTCCATCCTTCAGCCTTTTTCTGCTACTCTTTAAGAGAGTGCAGGTTCCTTGAAATCAGTCCAAATAGAGATAAAAGAGCGCTATGATTGTGACTATGAAAAGTTGTTTTGTCAGGATCTTTGTGTGGACTTTATTTTCATTAAATTATTTAAATGTTCTGAGTGTTACAGAAGATCTTTCAAAAATCTAAGGAACTCAAGGATCTCATTGATTTCAATTCAGTTTCTCCTAATCATCTCTTTGGACAAAGAGAATGCTTTTGGTGTTCTATAGAAAGTTTACAGCTGTTTAAAGATGTTCTCGCATCTCTTTTTTGCAGTTGTACTGGTGAGTAAGGAAGGCCACCTCCTTCACCTAACAATTTGAGAAAAACAGAACTGTGACACAGTCGGAACAAATCTACCCAGCTTCAGTTAATAGTAAAACAAATGGTGTTCATTATATCACGAGTAAATTGACAAAACTACAGCAAAGTAATTCCATTACCGAGTTTATCCTTGTGATACAGTTAAGCTGCTGGAATGTGCACTTGTGCCATGTTGCCAAAACAAATTACACTCTGGTATAAGAGTCTCTATTGTTTTTTTCTGGTACTGCAAAAACTTTAAATATTTCAGAGCTTAAAGATCACAGTCCTTTTCAGATAAACCTGTCTTTCTGGTCAAGAGAGGGAACTTCATTGCTGGTCTGAGAAAAGGCCAAGAAAATGGGGAAATGTGAGGACTTCAATCCAGATAAATCAATAATTTCTTTTGCAATCTACACTAACTTATTTGATCTCTTCTTCAGTGAGCTTGACTGCAAAACCCCAAACGGCTAAAATTTGACATTCAGAACATTTCTAAATCTGGCTGCTTCAGTATATCAAGGTTTCTTAGGTAAAAATAGAAAATTAATTTGGAAATTCCTAAGAATCAGAAGCTAGAGGCTGTTTATCAGGGCATAATAAACATACCTCATGCTGAGAATAACATGACTGAGTCTTCATGTTCATAATAAAGACACACTGTGAAGGAATGCTGAAAAAAGTAGAGCTTAAAGGGACATTTGTCAGCTGGAAGCTCAATGACAGGTCTTGCCATAAAACCTGTACTCAATGCATATCAATGTTATTTTCTAAGAACCTTCTAGTGCCACAGACTTTTATAGAGATTTTGTGGACTATGTTACAAAAAACTTCTCATCTGCAAAGATTAAAATCAAAAGGAAAAACAACTTTCTCAGGGTCATGTAAGAAAGATAACCCATTTGTCTTAATTACAGTTGAAGGAAATCCAAAACAAGTCAATCATTAAATATAACCCTGATTTCTCCCTCTATACATGAGAAAACCCAGGCAGTGGAGAGGAAATCAAAATAACTGCAAAAGGATAACTGAAATTAGGCCCAATTTTCTTATTCAAATAACAGAAAGTTCTTGGGTACAGCAGTCAGCTCTCAAAAAGTGTGAATAGATACATTAAAGGAATAGAGAGAACTGTTTGGTAAAATAAGGCCACAGTTCCACTACAAGTAGATATGTGTTGTGTACTCAGGGCTATTATTTTCATGTTGAGACAGGCAGAAAATTAAGACCTAGGAAAACAGAAAATTTTCGTATTGTTGTAAAATTAGAAACAACAAATCCATTTCTTACAGCAAGCATTTTGAAAAACTAGTTAGCAATATCATTTAAAAATTCACCTACCTTCTGCCTTCTGCTATAAATGAAAATATTTCCCATAAGCATTTTCCAGTTTCTCCAGAAAAGAAAAAATTCTTAAACTAATGTTGCCAGTATGTTTCTACTTTTCTCATTCAAATCCCATATACTAGTCCCGAGCCTCCTAGCTAAGCACCCACATACTGCCTTTCAGGAGTGCCCACTTATGATTGGCTTACAAGTGCTAGTGTTAAAACAGGGAAATCCCTCATTCTAGTATGGTCTGAGGCCTAAGAGACTTTGTATTTTTCTTTTAAAATCTCAAACCTACTCTTTTAGCAGGTTTTAAGAGGTTCATAGTATCTTAAATCACTTCTACTCTATGGCAAGAGGGGAGAGTGGCTACTAGAAGGATTTTGTGACTAATTAAACAAAAGCAGATCATGAGCTTGTCACCTACGGTTCATAGTCTTGAGATCTGCTGTTTTAAATACCCCTTGTTGTTACAACAAAGTGCACTTCAAAAGGCACATTGCGTTTCTCAAATACTGGTATTGACTCATGCCAAAAAAAATCTCCATTCTTAGTTCAGCCCCAGAAGAGACAGTGCAAACCCACAATTGTTATGGTAAGAAATCCTGCATTTTAATGCACAACATGCTTAGAAGGAAAAGCAAGCTCAGTGACTATAATGCTGCTATCAGAACAGGGCTGTGAGAACACTTTGCCCCGCTGCAATCTCAGATCTTGTTGATGAGAAGCTTAACATGAGCCAGCAATATCCACTTGCAGCTCAGAAAGCCAGCCGTATCCCAGGCTGCATCAAAAGAAGTGTGATGAGCAGGTTCAGTGAGGTGGTTCTCCTCCTCTATTCCACCCTTGAGAAACCTCACCTAGAGTACTGCGTTCAGATCTGGAGTCCTCAGCACATGAAGGACATGGATCTATTAGACTGAGTTCAAAGGAGAGCCATGAAGATGATCAGAGGGCTGGTACACCTCCCATACAAGGACAGCCTGAGACAGTTGGGATTGTTCAGTCTAGAGAAGGAAAGGCTCCAGGGAGACCTTGTAGTAGCCTTCCAGTACTTAAAGGGGGCCTACAGGAAAGGCAGGGAGTGGCTCTTTATCAGGGAGTGCAGTGACAGGACAAGGGGAAATGGTTTTAAACTGAAAGAGGGTAGATTTAGATCAGATATTAGGAAGAAATATTTTACTGCAAGGGTGGTGAGGCAGGCTGCACAGAGAAGCTGCAGAAGCCCCATCCCTGCAAGTGTTCAAGGCCGGATTGAACAGGGCTTTGAGCAACATGTTTTAGTGGAAGGTATCCCTACCCAAGGCAGTGAGGTTGGAACTAGATAATCTTTAAAGGTCCCTTCCAACCCAAACAATTTGGAGATTCTATGATTCTGTGATCTGACACACATCCCAACCATTACACACGCTTCTCCTCCATATGCTCCAGGTATTACAGTGAGGAAAATCAGTCTTTACAGAAATCATAATTTTTGAAGACATTTTCCAAGAGTAAAGATTGGATCAATTAAGCACAAAACATAACAGGTTCTACGCTACATAGAACTTTGAGAACCTGAGCAATTCCCCCCTATTCCACTCTAAGCATCCCCTAAGCTGTCAAGATCTGAGTATGTAGAAAGACGATGCAACCTTTTCTCCTTGCACTGATGTCCCAGTAGGTGGTATATTGCTATGTTTTAATTTTAGTATGAGAATAATGATGGTAACACACTAATTTATTTAGTTGTTGCTAAGCAGTGTTTATATTAAGCCAAAGAATTTTCATCTTCCCATGCTCTGCCAGTGGAAATGTACACAGAAAGCTGTGAGGGAGCACAGCCAGGACAGCTGACCCAAGCTGCCCAAAACGATACTCCATACCATATAATATCATACTTAGAAGTCAGTTACGGTCTTGAGATCTGCTGTTTTAAAGACAGCTTGTTTTTATAATCTAACTTACTGGAAGGTATACCTACCCATGGCACGGGGTTTGGAACTAGGTGATCTTTAAGATCCCTTCCAACCCAAACTGTTCTATGGTTCTATAATTCTATAAACCAGGTAGCTGGCCAGGGCAGAACAATCACTGTTCAGGTGGGAAGGGTATTCATCACTGGGTGATGAGCATTGTACCATGCATTACTTGTTTTGTATATCCTATTATCATCATCATTATTATTATTATTATTATTATTATTATTATTATATCTCCCTTTTTCTGATCTATTAAACGGTCTTCATCTTGACCCACTAGTTTTACTTTTTTTCATTATCCTCCCCATCCCACTGCAGGGGTGGAGGTGAGTGACCACCTGTGTGCAGCTTAGTTGCCAGCTGGGATAAAATCACGACAACTAAAGATGTGCAGATATGCCTTTCATGAATGCATAAGGGATTTCTACCTCTGGCTTTCATGTCTGTGACTGAACCTTGTAAAGAAAAATTTAGGCTTCTGCCTCTCAAAACTCTGGCTGAAGAATTTTGTGTTTCTCTATATATGAAACTATGATTTCATGTGTACAAATGCATTTTCTCATAAAGATGAAATTTTAAACTTAGGTGGATACTGAGGTAGGTAGACAAAGAGCTGCTGTGAAGATGCAAAGTATGAGAGTTACTAAGGAAATCTTACTGCAGAAGGCAAGGGATCCTTGTGTGACTGTGTTGAACTGTATTTTTCTTAGCTAAAAGGAGAGAAAGGCTGTACTGGCCCTTTTGGTCTGAGATTAAGACCTGGACACAATTGTCAGAATTCTCCAGAAGCCTGGTCAAATGCACAGGAATCCTGCTGACTCTGGATGACTTGTGACAAGCCTGCTGAGTACAAAAATGACTTGCAAGAACCACAACATTTGGCAGCACTGCTCTTCTCTCTTGCTGTTTTCAATTTAGAAATCAACATTCATATCATGTAGCATCTTTAGGTCATTTTTATCTCTTATACTCTCAAATGCACATACAGATAAAGATGAGATGACGTCTGTGAAGGGGAGTTTTGCTGCAGACAAAAAATTCAATCATTTCTGGCAGGCCTTACCATAGAACTTCTCAGAAGATTTGCAGGTGATCTGCTACATTTTCTACATTATCAAACAATCTGATGCAATACTTCCCATTTTTGCCTGGGATTATTAAATGCTTGCAGTGCAGGTTCGTGGAGACAGAGCTGTGGTTATTAAAGTTCAAATGAATACCTTATTGAGAAACAAATTGAGATGCTCTTGAATAGGTTTGGATTTTCAACTTTTGAAGGAAGTTGATCAGAACTAATATCACTGTCCTTCAGTATTACTGAGCTGTGCCAAAGCACAGTAAGACCATTGGAAAACTCTGCTTACCTTGTCACTGTGTCTGTACTCTAAAAAGAAGAAAATGTGGTGTTTCTTTCCATTTAGCATCTCTAATCTCATACAGTGCAATCAGACTATTGTTGATTGTTTTTACAGTGGGCATTTTTTGCCTGTGCTTGAGTTTATAATTACAGACAGAACATGGTTTCCATGTGCTTTACTGTTGCAAATTACTTCAGCAAGACACCAACACAGCTGCCTTGTTACTGTGTGCTTCTTCAAAACCCTTCTTGTCCATGTACACCTGGTACATTCAGTACGCACTGAAAAGGGCAAAGACATGGAAAATGGGGAAAGTGAATCAAGTGCTGTACAAACTAAAAATCTGTATTTAACAGAGAAACTGAAGCTACATGGCAAATGGTACAAAGTTCTTATTTCCTTACAAACTGGAACTCCAGACAACTGATAAACAGGACTGGAAATTCTCCTGGATGAGATATAACAGTCCAGTCTTCATTGTTAATTTTTACATAACTGAAATGTAAAACTATCCTATAACTGGTAGGGCCAATGGAAAAGGCCTGTGCAGAAGAGACCAACCACTCCTGAATTAGTGAAACCTCACACTCAGAAAATACACATATGAATCCTTTCACTAATATAAACACACAAAAGATACTATTTAAGGTCCATAAGAGGCGTTCACCTTGGAAAATTATACTGAAACACTTTTTAAATATTCACTTTAGTAAGAAGTTGTTTAAATGGTTAGAAGATGGATGCTGGATGCCTGATGCAGAGAAAGCATCGTTTGGATTTCCAAAGCTTACAACAAACTGCTTTCATCATGAGCTAAGGATTTTTCAAACAACACAGAAGAATAAAAACTGAGTGAGAAGACGAGATCAGAAGCTGTTATTGGACCTGCTTTTCTTCCAGTATGACAATCATTTGTCTATCAAGATGACTTTTACATCTATAGATATACATACAGCCATACATCATAAGTACCACTTTACCCAACTTAAAGAAATTGTTAGATGAAAAATAGAAGACTAAAGAATAAGAATGTAAATTACAAAGCTTCCAGGGGGTATTTATTATGTAGCAAAAAATACCCACATGCTCCCATAACAAAGAAAGCTTGTAAATGTCTGGTTTGCCATGAAAAATAAATGAAGCATGAAAATAAACATTAAAATGGAACTAAGTAATATAAATGAGAAGTTAAAAAACATACAAAAGATAAGAAAAGCAGGAGATTATAGAGAAATCTGTAGCTAGTACATACTAATGAAGTATATACTCATCAGGGGTAAGATTTAGCTACTTCCTAGATTTCTAAAAGCTGCAGTGAATAGCAATCATCACTTGTTGAGGGCTTTTTGAGGGAAAATTGTCAGTCACCAGTTTTCCAAGACTGGATGCTAACTCATACTTTCAGAAATAATTTTCATTTGAAAATAAATATAAAGCCATCTTTGTGGCTGACACAAAATTAGGAGTGTGACAAGTGAAGATGAAGATAAGCAGCATTCAGCCACCAATCACCTGGGTGAGCTGGACTCCTTCAAACTAGAAATTTATGTGGGTTTAGATGAATAAAAGGACAGAGACATTCCAGCAAGTTTGAAATGGATATGCGACTAAGTAGACAAGAAACTCCATAGAAATATGAGTGATATAGTGACAGAAGAGTAGAGCTGATTTGACAAGAAAGAAGAGTTCAAACAGAGGGAAGCAGAGGTCTTGCCCCTAGTTGTAAACTGCTGACAGATCAATGTCAAATTAATACTGCTCTACATTCCACATTTTCAAGAGATTTTGAGAACAGACAGGCTACAGGAAGATGCCTCAAAAAGTCTTTGACTGGTGGTGGAAATGAGGTGTATTCATACTGAGGACATTACTACAGCATGATGGGAACATTCAAAGTGGCCCAAAAGATGGATCCATTTACCTCTTACTCCCAAAGGATTTGAATGCAATATTAAGCCATCTATAGATGGCCTGAGTACCAATGGTAGTAGTAAGAGCTTAAGGATTTATTCACACAATGCTAACCTGAAGGGCATTCAAATGACACAGGAAAAGCAACAAGTTTGAATATAATCCTGAAGATAAAAGACCTTCTGGCTATGATAAATCTTCTTACAATTGTTAGTTCAAATACCCAAGATGTTATTCTCAGTGTTTACTGGTCATCTTAATACTTTTTTATTTTCTTCTGTCTCCCATCCATGATTTCTTCCTTGCCCAACATTCACACAACTACAGTTCATTTCAGTTCTATATCTACCATTACATAAGCCACTGGTCAAATACTGTAGTAGTTCTCAAGGCATCCTGATGCTCTGATCCCTTCCTGTGAGTCAAAATGACCCAAACCCAGTGCAACCACAACTCTAAAAAGCACCTCTAAACATCCACTAGGTGCTCAAAGGATTAACAAAGTCAGCTAGGCAAGAATGAAATAACTTGTCCATCACCATTGCTTTTCTCCTCCCACATAGGATATTTGGGATATCTACAAGGTAACATTCACTGAGGCCAAAACAGAAGAACTGATATCATCAGTTTGGCATTCATGTATTCTCAGGTAGGGTTTATACATTCTTCAGAAAACCTTTTTGGTGAATAAAAGTGGCAAGAAATTGGATGAGGTGGGACTATGGTCAGAAACAGCAGATAATACAAGTTTGCTGAGGAGTACTTTCCTTTCATGTGGAATGATCAAATGAAGAAGCTTTTATTTCTTCTTCTGGGATAATGCCTCACAAGCATGAGTAAGCAAAATATATGTATTTTTTTACACAAAAGCTGTCACTTGCAGTGATGTAAAAAGGAATTTACATGAATTTGAGGGCACTTCTTGATTTCTTCTCTATGTGTGCTAGGAATAAGAACAAAATTATTATATATGCAAAGTTTTGAGCTGGTAATTGGAAAGTCATTCAGTGTCTGGGACAGGAGACAGAAGCTGATAGTGAAGCAGTGGATCAGTAATGATACACAAAGGATTGCCCTAGCTGATCAGAAAATCACACAGAGAGGCAAATAAAAGAGGAGAAAGTTGTGGAGGGTAAGTGAAAGCAGAGCATATTCCACATGACTGTGTCATTCACAAGTTAGAGCTGGTGTTTCAATGATGTCAGTGAGTTTAAGGTGTAAGTTTTGAGTTATAAATCATGGCAGCAAACCACCAGTAATCATAAGTTCCCCAACATAATCTTGATGCTACCATGTACCACAGAATATGAAGAATGATTCCTAGGGAAGACCAAGAAAGAGACAAGGCCCATTACCTAGTCAGTGAAACCAAACACACAGTGTAACCCCTTCAGTAGAACTAGCCCACATACACTAATGATTTTGCCAAGTCTTTTGGCTGAAATTTAATTCACCATATTACTCATAGATTTTTCCAACTTAAACCATTCGCTGGTAAATTTGATGACACTCTTAAATTTCTCAGAAATCTATAATTCTCACACTCTCCTTTTCTGAGGTACCACCACCCAGTCTCTCAATTCAGTAATGTAAGAGTTATCATCAACTACACTCTCCCATGTCTTTACCTGCAGGTTAGGTCTAAATTTCAATTATCCTTTCCACATGACATTTCTATAAGTTAGCCTATTCTATCTATATAGCTAGCTAAAACTCTTCCAAAGACTGCTGTCTCCTATGTCAGCTACTAAGAAATTACCCTCTTCAGCCTTTCCCAGATTAACTTGCTCATATCAATCTAATATATTATTGCCAGCATTCTGTCTTTGTCTTTCATTTTGACCAATTACCTTTCTTTCTGTACTGCACCATTGACTTTCCTTCTTTGTGAGATCAAATATCTTTTATTCCAAGGGCTTTCATGGACTAACTCAAGCATAGGCAATGTTGCTGACCTGTAAACAAGAGGGCTAGGAACCACAACATGCTCAACATGTCCCTCAGAGAGCTGACTGGAGAAAGAGTATAGTTCTGCAAAGATGACAGTTGCTCCCTAGGAGACCCACAATTTTGTCTGTGGTTTGGAGTTACGCTGGGTTCTACCATTACCACACAGTGCCAACTTCAGAAATCTTTACTGGCTTACTTTCTCCCACAGAGAGGAGCTGAGAATACTCAGCAGCCCTGGTGACACGACACAAACCTAGAATGGAAGCCATGCTTAAACAGGTTGAGAAATGCACGTAGTGTGTTTGCTTCGCAGAGCACCTTCACACTCGTTATCATAAGGTTGTTGAAATTTCAGCCATGGCTAGACTGTCATATAATCGTGCT
Organism: Dromococcyx pavoninus; assembly: GCA_033558185.1. Classification (NCBI taxonomy): domain Eukaryota; kingdom Metazoa; phylum Chordata; class Aves; order Cuculiformes; family Neomorphidae; genus Dromococcyx; species Dromococcyx pavoninus. Next base: position 132,732 of record JAUMJL010000102.1, on the reverse strand, counting down.
ACTGCTCCTTATCAGATAACAAATACTGTTTCTCTGTGCTACCTTTCCTACACGTAATCATCACCTGTCTTTAAATTTCCAGAGCTGTCTGGAGTTTACATTTATTTTGTTAGTACTTGTGCAGGAGCTGGCATAGAGCAGGCCGAGGTTCTAAGAGAGAGCTCCTTCAATAATTAAAAACTTACCTATTGCTGGCTTTTTCATCAGGATGCCTTACCACTCAAATTCCAGAATATTTCCTCGTGCACTTTCTGCCTACATCTACTGCACAAAGTGTGTGGACTCAGTAAAACCGGCTCAATAAAAATGCCTAAGTAGGAGGTATTTGCTGTTCTAAAGAAGTATCACCTTAGTTCACACTTCTATATCCACCCAGTTTCTTTCAACTGCTGTTGCTCTCCTGAGGAGTATTACTGTTACTTTCCTTCTGCTCTAAACCTATCAGAAAAAAAGTTTTCTAGTGGTTGAAAACACCAAAAGCTGACATAGCTGTGACAATTTTAAGGGTAGGAAACCTAACAGAACACTGCCAAAGTGGATCTAAACCAACTCCCTCCTCAAGCCCATGATGGGACAAGCAGGTTATCCTGGCACAAGTTAAAAATATGAGCTGTGAATGCTTATATGAGCCATTTGCTGTGGGATTATTTAAATTTGTGCAAAATTAGCTTGTTAAGCAATTGTATCTCTAGCTCAAGGCAGGACCTGGCAGCCGAGAGCTAACACCAATGTGTCTTCACAAAAAGAAGCAGGCCACACCACACTGAGGTGCCTGAAGCTGCACTATGCTACAGCAACAGATTTTAGTGCAGGGTTTAAATTCACCAAGTAAAGGTTTTCATGGCCTCTCGGTTGCTTCAATTTTACTCTGTTGTCTTCAGCTTTTGTGCTTACCTTCAGCAGACAGGAGATGTTTTTCTTGCAGACATTCGGCTCTCAGCACAGTGTTTACAGAGAAATGGTAACTTCTGCAAGCTATTTGAGGAGTACAAATATGAAAAAAATCAAAAATTAAATAATTGAAAGAAGGAAATGGATTTTTTCCTACTAGCCATTACTGCCTGAATGCTAATAGCTTTATCCTGCCAGTGGCTGAGAATCTCCTGGAAGGAAGTGTGTTTCCTCATTATTTTAATGTAATTTGAGTGCACTCAATGCCTTCCAAAGGCACTTGACACCTCACAGGAGCAGATGCTAAATGCTCAGGTTCAGTACATTAACCATCTGATTGTTGTCCTCAAACGTTTTGATAATTGGGGTTATTTAAAATGCCACATACTGCTGCTCAAATATTGATACCTTCTGTGCTGACCTCCTCCAATGAATATAAATAACTCATTAATCATCTCTTAGTTATCTTCTGCAAATAACAATACATGATATAGACACTTATCTTGAGGTTTTTATGTAAACAATATTCTCTGTCTGAGAAACAGACATTCTGCTACAACCTGATTTGGCAACAACAAATATTAAATCCATTAAATGCTTACTAAGCAGCTTCACAAACCCATCCAGGTAGTTACTCTAAGTTTTTGCAAGCAAACCGCAATTTTTAATTACGAGACACAGCTTTCTATTTTTTATGGCAGATAGAAGAAGCATCGAAGGCACAGCAATGTAATTTCAGAAATTTTTCCTTTTTGGTGGAGGAAAAAGCTGACATTGAGGATTTCTTAATGTCTGGTAAGTATTTGGAAACAGTGGTTTATTGGTATACAAAACATCTACAAACATACCCCTGCGGTATTCAAGAGAGCAGTAAGAATGAAATAAACTCCAATTTTCCCAAACAGGAAGCAGAAAAACACTGTTTACCTTCAGCTACATTTCCGCTTCACAGCCAATGCACAAAAAATGAGAAAAATATTTATTTTGTTTTGTCCAGAAAGTACCTTGGAAGGTTTTCTGTGTGGACTTTTACTTGAAGAAGTATGAAAACTCATGAATCAGAAAAGCCACAAAAAGCAATGTTGTTCTCCCACATTAATCAATGCATCCATGTGTCAATAAGCCTATGAGGCGATGGAAATTTACAGGAATTTGCAGAGCTTAAAATGTCTGCAAACCTCAATACATTAACCTACTGCGCCACCTAGCCTTGTCTGGAAGACGTAACCTAATAAATCTGTTGTCATAGAGTAGCATATGAACCAAAAAGTGTATCTAAATATCGAGTACACATTGAAATACTTCCCTTTGTATAACACTCTTGTACTAATGTGATATTTTTCTAATTTGTGTTTCTTTTCTTTGAAAGCTTTATAGCTAAATCAGAAAAGCTAATTTGCGGAAAACCACTTCATGTGCAAGTCACTGTTAAGTGTGTCAGAAGAGAAAAAACCCACCGTACTGCTAAAAACACTACACTGCTAAGTGATACAAGTCCAACTTGCGTTTGGCCTACAGCCCAGTACAGAGAGACCCTACATCAGCAGAAAAGCCACTTACATTTCTCAGGGAAGCAGTGTGGACAGTGAAAACAACAGAATTTTTCTCTAGTGTAAGTTGTATCTTCATCAAAGGCTTGATAACAACATTAGGGCTGGAATAGTTGGTGCAAAAATGCCCATAATCCCCTGAAGCATGGACAATACTTGTGAGTATGCTCACAAACAGCTTTCATGATATATTCTTCGGGCTGCTCCTTTCAAAGTCTGCCTCCTCCCTAGTTAATGCTTTTTATCTTGCATGATCAGCCACAGATACCAACTCCTGGCACCCCAGGAGTGGGCTGTTGTTCTCAGTCAGCTTCTCCAGGATGTGCTTCTAATGGTTCCTCTTCCACAAGCAAGACTTCCTCAGCTTTGTCTAGATGCACTGTTCAACTCAACAGTGGCTTTGCAACAGAGAGTCTTTCATTCAGCATGACAGATAGGGAACACTGCACCAAATGTCAGCCATCAAACCACACAGCCTAATCATCCAAAGAATTAAAGCTGCAATTCTCTTTAAATAATACAGCCAATCTTTCACATATTATGTAAGGCATACACATTACATCTTCTCCTATTGTGAATTTATGCATTTCTTATTGTTTAATTACCTTATTTATTCTCTAAATACACACTTCAGTTTCAACCAGCTATCACACTATTCACAGTGTATGTTAAATCTGACAATGACAGCTTGCTGAAGAAACAGTATGTGACACTAATGTACATAAAATCTCAAGAGCTTCTACATGCCAATTTGTTCTTTCATTAAACCTCATGCATCCTAAACCAGGCTGCGAATTTTGGGAGAAGAGGAAAGGGATAGCTCATTCATTCTCAGTGGTGGGAGTTTGAGTTTCTCCTTCCGGCACATCCACATAGTACCCAGAATTTTTTGGTTTTCCATAAAATGCAATAGGTACATCATTCAGAATTTCTCAACACCTAATAAAGAAACGACTCTGTTGATGAGGTATTTTGAGTTACATAGCATCTAAGAAAGCTTACCTCCTCTTCTACAACCAGATTCTGCTTTCCATCAACTCTGTACTGAGCAAGACTTTCCAGGAACAAGACTGCTGAATACGGAAAATTAAGCCAAGAGGTGGAACAAAACAAATTTTTTTTCCAATTTATATCACCAAAGGGCTTACAAAGCCCATTTCCAGTTCATTTTATTGACTACTGCAAACTGACATAGAAGCAGTTACCATTTGAAGATGCTACTTTCAGCTGTTTATTCATTTTAAAAGCTCAATTGGGCTGAAATCTTCTATGTCAGTTGTCTGTTGTAGGCTGCTGTGTATTTTTTTAAACTTCAATCCAATGACTTATCAGTTTCTGGGAAGGACATTTAAAGGGATTCCAGAGACTCTTTAGAGCTGTTTGACTTTTCCCAACGCTTGACACAGTGAAAATCCCCACATTAGTTTTAAATAGGTAGTAGAAAAGCCTGAAAGCATCTGGTTGCAGCAAGCCTATTTAGCCTGCTAATCCAGATTTCTCAGCTTGATCTACAGTAGGCATATCCTGCCACTATGCGTAAACCAAATAATTCTCTTATAGTCTAGAACAGCATAGTATTAATTTATGAAAGTGGAACACCTATGGAAACAACTATTTTTTTTTGTAGCAAGCCAACCCTCACGCCGTGGGAAACCGTCCTTTGCCTCAGTCTAATTTGTGTCACCATCTGGCAGAGAAGCAGGCCTGTACTCCATCATGTACTATCAGTTCCTTATTGTGTCCTGGAACTCAGAAATGGCCTTAGGCCACCAGAGGGACATTTGCAGACAAGTAACTTAAGTAACAAGTAACTCTTGCTAGATGCTATATTCAGCTGGAATGCTGGATTTTGTGTCTGGAAGTGTTACTGTGCACACACTGATATGGCCCCAGAGTTCATTCTTACATCCTTGATTTTTGGTCTGAAAATGCTGGGTAAAAAGGGACCATTCTACTCCATTACTATCTTCTTGCCCCAGTGCCATGTCTAGTTCTCCTCTGGTTTCCCCAGTTTCATCTGTGCTGAATAATAATGGGTATTGACTAGAGCTCCTTTATTATTATTGGCTTCAGTGGGAAATATGATTTCCTCACCAGATACTGGGCAGAAGATTTCATACCTGTTCTTATATCAGAGTGAAGGTCCATAGCACAGCAAGAATCCACAGGAAACCATCTCATCATCCTTCTGGATATGCCCAGCTCCTTTATACAATCACTTAAAATGTGCTGCTGTATCTGGACATGAGAAACAGTGCTGTATATATGACCTGAATATATTGCAGTCTATTTCAAACTTAAAGGTCATCAAGTAGCCTTATTACCACTATAACTAATGTTATGATCACATGGAGAAATATCCCAGGCCCCTTTTTCATCCTAGCAAACTTTCTCATAGGAAAAAAGCATGTATTCAGAATATTTGAGCACACAATCTTAATATATGACAGTGGAACAACTACTTTGTTCCAGTACACTGTGCTGTTTACTCCCCATCCCAGAATCTTCCAACACACTCTTAATATTTTATTAGTCCAAAGCTGCAAATACAGAATGAATTTTAACCCATGACATTCAGTTTGCCTTTGTTGTCTCTTCCTCCAGTCTACCACAAGATGGTAGCAGAATGTTTCTCCTACGAAAAATTTTCTTCTGGAATCCAATCGAATCTCCCCAGGAGCAACTTACATCCATTACCCCTTGTCTTTTCCACGTGACTTCTTGTAAAAAGGGAGTCTCCATCCTCTTGGTAGACACCCTTTATGTATTGGTATATGGTAATAAGGTCTCCCTAAGCCTTCTCCTCTCAAGGCTGAACAAACACTGTTCTCTCAGCCTTACTTCATAGGGAAGGTTTCTTAGTCCTCTGATCATCTTAGCGGCCCTTCTCTAGGGCCTGACATCCTGTCTGCATCTCTTTTGCACATCAGGAACTAAAACTGGATGCAGTACTCCAGGTGCAGCCTGACACCTGGCACCTTGCTGAGGGGGATAATGACTTCTTTATCTCTACTAGTGATGCCCTTCTTGATGCACCACAGCATCCTATTTGCCTTGTTTGCTGCTGCAGCACTCTGTTCACCCACGTTGAGCCTGTTGTCCACCGAGACCCTCAGGTCCTTCTCCACAGAGCTGCTCTCCAGTCAGATGGAATCCAGCCTGAGCTACCCTCGAGTGCACATCTTACAGTTATCTCCATTGAACTTCGTAAGGTTCCTGCTAGTCCACCCTTCCAGCCTGTCCAGGTCTTCTTGGAGGGTCAGCCTTCAATTTGATGTCATCTGCAGACTTCATCAGGGTGCTCTTGATCCCAACATCCAGGTCACTTACGAAGATATTAAACTACATCAGGTCCAATATCAATCCCTGGGGGAACTCGCTTGTGACTGGTTACCAATTTGAGAATGAATTATTTACCCTCTGGGTACAGCCTGTCAGCCAGTTCCTCAGCCACAGCACCACTATTTCTCTAGGCTGTGGCATGTCAGTTTCTCTAGGAGGATGCTGTGAGGAACCATGTCAAAAGCCTCAGAAAATTCCAGGAAGACGATGTCCACCATTCACCCTGCATCAACCAAATGAGTCACAGTGTTGTAGAAGGCAATCAGGTTTGTTAAGCACAATCTGCCCTTAGTGAATCCATGTTCGTTTTTCCCAGTCACGGGCTTCAGTTGACTTGTGACAGTCATGAGTATTCACTCCATAATGTTCCCAGGGATTGAGGTGAGGTTGATAGGTCTGTAATTAGCCAGGTCCTCCTTGAAGCCTTTCTTGTGGATGGGGGTGACATTAGCCTTCTTTCAGGCTTCAGCCATGTCCCTGGATGTCCATGACTTCTTAAAGATTATGGAGAATGGCCTTGCAATGATATCAGCCAGCTCTCTCAACACCCTTGGAAGGATAGCATCTGGGCCCATTGATTTGTATGGGTCAAGCTCCTGTAACAGACCACACAGTAACTCTTCTTTCACTGATAGTGGGTCTGTGTTTGTGTCAACCTAGATGTTTGTTCCCAGTGATGTGGTGACTAAAAGAGGTGAAGAAGATATTGTGAACCTTTGCCTTTTCAGCACTGCTGGTGACTAGCTCACCTCTACTGTTTAAAAGTGGGACAATATGCTCCTGTTTCTGCTTGTTGTTAACATAATCTGAAACCAATATCATTGTGTCTCAAATTTGGGAGCCAGAGAGGATATTTTGGAGCTTAGTCTTCTTGGGATGAGTCAGTAAACTACACAGACACCTAAAGAGGCTCTTAGGCAGAAGCTAATCCTCTTTCTGGAAACCTATCTCCCTATCAGTTAACCTGAAAGTCTGGATACATAATGGCATTTCTTCACTCAAATTCCCTGAGCACCTAGATTTCATATATACGGCATTGTTTCATTGTGAGGAGCATATAGTTTGCAAGTTTTAAAGTAAGAAACTAGGGGTGGGGGAATAAGGGGGTGGAATTCCCAGATACAATGCTCAGAACAACATCAGAGAATTACTAAAGGCACAGATTTAAGGATGGTGTAAATGGAGACAGTCACTGCCTTCCAAGTGAATGTCATCACACAGAAACACGCAGGAGCTCATGGCAGTTGGAGAGGCAGGTTATTGTGCCTTGTGTAATCCAATGGGAAAGAATAGTTCTGGAACATGAGCAGGTCAGAATTTATTTACTTAGAGAAGAAACTAGAACATTTAAAGGAACTTGGAAGATGCTGATCTCTACACCCCAAACAACCTCAAGGGGATTAATAAGTGCCTAAATGTTGTAAGTACTTATTAGTGATTAATTTATTACTCTGCTCAGTTGATCCCAGTTCTAAGTGGTAGCTGTGGCATCTTTAGCTTCCAAGTAGCTAAATAATAAATAATAAACACATAAGATCTACAGAAAAATGAATTTCACATATCTAATTGTTCATTGGGGAAATGGCCTTGTAAATAAAACCAAAATGGAAATTATTAAACTTTATGCACCTATTTATAAAAATCAAAAAGTGACTTGAATTTACATATTAATTATAAAGTTGACATTTCATTACATTTCACTGTTTTTTTCATCTTAATAGTAATTGTTTGACATAGGCAATTTTAAATAACTAATTATTTTTCCTTTGCAATTTCCATAACTTTTTTTGCTACTGTGCTTTTCATTTTTTTATAACAAACTTATACTTGTTACATATTAGCTGAGATCCTAAAAGATTATACACATAGAAAACCTGCACCATCTCTTGTTAGGAACCACAATTATTATGTATCAAAGATATATGCCTGGAGGAGAGACTTGCTGGAACCACATGAGTTTGATTACAACACACTGCAAATCCATACAAGTTCAGGTCTTGCCCAGTACAGTGACCTCCCACAGGCACAGTAGAAATGTCTGCAGAAAGCTCAAAATTTATTTGTGTAGGACACTCTGGATGCACCTGCAAAACAAGTGTAGAAAATTATGTCATTCCTCCCTCTTACATTTCACGAGATAGTTCAGGTTGCCAGCAAGGAATTCTAGCTTTGCCTCCAAGCTGAGAAACCTATTGAGAAGCAAGGAATCTTAGCTTAGTCCAAAACTAATATGGCTATACAGTTTCAATGATTTTCCTCTGCAGCTGTGGGATGACCCAAATTATTCCCAGAGGAACTCCACATATACTGCTGAAAGCCTCATCGTTCTGGCTGCACTACAAAGTACAACTGAAATTGTTCAGTCAGCTCAAGAACATTTCACTGTCCTTTGCCTTGGAAGAGTATTTCTGCAACTATTAACTCTAAATAGAAACTGTTCCTGGCCAGAAATCAAATCTCACTTGAGAAACAGTGTTTTTGAAAAGCAATGATGTGCTTTACTTTGGTTTTGAAAGTTACCACTGTGCAGTCAGAAAGCAGTTAGCACTGACTTGCTGTTAAGAAGGAATAGTGTCTTGAGTGGAGTTGGAAAGATCTGTCCTGATTGTTAGCAGTCAACAATCTGTCTGGTAAAACAGAAGATGCCTAGGATTTCCAAATGACATGAGGCTACAAGGGATCACAAGCACATCACAAAACAGGATTAAGATTCAAAAGAGAAATAGTGTCTCAATAATGAAAGAGCAAGGTTGTAGTCTTAAGCAGAAATAACTGAACAAGCAGGAAAGAGTTGACAAGATAAAATGATCTGTGGCTTACAGAACCTCACAGGTGGATCTTAACACACTGCTTCTCAGGATATGGCAAATACACAGACAGGTAGGAACAGAAGTAAATACAGTGTGGATAAGGTTCCTCTGTTTCTTCTTTCAGAACTGGACTTTAAAAGAGTTGTGAATTACGGTGATCATGATCACTGTTCTTTAAACCACCAAAAGAATTGAGCTTGTTTAGCCCAGAGGGAGTTGAAGGAGTCCTATTAATAAGCTTCAATATTTCAAAGGCTACTGCAAAACAGGGAAGAATAACTTGGTCTCCATTAGTTTGTAGGCAAATGGTGGTGCATATGAAGAGCTAGTAAGTATTTTTGGTTTAGATATGAGAGAACTTTCTACTACTAAGGACAGCTGGGTCCCAGACAGAGACTGCCTTGGAAGGCAGTGTTTTTTCCAGCAGAGGAAGTTCGTAAGAAAAAATTCTGAGAACTAGGATTTGAGTGTGGTGCATTTTGTTTTGGGGCTAAGGATGGCCTCTTTCACACTACATCAAATGCAAATTTACAACTGAAAGGACTTCCATTTTTTCATACAAATTCATAAAATTTACTTTTAATAAAACAATCAACATCTCTTATAAACTGTCTAGAAACTTATGTGTATGACAATTAACTAGCTAGAATCCAGAACTCTTGAAATAGAGACTAATATTTCTGCTTCTACTTTAAATAACATAGTAAAGGAAAAGTCTTTCACTGTATTGGTTAATAAGAAACTTTCAACTACCCCATTTCTCTTGTTTCAAGTCTCTAATTCAGTGCCTGACCAAGGGAATTCTCTTTTGTATGTTCTGTTTGCAGATGCGTTTTTTTGTTTTCCTGTGAAACGGTCCTGTTAATGTAGATAACATTGTTCCAACGGCTTACTTTCTTCCTGAAGGACGGATAAGTCTGAAAATTACCTTTTTATTACTCATAAGGGGCAAATTTACTGCACAGCATAAGTCATTATGGGTAAAAATCGTTAGTGTACTAATATCAGTTGTAAATGCTGGAAGCAGATTGTGTAACATTAAAACCCATTGTTGAACATGGATCTCAATAAAGAAAAATCAGTTTAGATGTTAAAAGGCTGCAAAACTTGATGTGTGAAAGGGCAAATATTCTATTTTAGATATAGTTGATGAAAAAATGTTGGAAAATGTAAAAAGACAGCTTCAGGAGGCTCTGACTTCTAAAGAGGTCTAGCAACTCCTAATGAGTTCTGTCAGCTATTCACAACAAAATAGTGCCTTGAGCTCTTCTATGGCTGACTCTGACTGGGGAGGGTGCTAGAGGGAGGCCTAGTTTGGAGCATCAGAACTCCAAGACTTACAGGTACAAAAGCTTGAATCCCCAACTGTGTTAAAGCAGGGACAAGCAGCATCTGCGTGCATTGGGTTGGGAAATGGAGACTCCCATCACAGTGAAGGCTGGAAGCTTGTGACTTTTGGCACCAGGATGATGTCTGCTTCTCTGCTTGCAGATCTGGAACTACAGAATAAGCTCTGTGTCTGAGATGCAGATGAGGGCCTGGGAACTGTTTAACATAGCATAGCATCAGAAGTGCCAGCTGAGCCTAGGCATGCAGAGGGTGAGTCATAGTGGGAGGGTCCCTGCTATGGCAGACAGAAGCTCTTAACCCAACATGTTATCTGGAGAGGTCTTGTGATTGCTAGGGTTTTGGATTCAGGACATGGTAAAGAGACTGTTTAGGCTTCCCTGGCACTGAGATTAGTCTCCCATGCTGATCTTCTGGGCACTGGGAATACCCTGTTCTGACTTGCCACGTGGGCACCAATAATACTATGAGGTGAGACCCAGTGTAACAAGTGTGGCTACCTGGCCCTGGAGGTTAGACCCAAGGGCAAGGGGGCTCAACTCAATCCTGCCAGTGAAGGGAAAATGTGTCCTCAGTCAGTGGAGAATTCTGTGCCTTAATACGTGTTTGCACAACTCGTCTCAATAGTAAGGAATCTGCTTTTGTTACCAAGGTACACTTGCTGATCATTGAGGGCCACTAGGAGGAGATGAGGGCAACCTGACTAAGTGGGACAAAACAATCTTTACCAACAAGCTAGCCATCCTGGCAAGAGCTTCTAACTAGGAATGATGAGGAGAGAGATGATGACTAACAATTAAGTGAGGGAAGTGCTGAACTGTGTTGGCAACTGAAGGGTGTCCACCCCAAGTTTATGCACACAAGTAAGGAAGCTGAGAGAACGCATTATGAGGGAAGTTCTAATACTTTGGGGGGGAATTACTGCACCTGGGTGCCTGCCTGAAGTGATGCTATGGTAATAAACACACAGCATTAGAGAGACCTGTGTGCTGAAGCAGGGATATGATACTGCCTTTCATTAACAGCAAGGAGGCTGTAATACTGTGTACAGTTTTGGGCTCCCTGGTTCAAGAGAGATGTTTAGAAATAGGAGAATACACAGCAGAGGAGTACTAAGACTGATGGTGGTCTGGAAAACATGAACTAGATGTTCAGTTAGTTTCCTGAAGAGAGGATTAAGGAATCACCTAAAGGCAACCTACAACTACCTGAAAGCCAGTTACAAAAGTGAGCAGGTAACTTTTTTTGGTGGTGGCAGACAGCACAAGATACAAGAGCCAACAATCACAAATTGTAGTTTGCGGTGCTTAGGTTGGAAAACTTTGCCTCGAGGTCATCTAGGAAGGTTTGAAATTGTCTCTCTTGGAGGCTTTCAAGACCTACCAAACAGCTAAAATCCTGCTTTGAATAGATGGTGTGTTATGGCCATCAAGAATGGGTGATTTAGAGCACTTAAAAAAGAATCGCCAAAGGTTTCAGCAAAAGTGTTTTTATTAAATATGACGTTTTAGAAGTGCAACTTAACAAAATTTGATGGTAAAGTTCACTCTATTAATTACTGCACAAAGGACATAGCAATGATTCAAAATTACCAAGACAGAATCAAAGTTGCCAATACAAAAATCTTAGTGCCCTGTAATACCTGGTAATGTGTGGTATCAGTTACTTAACAAAGATCTGCAGTTGGTGGGAGGTCTCTCTGCCTCAAGAAGCAACCTTAAGAGGTGTCCCAGCTCAAGGCACGACCATTGCATGCAGCCAGCTGCCTAGCAGGGAGAGCTCAAAGAAAGATTGCTTAAGCTGTCATATTTATCAAATACAGTAGTTGGCTTGTAGTTAAATTACATGTAATAGGAAAGGTGTGCCTGAGAATCCCTGCACCCATTACTATCTAAGTTCCTTGATAAATTAGTCCTGGAAAACCTACCTTCTATCATATGTTAATTGCATGATCCGTATTCCAAAGTCATGCGCATGAATGCTTATTATGGCACTGTGTTCCTTTGCGAGTTTTCAGAGAATAGATTGGAAATAGAGAAGTTCTTGACCTGAAGACAGCTTAGGCATTTATCTCCTTTGGAGCTTAAGTGCATCCATCAAGCCTGGTCAGTTTGATCAGGTATGTTTAGTCAGGCACAGAGAATCTGCAAGAAGAATATACATAATTCAAAATAAAGCCATTAGTTATTGGCTAACACAGCAAATCTAGCTAGGATTTAATGAGCTATTAGACTAAGCATTAATATACTTGCCACTCATGTTAAGCTACCAACAAGTCTTTGCTAGGCAGGTAGGCATGAGTCAAAAGGGGAAGGCTCACTTCCCATGGCTCTCTGGAAAGGAATTCCAGCATCACTAAGCTGCCATGCTCTACCAGCTCTATCAACACTGATAACATGACACAATGATTCCCAGTTCAGACCCAGCTAGACTGGCTAGCTTGACCAGTCTTCCCCAGGTGATTTTTTCCTTCAGGATTTTATAACTTTTCATGCTGGTACTTGCCCTCCGAAGCCTTTGAACTACCAATAACCTTATGTCAACAGTCCTGCTTTTGTCTGTACTTTCAACTTTATCTCTCTACAGTTGTTCTCACAGCTCTCTCGTAGCTGTCTATGAGACCAAGGTTACGTAGAACTAAGCCGTCTTAGTTTACCCCCTTTAGTTTTCATTACATGATGATGTGCCATTTTCCCCCATCAGATTCCATAATGTACAAAACCTCTGTTTTATTTATTGCATATTATTCAAATCCTGCCTTCAAATACAAAATTGCTAAATCTTCAGTAAGCTTTCATAATTATACTGTGTAAAAATATTAGAAGAAAGAACTTATTAGCACATTAGACAGTTGTTAATAGGCATAAGGAGAAAAAAAACCCAGAAAAAATACGGCAAAATTTTGGCATCCAATTTTAGACATCTGTGATTCGCATTTTCAGTAAAACTAAGCAATTGGATGACCTTTCATGTGTGTACTTCTGAGTTCTGATGCAACAGTTAATGTCTCATTCTAGTGCCTTCAAACTGGCAATGAAAAATGAGTAATTAGTGACCCTCTGTGAAAAGTTCAGTTTACATGACTCACGCAAGCAGCACAGAAACTCTGTGGAAGAAATAGATGTAATTCTCCACGACAAGGTTCTGAAGAATAAAACTATCCTTTCACTAGAAATCATTTGCTTGTCTAGAAAGCAAAAACATCATAAGAAAACCTGACTAAAGAAGAATGGCGTTACTCAACAAAGAGAAGCATGAGGTATCAGTGCAATATAAAGAGGCAGGGAACAACTGGTTAGACAGCAATTCACTAGAAAAGGATTGAGTTGCTGAAGCAGATCACAAGCAAACTGTACCTTGGCAACACTATGCTGTTATAAAAGAAGGCAAACTATGTATCAGCAGGTATAAAAAGTAATACAGCCTGCAAGATAAAACACTTCCCAGCCCACATCCTTCTGAGAAAAAGCAACCAAGCTTTGAAAATTTGAAACAATTCAAAGGAGAGCAAGGAAAACAGTGCCTTAATAGATTTGTTACATTTATCTTACAAACGTAGCTTAAGAAAAAGGAAATATGAAACAGAAGACCTCTTCTATGTTAAAGTGCTACAAACTGCAGAAACCTTCAACACAAACACTCTAAGAAGAATAAACAACACGTTTAAAAACTTTCTCATGGCTACATCTTCTGGAAGCAGTGACCCAGGCAGCTTGCAGCACACTGTACCTCTCTGAATGTCTTTGCGTGTCAGGAGAGCCACAGCCGAAGGGCAGAGCCACAGATTCGGCAAACTCCCCATCTCCCTTCCTGCCTTGTGATCCTATAATTGGAGGAGCGGGCAGTTTTACTTCGTGAGCCATAACCTTCCCTTACGTGGTTTCTGAAGGGGATTTTGCCCAACAGCTGCTTGCGAGACAGTGACACAGTGCCAGACTTGTTACGGCCTCGACCCCAAGCCCTGCTGCGAGCACCAGCCCACCTCCTCACCCCGTGTGCCTTGGCGGCCCAGGCGACCCTGGGGCCAGAGGTAGGAGACACAGGAACTCTGGGGCTTGGTGGCACCAGAGGCGCAGACGCCTTAGAGACATCACTCCTACGTGTGGTCTCTGATCTACTCGAGACTGGGAGGATGGGGAAAGGGTGCATTTGAGCGAAATTCCCATTCCCTGATCCTCGCGGTTCCCTCGGGTGAACCCTGCCTGCCTCCTTGCCCGCCTCAGGGCCGACCCCTGCCCCCGTCTGCCCCCCCGCCCCTGCAGCCCCTCCTCGCCTTCTCCCGGCTCCCCCGCCTCCTGCCTTTGGCAGGGCAGCCAAGGGATCCGGCCGCGCTTCCCGGAGACGGGATGGGACGGGGGGGTGGGGGAAATTCCCGAGACGCTGCTCAGCCGGCTGTGGGAGGAGGCGGCACCGCCCTGCCCGCGGGAGGGACGGCGGAGCCCGTTCCCGGCACTGACCGGCGGGGCGGTACGGTGGCCACCGCTCCCCGCCACCCGCGGGGGAGCCGCTCGGCAGCATCAGGTGAGTTGTGTTGGGCTCTCCCTGTCGCAGCATCCTTGGTTCCCGCAGTAATGCCCCCTTCCCTTCTCCCTCAGCCTGCTCTGCTTTGGAAAATCCACCCCCTTCACCCCGGCGCCTCTTTTTTTTTTTTTTTTTTAAACGCTCTGTGGAGTTTTTGCTTTGAAGTTCAATCCTTCTGGTGCTCCTTAAGTCCTCTTCGCCCTTCGTTTGCTTTGCCCTTGAAGCCCTATTCCCAGCCATCCCTCTGCACGGCCGGTGCGGGAGGGAGGACCTTGGTGTTTTCCTGTTGCTCCTGCATCCTCCAGGAACAGACTGCACCGGCAGCACCAGCACCTAAGCCTGAATTTAACGCGTTTTAGGAGCCCCCAACCTCCTCTGCCTTCAAGATGTAACGGCTGACCTACATCGTAAGAGCTGCTGGTTTGACGTGAGCAAAAATTAACGAGGTAAGGTACATCGTGGGATGAGGGTGCTGCCTCTGTCATGCGATTAGGTTTGGTTTTAAAGTCTCCTGTTCCTCCTTCTTCGAGAAGGTGTTAACTTGCACAGAAATGCAAGCCAGGGCCTTTAAATCCATCATACAGAGAAAAAGTGTTGCTCCTCTTCTCTTTTAGGGAGCTGAAATCTGTTGTTTAACTTCAAAACCACCCAACCAAATGCAAAACCAGCATAAATGCTAGTGTGGTTCCTACATTCTGTAAGAATCTAACTCTTTTT
Organism: Dromococcyx pavoninus; assembly: GCA_033558185.1. Lineage (NCBI taxonomy): Eukaryota > Metazoa > Chordata > Aves > Cuculiformes > Neomorphidae > Dromococcyx > Dromococcyx pavoninus. The sequence continues at coordinate 117,554 of JAUMJL010000102.1, read as the reverse complement.
TGATATAATATTTTTGTCTCTCTTTTTATCTAATTATTGCATGTCTGGAGCAGTCCCTACTTCAACAGGGTAGACCACATCCTAACAGTGTAAGGAGTGGATCATGCCTGAAAACATGGTAAAATTATTCTTCCTGTTGGTATGAATCATTTCACCATGTTGTGTGATTCCTTCTCTACAATTGTTAGCATTTGCTTTCTAATGGGGCAGGAGTAGGGTTTTTTCACTGTTTAATTGCTTTTTTGTTTGGACTCCAGCCTTCTCATGAAATACATTATGTTTTCCTGTTTTGGCAAAGCTCTGTAGAAACCAGTGGCATGCATCAAAGAGTTTTCTATTTATCAGAAAAAAAAACAGAAAATGAAGTTTTCACTAAATGATCAAATGTTTATATGCCTATCAGATCTTAATTAGAGAAATACCTTTCTTCTGTGTGAAGCTTTTAAACTTGTTGCTTACCCATTAGATTGCAAAGACGTAATAGGAGCTTTCAGTGTCTTGTACACGGATGTTTTTTTTGTCCTAAGTGTAATTGAAACCACCCTTAAAATTGCTTGAGAGAAGAAAGCCAAAGTATGCAGACTAAAGGAAGGTTTCATATGCTTTAGAATTTGGTATCTCAGCTATTCGTTTTTTCAGAATATTTGCAAATTGAATTTTATGTAAGTTATGTGATATTTATTATGAAGAGGGATCTATTTAGTTGTAGAATGCTTTGCCAGATGCTGTTTTACTAACGCTCAATAGCTTTCCAATGGCTTGACAGTGTTCCCTGTTTCAAGTGAAGTTGCCTCAGCTGGATGTCAGATTTGAACTGTTGATTTTGCAAGGGATATTGTATTGGGAATTGCAGGAATCAGGAGAGCAAAAGCACACTTCAGAGTGGAGTCTTTGTATCAGTGTTACAGCATTCTAGCTCATTTTGCACTTACTAAGTTATCTGTTTAAGAGGAAAAAAATCTGTTTAAGAGGAAAAAAAATGTCTCCAGAGTGTGAGTTAGTCTACTTATGGTCTGGCTTACTTTCTTAGGGGTGACTGTCATTGGCAGCTATGGAAGAAGTTTTTCAGATTTTGGCACTGAATATATCAGTTATGTTAGTGACCCTGTACTTCTTTAAAGAAGTTTCAGCTGAATCTTGATGGTTTGATGCCTTTGAAGAGAAGTCTGATGAAATGTTTCTTAGGTGTATTTACTAGATGAATAATGGGAATTTCTTTTTCCTCTCATTCATGACATCGCAAAAGCATTGGCCTGGGTGAAACTTTGGGGATCACCTAAGCCAGCCTTTTACTTTGAAGGAGAAACAGTTTACGTGAAGATATTTATTTAGACTATTCATAAACTACTTACTGAAAGAGATTTCATCTCTTCCCAAGGTAACTGGCTCCTGTGCTGTTCCTACTTCTTGAGTGAGTGCAGTGTAATTGTCAGGTGTCTGGACAATTCCTGTGGCTGAATATTATTGTAGTTGCATCTGGGTCTCCAAAGTGGTTCTACTCTACTGATTAATTTCACATTAAGCTGGGGAGTCCTGAGTCCATCTGTATCTGTTTTATCACAACCTGGGTTGCATTTTTCCAATGTGAAGAATTGCAAGTAGGCTATGTATTCATGAGTTAAAAAAATCTGTCAGTGATTCAGGCTACAGACTGACAAAACATGTGTCTGCTTTATTTCCCCTAGATGTTATATTTTTAGAAGGGAGTAGAATATAGGGTCAAATGAAAAATTTCTTGCTCTGCTAACTTCTATAACCCTGACAGATAATTTTGTACTAAAACATCCTCAATTTATGGCTTAGTATTATCCCCCATTTTATAGATCATTTCACAGTGCATTTCAATAATCAGATTAATCACAGAAATTAGTATTATAACTACTGTTGTTAATTACGACAAGGAATTAGAGCTTAGGGGAGTGGTTCTTGTCTTCTAGTTGGTACTTACGATGCCAGACATAAATTCTGTGTCCAGTTTGGGGCTCACAGTACAAAGAAGACTGACGGGCTGGACTGAGTTCAGCAGAGAGACACCAGGAGGCTTTGGAGGCTGGAGCACATGCAGGAGTCACTAAAGGAGCTGAGTTTGCTTAGCCTCGAGGACAGAAAGGTAAGGGCAACTCTAAGTCCTCTAAGTGCAGTCCTTACCTAACTAACGGGAAGTTACTGATAAGACAGAGTTAAGTGTTGTACAGAGGTGTACAGCAAAAGAACAAGAGGAATGGCTACAAATTGTAGCAAGGAAAATATAAAGAGAAAAATATAAGGAGAAAAATTAATTTATGGCTACAAGGAGAATATAAGGGTGAAAAAACTTCCCAGTGAAGGTGGTTAAGTGCTGGAACAAGATGCCCAGAGAAGCTGTGGAAGCTTCATCCTTCAAGTTCGACAAACTGCTCTATGATTCTGTGACAGATCAGGGAAATGCTATTGCAGAAGTATCTTAATGACAAAAGTAACTAGAAAGGAAAAAATAATCTAGTTATGTGTCTTTAGTTCGTATTCAAGATCACTGGCATGAGAGCTTCTTGTTCTTACCTGTAATTCATGGAAACTAAATATGCAAGCATTCTAGGTTGGAGTATAGTAACAAATCATGACTTCTCTGAGGCTTAACAAAAAAAGTTAGCAGTGATTCATTCTCAGATGAGGAACTGTGACATATTGGTGTGGTATTTCTTGAAGAACTTCACTTTGTATCTTTTCATACTGGCAAACTTGAGCCAATCTATTCACTGGAACAAAGGTTGTGATTGTTGCTTTTCTTGTGGCAGCTGGTAGTTGCTCACAAGTTTTCAGAGGTTGTACTTTGCCTATTTCAGGGTGATGAATTATTTGGATACCTAAAGACCTTACCTGGCTTCCTGTCTTCATTTGCTTTGTTGTTCAATTATTTTAATTTTTGGCAAGGATGTAGTTAATCTATTATCACAATTTTTTTTTAAATGAAATTGAAAATGTATTTTGTGCAACTGTGTTGATTTTATTTTAATCTTTGTAACCAAGACACGGATTTTTAAATGATGATTTTATAAAAGTAGTTAATTATTAATAATACAGAACAAATGTTTGAAATTAGTTCGTAGTAATTACTGTATATGATTAGTTCATTAGTTATAGGCAGAAGTTTCTGCATAAAGATGATTTAAGTTAAAATATTACACATCTATTAAGGATTTCATTACTTTTTCCTCAAAAGTGTATTTAAATTTATTTCATATTCTCTTTTGTTAGAGAATTCCAGAGCTTGTCCCAAGTAGTAGCTTAATAGCTACAATTGCACGTTATCACAATTTATTATACAATATTAAACTAGATTATTAACATACTGAATAATGAAAAGCATCATAGTGATCCAAAATATGTTTATATTCTGATGGTCATTTATTGCATTAGTAGCATACAGCATTTGTACTATACATGAATAAAAATGATCTAGGCCGTGTCATTAGTGAAATGGTGGTATAAATAATGGGAGAGAGATAGTTAGGTTAGGCATTTATTTCAATACAGTAGTTAAGAGTGCCTCTTGCAAGCAAAAAAAGAGTTTGTATTTGTTTTCCAAATAGGAAGTAATTCAAACAAATCGTGTAATATGTCGTGACCTTCCACAATACTTTTCCACTGTATTTAACATTTGATTCAAGTGATGTGTGACAAATAGGGCAAATATCCTTGGGGTTGGAGACAAAGCTGTTTACAAAATCAGGAGTCCTTTGGGGCCAGGCTTTCTTGGTGCTGATACTATTAAGTCAGAAGTTATGCTACTGAACCTAACTGACCACTCTTCTATTAAATTGATGTTAGAGCAGAGAATCAACTCCATTCACTTCAAAGACAATTTTATTTCCACTTTTGTCTTAAAAGAACTTGCAAGATTTGGCTTGTGTCTCCATATTAATTTCATAAAATTCAGAATAACAGTCTATTGAAGAGTTACAAGAAGTTTTAACATAGCATGTCTTGGAAAGACCTGTTTTTATGTGATTTTCTTGCCACTCACTGCTCTATAACAAAGAGCAATTCTATCAGGTTAATTTCAGACAAAACATGTCAAATTAATCTCCCTTTTAAATATTAGATTTGATCAAGTGATAAAAAAAGTCTAAACTTACTTAGAAAATCAATAAAGAAGCAGATTTCTCTAAGTCAGTTCTTGGAACAGCATATTAGTTCCATGTCAGTTAGGCCTAGGTTCTAAAACGTATTTTGATTTTTTATTCATGTTGATTTTAGTGTTGTCTAAATACTTTTGAGGATATTGATATAAAGGCAAAAAGGACTGCTGAAGCCTATACATTAGGCAAGGCAATGCTCACGTTTTTAATATGGGGGCCCCCATGTGAAGCATTAGTGCTCATAAGTTAAAATGTGGGGCACGCTGCAGCAAGGGTGCTTGTGAATGTTGAGCCCTGTGCTGCAGTGCTCCATACAGGATTCGTTGACATTTTCCAAATGCCCTTTAGAAAGATGGAAAAAAAAAAAGTTCAAATATTTCCTTTTGATCCACTGGAGAAATTCAGCGCCTCTCAAAAACAGTGAATCTAAGGCAGAATCATCAAACTTAAGTGTCAATAGCTCTGAGGTATTAAATTGGAAGTTATCTGCTAGGAAAAAATTCTGGAGTGAATTCCTGGACATTCTAGAATTGGTAAATGTTTTGTCCTTGACTTTAGAGGGGACGAAAGTTCATCCTGATTATCTGATCTGCTAAGCCATTTCAGCTGCTCTTATGGAAGCAGTGTTAGAAAACTCTCTTTATCGGTATTTTGCACAGGTCCAGCAATCCAGCAATGTAAAATGTGGAAGTAAAAGATATCTGTATCTGTAGTCCTGTTCCTGTTGTTGGGACACTTATATCCTCTGTGCTTGTTTTTTAATGATACAACTGCTGAATGTTTAGTTCTGTGTTCTGCATGGAGGAACTTTGATGTGGTTCATGTCTTAAGAGATCTGACATACTATCAGTCCCTCAGGACTGGGCTGTGCAAGTCAGATGAGTTTCATCTTGTCACAGTGGGAATGTAAAAGCCGTAGAAGGAACGCTAGACAAAGCTATACAGTACTTGACATGACAGTCCTTTAGGAATGGAACTTGCTAAGACTTTCAGAGGTGTATTTTACCTCCAGTCTAACTAATGGCCTCTATATAGTGTCCTGGATACAGGCAAAGGGTGAGTGCTTGATGAAGCATAGCAATGAGTTCATGTTTAGGAATAAAGGCCTTTGTACTTTTAATACTCTTTTCTAATACTAATACATGTTAGGATGGATATCTTGTTACTTGTACAAGAGGAAAGCCAAAAACACATCAAGACAAACTTTTGTTTTAATATTACTTAGAAATAAGTGAAAGGAAAACTTTACAGATATTGTATGTTCTATTTACTTAGATTAAATTGAACTTTTAAGGTGTGGTTCTCCATACTGTAACCAGATCCTAAACCCAAGAGGTTTTCTTTTTAATTACTTATCTTTCTTTGTGCATTCTTCCTGAATTTATCTTAAACTGCCTGGAGTCTATGTGGTTGGGTTTTTATTCATTCCTAAACATAGTGATATTATCTGAACTATTATCCGGCATGCATTTCTCCTAAAAGAATCAAATAATAGAAATGTCTTCTTTCCTCCTAAGTCTTGTGCAGGAAAAGGTGGATGAATGATGAATAACTTCATGGTTCTGGCAGTACTGCTCTCCCTGAGGACTTGCTACACAATATACTCGCAGCAAGGTAAAGGTCTGAACAATTGTTTGTTTTAGTTGGAAGCAATCTACAACAACTGAAGCCTTGGATTGCTCATTTGTAAGTTTCCTGTGATTAAGCAATATGTTACACGATTAATCAAATCATTCTCTTCGATAAGGGGATGAAGCAATTTGTATGATTACCTTTTGTAACCCTGTCATACAAAATTGCCTGTTGAATCAATAACTTGCAATGATGTAAAGCCAGAATGTATTTATTTATCTGCTCCCCCTCTGTCTCATGTATTTCATCTGTACTCTGTAATCTTCAAATATTTTCTTTGACATTTTCTATGCTTTTCTCCCCTTCCCTTCACTTCCTCTTTCCTGTTTGTCTCACCTATGAAAACTTTAGCAATTCTATTGGCTCTTTTCTGACTGTGTAACAAGATTCCACGGCCAGATTTTAATTTCTTACACTTCATGTATATATCCGATACAGAGAAAAAAGCAAATATGCATATTTGTAGGGAATGAAGTTGAATATCATGATAACTTCCCAGAAGGGTGTGTATTTTAATGTAAAAGCACTGCTTCCACACTTGCTCTTGGCAAAAGCATTGGGCATGACACTATTAAAAGGAAAAAAAAAGGAATTATTATTTTCAATTTCCCTTTCTGTGACCACTGTTAAGAAGGAGGAACATAACAATGGTCTGCTTTATATAAGTTACATTGCCTTGAGTTGCTGAAGGAGGGAGGGGTCCTGGGGCTTTGCTTAAATGTACTAGTTACTGTGCTGAAGGGAGTGATATATCTGTTTCAGACTTGTTTGCCTCTTTTCAACCTTGAAATTAATATATTCACACTCCCTTCACCCAAGGTGCCAGTTCTTCAGTTTTGAGACTCTGTTACCAATCCCTCTAGAGCAGCAAAACTTAGTAATGTAGGCAAATTGAAACATTTACTGCATTACAATAACTTGGTGTCTTGTTTGACATGCAGCTGTTCAGGAATAAAGTTAGCCCCTGTTCTTAATCATAAAGTTATTGATATAGTCTTGAGTTAGCTTTCAAGATAGAACTAATCTTAAGATACCTTGATTATTTATCTTTGCTAGGATGGGAAGATTGTAGTTGTGAATGCTACGAGTATTTCTACGTGTGTAAATTATCAAGTCACACGTTGTAACTCAGAGATCTTCAAGATCTTAGATATATCCTTAGCTGTATTGTTTCTTCTGTTTGTTGGTGCTATGTATAAGCCTGAATTGGTGATCTAGACTCTCTTACGTCAGGCTCTGAAGGAAACAAAATTGCATGAAATCTGGAGTGACATGTCATCTAACCAAAAGGAGATAGTGGAAGAACACTCATGTAGATGGAGGAAAACCAGAAACTAATGAGACCTTTGCTTTTTTTTTTGTCAAGTTAATTAAATGTGGTAGGTGAAAATATTCTCCATGATGAGAAAAGGGATGAGATGTTAGTTTGGACAAAAAGAAACAGATGCAGAGAGGCAAATTCATCATCAATGCAATAGGCAGAGCAGTGTCACTTCCAATTAGAGTTGGCTAGAGAAAGAGCAGAAATGAGTACAAGAAGATGTAGAGGGTACGCAGGATTTTCTTTTGATGATGGACCCTGAAAAAGGTAGAGTTCTCTGCCAACTGCCTGGCTTTTCTTTCAGGCATATTTGTTTCCTTTCCCTGGGAGTCTTACTTTGCGCCTGAGGATTTTGTTGAGAGACTAGCTGGATCCCTTCCTTTACGTTTATTTTTTGCTGGGCCCATCTATCTCCCCTACCCATACATGCTGGAGAGGAAGAACTTCACAGTCAATTCCTTAGCATAAATTTTAACAGCCTTTATCCTTTTTTTTTTGATAGTAAAAGTCTGTACAATATGGGGAGATGAAATGTGTCTTGTCTTACCTTCTCAAAATAACATGATTTCTTTTCTGTGTCCTGGTCAGTATCAGCATTCAAATGACACTGTCATTTGTAACAAGCAGAAACATCTTGGAAAGCATCTGTGGCAAAAGAAAAAGCCTAGTTACTTGGCCATTTCAGTTCCTTGGCTTCATTAACAATTAGATCAACTTGGAGTGTGTGACTGTGTGTGTTGGGTTTTGTTTATTTATTCTTCAGGGAAGAGAAAAAATACAAATCTATGAACTCCGTGTTTCATCTCTTCCAAGAGGTAGTTTTTTGGGGAGAGGTGGCAGAGCAGATATCTAAAGAGAAGGAGGACTCATAAGGTGATCTGTAGTTTTCAGCAGAGTAGTCTTCTTAAGGGGCTTTCCCTTTCCTAACACCAAAATGGACCTGAGTTTGACTTTTAAACTTTAGTTTATTCTGGGAATTAACTCCAAACTCACAAAAGGGTGGAGGTGCTACTATAACTAGGTATCTAACTGTAGTAGAAGAATCCACAGCTCCGACTAAAGTACTTAAGCTCTATGTAGAGCAACCAGGAATGTGCCTAATACTAGATTATCATCTGAGCTAGCTGGTGGAGGGAAATTCTTAACCTATGCTGCTCAAATACATACTGATTTGCATTATCTAATTTGACCTTAATTAGGTCATAGAGCAAATTAATCCTGGATTTTATGCCCAGATGGTGAGAAGGCTTGCTGGCGGTTGGGATTTCTTGGGACTCAGTTCCTGTTAATACATCATGTTGTTCCTCTTCACAAAACTGTAAAGGTATGGATCAATAGGTCTTATAAAGTAGTTAGTAAATTGAGCATAAAAAGAAACAAAATATCAGACCCAGTGCCTTTGTGGGGGGGCTGTTGAGTAGATTCAGGAACTCATTTGGGCCTGCTGATGCCTTAAGGTGAAAGATCATCTTTGCTTTTGTTATCAACAGCAAAAGTCTCTATCACTTCTGGTTTTTTTCCTTCAGAACTGCCTGATGTAGAATCCATTTTGCCTCTAACCACTGCTCTTTCAGATTGGCTTTGCAACTTGGCCATATTTGAAGGACTAAAGCATACATAAATATTAATATTTTTTGCATCCTTTTTGTGCTCCTAGAATCCCTTGTGTTTCCAGTAACATACCTTAATATTTCCAAGGATTTGGCTCTTCAGCGGCTGCTGGTGGAATGGGATATTGGCAAGCCAGCTCATGATACTGAGTTGTCAATGTCTTTTGAAATACAAGTGCGTCGAACAGATGTAAATACTACTGTGTGGACAGTAAGTGTATTTTAAAAAAGGGTATATTAATTATTTACAAGATAAAGGAACATAAAGGAAAATAAGATTTTCAGATGCATGTGCAGATAGGTTTGCTGTATAGGTTTACAATTTACAACATAATATTTTAAAATATATACTAGAAATACCTCCATATTTCATTAGATGCCAGACTTGGTTTAATGTTATACCTAGTTTTTATGCAAAAAAAGTATTGGCTCAGATGAAGTCATTTCCACCTGTGCAGAATGTAGCTAAGCCTTGCATACCCTTATTGAGGGATCGTGGTGGGCAGACTTTGGAGATCTGATTTTGAAGGCCTCTGTTTCCCTTTTGTGCTCTTTCCCCTTGGCAGCATGCCAGGAAAATCCCTTCCACTGCTCCCAAAGGCAGTCTTTTTTGTAGGATGATTACTGCCTTTCACTGAGGACTAACGAAGTCATGTTGCTGTAACTCCTCCCACCTTATCTTAGTGTAATTGAAGCCTTTTAAGCCCTGTGCTTGGCCCAGTTAATAATTACCTTATCCTCACCTCTTCCAATTAAATAAGAACTAGTGATGTCTCTTCTACAAAGTCTCTGTCCTGCTTGTTTTCCTTAACACCTAAACAAGCCAAATTTTCTGAAGAGGTGGAGATCAACCAGATCATAGGCTTAGGCTGGCCTGATGTTTTCCCCCACTGGTGACTTCACTGTGAGAACTTTTGTCTCCAAAGAAAATTTTCTCTCTTTTGGATCTAACAAAATCTTTTGGGAACTAAATGCACGTTTTAGGGATACTGTGACCTATTATGAGTCATCTGATGGTTGAACTCTGGAATAAGATGAAGTGCATATGTTAAACTTAGTAAAACAGGAGAACTGCTCTAGCTTCTTTTAAGCTAGTGTTTATGAGAAAGCACATAAAACTGAGAAGGGCTTATTTTTCTGAAACTAGAAATCAATAAAATAAGATGGATATTGTTAGGAATCACAGCTTACTCTGATCAGCCAAGCAGGTGATATACAGTCTTTGAATTTGAAGATCCACATCTTCATTGCAGACGAGCTCTATGCGGTTCAGAGGATTTTTACTACTTTGATGCTTGGATTAGGATTTTTAACACCGCATGAGTAGGTCTAACCCTGAAGTCAGAAACTGGGGTCATATAGCTACAAATAATTCAGTGGTTTTATTGGAGAATCCTTCTTCAAACTCTTATCAACTTTATGGTAGAAAGAAATTTTTTTGAAACTAAGGATGTAGTCCGTTCTGTTACTTGTAATGAACACAAGGAAAATAAAGAGTATTTTTTTATGTCGCAACCACACAGAAATGTATTTTCTTCTGCATTTTTTTCTGAAGAATGTGTACAAATAAAGAAGCTGTGTCAGTCTGGTAGTACCAAAGGACAGACAGTCTATATAACTTCCGAAGCAATGACTACATCTCTTGGTGCTATAACTGAGAAATGAAATTATAAACTGACTGTAGAGTTTTTCTTAAAGTGGTGGTATTATGAATGTGCAGGGCTTGCTGGTCAAAAGTGGCAATAGAGAGCAGTTCCTTAATTGTCAGTGTGAGCCTGGGCTGTGGTAGAGCTCATACAAGGCACATGGATCTATGTGCTGAGAATATGGCACGGTTGCTTTAAAAAGTACTGAAATGTATTTCCTATTCTAAAGTGTATTTATAATTACAGATGATTAACAGAATTTCTTGAGCTATTTTCTTAAGGGTTCTCATGACAGGGAAGATTCACACTTTTCATCTGCCTGTGTGACTACATGGTGCTCTGGTTAGTTTGAATTGCTGTGCTGTTTGAATTGCTGTGCTGTGCATTGGTGCAGATCATTTGGTGTCCAGGTGGGCCTTAGTAGATAAATGCTGAGAGGAATTTGCAGGAAGCCTTCTGTTAGAGAACAGCAGAACATTTTATATTTTTCACTGTCAGCATTTGTATAAATTAATAAAAAAATAATTGCCAAATTACAGAGCATTTATCTCTCATGATTTTTGAACACTTTTTATATTTTAGGCCATCCTTCTGTTTCTTTCATGGAGCTCTAACAGTTTTGGATGTATTTTTTCATTTTTCTTGTGTATGCATATTACAACAGTCAAGCATTTTGAGGAATCAACAGGTATTTTCCAACTCTGCCTCTGACTGATAGTAGTACTGTCCTCAGATGTTGTGCTTCAGCACTACAATGAGATACCATCTGCATAAATCCTTACTGACCAGTGCAGATCCCTGCAGTTACTCAGAGCTGTTAATGTAACCCAGAGCATTAGACAAGGTGCACTTCAAGGCAGCAGCACCTATGTGTGCTATTACTCATAGCAGGCACAAACACACCACTTAACGGTCTTTGAGAGTGACAGTGTCAGCATCAAGTAGTCTCACCAGCATATAAATCACTCCACCACTGCTCATAGAGATTTGTAAACAGCTGCTTAGCTTACCAGTTACTTAGTGTGAGATCACATGTAGCGAGTGGGATTTGAGAGATTTATTTTTTCAAAATCAAATTTTCTCTTTATCTCTCACTACTTTTGATTCTACTTCTAAAGTGTCTACACATTGCTCTGTTTTCAATACTTTGTCTTACTGGCATTTGTTTCTAGGAGTTTCACAATGTCACACTTGATAAATCAGGAAAGCCTCTTTATTGGATATGGGATTCAGATTTACCTCTGGAGTGTATGTCACACTCAGTGAGAATCAGGAGCAAAGCAGAAGCATCAAAAATCTGGAGTCAGTGGAGTTTGTGGAAGACTGTCCTAGGTAAGCAAAACAAGAGTGCAATATTGGTTTTATTTTTTCCAGGATGAAGCTAGATTGTTATTCACCGGTGACTTTAACAGTAAAGTCCAATTCAGGAGAGATGGCATCAAATCAAGAATCCATTTTCGATTCTTTCATCTCTAAGCACTAGCTAGCTCTTTTTTTCTTGTGCTGGAAATAATAGCAGTGCTTCAGCCATTGTTTCTATCTGTAGACTTTCTTCCTAAGCTACAAGACCAAAAGTTTTAGAGCTTTTCTTGCTCTTACGTCAAAAGAATGCAGTACACAGAGTGGTATGGGTTGTTGGATAGAGTCTAGTGTAATCTATCACATTATATAATGGGAAACAGGTTGCAAGACTCTCCTTTCTTTCTCAGTAATCTCAATCTTGAAAATTTTATTATTTCAATTGAAATCAGATAGGTGTCAAAAATTCTTAATTTCTTTTTCACAAACTCAACCTGCATTACAGACCTGATTTAGAGCTCTCTGAAAGGTAGTGATTCTCGACTTCATTAGACTTTTGGAGGGAATTATATCTTCAACCTCTACAAAAGTCTGTGAGTCACTTAAATCCCACTAATTTTGGCATCCAACAAAGAATCCAACATTGAAAGCAAATGGAGTCTTGATCCAAGTTGGTTATCCCCTTAGTGATATGATTAATTCAACCTTGACTCCTCTTAGCTGACCTCTGCATGAACTTCAGAACATGATGGATTTTAGCCCTGTGCTCCTAATCTTCAAAAGCAGGCATTTTGGCTGTAAGCATCAACACTTTCATAGGATGGATTTAGTCTCTTAGGTGGTTTGTTGGACTACGTTGTGTGGTTTTGGCTTTAAGAGAAATATATGTATGATTACATGTGAATTTGATCTCTATATGGAGAAGAATACCAAATGGAAGTCCACAAATGGATAATATAATATTAGTAGATCCTTGTATAAAAGCTCAGCTATGCGTTGTGGTTGAAGGCTGCTGCTATGAGAAGATTTTGAAATGGTTTATTATGTATCAATTTGCAGGCCTGGACACTTCAAATAACAGGGGACCACGAATATTTCCAGATGAAAAAATTGTAGAGGAAGGCTCTGACATCAGTTTTTGTTGCATTGGAAGGAGAGGTCAAATCATTAAGGAATTCTTTCTAGACTCAGATGATCATGTTTTCATTCACACAAACAGTCAAGTTGGACTTCTCACTGTGAAAAATGTGGCACGTCAAGAAGTGCCTCACGTCACGGTCTACTGTCGGGAGTCTTGCAGTGAAGATCAGTGCTATGATCATGTAGTTTTCTTCGTGGGTAGTAAGTGAATGCTTTGTTGTAGTTGTGTTTTCCTGTTATTAAGTGAAGACTGGCTGTGGGTAATGGGGCAAGAAACAAAAAATCTTTGCTGTAAGTTGTCATTATCCTATTATGTCCAGCTGAATGTTCTTTAATGCCTGACTTTAGATCTGTATGCTTGCATATAAGAAGCATTAAATGTGTTCAGATTAATGTCATTAATTGATCCTAGGACAGGTGAGTGATTTTTAAGTATACCTACCCATTTAGAAGCTTATTTTCTTTGTCTGTGTGCATGTAGTAAAACTCAGCACAGTCCCCCCTTTGAATGCTAGTAGCAATTTTTATAGGTAGAAACCAATACAGATGAAATTAATGAATGTATGAATATAAGAGAAAATAATAAAAGACACGTAGAGAAGTGTTTGGATTGCGATTAATGTATGATGTTATCCTGATTTTCTCTGCAGAGTGGCTATTGAATAAGTATAATTGAAATAATATCTGTAGTAAAGCAGACTTTGTACATATCGATTATTTCTAGCTTGTTAATATAGTAAAGGTTGATGACCTTTGCCTTGACTGCCATTCTGTTGGTGTCTTTTTGGTTATTCCCTCTGACAAGAACAACCTGATACACCTAACAATTTTTCCTGCCAAACTCAAGACATGAGAACAGTAACGTGTGCTTGGAACCAAGGAGGAGACACCTATCTTTATGGACGTCATTCACGAAAATACACTTTGTTTGAAGAGTAAGTCTCCTCATTGTTATATTAACTCTTAGTGGTATGGAACAGTCACATTATTTCCTTCAATATCTGTAGAATTCCTTTTTATTCTTCTTGCAATTCAGCTGCCTGTCTCTTTCCAGCTCACTGGTCGGCTTATTTAACAAAGTTTGAGCAGTGCAGAACTGCCCTGAGGTAAACTATCTATAACAAAGCTGTGGGTCCATAAAACCAGATTCTGATTGGTAAAGCTTTCTTTTGGAGTAATTTTTTTGGATATCTTTCAGTAGCTATGTAGACACCTTTGTTCAGGATATAGATAACTTAGAAGTAAAACATAATTATTGGATAGCGCACAGAACAGATAGCTAGGATTTAATTAGCTGGTAGCTGAATAGTAAGTGTGTTCACAAACCATTGACACTAATGCTGACTGTGATGCTGACTAAAACTGCTGTTTCCCAGCTAACCTTCAGTTAACCTGATTAGCCTCCCACATTCTTTTTCTTTAGAATTTTATGACTTTATATGCTGGTGTTTTCCTTCTTAAGTCCTTGAGCTACTGATAATCCTCCCTCAAAAATCCTATAATACTATAATTTGTATAATTTCACCTTTTCTTTAAAAAATGTCTCTGCAGGCTTTCTCATATCTCACTCTTAGTAGTCTGAGTCAAGGTTACAAAGCTGTGGTCTATCAGACCTGGCCTTGGCTCCTTGCTGCAGAGTCATCTATATAGAGAGGAGAGGAGCTTTAAAGCAGGGCATACAGAGAAAGGGGAACTCATAAAACATGAGTTGCCTCATCATCACAACAAACTTTCATCAAAAGATCTCAGCAGAAGGCAGGTCATCATTGTGTATACCTTCATGGTCTCTGCATCATTCACTTCCATTAAGATGTTATGATGGTGATTTAAAAGTGGAAGATTAGAAGATGCACTTAAAATTACTGCATCATTTAAAAGCATAATGGTAGATGTGAATAGTTTAATTCTTGGTAAGTAAGTCCCTATTTTAGAATTTCCATGAGGAATTCACCAAAAGCCATCTAGCTGCATCCTAGAAAGATAAAGTAAACTTAGATATATCTTAAAAGGATAAAGTAAACAGACTTCAAAGAAAACGTTATTCTAATTGTAAGAATTCAACATTCAAGAAACTATTTTCATCCTACGTAAGAGGTGGGTGGCTTCTTAGAGTCTGCCTTGGGCTTATTTTTTATGATGCTGTATTCTAGTTGGGCTTCAAAAAATTTCAACATCTGTGTCAATTCTACATTATGGAAAAAATATCTTTCTCTCTTTTCCCACCTCCCCCATCCCCACCTTCTTTGATAGGTTTTCCCAAAAACCAGTTCCGTGTACAGTAAGTTGTTCTGAGCAGTGCTTGTGTTCTTGGGATAGAGGCAAGCAGAGAATCTGGAATATCACAGTGACTGTGGAAAATCCACTGGGAAAGAAAACTGCCACGGATATTTTCGATGTAACTCACAGAAGTAAGGTCTTTTCTACATCTTTGTTTAGTATTTTTATTGTGGGCCTTGTCTCCTCCTGAACTCAATACTTGAATGCTTGATTTTTATCTTCATAGTTTGTATTAGTTGTCTGTCCCTGTGTCTTTCCAAAATAAAATGGAGATGCATATTTTGAAAAGTGGGTAAATAAAATTATTAGCACTACTCCAAGTGAGATGTGATACAAGTGTAAACAGCTAGTGCCAGAAAAGATGTGATAGTGCTAATGTGTCTTGATGCTCATGTGGAACAGTAACATCCACAGTGCTACTGTAAAGAAAGAAGAGTAGTTAATCATCAGTGAAATGAGCAGTAATGGATGGCTGTGATTTGTACTTCCCTACTAGTTGTGTCCTTTATCAAAATGTTCCCCAGATCTGGTAAGTTCCTCCCTACTCCTGACTCAAAATACTTGGGTATTTCCTGTGTCTCCAGCAGTATTTCTAGTTCTTGTGTCCTCTAGCCTCACCTCATTGTCCTCAGTATTCCCAACGTCTTGCGGCTGCCTTACCTATTTGAAGGATCAGGAAGCAACTTATGCTTTGCTTGGTTCTTAAGCTGACAGGTTGATGTGCCAGGAGGCTGCTGGTGTAATGGCTGCTTCCTCAGAGGCACCAATTAAAGTTTTGCTAGACATACTTTTTAATATGACTTGTAGGAGTGTATGTTAAATGTTTGTTAAATTTGTCTCAGAGAGGCATGAGAGTTCTAAAAGTTGATTATTTTATTTTTTGGTGGTGAAAGAAATGGAGTGGGAAGAAAGTGGAGGAGTGAACTGACAGGTAGTAGTGGGATAACACAGTGTTACAAATTATGTTTCGTAGGAAATCAGGCTAAAATAGGTTACATTCAGTATGCTAAGTACATTAAAGTTCTTCCTTTTTCCAATTCTAGTGACTGTTACAACTTAAAGAAATTGCATATGATACATATGATGACTTAACCTTTTAAGTAGTGATGCTGTAAATTTCTTTGTTTTCTCTGGTCCTGGACATATTTACTGTAGATCTTTCCCTAATTAGAGGATAGTAGGAAGTAAAGGAAAACTGAGGTCCATAGTTAGCAATCCTGAATGTGGTAGCTGGGACCTTCTGTATCAAACAAAAGCTCTTTTGAGTCTGGAAGTCCTCGAACTGTAATTTATGGTCTGTGAAATTCTAGGACAAATGGCCAAAGCTGTCAACATAACCATTCACTTGCACTGCAATGTCTTATTCCTTACAGTTTGACTGATAAAATGGGAGAATTTGAGATCTGCTGGTCTCTCTGAACACTGCTTACATAGCCGTAAAGGATCTTAGAAATCTTTTGGAAGAAGTAGCATTGGCACTGTTTACCACTGGTAACAACTGACAGCAGCCAATGTAAGAGTTGTGAATAAAATTTCTGGTGAGGAGGCTGGATTCTGGGATGTAGAAATGTAGCAAACATTGCTCACCGTGCTACACCAGAAGCTTCCACCAGGCCCTGGATCAGAGAATTTTATTAGATTTGCAATAGAAGTCTCTTGACTCTTTTGTTAATGGTGTCCTAGAATATTTCCAAAATGGCACAAGGGTTTTTTTCTAATCCTGTATAGCATTTACTTATATTTACCTTCTGAAGTTAATTTTTACTAATTTATATCTGCTTCTCCTAGACTGGCAGAAAAATCTGTGTTTCTTAGTTGCTCTTACTGCTCAGCTAACATACCTTAAAATACTTTTTGCATGTATTTTATGTTTTACAAGAGCTAACTCAGATTTTCCATTGGCAGTTTATCCTGCTACACCTTTCCAGCTGTGGGAGGAAAGCACAGATACAAAAATCACATTATATTGGAAACATCGAAACAAAGGAATTGAACTCTTTTGTCAGGCTGAAGTGCTCCAACCTGATGGGAAAGTAGAACTGGTATGAAACCTGAATTTCATACACAAAAACATAGCAAATATATTTTTGATGTGAGATTAAAAAATAATTCCCCAGGAATTTGAATATGCTCTAAATCTTGTGAGCATGTGGATGTGTCTGTTTTCTGGATTTGTTTACACCCAAATTCTACACTGATGATGTGGTCCACATGAGCACACATTGCTCCCACTAATTCATACTCCTAGTGCTCCCTGTACTGATGGCAGAAGTGTACAGTGTGACTGGTCTGTGTATGTGTCTCTGTCCTCTGCTTGATAGTTCTGAGATTTGCTGAAGTAAATGAAAATACTTATGGGCCTTATGATTGCTGTTAGTGAGTGCTAATACTGATTTATCATGTTTTCATGACTCATATCATCTTACACACAAACAGTGGAGAGATATGTTGAAGGCAATATTTGGGTTATTTACTGTACTTGATGGTAATGTGTCTGTTTTCTAGTAAGGGAACACCAGAACAATTTTTCTTCCCTTCCTTTTCCATCTCTTCAAAGATTTTCTGAGTAGACTCTGCTTCTACCTATTTTACAAAAAGTGATGTTGATTGACTTGTTGCATATGAACTGTGGTTTCTCTGCAGCCCCTTTCTTATGAGTTCAGCTTGCTTCTAGAATATTAAAAGACATTAAGAACGTCAGGAGCAAGTCTTAAGTATTGCTCAAGAGCTGTTAGATCAAATGGCTCTTACATTTAGAGGAACACCTTAAAAGCATGCTCAGTTTTTAATTCATAATGGAACTCACCCTGCCTCTTAGGAAGGAATGGGGAAGAGATTGGGGGAAAAAAAAAGGGAAAGAATATGTAGCTGTAGAGGCTGTGCATAGAGGTGGAACAGCATCCTACTTACATGAGCTGACTAAAAGCCCCAGACTGGGTGAGGATAAGATCCCATTAAATTTACTCCTTGAGGTAAAGAGTAATCATTTGGCATGTTGTGACTCCTGCTCAGATAGTTACACAGAGAGGGCTTGCAGGCTCTTTTTGGATCTGCCAGTCTTTATATCTCATGTTCTTTTACCTCCTTTATTTTCTCCGTGTTGTTCTATGATTATCTTTTCCAAGTCAAGCTTAGCTGGCTGTTGTGGGGTCTAGAGGAAGGACTTTTTTTTTCAAAGAAAACCCTCTTGCTAAAGAAGCTGAACTGAGCTCTGACTGTTCCATTTTTCTGTGTTGCAGCATAATAGTTCAGACACACATCTCCGTTATCCCAGAATCACCATGAGTGGATTGCAGCCTCACACCAAATACACAGCTCGAGTACGCTGTGGGGCAGCTAGGCATTTCTGGAGATGGAGCGAATGGAGCAAAGCCAAAACCATCAGAACAAAGGAAGGAAGTATGTCCAGCTCACTGAGAAGGGAAACTTGAGGGCTGTCCTTAGCTTGCCCCCTCTGTTTGCTATTTGCTACTCTTCTTCTCCCTGCGTAGTTATAGCAGAGGCCCATTGCACACATGGAAGTAAAAACATACCAAGCAAACTTTAAGGAGGTGGCTTCTTAGATAAATTCCTACATGCCAGTCTCTGCCGTTTCATCCAGTGCAGGCTGTGGGAAAGCCAGATGGCTGGGATGATGGACAGAATAACAACGTCTGTGAGGGCTGGAGGAACTGTGCAGAGGTGGGAACAAGCACCTGGGAACCACAAGCAAAGAGAGATTTTTCTAGGGAAATGAACCAGACATTAATTCAGAAAAAAGAATGAAGGGAGCAAGAAGTTAAAGGATATTTTGGCAAGACCTGAGGGTGGTGGGGAAAGAGAGTTTTTGAGGGTGGGGTTTCTTCAAATGGGAGTAAGCCATTACACAGTTCATCCTTTCTGCACCTAGAGCACCTTTGTTTTGCTGTTTATTCCAGCACCATCGGGGAAACTGGACATCTGGAGAGAAATTACACCAGTTCCAGGGGGGCGGAATGTGACCTTGTTCTGGAAGGTAAGACATGGGTACAGAGATGGAAACAAAACCCTTCAAAAGGGGTTGGAAACTTCTCAGTGAATAGTGTATGCATTTTATAACATTTCAGTATGAAAATGTCTTTTAAGTGTCTAAAGACAAATATTACATATAGCATATTTCAGAATCTATGTAGCTGTATGGTGAGGGTGTGCTGTCCTGGCATTTCAGACACAAGCCTCAGTTTTTCTAAATATTGGTGAAATCATCATGAAATCATCATGGAATCATCATAGACTCATAGAATGGCCCTTAAAGATCATCTGGTTCCACCTCCCACCAGACCAGGCTGCTTAAGGCTTCATCCAGCCTGGCCTTGAACACTTCCAGGGAGGGAATATCCACAACTTCCCTGGGCTACCTGTGCCAGTGTCTCACCACCCTCACCATGAAGAATTTCTTCCTAATGTCTAACGTAAATTTTCCCCCTTCCAACTTAAAGCCATTCCTCCTCATCCTTTTGCTACATGTCCTTGTAAAAAGTCCTTCCCCAGCTTTCCTGTAGCCCCTTTAGGTACTGGAAGGCCACTATAATGTCTCCTCGGAACCTTCTCCAAGCTAAACAACTCCAGCTCTCTCAGCCTGTCCTCATAGCAGAGGTAGTCATATTCATGACCCTCCTCTGGACCCGTTCCAACAGTTCTATATCCTTCTTATGTTGGGATTTCCAGAACTGGACCCAGTACTCCAGGGGAGACCCAGTCTCACAAGAGTAGAGGATAGGAGGAGAATCACCTCTCTCAACCTGCTGGCCACGTTTTTTTTGATGCAGCCCAGGACACGGTTGGCCTTCTGGGCTGTGAGTGTACATTGCCGGCTTATGATAGAATCATAGAAGCATAGCATTACCCAGTTGGAAGGGACCAAAAGGGATCATCGAGTCCAACTCCTGACCCTACACAGGACAATTCCAACGTTCACACCATATGACTGAGGGCATTTTACAAATTCTTCTTGAATGCTGGCAGATAAGGTGCCATGACTACTTCCTTGGGGAGCTGTTCCAGTGCTCCACCACCTGCTGGGTAAAGAACCTCTTCCTAATATGCGTTCTAAACCTCCCCTGGCACATCTTCCTGCCATTACCTGTAGTCCTATTATAGGTTGCAAGAGAGAAGAGATCAGCACGTATTTCACCTCCCTCCCTTGTGAGAAGGCAGTGGACAGCTATGAGGTCCTGTCTCAGTCTCCTCCAGGCTGAACAGACCAAGTGACTATGTATGACATGTTGAGCTTCTCATCAATCAGCACCCACAAGTCCTTCTCCGCAGGGTTGCTCTCAATCACTTCATCCCCCATTCTGTATTGAAACTGCGAATTGCCACGGCCCAGGTGTAGGACCTTGCACTTGGCCTTGTTGAACTTCATGATGTTCATACTGGCCCACTTCTTCAGCTTGTCCAGATCCCTCTGGATCACATCCCATCCTTCTGGTGTGACAATTGTGCTACTCAGTTTGGTGGCATCCGCAAACATGCACTCAATCTTGCTGTCAATATAATCAATGAAAACAGTAAATGTGACTGGTCCCAGTACAGACCCCTGAGGGACACCACTTGTCAAGGGTCTCCATGTAGACATCGAGCCATTGACCATTAGTCTCTGAATGCGACCATCCAAACAATTCCTTCTCCACCAAACAGTCCACTCACCAAATCCATATCCCTCCAATTTAGAGAGAAGGACATTGTGGGGGACCATGTCAAAGGCTTTACAGAAGTCCAGATAAATTACATCCATTGCTTTTCTCGTGTCCACTGATGTGGTCACCCCATCACAGAAAGCCATTAGGTTGGCCAGACAGGACATGACCTTGGTGAAGCCATGCTGGCTGTCTCGAATCACCTCCCTGTTCTCCATGTGCTTTAGCATAGCTTCTAGGAGAATCTTTTCTGTTTTCTTCCCAGACACACAGGTGAGGCTGACAGGTCGGTAGTTCCCAGGGTTCTCCTTTGCACCTTTTTAAAAATGGGCACAATGTTGTCCTTCCAGTCACAAGGGACTTCCACTGAGTGCCATGACTTTACAAATATCATGGAAATGGGTTCCCATGTCTTGGGAACCACATCAGCCAATTCCCTCAGGACCTTGAGATGCATCTCATCAGGTCCCATAGACTTGTATATGTTCTGGTTCCTCAGGTGGTCACCAGCCTGATCTTCCTGTACAGTGGGAGGGGCCATACTCCCCTGGTCCTTATCTTGTTGTTCATTGATCAGGGAGAGCAGTTGCCAGTGAAGACTGAGTCAAAAAAAGTTGTTGAGTACCTCAGTCTTCTCCTTGTCTGTTGATACGAGGTCACCATTTCATTCATCAGTAGGGGTACGCTTTCTTTAACCTTCCTTTTCTGGTTTATGTATCTATAGAAGCCCTTGTTGTTATTCTTTGCTCCTCTTGCCAAGTTTAACTCCTGCTCCGCCTTTTCCTTCCTGACCCCATCACTACACAACCAGGTAGCATCCCTATAATCTTCCCAGGTTCCCTATCCCTGCTTGCACTGCCTGAGCAGTTTCCTCTTGCTCTTCAATTTGACCAGCAAGTCACAACTCAGCCATGCTGGTCTCTTCCCTTCTGTCACGATCTACTCAGTGGATGTGTGATGGTTCTTTCACTGTGATCTTGAAGCGCAAAAATCAAGATGACCACGCCAAGGGGTTATACTTCAATCAAACAGTGCAATTTTATTGTTTTACCTGTAAAGTGGCGTGCGATAGACAGTAAGAGTGATAGGAAAGGAAAGAAAAGGTAAGGTAAAGGGAGGAAAGAGGATTACAGCTACTACCACGGATCCAAAGCATCCTTAGGGACCCAGGTCCAGGCAGCGTCCCGCCAGTCCTTCCGCGTCATGATCCTTGGTCGGGAAGATCATCTCAAGTTCAGTGGCTAATGAGCCATCCTTTATGCCAGGCAACACACCTTACTCCTCCTCTGTCCCAGGAATTGTTGCCAGTCTCTGCCTCAAAAAGATTCTCACTTCACTTGCCAGAACTTAACTGCACAGGCCCAGTAGGTGTGGTTTTGGGAGGAGTTTGCCTCAGAGATGGGGTGGAGGTGGGTAGCTTTTGATCAAAATGGAGGAATCCATCTTCTGGACAGCAGCTATGTGGCCTTGTCTCGATGGTTAACTTGCAGTCCCAGGTACTGGAGAACAGCACAGTGCTCCCTGTACCACACAGTTCTTTCTTTCATGGTCTTTGTTTCTTGGTGTCTCTCCAAGTCCCTGATGGCAATGTTGAGATAAATACTGTTCTGCAGACCGACTCTTATACCTTCCCCGCCTGATTTCCTACATCTGGGACTGAGAACCCTTGCACTCTGGGGAAAGCATCCTTAAATATTTCCCAGCTTTGTACTGCTCCCTTATCCCTGAGAACTGTTTCCCAAGACTGACTAACTGAAGAGCTGGAAGTTTGATTTCCTAAAGTTTAGGGTTCCTACTACACTCCAGTGTGTGATCACTGCAGCCCAGGCTGCTTCTGATCTTGCCATCACTCATGAGCGCACTTGCACTGGTGACCATCAAGCCCAGTATTGCATCACCTCGGGCAGGGGTGTCTATTATCTGGGTTAAGAATTTATCTTCTGTGCACTCTAGGAGTCTCCTGACTTGCCTACAGCTTGTTGTGCTGCTTTTCCAGTAGATGTCAGGAAGATTGAATTCCCCCAGTAGGATGAGAACGTGTAAGCGTGAAGCCTTCTGTAGCTGGAGGAAGAATACTTCATCAGCAGGCTTCACTTGATGAGGTCGACAGTAGTAAACACCAACCAGAAGGTTCCCTTTGTTGCCTTGGTCTTACATCCTCGCCCATAAGCTTTCAACTTGTTCATTGCTGTTCTTCGGGGACAACTTTTCACACTCAATCAATTTCTTTATATAGAGGGCAATGCCTCTGCCCCTCCTTCCCAGCCTGTCCCTTATGAACAGCCTGTAGCCATCGACAGCCACGCCCCAGTCATGAGATTTGTCCCACCAAGTTTCAGTAATGACAATGAAGTTGTAGCTTTCTAGCAGCACGGTACCTTGAAGTTGCTCCTGTTTGTTGCCCAAGCTGTGTGTGTTTGTGTAGAGGCACTTCATCTGGCCTGCTGGCCATGTCGCCTTCTTAGTGGAACACCCCTTATTTCTCTTAAGATGTTCCATGGAAGTTTCCTTGTTGGCTCCTACTACCTCAGTAGCCGCCAACTCATCTCCACAAGATTTCAACCTTGCTGCGGTGTCCCCAACATGACCTGGGACAAAGAGTGGAGGGCCCATACTAGCACCCTGTGCCTTTAACCATAATGTGTCCTACAGTTTGTCATAGGTAAACCTCGTATTATCCTCCTCCCCCTTCATATTTAATTTAAAGCCCTGTCAATGAGCCCTGCAAGCTCCTGAGCAAAGACCCTCTTTTCCCTTTGAGAAAGATGGTTC
Source organism: Dromococcyx pavoninus (assembly GCA_033558185.1). Classification (NCBI taxonomy): domain Eukaryota; kingdom Metazoa; phylum Chordata; class Aves; order Cuculiformes; family Neomorphidae; genus Dromococcyx; species Dromococcyx pavoninus. The sequence goes on along the minus strand of JAUMJL010000102.1, from coordinate 94,082 downwards.
CCATTTGATGCATGAAAGCCTGGTGCCTTGTAGGCCATCTCATTGTCAGAAAATCTAAACCTGTTAAGGTGACACCAGCCATGGAGCCACGTGTTAATAGACTGGGGCCATCTGTTCCTTCCGATGTCACTGCCCACAACTGGAAGGAGGCACGAAAAAAATCACCTGGGCCCCAGATTCCCTCACTAGCCCTGAAGTTTCTTTTAATCATCCTTGGTCTATGTAGTGCAGCTTTGTCATCTCCCACATGGAAGAGCAGTAATGGGTGGTAATTTGAGGGTCGTACTAATCTGAGCAGTTTCCTATTGATATCCCTATCCCAGGCTCCTGGAAGGCATCAGACTTCTCTATAAGTAGGGTCTGCTAGACATATCGGAGCCTATGATGTTCTCAGCAGGGAGTCTTCTACAACTATGACTCATCTTTTCTTCCTTGTGGCAGTTATAGTAATATGCGGGATATGTCATTCTGGTCTTGGCCCCTCTTCTGGAGCAAACTGATCAGTACCCACATTTGTCTACTTTCTGGTGCTCCACAGCTACAGCCTGGTATCTATTGTGCAGACGTGCCTGTGGAGGCTTGGGCAAGGAGGGGGTTCATTTGCTGCCCCATTTGTGGACTTGCTTCCATTTAGTACTTGCCTTTAAGTGCCTGCCTACTTCCTGATGCAGGAGGATACCAAACCCCTTTGGTCAGGGGCTTTTTCCAGTGGCTGTCTCTGTTCATGTTTCAGAGAGCTCAGGGTGTGGTTCCACCAGTCCATCTCTTGCTTGGACTCCCTGATGCTCCTTAGCCTATTTACTTCCTCTTGAAGCTTTGCCACCAGGCTGAGGAGATTGTCCACCTGATCTCACCTTACACAGCCGTTGCCTTTGCTGTCCTCGTTCTCCAGTGCAAGCTGGTGACACTCCCTTCAACCAGAGACCTGGACACCTGCGTGTTTTCCTGGGAACTCAGTCTGAATTGAGGCATCCCTGCTGGCAGGTGCAGACTTGTGCTGGCTGGATACCATGGCTGGGATCCCTCTTGCCAACTGAACTAAACTCCTGAGCTCAGAGAGAGACTGTGCCCTCCCTGCTCGCCATGACTGTGCGAGCTGCCTTGCAAACCGCCGCATTGCGCCCTTCTCACGCACCACATCCCGTTTGCCTGTCCTGTTGACTGTGCTCCGGTCGCGTTCCCAAAGAGTAGCTCTTATAAAGCAGGGGGATTGGCCCCGTCACCCTCCACTCCACCCTCAATGGGTTAGCGTGGTGTCAGAGCTCGTTAGGAGCTCACCTGTCACGTGCACTGGAGATGGGGGCAGGGCTGGGGCACTCTCCTTCCCTGGGATTTGTTGCTCCCTGGTTTTGCTGCTTGCCCTGGCGCAATCATCCATGACAGAGCCTTTCGCTTCTGCGACTACTGTTATAACAAGACAAATCCCATTACTGAGATTTCCGTGTTTCCATTTCAGCCAGTATGTGTATGCATGTATGGATACAAATGATTATATTCTTACAGAATTAATACATCCAATTAGTTATTTAAAATTCTAATTGCTCCCTTCATAATTTTTGGCAAAATTCACTAAGTGGTGTCTAACCACATAATTTTTCTCCTCAGCAAGCACCAGATTTTCGAGCAAATGGAAGAAGTATTTCCTATGAAGTAACATGGAAAAAAGTAGAAGATGACTCTAAGGCTGAAAGTATCTCCTTTTCATCAGTCTACAATAGCACAATGATTCCTATTGATAACGATGCCTACACAATCAGTATCAAGGCAAAGAATGGTGTTAATTATTCACTTCCTTCAGTGTTGATCATCCCTAGAGCTACAGGTAACAGTAGAAGTATTTTTAGTTAAACTCAGATGCCCATTATGAGAGTTTTGTTTGCAGGTATTTTTAAGTTAAGTAATAATTTATCATCTTGGGGAAACAAATTAACCTGACCTGTTAAATCACTTCACTGCTACCTGGAAATTATTACTGTCATTTTTCCTATAGGATGATAACTGTATATGTTAATATATATTAAGCTGAAGTGCCTTTATGTATCCCTTGCAACAGAAAATCTGTTCACAGAAAGTATCTGCAGCAGATAGGAAGTTTTCAACATGTGAAGGAGCAATACATCTGACAGGGAAGGAACACAACTAATTCCTTATTGTTTTAACACCTTAGCATAGAAACTATACTGGTTTTCACTTATGAACCTGAGTTCTCATGCAGGAAAGTAATAGAGACTGTTTTGCTCATTCCTAGGCACCGAAGCAGAGGTCAGTGGTTCAGAGCTTAAAGAAGAACGGGTTAATGGTACAAATGATGGCATTTTTGTTTCCTGGGAGCTCAGACATCAGTATGACGGTTACATTATTGATTGGTGTAACTTCCCAATGTTGCAGCCTTGTGATCTGCAGTGGAAGAGATTTGGACCCAACACTTCCAGTGCTCTGATCAACTCAGGTGAAAGCCGAATGATTTTTCTTTTTGATGCCTGTGCAGTGATCTTTCATGCTGTAGATTAATTGAATTTAGGAAACAAATCCTGTGGAATGTTGAAGTCTGTGCAGGTGTTAATTCTTCAAAGGCATGTGGTATCATATTTTGCCTAACAAATAAATGAGATGCCACAAATGTGCAAGCACCATTAAACCTTAGGAGACAGCATACTATTTTAGAAAAGTCAGCATAGTATTTTATAAAAAAAGCTCTTCGGAGAAGCTTGTACTAACATCTTGGAGGAGGATGGTGAGGTTAATGAAGCAGGAGAGATGCAAAATGGAGCTCTGCCTTATCTGTAACATAGGTTAGAATTTTAGACTTGAGCAATTTAACACCCGCTGCATAATGAGAGATTTAGTGCTGTCGTCGTTGTGCTGCAAATAACGTGTTTCAGCATCCGTCCTTGCTTAGGACCAGTTGTGTGTTTTTTATCTCAGTAAGGGCCATTAGACCTAAATCCTTTCTGGCTGTGTGGAAGTTGCTCTGATATACTTCCGCAGCTGTATGGATGTAGCCTTCTTGGAGTCACTGGAGCTGAGAGTTCACTTTGGAATGGAACCTGTCTGAACAGAATTTTGACTAAACACATTTCAGTATGCAGTAAAGGAGCTGCTCTTTTGTTCATACAAGCACATATGAGCCTGCGTCGTTATTGAAGGAAATGTGGTAACACATGAAAAAAATGTTCAACTCTTCAGTGGGTTGCGCTTGGATGTTAGTGAGGATGAAGTGGAATCCTGATGCATGTGTATGCATCTACATTAAAGAGTCCAAGACACAACCTTGGCCTCAGCCAGAAATGGAATTATCTTGCTCTTTGATGCATTCTGAGTCTTATTTTGCAGTCATCTTGAATGCTACAGTGCAACAAAAATATATTAACCTCTCTCCAATTCTCTGTTTCAGACAGAATGTGTTCAGTTCCCATTATGCACACTAAGAATTGCTTTAATTTGTGTCTCTTTCAGTTGGTTTAATAGCTAAGTAGCACATGAAGAAGTTCGCTAAAGGTTTATAATCCTATGTAGAAAGCAGTTAAGCAAAGAGCAAAGACAAAAGACAAACTATAAGCTATTTTTGTAATCAGTTCCACTGTTTTCTAGCTGCTTTTGTTCCAGGGGTGAGATACAACTTCCACATCTATGGATCTGTGGCTGATAGAGCCTCCTTATTGGAGAAGAAGACTGGTTATCTCAGAGAACTACGTAAGTTGGCAATATATTTAAGGTCTGTGTATATGCTGAATTCATCTGTCATGAAGAGAAGAATTCCACAGCCTTCCTCCTGCAACTAGATAAAAATGTATTTATTTGCTGTGTTATTTCTATATCATCAGTGAAGCATTTGAAAGTTGTATAACAGCTTATAGTGCATTGAGAATATTTGACTGGTGCAGTAACCAGGTAGAGTCCATGTTAATTAGAATAGCTAAACAAAGCTGTGATTAGCAGTCACTGCTTTGTGTATAATATGGACTTCGTGAAGGCTCAGTGTTTGTGTTTGTGGAGCGCTATGGCTTTGTTCACCTTTTAAATCCAAGTAAGATATAAACAGAAATCCACGTGGGAATTTAGATACTTTTCAAATGAGACTATAAACATTCCTGAAGAATAATGGCAAGTTTAACTTGAGTTTCCTTTCTTGCAGCTCCTCTGTTTGACCCTAATGTGGAAAAAGTTCAACTGACTTTCAATGCAGTAACACTGTCTTGGAATTCTTATCCCACGAATGAGTCACAGCCTGGTTTTATAAGAGGCTACCATGTGTATGTGTCACCTATAGAAGAGGACTGCAGTTTGAAAGGATCCAAAAAGCATGTCCTTCCAGGTAAATGAGGTCAGGGATTTAGAAAGTTGTGTCATCGATACAGGTGAAGGACTTTGTGGCTGCTGCTGATACTGCAGTCTTTCAAAAAGTTCACATTAGGCAGGCAAATTGGGTCATTGAGTAATATACAGATTTCAACACCTGCTGCTTTTGGTTCCTCTCTAATGCTTGAGATGCAAATGGGTGGGTATGGGTTGTGGCTTTACACAGATTTATTACCGCTGTCTTGTTGGCCGTAGCTTCTTTAACTCCAGTGTGAGCTCCAGAAGGGATTCTTGCAATACTGTAGCAGGAGTCAAGTTTCTGCCTCTTGTGATCTGAGTTCTGGATGAATTTTGAAAACATCTGTTTGTGGTCTACTTGGGTAAGAGTCATAGGAAGCATGTTAGTTTTATTAGGATTTGGGGTATTTTAGAAACAGATGGAATACAATTTCCTTCAGAATTGAAGCACTGCGTAAATTCCCCATTTAAATTCTTTTGTAGCGAAGCTATTTCTAACTGTACTGTACAGTGGAGTTCCTTCAGCAGAACTCAGCTGTGGAGTGGCACAAATCCACATTTAAACTTTTATATCTGATCTTTCTGTTCCATACTCAAACCTGCTCCAGACAGTTTTGCTCCATTATAGTTTGCAGATGTTTCCAACATATTGAAGGATATGTGTTTTTATCCTTGCCTCTTCCTCCAGTTGGGTCATGTAATTTATCAGATTGCTCTGCTGATTAGACTAATATCAGGCTGAAAAACTTAGTTTGAACCGAAAGAGGCTTATATAGGCGTTACTGTCAGAACTAAACTAAGGATAGAAGTATCATAAATCTGCAAGTAAAGACTTCAAAATGTTTAAACTGAAGATTTCCTGCTTCCCAATTTGTCTGAGCTCATAGACAAAGGGGTGTGACTAGGAACAGGAGGAATAAGCTAACTCTTCTCCCTGGAGTCTGGGAATTGCCCAATAGAGAAGCAAAAGAGGTTTGTTTAGGCAGATGTTTATTGCTTTTTATTATCTTCAAAGACCTTGATATAAACTTAAAGATGTACAGGATTATGGTGAAAGGGGAAATGGCAAAACCTAAATGATTCTGTTAAAAAGCCCTAGTAAAAGCTGCAGCTTTTGATGGCAAATTATGAGGTGGTCTGCCAGAGGATGGGGGATGCTGTGGACTATCCAGTTAGGAGGGATGTGAGTTCAGCCTAGAGGCAATGAGTCAGGATGCATCATCCTTCTCAGAAGAAAGTGTGCAAATAACAAAGAAGGCGGGTTGCAAATATTATTTCAGTGGTCTAGTGGTCTCAAGCTGATTTATAATATTTTTGGGAGACACTAATTTAACCTTTCAATAATTACATGGGATTTGTAAGAAAGATGGAGAGAAAGTTTTTGCCAGGGCCTATGGTGCCGGGACAAGGGGTAATGGCTTTACACTGAAAGAGGGTAGATTCAGATTACATACTAGGAAGAAATTTCTATTTTGTTCAGGATGAGGTTGAATGAGGCTTTAAGCAGCCTGATCCTGAGGGAGGTGCCCTTGCCTGTGGCAGGGGTGTTGCAACTGGAGGATCTGTAAGGTCCCTTCCAACCCAAACCTTTCTGTGATTCAGTGCTTCTGTCTTATCTGTTTCATTTCAGGTAATTCAGTGCTGTGTAAATACACGATTGAAAATCCAGAAGAAAAGAGATACACCGTGAAAAACCTATTGTCAAACAACAAATATAAACTAGTGGTTAAAGCTTATACAGGTGGAGGAGAGACTCCCATTGCTAACTTCATTTACATAGATACACCGTTTAACTGTGAGTACTGGCTGTGGAAAATTTATATTCTAGCAGAAGAGTGGGATGAATTAAAAAGAATAATATTCCTTTCTTTTTTTCTTTTAGATTGAAAATAACTTTACCTCCTTATTTAAGTTTTATATCTTTCTGGGAAATAGCTTAACATAGATACTTTTTCATGACTAGTGAGTCTTGTTAGCACGAATATGTTGAAGAATTACATTTGGATTTGACTAGTTTTCTAATACGGGAAAAACTACAGACTTGGGTGCAAACCGCTAGTTTATTTATAGACACTTGATCTTCCGATGTTGATTTCTATTCTCATCACTCTTCAAATCCATTGCCAAGTAAACTTCTTCATAAGTCAACCAGAAAGGGCTGTTGACCTGAGCATTGTAGTTTGCTAACTGGGCAGATTTGATCATAAAAGCTGAACAGGAAATCACTTGCCTGTAGTTCTGTTCCCTTGAAAATACCACTCAGCAGTTGCGGTTGTGAAACTTGTGATCCAAATCAGAGATGCCTGGTTTTGAAAAATTTATTGGAGGTGGAAATGAAGGAGGAGGGGTAAGAAAGGGTGTAGCATTGGCTTATGGAAGGAGATTTCGTGGTTCAGACTAACAGTGTCTAAATCCTCACGACACCCTCACAGAGACAGTTCTGCCTCCTACACTCATGCTAGCTCCCATTAGCCAGCCTTCTCTTGTGCAGGCACAGAGGTTTGTACAGCCTTTTGCAGAGAGTCAAAATGGGGGCTTAATTAATGCAGAAAAGATAAAAAGAGAATGTAACACTTGTCTGTTCCCTGCTGTGGTGTGTGGTAGGGACACATGAACTCGCTGACACAGGGTAAGAAGGCAGTGGGGCCAGGGCAGAGGGAGGACGAGCACTTACCAGTGCCTCCCCTTGGCCTGCTTGTAATAGTCTCAACTGCTTGTGAAAAACAAAGCCCAAGGCTGTGTCTTCCAGATAGAAGTGGGATTCTTGTGTCAGCATAAACCTTAGGAGATCATGAACTCTTCTGTAGTCCCTGTCTTCCTATAGTCCTTTCATAGTGGAGGAACAGATGTTCTGTCAACATATAAAAATCTGTTTGCAAATCTGAGAGAAAACCTAAAACCAATAGCTAAGTGAGATTATCATTGCCTTAACTTTTGGAAATTTACCCTTATAATTAAGATGTGAAAAAGAGGGCAAAGTAAAAGCAATCTGCTACTAATTGAATTTTGGTAAAGGAAATCACGGTCCAAAGATTTACAGCTGTATCCCATGCACCACACAGTTTTATTGCTGATTTAGTGGCAGGTATCCCAATGTGGGCTTGTTGCAATTTTTGTCCCAGATCTCAGGCTATATTGACTTTAACAGGTGAGAAATTGAAATCAAATTTATAAAGTATGTTTCTTTCACAGCAAACATGCTGTACCTGCTAATCCTGCTAGTGATAGTTCCATCACTAGTAGCAGCTATATGCGGCTTGAAGATGAACTGGTAAGTTGTAATGCATTTTTCTGTTGAAGACAGAGATTGTAACTAGTGCAATTCACAAACCACAGCTGCAGCTTGTTGCTTCCAGCCTGTTGTAGGGCCTCACTCATTTTTTTCCTTTGGTTGTCCAACAGTGTGGACCTTTTAAATATTTGGCTTGTGGCATTTCTGAGACGCTTGTCATCTGCTGCTGTTTCTGTACATATCTATGTGTAGCCTCTACTGATAGAACATGCTTTGATGAGAGAACAAAAACCTCATTTGTTTTGCTCTCATTTTCCAGGGTGAAAGAATACTTTTGTCCTATAATACCTAGTCCTAACAAGAGCAAAGTGCTGTCTTTCAGAGAGTTTAAGGTAAGATATCTGAAAATCTAGTATTTTTAATTTTTCTGATCTTTGATGAGTAAGGTTTCAGAAAAATATTTTTCTTGTGTTGAATAAATTTTAAATCAGTAACACTTATTGTACAGAAATTAACATAATTTAGTGTGATCATTTGATGGAAAATTCTGCTTTTAGTATAACTCTGCACTGATCTGTTGCTGCAAAAACTGTAAGCATAATTGGAGAATAAATGAAACATTTTTATACAGTAGGCTATTCTTCCAGTATTACTGTTCAAAACCCAGCACTGTCTGAACACAACAGACCAGATGACACTGCATTTTGCACTTGCTGGCTTATGGACAGGGTGAAGGGTTTCTGCCAGGCACTGCCAGGTCTACCTGGGAGGAAAGGATTGACAAAAGGCTCTCAATTTCTTCTAGTAGGCCCTTTGAGCCAGCAGCTGCTGCTTCTATGTGGTGTGCAAGAAGGCTGCAAAACTAGGAGCGTGTTTTTAGCCTGGCACACACAGGGCTGCTGCCAGTTTTTGCTGCTGGTGTTCACTGAATGCTGGCCCTAGAGGTAGGAGTCTGAACAACATAACAGCCCATGCTGCTGCCTTCCCATTGCTAGTGGGTCAGAGTAAAAACTGCATAGATGAAAAAACTGAAGTCTTTAAAGTAGAGGGATGTGGTTCCTTCTTCAAATGTAGTCATATTGACCTTACTTCAAAAAGAAATCTCTAAATAAATTCTCTGATAAATCCCATGTAAAATACAGCTTCCATTGAACATTGTGTACATATGTTTTCCTTGAAATTCTGTTAATTTGAAACACTCAAACTAAAAAAATTTGCAAGACAATATTAGAAGCGCTTGAAGTAATCCTTTTCCTTTATTCTGGGCTTTTTTTTTTTCCTATGATTCTCTTGTAGATCGGTCCCGAGAAAATACTGAAGCTAAATGTCTGCATTCCTGACATGCTAGCAGTGGACAATAATGCTGAAGCCCAGAAATTACATCCCTGGAGTCAGTTGTCTCCAACAGTAACAGAAGATAAGATTGATGGTCGCAATTCTTCCTGGATTTGCACTAATGGAAATGAAGAGAGAGAGTTTACACCCACACCTACATCTCAGACTCATACTTGGTTTGAAAATTTTGCTTATTTGTCTAATCGTGCAGTTGATTCTGATCCCTGTCAAGTACCAGTGACACTAGAAGCAAGCAGGTCAGAACTGTCACTAGGGCTGTATCATCCACATTACTACCTAGATATTTTTAATGAAGATGCTGCCTCAACACCCAGAGAAACAACTGGAAGAAAGGGAAGTCTGAGATATGTTTCACAAACAGCTGTGCGCTGCCTAGGGAGGAGGCTTTGATATACTCTCAATGAGTCCATCCTGTGTTTGGTTACACAATATAATAAGAATTTCTAAATCCACAACAACTTCTCCTTTTGATGAAGGCTTTCACAAGCCCAACTGCCCTACTTCTGTTAATGCTGCAAAGCTGTTGCTTCAGGACTAGTTTAAAAATACTGACTTGTGCACAGGAACAATGTGTGTATGATTTCATCAGAAGGTATGGGCATAATAAGATTTACAGGCTGTTTTGTGACCTGTAGTAGGTCAGTACACAGTAGTTTCTCATAGACTGATACAAAGAATCTTTTGCAGAGATTAAAAATTTATTCAGAAAGTAGAGGTGCAAGTTAAGCAAGCAGGTAGGTGGTTGTGTTCAAGGAGTGTATTTCACTTGCAGCATTCTGTGTGATGTTACTGTGTGCTCTGGCCACCCCTAGCCAGTGTGCATTTTGCAGCTGTGGATGGAGCATTACCCAGCTTTGGAGTCTGCCTCAGCCCACTAACATCAGGGAGGTGGCTTGCATTTTCCCTTTCTCAGATGAAAGGAGTCAGCATGGAAGGATTACTGGCAGTCAGGGCTCCGCATTGGAACTTTGACTTCTCTAGGAGTGGTACTCTGTGCACCAAAATGTAACGATTGTCCTGCTTTTACTCTACATGTCTTCTAACAACACTTGGTGTGTGAAAAAACCACAGAAAACAGATTTTTATAGTACAGGCCGCTGAGCGGGCTGCTGCTCCCATTTCTGGTAACTGGGACTCCTCCCACTTCTGCCTTCTTTGTGTTTAAGAATGACCCTTTAAAATCCTGAACAAAAAAGTGTGGGGAGTTAAGTAGAAAGGATCTGTTTTTCCAGCAGGACAGCTGTTTTCAGAGGTGTTATCATGGCACTGCCTCTTGTGCTTGTGCACATGAATGTGAAGTTCTTCTGGCATTAACCACTGCATTTAATGTAGCAAGTCCCAAACCGCTATGTAACCACACACAGTAACCTGCTGTGTAAGTGTGAAGAACATCATATTTACACTGCATAGCAACTAGATCTTACAACAGTAGTCTTGCATGTATTAGAAAAAAAACCCCAAAATATTTTTATTCTAACAGTCAGAAACACTGGAGCAGGCAGTGGTGAATCTGGTCTTCCATTTTGATTTTAAAAAATTTTATATTTGTCATGAAGCAGAATAGTCAGAATTGTACCTTATTAGATTAACCTCTGTAGTGCACAAGGAACCCTTTGGTTTTGCCTAATTACAATGCTGTCTGGAATCTTTTACAAATAAAAGGATTCAGCTTAAGAGCACAGAATAAGCAGTTCTCAAAAGGGAAAAAATGTTTTTTTTACAAGTTGATCTTCAGTTAAAATGTTAAAATGCAGTTATTAATCTTCCCTATGTTTAAGGAGCTAATTACACCTCCTGAAAACTAAGCAGCTGCATACAGAATCAAGTTTTGATACTGAACCACATCTAGGTTTTATATTGTTGCTTGTAGACGTTGTAATGTCCATGAGCTGTGTTGCAACAGGAAAACCAACACGACCTTCCATAGATTTTGGCTGAAACAAGCACTGACCATAAACAGCAGAAGTGTTTAGACGGGCAAAATTTGATGTACACACAAAGCTACAGACAGCTAATTGTGGTTTAGAGGTATCCAGTCTACTCACCATGCTACTCCATGTGTAGGCTGCACACAGATTTACTTGAGAAGTAGAAAAAATTGCAGTATGGTCCTTCGTTTCAGGCTTCAGACAGCAGAATAGGGAGACAATGGCTACTCACATTTAGCAGAACTACAGTTTGACAGAGAACAGGGAAGTAAGAGAAGGCTGATGGTATTCAGAGACATCCCAGAGTAACTTTTCCTCCCTTTACCTTACTGTCCCCTTTGAGTTACAGTGAATTTGAAAGTGTGATTTTTTCAACTTCAAACATTTCCTTCTCCAGACTGTTTCATCACATCATATTTAGTTAAAAACAAGGAGGAAAAAGCCAATCAACAGATGGGAGCTTTTTTGCTACTACCCAAACTTCTTAGCTGTGCCTTTCAAAAAAACAAAGGCTTGTTTAAAAAGGTATGAAGAGTAACTTAAGTCAGGAGTTACACACATCCAGAGAATCCTTATACAGAATTCAGTCAATAAGTCACAAATATCCCACAAAACATTTTAATTTCACTATGCTGCAGTTCCTCGTGCCAGATAACAGCTGTAACTTTGCACAAACTCCTGCTTTTGCAAAATCTGCTATCACTGGGGCTTGGCTGCAGCAATTCAGCCCAGGGAGTTAGGGCAGGGCTGTGTGTGGGTGGCAGTGACGCAACTGAGGGTGGGGTGAGACCCTTGGCCTGCTGAGTGCCCACCTCAAGGCTGTCTTCCGTGGGGATATCCTGGGCCCATGACAGGTCACTGTCGTGGAAGCAAAGAAACACTGTATCAGTACCAGACTGCGGGGTGATGAGACCTCTGTCTACAAGCCTTTCTGTGTGGTGGCCTTGATGGGTGGTATTCCATAAAACCACCTGTAGAGCACAGAAACAGAATTCGAAGGAGGATAATGCCTTTGTGAAACTCAAAGGAGACGGTCTGGGCACTAGAACTAAAAACGAAGATTATGAAGTATTTTTGGGTGAGTGGGAAGGCATGCATGATTTTTATATTTTTTAAAGACATCTGTCTTGCATTAATGGTTGAATGAGTTCAAATCTGTAAAGTTGTCTTTCTTTTATAATTAATTTTTCACAGCTATTGTTGAAGTGTTAATACTTAAGCCATCACATAATGCAAAATTACTAATTGTCAGCACCAGTATGCTAAATTTTTAAAATAAAAGTTGTGTACAAACTATTGAAGAGTCCGCTTCTGGTTTTATAATACATTTTACAAAGCATGACTATAAAATATGTTTTTGACAAAAAATGTTTATTTGGAAAGCTTCAGGTTCTAGATAATTAGTAACTTACAAATATAAATAAAATGCCAACCCATTTCTAGTGCTGAGAAGTACATATGAGACCAGAACAACTATAAGAAGTTTAAGTACATTTTATTAACAATGCATCCCTTTGATAAGATTACGCTTCAGGAGGCTTTTAATGCCCATTGACATGAACTGTACACACTATACAAAACCAGAAAAAAAACCACAAAAAAAATCAAGGTGGGCAATACCATTTTGGGACAAGCCTCTGTTTAAATTATACACAGCTCAATGCAATATTCTTACGGAAAATATATAAATACTTTTTCTTTCTATGTTACAGGTATACAATATAAATCAGATTTCAATGTCTGTTCAGTGACCTACAAACACTAGAACCTCCAAATACGTAGCAGCGTGTTACTAAATAAAAGACCACACGAGACAGGGAGAATTAATTAGCCTTGAGATTTTCCTTGATCCCTTCCCTCCTCAGAATGATCAATTTAGATAATCTCTTGTAATGCAGTTTTAGGGATGCTGACCGCCCAGTATTGGAACAGTTTTTCCATTAGGTCTACAAAATGTCTGCCTTTTTCCCCTTTAGACATTGCGTCTTGTGCTAGAACTTGTGCCACCCTATTGAGTGGCAAAACGCCATGTTACGCTTTTTGGCATAAATTACATTTCTCAAATAAGATAGTGTATTTTACAAAGCAACTCAAACAAAATGTGCAATTTCTGCATGCTGTGGCATTGCTATCCATCTATGATACAAAAATAGTCACAAAAAAATCCCCATTCTTTATTGAACACACAAATCTGTTGAAAACAAAACTATCCAGGGAAACACAATCAGGAGTTAAACAAAAACTAAGGGGGGGGCTACTAGCAAATACAAACATGATTTCTATGATGTTCCCAAAGGTCTTTTACAGTTCTTAGATCTTACTCTCACCTAGCATACCTTTAATAAGCATGTGATAACAGAAGTGTAACTTAAGCTATGGGACCTTCTGTCAACTGGCTCCAGTGAAGCTCTGAGTAACTGGACTTCGCACAGCCCTGCCCGGGCAGTGACCAGAAACCTCAGAGACACTCGAAAGCCTGGCAAGAATTCTTCCACTGTGATTGCTCAGCTTGAACTCACATCCACTAAAAAGGTAACACCAGCTGCCTGCAGTCTTAAAAAGCCAAATAACAAGTCCAGGACACAGATCAGAAGCAGCAACAACTCCTTCATCTCTCACAAGGCTTTGGTTATCACCTTTTTTTTTTTTGAGTAGTCTTTCTTCTCATTCTCAGACACCTAGTAAAAGTGCAACAGTTTTTTTCAGTCTCTCACTGGAAGTTACAAGACCACTACATAGTTCCAAAACAAAATGACAAAAAAGATGAGCAAGGTTCTCACTGCTGCCTTTTTAAATGTTTATAGGGCCAGCTCACCTCACTATGTCAAGCCCTGAACTTCCAAATACTTCAGCACTTCACTGTGTCTTGGGAAAACCAACAATGAAATCGAATGACAGTATATTTAGGGTACGTACGTCACATCAAATAAGAACTACCAGGTGAGGAAAAGTGACTGTTTCAAATACAATATGCCAAGGGCTCACTTAGGCACCTCAGAACCTATCTCCAGCTCCAAGTGATGTCAACAACAGCTGGGAACATTCAGCATCTCTGAATTTCAGAGAGCTGTAAAGGTCTCTCTCTCCCCATAAGGAGACACACAGCACTCAGCTTTGTCCTCCTCCTCACTCACTGGAAAGGAACAGGCCCTCAGGAATGAAACTGGGAGCTCTTTAGTTAGCTCTCTGCCTTTTGGAAAGGGCTATCCCTTTCTGCTGACTGTAAAAGGAGAATAAGAAAATGAGCCATCTGATGCAGTGGGTTAAAAATGCAATAGGCTTCACAGCCAGCCTCTCCTTCCCACACAGGGTTTCACCTCAAAACCGAGTATTTTGTGTTAGCATGTTGAATTATTCCGGACTTTTCTTTGCCACAGCAATCAAACTGTATCTATATATAGTGAATGTTGAAGCTATATGACTTCCCCTTTATTCAACAGTATCATCAATCATTTGGACTGGAAAAATACAAAGCAGGCGGTCTGTCAGCTCCTCTTGCAAACCTTTCCTGGAGAAGTGGAAGGATCCCTTATTAGGGTAAATATAAGCATAATTTTTATTTCCGATTGTTTTCCTTTGAGTTTTAACATGAAGCAAATAAAACCCCAAAGGAAGAACTCTGAAAGGGATATTTTAAAAAAGAAATCCATAGTGTTAGAAATTCACAGTTTTTAACCAGGCCAGTCTCGAATTCCTTCAATAACAGTATCCCTTCATTTGCCAATTAAAATGAAACATTAATGTGAGCTTAAGGTAAACGTGTAACTCAACTCTAGAAATGTATGTTATGTACAGTACAGAATTAACATCCTTGATGCTATTTGTTGAAATCTACTGACTCACATACACTGTCAGAAAAAAATCACGTCCTATAACTGAATTTGTAGCCATAATTTGTATGTCAAGTTTCTGTTGTCACGGATCCCCACGTAAGCGAGTACTTCAGAACACATAAGCATTCCAGGACAGAGATTCTTTCAGAAGTATATATTGCCATAATTTTTGCTTACCTTTTTATAATCAGAGGCCTTCCTCTACCACTTTCTACATTAAGTGCTATGGGTTAAACTGGTAACAAAACAACAAAGTTTTTTTATAGGTGATAAAACTTGTTTATTTTGCTTAAACTGCAGAAAAATAACATGGAGTTGTTTGCTGTAACCCCATCTAGTTATTAAAACAAATCTCTTATACTCTAGTCTAACTGAGGTAGTGTTTGAAACTACTGTATAAGATACGCTATCCCCATTTTTGGGAAAACTACATTATTTCCTTTGGAGTTTATACCACTATTTGGTCTACTGCGACTGACAAATTTTGGTTTTACAGAAGCATTTATTTCTATATCAAAGAAGTCCAATAGTTACTGGTGTGCTATGTTTCCAGAGCAATTCAAACATGCTTTGACACACAGATATCTTATTTGTGTCACTGACCACAGAAGAGTTGAATCAATTTCTTTTTCTTCTCCATCTTTCAGTGGGAACTCATGCAAAGATAATCTCAGGAACTGAATTTAACTATTAGCAGCAACTTACAAGCTGCTTTACCAGAACCTGATGGTATGCAGTGCATGTAAGAACTCCATGACATGATAGCTGCAAAGCAGTGCTTATGTGGCAAGATGAAATTTCCACTAAGAACAAATACATTCTACATTTCACTAGGAGTTGTGTTTTTCTGTTCACAGGACTACTTACTGAAATCTCCAGTAGCATAGCTAGTAAGAAGAGTTATGAGCATCAGGATAAATTTCGCTTATCTTCACTTAGGTATTAATCTGACAATTATTAAAAAAATAGTTAGAGTGAATGGATAAAAATACATTCTACTTAGTATGGTCCAGCTGAATTATACATCTATATCAAAATCAAAGGGTAATCCCTTCTATTACAGGCATTCTAAGAGATGGCCATGCTACTGTATATACACATTTGCATATATTACCTTTATATAAAGGCTTCTGAATCTTTAGATCACTGATAAAAGTGATGAGGATTCTTACTTCTATTTTTAAGCTTGCACTCATTAATTTAGAATCCTCACTAGTGATGTGCTGGAGGCAACTATTTCAGTCATTAACAGTCACTGTATCATTTAACTTTTGCAACAAGTCTTTAAACACCAATATAAAATCGTTAAGTACTGCTGCTCCAAAATTTGGTACCTAAGGCTTTTCACTACAATTATTATAACTACCTGATGCTTGATCACTCATCTACTGAAAATTCAAATAAATCTTTGTTTCTATAAAAAGCTGTTTCCATGGAACTTGGGAAACACTCGTTATTACATCTTCTCACAAAAGCAGCAATGATTAAGTCGTCAAGTTCAGTTTACACAATATTAATTTATCTGATACAAATCATGCTTTTTGAAGGATTTTAGTTAAGAGTAAGACCAACGTTTGTACTACATGAACATGAGTGTAGAAACTGCAGACACATGCATATCATTCAGGGAACCCAATCTGATTTCAGCATTTTAAGTTTAAATGATTTGTTATTTAAAAAAATCAAACTGTAGTGAAAATCCTTAACTGGTTCAGATAAGATACATGTATGTACATGTAATGATATTGGAGAGACTGCCAGTAAAATGACTTACAGCTATAGAACCACTAAAATAACTTAGACAAAACCTCAGATTCACAAGTCTCTTCTTTCTGTCTGAAGTTATAACCCCCCAGGTAGTGTTATAAACAGTACAAAAATCAACAGAGATGGGCTAAAATCAATCCCCTAGTATCCATGATTACAGCATGGCTCCCCATTGCTGGTCATGGAATGTACCCTCATCTCTGATTCCTGGTATCCAGGGGTTAAAAAGCAAGGCATTGTTCTGTCTTTCTGGAACAGAATCGGCAGTTAATAAAAAAAGTCTCTGCTTGTTGTCCTACTTTTTTTCACTTTATGGTAGAAAATGAAATGAAAACTTGTGGAAGTGTTCAGTGCTCGGCTCTTGCATATACTGGTAATTACTATTATTAAAACTATGGTAATGTTTAATAAATCCCCAAAGCGCTCAAAAGATAGGGGCAGTAATGGGCTGAGGAATAAAAAGTTCAGTCTTCAGGTACCAGTAGATTCTGGAAAGGTCTAGAGGATGATGCTCCAAGCTTTAATCCAGTCAGAGGTTGTCTGAGGATTTCAGAAAGTCTACATGCAATGCACTGCACAAGACAGTTGTCAGGATTCAGCTGATGTATCGAATACTGGCTGTTTTGTTGGTGTTGCTAAAATGGCCTCTGCTTCTTCATGCATCTAAAAGAAAGAGACAGATGAATTGTTAATGATATTACAGATTTTGCTAGAGAGACACCATAAGACACATCTGAAAACATCTTTTATTCAGAAATGAAACCTACACTCAGCTGGCACATTTTCCTACATTCTATGCATGTGAACCCTCCACTTACTTGTAAGAACTGTACATCTTGAAATAGCTCCTGAATAAACCTTCGAGATGGAAGTCGAAATGTACAATGTGCTAACAAGTAGGACACCTCAGAGTAAAGGCATATGTCATCAAATGCTTGGGGATACTTCTCCTTAATTCTGAAAAACAGGAAAAACAGAATTTTGGAAGTCTTGAACCAATTTCCATCATATTTTTTTAAAAAAGTTCCATTAGATTTTGATTGTCAACATTAACAAAGCAGAAGTCTTCAGTAACAAGTATCTGGACCTGGTGAAGTAAGAAAATCAGAACAGACAGCATTATGGAAGATACCTACATTACTGTGATAAAACAGAATGTATAATTTACAAATTGTACAGATTCACTGCAATGACCTCATCTTAAATTAACAGCTACAGAAAGAGAACATCAAAGAATTAGCATCCTCTTGTATAGCAGTAATAAAAACTATGGAAACGCTAATTTAATTACCTGTAACCATTTCTGCATTTTTTTTCAGCTTCCAGTGTCACTAGCCCAGAAACCTACAGGTTTTATTATAACATTTGGTCCCTGGATTTATATTCCTATATTCTAACATGATTTTTTCTATAAGATAATTTCAGTAGTTTTACCCTTACTCAAAGCAGATTTGCATTTCTCAAGAAGCTACCTACAGTTTGTTTTTCTCTTATCTGATATACATTACGTGACACAAATAAAAAAGAATTACTGCTTTTTTAAAGATGCATGATATACTGAGTACTTAATGAAATATCGCTACAGTTCAACTACTGATTTTAAAAAGTTTAGTGAAGAGTACGATATTAAAGACAGAGCAAAAATATTAAAAAAATATCCTTTGCTTAGCTTTTTTCTTAAGCTTAATGACACACTGCTATCTGCTTGACAAATTTTTTGAGAAGTCAGAAATAAAGTTAATCGCTATGCCAAAGACCTCAGAGAACACATATCACTAAATGTTACTAAAACACCTGAAATGTATTGAACTTACGTCAGGAGTCCAGTTTCATGGCCCTTGGTTCCTACTGAACTACTCAAATTGATTACTAAGCGTAAGACTTCTTTCCGCAGAAGTATTCTGCACACTGGTGTATCATCCGGGATTGATTTTACTCCTAGAAAAACAAATTAAATGGTATGGAGTTTAGAAAGTACAGTCTTCGATTGTGTTCCTCTTATGCCATGGAAGCTTTTTTTAGTATTCTATAAAAACACACACACACTCTAATATAAAGTTATGTATATATTGTGAACTACTAAAGAATACTTCCACTGAAATGAAAAATAGTGTTTTTTAAAAATTTAAGAATTCTGACATATGAATGTTTTTAACAGGTAAACTACCATTTCACAAACAGAAAATCCTGTAAGGTTCAATCACAGTGCCGTCTCTGCCACTAAATCATGCTGCAAACTGGGCCAGTGAATACCTGCTTTGTTTCTACCAGATGCTGGAGGAGTTAGCAACCAGCTACTTCAGAAGAAATATGCTAATTCAAAAAGCTGATACCCAAGCCTAAAAAAAAGGTCTTTAAGGTCTTTCTCCTTACTTACACCGGTGTGGGAATACTAAATCACGTAAAGGTTTTTTTTTGGTTATTGTTTTTATTCTTGATCTTTAACTGTTTGTCTTCAGGGGAGTGTTTGGGTTTGTTTTATATAATGAGCATTACTTTGTTGCAGTATGTATAAATGAAATATTTTTCCACAACACCCAAAAATACTTCTAAGAGTTATAGTCTCTAATAATTATAAGGCTTTCAAACTTACCTAGTACAAGCTCTGTACTTTTGGTGCTGCTAGCTGAACCATGGGACACTGCATCACTGCAGCCTGAAATCCCAGAAAACTTGGAGGAATGCACATCTAAGTGATTCTGTATGGTCTGCCCACACCAGTCAGTATATGGAATGTCTGAAAAATCTGACATAAACAAGATGTTCCATCTTTGTTATTCACACTTCTCCACACTTCAAATGCTTTTCTTATTTTTCACCATGCAAGACTGATATTTTTTGCTCTTAAAATTATCACAGGTGTTGCAGAAAGGGTTCTGACTTCATCAACAGAAAGATGTGACAAGTAAGATTATACAGGGATGTTTCATTACCCACAGTCTTCCGTATTTTGGATGTAAAAGATGAATATAAAATTCAAGCTGTTGATTGTTGTGTAGTTAACAGAAGCACAGAGAAACAGAGGTCTAAAGGAACTTTTGGAGAACAAGTAATTCAACCCCTTGCTCACCTTAAAATGAGATCAGGTTATACTGCGAAGTTTCCCCTTACGTTCAACTGGAATTTCTATTCATACAGCACGTGTTCCTGCATCACCCTCCTTGCCAACAGTACTCTTTATGTGTTATTACCTGAATACATAACACTGTTGTAAAACTGAGGATTCCTACTAAGCATCCAATACTGGATTATCTTTTTACTACAGACATTGCAAAAAGGCATTGTGCTGGTTTTAGCTGGAATAGAACCCATTTTCTTCACAGTAGCTAGTACAGGATGTTTTTTGAAATTGTGCTGAAAACAAGTGTTCATAATACAGGGACGTTCTCGTTACTGCTGAGTGGTTCTGACATGACAGTAAGTTGGTGGGGGGAGTAAGCTGGTGGGGGGAGTAAGCTGGGACAGGAAACAGCTGGGACATCTGACCAAAGGAATATTCCACATTGCAATACAAAGCAAAGGCAAGAAGAAGGAATAGGGGGGACATCTGAAGTGATGACATTTGTTTTCTCAAGTAATCGTTATACATGATAGAGCCCTGGTTTCCTGGAGATGTCTGAGCACCTGCCTGCTGATGGGAAGTGGTAAATTAATTCCTTGTTTTCCTTCACCTGTGTGTGCAACTTTTGCTTTACCTATTAAAATGTCTTTATCTCAACTCATGAGTTTTCTCAGTTTTACCCTCTTGATTCTCTGCCCCGTCTCACTGGGAGGGAGTGTGCAAGCAGCTGTGTGGTGCTTAGTTAGGGGCTGAGGTTAAACCACGACAGGCATGTAACTGCAACTCTGCAAAGGAAGTTAGGAAAAAATAATTCTGAATCTGACCTGAATCTCAAAAGATGAAGAAAGATGATGAAATCCCAGAAATTACAGCTCAACTTCAGACTCCTCAGATTCCCTCTGTTTTGTTTTATGGTACAGACTTGCTTTGAATTCAGACTTTTCACTAGTTTGACAAGTGTCAGTTTTCAAGATATCCTAAGCACTAAGGTTTCAAGTCCTATAGTTTGAAAAGCTCTTAGAAATATTGAAAAAAACATGCAGGCCTCTCATCTTACTTACACCACTAGAAATCAAAAAGATGGCAATGATGGAAATATCCTTAATAAGCTAATGTGCAACTAATGATAATTAATTTCAAGGTCAATAGTCAGTAAGAAAAAAACTTTACAGATTAATCAGTTTCAAAGATGAACAAAATGCAATATGTTCACTCAGTTTTATCACACTTTCCCACAAGGAACACTAACCTGTACGACTATACGCAGAGTTCACTTTGTTGTTAGGCTGATAACCCAGTATCTGAATGCAGACACAGTAAAGGCAGTTCTCATCTGTATGCTCCTGTAGTCCTGTATCCTCTGTATTTTCTAAAAACTGAGAGGCATCTGAATGGCTGGTGTTCATTATTTCTGTGAGACTGATCTGCTGTCGGAGCATCTGAAAAGGGCTTTTGACAACATCACTTGTACCTGATGGAAGACCTGATGCGGATAAGCAATTAGACACCAGAAAAAAACCAAACCAAGCAAACAACATTATTTCAGGCTTTTACGCCTTTTAAGGCTGGGGAGGGTGTGTGCATGAAGATCTTGAAACTTTGGGTTTTGAGTGGTTAAGCTCCCAAGACTGTTAGCATTCGGGAAACACACATCACAATTTAATCCTGACTTATCATATATATGAAAATGTTGCAAAGGACTGAATTCGACCTCTAAACACACATACTGTAAGAAGATGTGTGTTAAATCCTGATGATATATCAACATCGGTAGCAGTAATACCCTTGTAACACTAACACACTACAAATTCTCATAGTATCAACCAAAATTAGTAGATCAGATGTTTATTAAATGACACATGTACCAACAAACACAGAACTACAATTAAAGAAACTATGACTTAGTGCCTGTAGTAAGGCTAGAGTCAACAATGAAGAAAGAAGCTTAAGACACTTCTTGGGACATGCCCTTCCCTGGATGGAAAACACCAGCAAATACAATTTTGAACAAGAGTTACTTTACACTGAAACTTAGCTGCTACAGAAACACACTTTCAGGAAAATATCCTTAATATACTATGTTAACAACACAAAAGAAAAAAAAATTAGCAAGGTGTGTCTGTTTGGATGCTCAAAATCCTTAGAATAAAGTTTCAGTAAACTAGGAGGTAATGTAACAGTTACACTACATTACTTTAGGATCAGTTTCAATGCTTCTTTTTCAGTTATCCTGCCAAAAAACCACATATTGATGCCCTGCAGATTTTTGACTACCCTGGAGTAAAAAGGAAGTACATTCCAGAACAACCCAGGCATTGCACAGTACTTGCAATCATCTTGTACTATGTACCATCACCTCCATTGTTCAACTCATGGAAATATCACAAAGTCAAATTGTACTTTCTGAAATACACACCTAAGTCCTTTATCAGTTCCTTATAAATTCACATGTAATCAAAGGGACGTCAAAATGTAACAGCTCAATATGTGTGAGGCATACCTATTTAATCTTTGCTTAAGTTTTATTGGTTTCTTTAATGCAGCGTCACTACCAGCCTTTGATTAGCATTAGCTCATATCATGAAAGACATGCAGACTTTCCTCCTTCATTTATTAGATTAGGACCAAGCTTATGTTGCTTTGAAATTACACCACGCTATCTCAAACTGAATAAAACAAGAAATTAATGGCCTGCTATCCTGAGTCCAGAACACAGCTCTCAAAATTTAAAGGCTAAAACCATTTCTTTTCTGAAAAGAAAAGTAAAGGAATAAACCAACACCTCATTCCATCCAATGTAAAAATAAACAACAGAAAGGAACGGAAGAGGAACAAAAGCAGTACCTCCTGCATCAGGTGCAAAGACTCTAGCTCCACGGTCATCAAATGGAGGTGTGGTTTTCTTCTGGAAATACGGAGTCTCCTTTACCTGGAATATTCAAGTGAAAATTAAAAATTAACACAGGTGATAATGATATACAAAGGACAAACAGCTTTTTATGAGAAAATAAAGTGTTGCCATTTTTCACTTCAAGAAAAATATCTAAATAGAGGAGAAAATTAAGAATGGGATCAAGAGTACTAAAGAAAAGCCAAGGAGAAAAACACATTTGTGAATGAACATTTCTTAAGCAAGGCTTAAGAACACAGTGTTGACAAGCTGTAAGGAAACCAGTGACCCAGAAGTAGCTATTAATGATCTGTCCATGATGACACCACCGTTGGAGAACTTGGGAGAGCAATGCAACAACACCCAAGAAAGACATTGTAAAGTTGAGATGTCTCAATCAGAAAAAGAATTGAGAGAGAAGAAATGAATATACACAAATACGCTACAAGAACTCTGAAGGAAAAAGAAAAATAAGCCATTTCATAAAGGGGGAATAGAAGTAGGTACGATGGAAAACCTTACCTTGGCTCTGACTTTAGTAAATTTTTAGATGACTAAATAATTCAGGTTTGAAAAGCAAAGGCTAAGTAAACTAAAGATAAGGAAGCTACTGATTTACCTTTGACATACACCACGTCTTGGTTTTGCTCATTAAGTTAAGAGTATTAAACCCTGTGATGCACAAGTTAGATGGGAAAATGTTTTAACGAAGTAGAAAGAGGAAGGCAACTGATAAGACACCTTAAATTATTTTTACTTAACCTCATGGATATTAGTTAAGACAATATAATTTTGTTATGATAATATACACATACACAAATGAAGTGCTAGTTAATGAAGATCATGGTAGCAGGAAGTTAACTGTGTTATTATGTACATCATTTATGGTTGACCAATGAACAAATCAACTAGTTGGCTAGAAGCAGTACAAACAAATGTCAGACTATGCAAATTTTAGTATAAAAGCTAGCTGTCAACTAGAAATCATATGACAGCATATTTATGCTACCATTGTTTAACACACTTCTAACCTACTCTGTGTCATTCTTTGTCTAATCATACTAAACTCATTAGTACTCTTCTGCAAATAGGGTTAGAAAAGAAACTCGGTTTCCAAAATGTATTACTTGAGAGTACCACATCAATTTTTCCTAATTTCTCTAGATTTAATATGTTCCGACGAAAATACAACAGTTGAGTACCTTTCAGTATGAAAATGCAAACAACCATTTATTTTATCACATACATACCTGAAATATTTCATTGATATCCACTGGGAGAGCAAGGCCAATGTAATCATCAGAGCTACCATATGTAGCGTTGGAAACCATGGAGCGAACAGAAGAGGAACGCTGAAGTGTGTTTTGGTTAATAGGACTTAACAAATCTTCTTTATCTAATGAAGCGTAACTTAAAGCTTTCATGAACCTGTAACATTGAAATAATAAATAAGTATCTTGGCAAATGTCTCATTCTGGCACATTACAAGTAAGGAGTGCTGATACAAAGACTATCCTCATTTTCCCATTGTAGAGCCCACAGCTTGTTACTCTGTTAAATTACAGCTATAGATTCTGTGCTTTTTCTCTCTCATGCTGTATTGAAGGGTTTGCTGGTTTCCCTTGCAAAAGTTTTTTCCTTCAAAGTTCTGGGTCAAGGATTTGAAGGACAGCAGGACAGAACTTCTGCTTGTAGGGTTGCTGACCCTGCAAAACCATAAATTCTCTTTAACTTATTATGTTTCGAAGATTTACAGCCCAGACACGATCAGTAAAGACTTAGGCTTTAAAATTGCCCACTGCCCAATTTTGAAACGTACCTATAAACTGAACGTACCTTCCCTGGATATAAAATTAATGACAGAAGTATTAACCCTAAACATTTGTCCCTGCTTTTCCTGGAAAAGCTAACAGATATATCATTAGTACTGATGGACAACAAGTTTTCAAAAAGTGTATCTGCAAGTGATAGGGTAAGAGCCACCCCGAGGATCTGAGACATTCATATCAACATTTTTGGTTGGTCTTTAAAATGGAGGTGGAAACTTTAGTCTCACAAAATACTTTAGGCAAAGAAATCAGCTTTTCAACTTTTTGAGCAAAAAGAACTACAAACATTGGAAAAATCAATTTACAGCTGGCTACTTCCTATGAATACATGCATCTGTCAATGAAGCACGAATCAAATAAATTTTTCTAAAGACTGACAGGTAAATAGCCTTGGCATACAAAAAGGACAAAATATTTCTGTCCTATTTATTACTTAAGAAAGCAGTTAACGACAATATTTAGTTGGAAGTAGTAATATACTCTGAAATTATAAGGACCACCATTATTCAATAGAGATACTCAGCTGTAACCAGTAAGAAAGACACATGTATTAGTTACATAATAGCCTTTCCAATCAATTGTATTAGAAACCAACACAATCTGACAGTCTCTCACAATAGGTACGTCTGCAATTTTTTTAACCTTTTCAGAGACAGGAGAACTCCAGCCATTTCAGTTCAATGTTAAACTGGTCAGCTCAAGTCCTTGAGCTTAACCATGAACAGCTAAGCACCAGGAATACTGCTAAGTATTACACTGCATGCAGAGTATCAGGATGGAAGTCCACTGCAGCAAGGCTGCTTTGCATACCAAGGACATGAATACAAGGAAGATATAACACTGCTACAGCCACAACAGAACCTGTACTGCCACTGAAACAACACTGATTTGTTCCTGCCACAGCATAGGAAGACACTGACAGAGCAAGGAACAGCACTTCTGATTTCCAGGGTAGTGTAGCTTAACTACTGAATCATCCTCTATTTGATTAGCATATGCAGTCTAGTTTTAACTTAACTGAACAAAGAGAACAAAACTTATCTTTTATGGCAGCTTTGCAGAATCATGTGAAAATATCAACAAAGGAATGTTGCTCTTAATCAGGACAAAAATGCACAGTAATAAACAGGCACTACATGCACTCAATGGGTACCCAGAGCGCAAGTTCAGGGACTGGGCATTTGCAGTTCTGTGCAGTAGGCAGACCACTAACATACTGGTACCCTCTCCCCCTTCTGTTGCCAGAGAGAGTATGTTTAGGTAACGACAGAAAGTGTCTTTTCCTTTTCAACAGTAATGTGAAAGTCTAAATGCACTACCCAAAAGATAATTTGAAAGGAAAAATTTGGTATAAGGGCTTTTAAGAGAAAGTTGTTAAGCATTAATTGTAGCTGCTGGGAACAGTGTCAATGTCATGAGCTAGATATCTTGCGTAACTATCCAATTAGCCATCTAATATTACTCAAAAATGAGGTGACACTGTCATCTAAAAATAAATGCTATGAGTAAAATCTTTGCTCTTACATATAGTAAGATGTCAAAGACATTCCTATCAGTGGTACCCAGTATCTCATCACTGGCCTCAATGCCACAGTGAATATGAATATAGCATATCAGCATGAATCCCTGTCCTAAAACCTCACCAAGTGGCACTGCGAAAATTCTCTTCTGAAATACAGCTCTGACTATACGGGCAATTTTGTGTGATTGCCACTGTAGTAACATTAGCATTATAACAGTATTTAATATTAAAAATAGTTACACAGGAAGAAAATGCGATAAAAGGAAATGTTTTCTTTTGCCAGCAACAGCATTAAAGGTGCTGAGCACAGCTATGAAAGCTGGCCTTCTACAGCACACAGAAAAGCTGAGAATTCTCATTTATTATTCTCCTAATATTGACACTGCTTTCAGTGAAATTCCGAATCATCCTGCAACAAGTGTCACTTTTAGGAGAAGTTGGAAAAAACATTAGAAAGATACTTTCCTTATTTAAATCTCCTTACAGCTTTGAAGTATAAATAATCTCTTACCGGCTTGGGGTTAGCCGAGAATCCAGGCTGCCAGACTTCATGGTAATAGTGTCAGTAAATAGCACGTCCTTTGCCGGCGATGCTAGGGCTTCCGAGTGAGACAGTGAAGGATGCATCCTCTGCTGTTGTAAGCGTTTTAGTGTAGCATAGCCAAAGGCATCTCGAGAACTCGTGTAGCTAAAGTTATAGTCAGCAAGACTTTTTATTGTAGCAAGAGAAGGAGCTTTAAGAGACTGCGCTCTGCGGGGAAGTGTATGAGAAGACCCCGGTGGTACCAGGGATACAGAGTTGGATTTCGAGAGAGGCAGGTGGTTAGACTGCGGTGTTGAACAGTGACTTGGTTTAACTGTTTTCGTGCTTACCACAGTACTCAAACTTCCGCAGTCAGTATCTACATTTGTAGTGTCCACACCCACAGTCTCCCTAGAAGGGCTAGAGCTCATTGAGCTTATGCCACTTGTTGTGGTATCAGTATTAAAACTTAAGCTACGACTCTTGAAATGTGTTTGTGTAGTACCATCACCTATTAGCCTTTCTCTGCTTGTGTTTTCCCGGTGAATTTCATTTCCAAGACCTTTTGGCAACTTCAGATCATTTTCACCAATACTTGGGGTACTATCATTATCTTCCATGTGCTTACTTCCAACAAAAGAAGTTTCCAATCGTAAAGTTTGGATTTTAGGAACTCTGAAAACTGGGTTGAATTCTTCCCCAGCAGGAAAGTCTATGCTACCGGAAGGTTCTGTTACTGTACGATTTCGCCTCAGGCCTGATTTACTGTCAGATGATGTCAGCTTTCCTCCTTTTGGATCACTGCTACTTCTGTGTTTTTTATTAGGTAGAGTGAGAGAGTTTAGAATGCGATTTTTCACAAGTCTACTAGAAGAAAAAAAAGGAAAAGGACTACGGTCTTTGTCCTTTGAAGGTCCAGGTCTGTCATAAAATATTTGTTCTGCATCTTCAGTAATATCTAGGAAGAACGTACTAGTGGAAGTACTACCAAAGCGGTCATCCTCCATAATGAACATACCTGAAATTATATGAGACTTTGTCACGGAAAACCGACATTTCTTCAAAGCATATAAACTATGTTGTAAAAAGCAAGCAATTGTATAGAAGTCAAATAGAAGATTACGTGATTTACTGCATTTTTAATTCAACATTTTTTTCTGCAGAATTCAGTCGTATAAACTAAGTGTCTTGATGAGAATGTGAGCTCAAGGTCTCATTGCTTCAAAAGAAAAGCCATACTCTTTTACTTCATTGCAAATATCCATGTACTAGGATGCCAAATGATAAGCTCCTTTAATGATATCTAAGTATTTCTGGATTTAAATTTCAAACATCCATAGCAAAATTAAGATTATTACGATAATCAAAGTACACAAGAATTTAAATACAGCAATACTCTGTGTGTGTATATACACACAGACCAAATGTATTTATATTCTAGAATATTCCTTCGAAAAAAACATGTAAAGGTACCTTTACAACTAAGCATAGAGATTTCTGTAATGACTTGACATAAAAACTAGTAACCTGCCCTGATGTTACGATTTCTTACTTCTACATTAAATATAAACCTAAGACATTGTTCTCTTCCCTCTCCCTTGTCTATATCTCTCTGAATGCATATAATTCTGTCCCTTTGCTTGCATTTTCCTTTCTTGCACTAGCACCCTCACACCATTTGCCTGAACCTCAACCTGCCAAAAGACTAAAATGAACACTAAAATGCTGTATTGTGGTGGAGGTTGGGTTTTTATTCGGTCTGTTGCTTTTATTGTTGTTGGTACTTACTTGAAGGAGCAGATTCACTTTCACTGTTATGCCTAGAACTGGTGGACTCAGAGTTCAAGCTAAGAGTGCTAGGTATAGAAGAAAGTTCATTGCAAAGCTGCTCCATGTCATCAGGGACCACTGGCCAAGGCTGCCTACGACTGTGTCTCACTGCATCCCAGTTGTGATGCTTCAAAATGTCACATCCTTGTTTAGTTTTGGCTATTAGTCCAAGCACGTAGACACAGGTTCTGTATTTAATTATATATAAAAAAAGAGCAACGATAATATAATCTATTTAAACTAAACTTATTTCTCTTTTGAAAGGAAGCAGTTTCAAAACAATTCAGCAGAAACTTTACAAAGCTTCTGAGGAGCTTTCTATTCATTCAGCTTAAGAAATGGAATAAAATATCTGAGAACAATACACTATTCAAAAAAAACCTTAATTATTACAAGAGTCTTATTATATAAGGTAAAAAAGTACCTTTTTTAAAAATAAATAAAAGGACAAATATTAATGAGGCAGCAAGATTAGGCAAAAGACCATCTATTTATGCTTTTAAAGATGCCGAAAGAATAATGATTAATTATTGAATAATAAATTAATGCAACAGAGATAAGCAGCAAATAATTTGTTTTTTAAATATGGAGAAAAGCACTACATATTTTTTCATACATTACATTTGCTTACTGCATGTTCTTTCAGACTTCCTATACAATTTTGTGATTGTACAGGACTGAGATCGATACTCAGTCAACCATCTTTATTAATCATTTTCCAAGTAACTGCAGAACTATATTAAGGTAAATTAGGTAAGGCTATTTGAAAACCTATGGCAACTACCATCTATAAATATATCATGTAGAAATCACACACCCTCTAACAGAGAGAACCTCACAGTGCTGGGCAAGTGCCATTATGTCAGGAATTACATTCTCCTCTTGAAGCAAGTTAAGACCCCAATTTGATGATCCGATATTGCCCTGGAATAAAAGTTTGTCAAATGTTACTTGGATGTGATTTGCAACACTTATCAATGTAAAGCATTTGAGATTTTTGTTTGTTGATAGTAAAATTTCAAGCCACATCATCTCAAAGCACCTGGAGATTTGAGTATCCTTTTTGTCATTTCACAGTCATAAAAATCAAAAAAAAGCACTTGGCACACTATGTATAATACTTAAAACTGGTCACAGTTACCTACTATGCTTTCCCCCACTTTATCAATTCTACCAGCCAGCAGTAAGGTCTTGGTTTACTCATTTTAAACTCCTTTTGCACGGGCATTTCATTACATATCCACAATATTTTCCTGTGATTGTCACCTTGGACAAATGTTCCAAAATAAACTTTAGGAAAGACAAGAAAGAAGCAGATGAACAGTTAAGGTAGCAAAGCAAACATAGAAGTGCAGCTTGGACAGGCATACGCAGCAGGTTTTTGCCTATCCCAAGTACCAGAGGTGTCATGACCAGGCATTGACAGTGAGCTTGCTTCCCAAAACAATGAATTTTAGACCACTGCAGTAGACACAATAAAACCAGATCAAAGTAGCATGTAAGTACTGGTTTCATTTTACTACTGTTGCTACATGTGGCAATTGTTAAAAAAAAGAAAAAGACAAAGTGACTATCAAAAAAACTCATAAAAGGTGCAGTAAGCCATTTTTGACTGGAAGTTCAGTTAGGGTACAGAATGTGAACTTGGAAAACTTACATTTTATGATGAAAACCCTAATTAATGATTTTATGGGATTTTGCTTAGTTATTTCAGAATCAAGAGTCATAACAGTACTAAAACAACTTCAAAAGTCTGTAAATCTATTACTAACCAAGGCCCAAAGGGCTGCTTTCAGCTGCTTAATTCCTTCCCACTTATCCAGCATTGGGGAACGAACAGTGTAACTCAGATCTGTAACAATACTCTGAAGGAGAAAAACACAAGAAGAAAAACCTCAGTTGAAAATGATATTAAAAATGCAGGAGAACTTGTTTGACTGAATTTTCATAAAAGGCAAAGCATTCATTTAAAAGCATGCATTCTAAAATGAACAGTGGTTCTTCTGAAATAATAAGCATAAATTAACAGCAACGGTAACGCAAGTAGAATATTTTGATGTGACCGCTGATTGCATCAAGTTAATTTATATTTTATAAAGGAAACAGATTGATCACATTAACACACTGTAATACATATGCTTTCTCCTGAACATTTCAACTATCATACTCAACCCATCATCTTGCAAACCCACAAAGAAAGTAAATTAAT
This sequence comes from Dromococcyx pavoninus, assembly GCA_033558185.1. Taxonomy (NCBI): domain Eukaryota; kingdom Metazoa; phylum Chordata; class Aves; order Cuculiformes; family Neomorphidae; genus Dromococcyx; species Dromococcyx pavoninus. The sequence goes on along the minus strand of JAUMJL010000102.1, from coordinate 63,785 downwards.
TTAAGGTGCTATGAACTAGATTAAGGTTTTCTTAGCTTTTCAAGATATTAGAAAAGATTTATTCCCTCATTGCCACATTATGTATGCATAAAAGGATAGGCACAGTTCTACTTGTCAATATTCAACTCACTCAGACTGAAAAATTATTTCTATTGGTGAGTTCCTTTCCATTCTAAGATTTTGTTCGGCATTTTAAGATAAATGTTGCAAGGTATTTCTCTGATATTTCAGTGTCAGGAAGGAATGTGACACAGGACTAGATGACAAGACTGTCATCACAACTTTTTGGCCCCATATAACTTAATACTTTCCTAATCAACTTACTTTGCAATGACTGTTTAAATGCCATCTCTTTGAAAACTTATCTTAAAAGTGTTTTACAGTACTCTTTAAAAAATTCTTCCAAGTTATAGTTACTATCCTCACCTGAGACTCCAATAAATGGCAGCCCGTTTTATGGTGCACCAGTTGGCCATAAAGGTGAACTGGCAGGTAGACGTGTGGACGCTGTAATCTGGCGGAAAGAGAAATCATATGCTTTCCCAGCAATTCTGACATTTTCTTTTGATATAAATTACTCTACAGCATAATGTAACAAGTTACTCAAGGTTTTTCATATGAAGAGGATTCTTTTGGAGAATTCAGAACAGAATAAAATATTTTAGTTGGAAGGGATCTACAACAACCATTCAGTCCAACTGCCTGACCACTTCAAGGCTGACTAAAAGCTAAAGCACGTTAAGGGCATCGTCCAAAGGCCTCTTAAACACTGACAGGATCAGGCCTATGTTAAGGGTTTGACCACCCACTTGGTAAAGACATGCATCCTAATGTCCAACCTAAATCTCCCCCTGGTGCAGCTTTGAACCATTCCTATGTGCCCTACCACTGGATACCAGGGATAAAAGCTCAGCACCTCCCTCTCCACCTCCTTTTCTCAGGAAGCTGTAAAGAGCAGTGAGTTGGCCTCTCAGTCTCGTTTTCTCCTAACCAGACAAACACAAAAGTCCTCACCCACTCATCACAGGACATGCCTTCCAGCCTCTTCACCAGTTTTGTTGCTCTCCTCTGGATGCACTCAAATTGCAGGGACCAGAATTGCACACAATGCTCAAGGTGAGGCTGCATCAAGACTTAATACAGTGGGATAATCATCTCTCTTCACCAGCTGGTTCTTCTGTGTCTGATGCAGCCCAGGATAGTGCTTGCATTCTTGGTCACCAGAGCACTGCTGACTCTGGCTGAGCTACTGACAACCAGGACCCTAGAACTGATTCCACAGGGCTGCTCTCCAGCCACTAGTCTGCCAATTTATACCCGTGCCTGGTGTTACTCTGTCCCAGGTGCAGAGTCTGGCATTTGGAGCTTTTAAATTTCATCCCATTAATTGTTCTCCAATGCTCCCGTCTATCAAGATACCTCTGCAAGGCCTTGTGTCCCTCAAGAGTCATGCTGACTATGCCTGAGGATTGCGTTGTTCCTTAAACGTCTTTCAAAAGTACCCAGTGTAATCTTCTCAATTTTTCCAGGAACTGAGGTTAGACTAACAGGTCTGTGGTTTCCTTAAGCCCTTGTTGTAAGTTGGAATAACACTGGCTTCCTTCAAGTCAGCAGGGACCTCTCCAGACTCACAAGACCTTTGGCAGATAATTGAGAGGGGTGCTGCCATCACATCCACTAGCTCTTTCAGTACTCCAGAATGAATTCCATCAGGCCCCATGGACTCGGGAATATTCAGCCAATACAGCTGGCCTCTTACAATTTCAGTGTCCACAAATGGAAAGTCCCTGTTCTGACATTCGTGGTCCTCCAACTCAGGGCACTGGGCAGCCCCAAGGTCTATCAGCATTATTAAAGACTGAGGCAAAAAAACCCACTGAATGCCTCTACTTTTTCTTCATCCCTATTAGTCAGGTGACCATCTTTGCAGTATGTTTTATTTAGACCTCCTCTTGCTATTAATGTACTTAAAAAAGCCCTTCCTGTTACTGACAACATTGGCCAGTTTCAAATCTGACTGAGCTTTGGTCTTTTGTCTTCTCTCCGCATATACGAACTACAGGTCTGTAACCTTTCTGTGAAGCCTGACCTTGCTTCAGAGATCACACAATTTCACTTTCCTTGTGACCTCCATAAGGAACCCCTTGTTTAGTCAAGCTGGTCTTCTGCTTGACTTACGATGTAATGGAATTGCCTTCTTCTGTGCTTTTAAAATGTGGTTAAAAAACTTAACAGGACTCATGGATTCCTAAGCCCTTAAAAGCAGATTCCCAGAGGCCTGTGCTACATAGTTCCCTAAGTTTACTCTCCCGAAGCCCAGGGTAGCAACTCTGGTGTCTTTTTTTTTTTTTGCATTAACTCAACAATTTCATAGTCACTAAGGCCAAGACAACCACCTACCATCACATCTCCCATGAGTCCTCCTATATTCACAAACAGCAAGTTTACAAGGGTATCTTTCATACTTGTCTCATTGAATATTTGTGACAAGACGTTATCTCCTACAATCTTCAATTACTTTCCAAGACCCATTCATTACAGTAGTATGATACTACCAGCTGATGTCTAGGAAGTTGTAATCTCCCATAAGGAGAAGGGCTACAGATCCAGAAATTTCTCCTAGTTACGTACAGAATGCCTCATCAGTGCTAACATCTGGACTGGGCGATCAGCAGTAGACACCCCATTCCCTCATCTCATTTGTTTCCTGTCTTCCTTACACAGAGTGACACCTCCCTCTTGCCTCCCCTGCCTATAGCCCTCCATCCGAGTCTCACTAATACCAGTAATATTGTAGCTCTGGGAACTGACTGATACTTCCAGTTCATCCTGTTTGTTTTTCATACTCAATATGCTGGCGTACAAGCACTGCAGACACACTCCTGAGCACTTCATGCACCCAGGAGCAGTGTAAATATTACCCACTATCACTGCCACCCTCAGGCAATGCTATGCCAACCCTTGGCTTACCTACTGCAATCCTGTTGGCATCCCCTTCACCCATCAATTCTAGCTTAAAGTTTTCATGATCAGTTCTGCCAGCTTACACCCAAAGACGCGTTTTCCCAAATTTACCTTTGGTTGCTTCGACGAACATAGTTATCACCATCAACAGGTTTGCGGTATGTTGTAAGTGCTTCATTAAGTTGTTCTTCAATCAATTCAACATACTTTAAGTTATATTCCTAAAAGGAGACAGCCAAAGGTTGACATAATACATCCAGTGGTTAGTTTTTTTACTGTGGTACTTTCTAAGGAAGGAATAATTGAAGCGCTCATTGAGGGAGGCTGAATTTCTTTATGATCTGAAGGAGCATTTCACCAAAATTCCTGCACATCATACACACAAGGAGTAGACAATTGATTCCATAACTATTCAGTAGATTTGTTAAAAAAGGAAAAGAGGGATACTTCACATCTGACTTTAACCTGAATTATGTCAGACAACCATGCATTTCAGTATTCCTAGAGAAGTGACAGCTTATAAATTAGTTAAAAAACCGCCAAGAGTGAGACCAAGCACTATTGAATTATTGAAACAAAATAATGTACAAACAGTTGTATTCTAGTCATAACAGTAGTCTTGTATTCCTGTTTACTTCATAACAACATAAGCTAAGTCTATCTTCATGAGCTATAGATTTACCTAATAAGGAACAACCAGAGGTAGCAGGTATATTGAAAAGCAGTATTCCTTTCACACACTTCTCCACACAACCTACACTCCTATACTATACTCCTGAAATATTTGCTCAAATATCAAAATTACAGAAAAGGCTTGGGTAAATCAAAAGCACGCATGTACAGAGGAGCCATGAAAACATTAAAGTCCCTATCAACCTTTTTCAACAAAATTATAAGTCACTTAGGCAATAAATGTATTGGCATTATCAATATACGTACAAAAATACACAATATTTTTAAGAACCTTTGACCTTCTAAACCTGCATATTCACATCCTTCCACCTCCTAATATCACGCACGCATTTTATTCATAGCATTACCTTTTGCCACTTTTCCATTTGTTTTGTTACATAACCTCTTTCATTCAGATATGAAAACCCCTTTGGGATGGACAGAAACCTGTAAAGTAACATCAGACAGTTAGGACTTCACTTAAAACAAAACATATAATTTAAATAAAAAACAAGTAGTTCCATTTACCTTAAGAGTAGAAGTAAACCCTTGTCTCCAAGATGAGAAAGAGCTGGTTTCATTTGGATAAGGGCATGAAGATTGGCCTAAAATAATTATGAACGCCAAAGAAGTGTCTGAGCACAATGCAATTCTGAAAACAATTGCATCAACCTGCCAGCAACGAAGCAGCAAGTTTTTCACAAAGGAGTATCAAACGGCACTAATTTCATCCCAATATTATCCACTTTAGGTACTTTCTGTTATTAAATACATGTATTACTTCACAAAAAGTATAATGATCAAAATATCTGATCTAACCTAAATTCATGTTTAAAAGTAGGCACTAATCCAGAAGTCTACATTTTCTTGTCATTTATACAGCAGTATTTTCAGCAAGGGGGCCTATCCTATTAAGTATTATGAAGCCCATCAATGACAATCAAGAACGGACACCATTAGTAGCTTCTTGCATACTTGTACTTTCCTATTGAGGGAGGGGGCAGGGACCAATTTACAGAGTAGCATACCAAAAAGAGGTCAAAAAGGGAAAGGATGCTCACCTTGTCTTCACATGCCTCATCTAGAATATCAAGTGCCTCAGAAGAAATAGCTTTATTTTTATCATGTAACTGGGTCACCAGTAACTCAATCCCCCAGTTGCTGAAGAACTCTACATTTGCTCTCAGCAATACTCGTAAGTGTTTTGTTGCATACAACCTGCAGCTCTGCAAAAGGAAAATGCTTTTTTGAATGGAAGAAAAATAACTAATATAGTTAATATTTTATCACTTCTAAAATACATTTCTACCACCATATTTTACAGCAAGTAGCTATGATGCACACTTACTTATTAAAACCACATACTGTTAGAGAGCTGCTTCTATCTTATCAAGTGGGAAATTTGAGTATGAGATCACAAGTAATCTGGTTACTGCAAGACTCCTTGGAAAGCCTTTATCAATTAGTCATTCACTGAGATAGCACCACACAGCAGAATGAAGTAAATACCCTGTTGGTTCCTGCACCGCTGTTCAAAACTTGCTGAATAAACAGCATAAACTGATTGACACCATCTTCTGTTAGAAAAAATAAAACAACACAAACACCAGAAGCAAACAAGACTTAATCTACAGGAACTCGCAGTTCTAGGACGAGCACAGAACAACCTTGACAACATATGCTTACTAGGAAAAGTGTTATCTATGCAGAGACAAGCATAGCTGGAACAAACAAAATCGGATGCATAAATCTTTCTTCAGGTTTTCAGTCCCTACACCTTTCACTCTCCAATAACCAAGTAAATCTTCTATATGTTAAAATATAAAACATCTAGAATGAGATATATGTGAATACCTGTACTGCAAGAGATATGTGAATTGGTCCAGGTTGGACAGCACTGCCCAGGTTAATTCTGGATTTTTCTCCAGAAATACCTGGCAAGTACAACCTAAGAAAACTAGAGCAGGAAATACAAACGTGCACAGATCACTTCAGAAACCTTGCCTTGTTCTTTCGACTTCAAGTATCACGTGCACACTCTACTTACTCAATATTACAGAGGCTTATTTCTTGGAGAGGAGGCAGGAATGACATAACACATACTAAGACTGTGGAACAGTGATTCACAACTCTGACCTCAGCTACACAACCATTTTGAAATGCCTTGCGTTAGTGGTATGCCTTGTAGGTGAAATGGATGACTAGTAGCATATTTATTAAAGATGAGAACAAGAGCTACTATATTAAAATGATCACTTGATTTAGATGCTAAGCCTATAGAATAGCACAATAATATTAAACCAGAACTCATTGTCATGCAGTTCAAGTGTTAAAATCTGTCTATAAGAACTGTTGTTACTGCTATAGCTACACTGAATGTGGTACAAAGAACAAAAGTAACAACGTTCACTTCCTGAAATCTTCCAGAACATGAAATTATATCCAAATAGCTAGTACAGAAATAAAAAAAATATTTTCTGTTTGGAGAAGGTAAAGGTAAGAAGGAACTCACAACTCTGATGGGACAATAAAATGGCAAATAAAATTCACTGCAAATAAACTTGAAACAATGAGCTAAAGTGAAAAAATAACCCCAGCTTTACACAAGACAGGCTCTGAATCAGCTCTTTCCACCCAGGGAAAAGACCTTGGGACTAATATTAGTTAATTCTGTGGAAGCCTTAGATATAAAGTTCAATGGCAACCAAAACCTCTGAAAGTAAACAGAACAAAATGCGTCAGCACTCTCACTAGGTAAATCCACTGGGTGTTGACATCTTGGACACCGCATACAGTTCTGGTTTTCCTGTTTTCCTACCATCATCAGAAAGTAAAAACAACAATTTTAAAAGTGTAAAGAATGGCACGACAGACTTAAGTAACTGAAAGAATGGAAAGTAGTCTTTACAACACCAAACTATTCAGATTAAGATATCCAGACTTCAGACTCAGGGCTGCAAAACCACTCATTTCCAACACTCCTAAAGTCTTCAAGCAGCGCCACAACCTTTGTGCAGCGAGATCACCTGTACGCATTTCCCAGATCAGAGGGGCCAAGCCTAGTATTGCTTTTCCAGATAAAGCAAAATCCTGGAATGTTTTTACATTTGATGAGAACTGATAGGAAAAGGGATAGAGGAAGAGGTAGAGGATATTTGAGAAAATAGACATTCCCTGTGCATGAACTACATGAAAAACACAGGCAAAACTGTGTGCCACATCTGTCAGAAGATTCTCACTTTTACTATTAAAGTGCCTTAAGACCCTTGGAAGTGAAGCAGCAAGTCAGAGGTCACTGTGCTCAGCTGACTACACACAGCTTAGCATAGATGTCAGTAAATGTAGGATAAGTCTATCTCTTAGTCACCTATAAACATGAAATATCAGGTCATGAACTGCAGCACTTGAAGACCACCAGCTACTCAGCTGCTCCTACCATGAACTGGCAGAAAGGCCACTGAGGCAGTATTAATTTGCTTTAGCATGAATGATCAAAGCACATCTGAAAGTAGGTTAAGATGTGCTTCCGCTTCACTGATTTGCAAGAATGCTGCTCTGTAAATGTTTTTGTAGGATATAGTCACCCCAAAATGCTACCTTCCCATTCTAAATCTAAGATGGCTATAGAAATTACTCTTCCTTGTTCAGACACTCATTAGCAATGGCTAACAAATCTTCTTCACAGCTCTGCTAGCTTTAAAAGGTGTGACTATAACCTCAGTTAACCCAAGAAAAAGAGCATCTTCAGCTTTTGAAATAAACAGATAAGGTATTTCATTAACAAAAGCCTTAGGGAATTAAAATTTTGGAAGGGAAGCAGACTTACTGGAGATGGTCTCTCTCATACCTCCAATCCCATTCATTTTTACTGCTTTCAAACAGAATTTAGAAGCCAGAGGGAACATATAGAATCAAAGTCACAATTTGTTTTCTGGATTAAGAATTATATAAACTCTTAGTATATGGGCTCCACTCATCCTACGAGGTCGTCATCAGAAGTCCTCGAAAAGGGAAGGTGGAAGGGCTTGTAAGTGCCTTGTTTGAATTTAACTGCATGTTCATTTTTAATCTTAGGATTCACTTGTCCAAGATCAGAGAATGTTAATTCTGGTAATATTCAAAAACATATTCTCTTTAGGGACAGAGCAGCGAGTGGTATAAACTGTACCAAGTTTCAATTTTTTACTATAAGTCTTTCTAACTACAAAGATACAGATTTTCTTTCCTATTGACAATGCTGCTGTTCCAGAATTCCACCCAGAAAACGGCAGATACCTTTCTCTAACACACGAAGAGAATTAGTTCCAAATTACTCCTTAGTCAGTGAAACTGCCCATACAAATACCTGCCAGTTCAGTATTTCCATATTCTTTCAGGTATCTTAGTCTCAGAATTAACAACTATTTCCACCTCACATCAATATTTTAATTTTTAGAAGACACTTGTAGTTTTGCCAAGTGCAGCTGTTCAAAAATACCACTTACACCACTAAGGATCCAGTTAATATCAGAATAATGAAAAGGTTTTATCCTTTGGATTAGCTTTTTTACCCTTTGATCTTCTCATTAGAAGCATAAACACTGAGGACAATTTGTCCAATACTGGCAATATTGTGTACACGAAGCATTGCCAAAGGGTGGTTCTTCAGGTCAGCATCTTAACATTTTTGTCAACTAGTACTAAGTAAAATTCCCTCTTCAAAATCCCATCAGTTCATTTTCTACCATAAGAATGTATGGAATTGGGCACAGGGTAAAAAAGGAGAATTTCTTAAGGAAGTAAACAAATTTTACCCTAGTATGAAATCTTACCTGTTGAAGCAGACATAGACCCATTTCTGCTGGCTGAGAGAGCCTATTCTATTTGCAATTTTCCTCTTTTAAAAGAAATATACAAAATATTTCCTTATGAATTCCAAGCAGGTCAACTAATTCAGGAAACAAAGCACACTGATGTAGTTTTACCCATCCCACATGGTTCAATATATTTCAAAGGTAGTCAGTTGCAATTTAAGAGGTTTAAATAGTAAATTTTCCTTTTTTTTAATACCCCAGTAGCAAAAGATTCATTTACATTTGTGATGAGCCTTGAAGATTTTTTAAAATATTGATTATTTTTAATTAAAAAAATAAAATATTGAAGGGATTCTTATGGTATTGCACTGTACAAAAATCAGGGTACAGTCTCATCCAGTGAGTGCAACATTAACTCTAAATAGTAGAATTGAAGTCACAACACATCTCAGCTATGAACTTGCCTGGAGACTGCTGTGGTTACATGCCTGCTATTCCTGAATGTGCATCTAACTCTGATATTAAGAACCATACTGTGCACACAAGCAAAAAGTTACACTTTTACTTCTAGAGTAAGGGAGTGCTTGGCAGCCAAGAAGCTAGTAACTTCTACTCTTTTGCATTTCAGGGGACTGCCATAAGCAGAGTTACTTAATCTCTGCTATTTCTCTAGATAATGTGTGCTAGATCCACGCATCAATGCAAGACTGGGAAAAGGAAGCACTGAACTCAGTAGCCATGGGTTACTAATGCAGGCTGAGACCTTAAAACATCACAAATGTGAAAAAGTATCAATGTATCTGGCAATTAAAACTAAATATTTATGTTTAAGCATTCTTGAGTTCCAGAGTCTGTAGAATGCCTCCTAGCTTTCTCCAAAGAGTTCTATTTTGACATTTGTCAAGGTCTGGCATTAGATAGTCATGGTAATCGCAGCAATTGGAACCTGATCTCTAATCCTTTTCACAATCCCAAACCTCTCGTTCCTTAAACTGAATTACAAATAGACAGAAATCATATTTTCAGTTATCATCACTAAAAGCAGCAGTAGCTCGCAACTGCCTTCTGCTTTGTATATGTCAGGGACACTATGCTCACATAGTACCTCTACCCCAGTCTGTTCACAGGTAGTGAAATGTCTATCAAAGTCAAATACATTCTTTCTGGGTTTTTGTCTCCTGCTAAAATGAGAAAAATTAGGTCTATAAAGAACATTTGGAAGGAGATCAACCCATTCCTACTTATGTAAAGCTTCTGGTATAAGTACTGGATGCGTGAAAACATTTTGGAAGTATCTCTCTCAAAACAGAAGTTAGGTCTTCCTACGCTTAGACATCAGAATCAAGGAATCTTACTCAAAATCTGAACCTCAAACACTAATTTGAAATAAAATGCCTCAATTTATTAGTATAATTGTTACTTCATTGAGGAGACTGCAACAGCATATCTGGACTTTTTTTCTAGTTGTTAACTAATTGTTGCGTTGTCCAGGCAAAAGAGGAATAGCTCTCCCTGAAGTAATGAAAGGTCTCTCCCAGACAGATTTCAACTTACTAATTGTCATTTCCCTGACATCAATGCTTGCAAGTCTACTAAGTAACACCTGATTTACTTTTTCTTAAATGTTCAAAGCCTTCCTCTCCCAAGCCTACATATGTCTTTGTTTCTTTTCCACTCTGTCTTTATTTCTGCTTGCCTTCTTTGATTCAGAAACACAAATCCCAAGGCCTATTTCTGAACCAGCGCCTTTTTCCAGGAGCTATAGCACTTAGTTCCAATACTGTAACCTCAATAATTATCTAAACAGTTATACACCACTGAAAGGTTAATTTGTTTACTACTGCAAGAAATACAGATTAATGCTTGTGAAAAATGCCTTTATAATTGATTCAGGATGTCCACCAACTTAGACAACAACGTTACACTTGGTTTATGCATTTAAAGGTTTCAAGTTCCTTCGTTCATCCTCCATTTAAATGACTTAATTCTTTGAGCACAAATACAATATACTGTGTGAAGTTCAATGCAAATTGAAAAGCTACATGAGTAGGTGTTTCATTCCTCTGAATACAAAAATAAAAACCTTTCTGGACATGAAACAACTTAAAGTCATGCACATTGAAAACCAAAGTAAATATCTGGTGGCAAATAACAGTGGAACATAAGGTGAATTGAACTTACATCAGTAGCTGCTGTCAGGATTTTAGAAAGAATGACCCTTGCTAACCCATCTCTGCTGTAATCCAAACTGGAAACAGTCAATTTTAACAAGTGATCCTGGTTCTTCAAAGAACAAAGATTAAGAAGACTGTAGGGGAAGGGGAGAGAGAAGAACATAGAAATTACTATTTGAACCCACTCAAATCCATTTTTTTTATTCAATCAATAACTTAACTAATTTGAATTAGACTTCTCTTTCTATAAATGCAGAACACAAAGTAAGTTCTTATATGAAATGGAGTGACTTTAAACTATTACACCTGTTAGAGTCAAATGAGGACCAAATAATTTTTGGCGGAAAATCCCAAAACCAATACTTTTATAATTGCTCTGCAATTATTTTGCCAGCATACTTTAATTAGTGATTATGAGAAATTAATGTTAATGAATTCCTCATTATAAAACATTGTGTATAAACTTGCCATAATGTTGGCCCTATTAACTGCCTAGCTATTATGGTAAACCATGTTATCTGAAGCCAATGAAAACAACTTAATTTTTAAAAAAATGCAGAGTACATAAAGCCATCTGAAATTTTGCATAAAGTTTACTATATTTAAAATAAATTGGCATTAGTGACTAGACAATTTACTCCCCCAAAAAGGTAAATCTATTTGTACCTAAACAAAATTTTGAGCTTCGCTTAACTATATTGGACTGAAGTTTAGGTACAAAATCCATCACCACACTTCACAAACAGTAAGACACATACCAGTTTCCTGTGGTTTGTGTGCCTTTTTTTTTTTGATTTGCATTTTTTTTGTTTTTTCTTTCTTTTCTCTGTCTTTTCAGTACAATACGATCTTTCCTGATATTGACTTTTGTCAGAGAGGTGTGGACAGGAAAAAGTAATCTATTTTGTGACAAAATCATCCATTTCTGTTCAGTAATGACAGACTAAAAGATCTCATCTTGAAAGAAAAAAATAACAAGAAAGCTGCACAACTGGGGATCCTTACTCCTACATCAATAAAAGAACTTCAAAGTTTTCAGCTTTACAGACTGTGTTCCTCATGTACAGTTCACAATTTTTTGTAATTATTCTACCCGAAGCACAATTCAAACAGAATAAAAACACTCACCACTGAAACACATTACATTTTTCAAGCATTTTCACTCCGTGAGGGTGACAAGAGAGAGTACCGAAAAACAGAAAGTAGTGCTGGCTAAGGGTATTTAGTAACCCATTATTTTGAAGACTACGTTCAGGTTTCATTCCTGATGAAGAGTTGAGCCAATGTACAATATCTTTAACCAGTTCCTCCAGATAACCTTGTCCATCCTAATAAAATAAAAAGTAACAGCATTTACTAGTAAAAGAACCGGGTCTCTCTTTTTTACTGGAATCCATTATTTTAAAATTTTCTTAAGTGTACAAAGACAACACAGATACAAAATAGAACTGCTGGCTGGCAAACACAATTCAGACTGAAAACAAAAGTTTAGCGTGGAGACATCTTATGACCAACTCTTTTCTTTCCAGTAAAAGGCCTGTTCAATGACAATTTCCTCTGGTCTGAGGTATAGAAGTCTTTAGCACACAAGAAGAAAGGAGGTAGAGAAAGGAAGAATATATACATAGCAAACCCTCCAAACCTTAAGCTGCATTTATTAAATTTGTATTTAACAAAACTTCTACTTAAACATAGCCATCTTCCTCAGTGTCTCATCTAATAACTCAAAATTTTAAGTTGTATTTCTTAATTACACTGATCACTTTAGATTTAACACCCAAAGTCTACAGAAGTCTTTATTAAAATTAAGTTTTTTCCTCTAAATGGCATGCAGCAGCAATACTCACTTCTACCCCTCGTCTTATAGCTGAAAATTTCTTACCTCTTCTGATTCAAGAAGAAATTCAGTAAATTGACAACCCACCACAGTGAGCTGCTTAGCCTTGGAATACTCCAGATCCAGGTTGGCATACAGTTTACTGCTAGGCTTGTAAAAATACAGCAATCTCCTTACAAACCTATGGAACGTAAAAGAAGAATTAGCTATTTTTCACTATGAGGAGGACAGTCTCACAGTACAAACTGATACTGGTACAAAAGAGATATTATCGCTAAATTAGCTAATCGGGAATAAATTTTCAAAAGTTATTAAAAGAGTATCAATAATGAGTATCCAGGCAAGATTTCAGAAATACAGCTGCACTGCAAGTTGTAAAGGGTTTTCTATGTCATGACTTAAAATGAGCAAAGGAACTCAAAATATATGCTCTTATAAGCCATAACTTCCTTCTCGTTCTCCTGCTTGTAATTTATTCAGCTCTAAATTATCCTGTGGTGAGTTTCAAAGACTATACTATCTAGAGTTAGAGCTAAAAAAGAACCTGTGATAAGTGTTTTTCAGCTATAACAGTTAACACTACTGTGATAAATACATTTCTGTGCTCTGTGAGGAAAAGACCGTATTTATACAGCAACAGTATTTTCATTCACCTCAATTTCTAAAGCATAATACAGTGATAGCAAATGCAGACTCTCCCTCAGTCTTTTTGAAGTAACAGTGAGCAACACAGCTTGAATTTTACATTGCAGGAATCAGTCTTCACCAAAGACCTTCCCCATGTCAGTTTTTAGCCAAAACAGAAAACACACATTTGTGCTTTAAAATAACACAGAATGTTCTCTCTGAAGGTAGATACATCAAGCATTATGAGAACTTAAATAAAGCACAGCATCTTTAGTCAAAAAAGTGCGAGTAAGCCGCTATGCCAATTCCAAACACAGGACCAACTCTAAAGTAAATCTGAGAGCTTCTTTATATTTTGTCAGATTAAATATATTTTATTCTGGGTTATTAGCAATAAATATATCATGTGTATTAACACCCATATTTATAGGTGTGTGCTATATATGTGTATATATATATATACACATGTGTGCAGACACATTGCATTAACTGTATCTCTACAAAATGAAGTAATCTATATAGAAATATCTGGAATTTCACCTTAGCTGTAAGATCATCACAAGAACACAAATGGCAAATAAACCAAAAAACTTATGAAAGGACAAAAATGTACTTTACACTTCAAAAACAAAGTGCCTGAAAGCTTTTTATAATCAGCAGTGAAACTAGAGATATTTGGGGCTTAATTAGTGATAATTAAAGAAGACCAAGAGCACTTTAAAGTCACTACGGTATCTAACCCACGACAATGAACAGTAGAAGTTCTACACTAACTCAATCCTAGATTTTCTTAATTTATTTGGAATTAAATTATTTAGGCACTGAACAATGCTTGAGTGCAACACAAACCAGGTAGAGGGGTGGGTGTGGGTATCACAGCTGGGACTGTAGACATTATTTTAGCGAAGCAATGTTATAAACCACCAGATTTGGAAAATAATCCCTTCTGCAGAGTATAGATTGGTAATAAATGTTTAGGAAGTAAAAAACCCACTGAAAAAACTGTAAACACAAAATTAAATTATGGCTATGATTACTGTGAGACTACCACTTACGCTGGGAACACTTTTAAAAGTAGACTGACTACTTTTTAGTAGAAACTTAAATGGCAGAAGCATGAGCCTTTCAGCATATGTTGTAGCTTTAATGTAGAAACAGCTTTCCATGCCTACAAATACAGAAATACTCTTAAAAAAAATTTAATCAAATCAATTTCTGAAATGTATGCTAAACAGGACATCCAAGAACTAATTAATAACAACTATTAAACTAAAAACTATTGCCACACACGCACAAATGTAATAAAAATGGCTTAATGTCAACAGAAATGAAAGGAACCAGAACTGCACGGGTATTTTGGTTATATTTTTTCTTCAAATCACAGATGCTTCATTTGCCATTAGTAGCATTAGAAATAACTCCCTCTTGGTTATTGATGAAAGCTGTAACTATACAAACAGTACAACTGCACATCCATTCGGTCAAAATCTGTCAAGTGCTTACATCAAATACTAACGTATGAAATATCAAACAGGGAATCCTTCAAGGCTTAAAATGAAATAAAGTGTTCGCAAAGCTAGTATGATTCTTGCCAAGGGAATACAAATATAAACTACCTTGGCATATGAAAAGAAACCTTTAAAGCTTAAAGACTTGATTTCTTAAAGCAAATACCGCAACCCAAGTTTTGATTTTTGCTGCTTATCTAGAGTTTTAGAAAGTTTCAGAAATGCGACGTGTGTAAGAACAGTATACTGCAATATCAAAACCCAGTTCTCCCCAATTTCCTTCTTCAAAGGAGGTCCCCATCATTTTTACATACCTGTGCAATTGTTCATCTTTATAGTTTCTTAGATTCACATTTGGCCACTAGAAAACCAGCAAATACAGCAATATATGAAACTTGTACATCAACCATTGAGTTATCACTAAAATTTACTTATTTCTATTATAGCTATATTTACCTAATAATTAGAAGTCTTAAGTATGCTTGCCTATATAAAGTTACCTATAGAAAGCCCTTACTTTATTGAAAAGCCCACACTTCCTGCTCCAAGAACCATTCGAGATTTTTTTTCCCAGAGAAGGACAGGGAACATCAGTTGCATAAAATGTGTACAAGGCCACAATTCTAATGAAAATAGCAAACTATGAAAAGCTAATAAAGAATAAACAATTCTGCTCAGTTTCTCCTCTGCATCAGACATTCTTCTTTCCTACCTAAGATACATCAGTATTAAGACCTACAATGCACTGGTTAATGGTAGGTACACCACCACCAACAGTGAAAGATAAGTTATGAAACTTTACTGCCAATGATAGTTACAATCCTCCATCCTGACTACTACCACTTTTGCTGCTCTTTAAGCAGCTTAGAGCAAGCAAAAAAAAAGGCCGTAATGAACCACAGGAGAAGCAGGTAGTGAGGGGTTTAACAATAAGGTTGCAAGAGAGACAGGAGGGAGGTGATTAGATAGCCAAGTGTAAATACTGGAATCCAGATCCTCCTCATTCTAGGACTAAAGATGAACCACTGACAACATTACCTCAGTTTATGCTGGTGGTGTGCAGTTTTACAGAATTAAACCAGAGAATAGGAAAACTTTTCATTCTGAAAGACAGAAGTCTCTGATCTTGAGCAACTGTTTGACAGGACACCAGAAAATAAACTTCTGGAATGTAGGAGATAAGTGGAAAACTGCCAGTTTGACCTAAATTTCAGGCAAAAATGTAACACCCAACCAGTCAACTAGGTAAAACTTCCTTTGTCAAAGTACTAAGCAGGCTAATTAACAGTGAGGTTCTGAAAAACAGTTTCTTGATCATATCTTTAATACTGAATATCAAAGGTAAAAATATCTATAATTATTTCATAGATATCTAGTAATCCAGTAAATCTAGTTATTGCAGTAGAAAAGCCTGTAAACAGTAAAATGTGGTGGAGTTAAGCTACTGTCATACACATTCATGTCTTCATATAACAGATTCTTGCTCTCTCAACTTTATTAATCCCCAAAAAATGGACAGGATTTTTTTTAACATGATCTCAAGATGATTGTCACCATTAATCCTTTTTTGTATTTTCATCATCTCCATAACGACACAGTTAAGAAAGACAGTAAGTAAATGTTACTCATGGATAACAGAAGAATGGCTTTGATGTACAGAATGACAAGAGCTATTTTGATTCAAAGACTATACTGAGTACTCATTTGAAAGTTTTCTTATTCAAAGAAAATAAGTCTTCTGCCTAAAAAAACTTAAAAGCTTTGCACTAAATATATTTAAGATAACACCCTCCCTGTCAAAGATATTCCCTTTATTTTGCAAAAAAACAAATAATTTTGTAGTGAACTTAATGCTACAGGAGCATTTGTATTAGTTCAAAACATACAATGGGATTGCTTACTACTCAAGTCTTCATGTGGCTCAATCTATACATCTGAAGTTTGATATATAACACAATTCCAGCCTTAACCTTCAAACCATATTATGTAAAAAAACCTGCTACAAAACTGAACGAGGCAGTATCCCTGTGTAGTGCGGACTGAAGTCTAAAGTGTTAGTAGATTTAAAATCATTATAATTAATTCTGTAAAGTGTATTTCTATACAAATAAAAATATATAAAATGTAATACATGCTTAATAAGAAATATATGAATTTAACTGCACTGTATCTTTGCATATAATTTAAGGAATGCATACAAAGAGACTGTATCAGCACTGATAAAACCCATGACATCCTAATTTTCTGAAGCAAAACAGCTTATGTGATGCAATATGGAATTAATATTGCAAAGTCAAAACTCACATGTGAAATGGAGACCTTTTTCCAAACAATTTCACAAAAAAAAAAAATCACGCCTTTTTTAAGCTCACCTTCAGTATGGTCCCTATTAGATTCCAATTCCAGTCAAGATTCTCTTTATGATTGAGAACCTGGCTGTCTCGAAGATTCATTACAAGTGCTTCTTCTGTGTCCTGAAATATAAACATGGAAAACTATAGTAAACCTCATGGCATCATTTTGTTCAGTCATGTTATATGACATACTTACTGTTCATTAAACAAAAATTAAATGGGCTGTGCTCCACAGTAACCTGCATCGGAAAGTAAATTGCATAGTTCTAGTACTGCATTAAAAATCTAACAGTAAGAGACCACAGTTGGTCCTAAAAAGCATTAAAATATTATTGTAATTTCACTTGCTGATTTTGAGAAATTCCATACTGCATCCCCAATTAAATGAAAAAATACTATAAAGAAATCACATAAATGAATCTGAATCAGATGAGAGAGTTAAGTATGGGCATAAGGATCTAAGTCTCCAAAACAAGAAGTCAAATTCAGTTTTGAAAAAAACAATAATGGTACTACCTTTAAAATAAAGATGTCTTTCTGCACACGGTACTGATCCCTTTTTTGGTGCGTTGAGATTGCTTTCTGAATAATATGATCTAAATGGAGGCTGTAAGGTTTAGGTCCTCTTTTCTTCATCTCGTGAAAACGTTTTAAGCAGTTGAGCGCAGCACTTGCTCGTCTAATAGAAAAAAAACTATCAGTATTTGGCAATTTTTATCTAAATAAAGAGCACAACTGCTGCATATTAAGCAAATAAACATAGCTCAACAAAGAACTGACCAATAATTCCAAAGCAAATTACATTTTCTTGATACAAGTTTTCATACATCCATAGGTCTCATTCATGTACCGAAATTACACAGAAAATTATCTTTCAGAATTTCTAGTTCTGAAGAATAAGCCTTAATGATGCCTTTTCTTCTACTCTGCAATTATTAGTGTCCATCATAGTTCACAGACGGAACTGTAATATTTAAGGTTGATAAGGTATTGTGAGATGTCACAGTAGGTCAATGTTCTGCAGTGATGTTGAGAATTGAGGAGGGCTAGCTTTAATTTTAACTCTTTCTTGTAAATTCTCTCTTTTTCCTCCTAAGGGTGGCAGGAGTACCAGTACTGTTTCCTGCTCTCAATATCTAAACAGTTTAGCCATAGCATGTAACAAGTTTTATAGGAAAAGACAGGAAGTAACAGAAATGACAGCTGTCAAGGGCATAAACAGTTAATTACAAAATAGTGGTAGAAGAGAAAAATAATCTGTTGAGCAATAAAACAAGGAAGTCTTAAAACAAGGAGGTCGGTCTACCTTTCTTCCCCATAAAAAAAAATTCTCATAAGGTAGGAGAGTGCTTTTTTGAAGATAATATAAAATAAACAAACACATTTGTATTTGGTCACTTAAATAAATTATGAAAATTTAATCCGTAAGAGGGCTTACAGTGTTTCAGAGTATAAAACAATGCAGTGTTGCCCAAAACCAATATACCCAAATAAAAAAATACTTCCACAAAATCACTTTCTTAAAAACAGGAATTCTTACTACTCTTTCAGTATGTTCACAAATGCCAAAAAGCAAAAAAACTGCAGGTTTTCTTGAACAATAATTGTACTTTAATATATCAAAATCTTCCACTGATAACAACTCTTCAAAATTAAAAAGCATAACAACATTAAATTTCTTAAAAGCATCCTAAAAGCAGCATTTTTCATCACACAGTAGCAGTTCAAAAACTTTGTAATCTTTCACTCAACATAAAGAAAGTTGTGAAATACAAAGTTACGATGTACTTATCTGACAAAGTAGATCAGGAATGGCAAGAGTAACAGAGTAAAACATTTCCAATATTTTACTAACAGAAAAAAACCCCAACACTCAATTTAAATGGTCTTCTACAAAGAAATGTAACTAAGAACACTGAGTTACAGAAACATTTCAAAGATAAAGGAAAGTTTGGCTTCTTTCCTCAGGTTTAAATTGTGTACAGAGGAGTTGGCATTTTATGAAAGAGAATTTCAGACATTAAAGTGCAAAATAGTAGACATACAGAGAAATTCTAAAAACCACGTAAAATAAAAAAGCCCATAGGTTTTTCAAAATCCTCAAATTCATGTCTTCCTAGTTTAAAGGGAAATAAAAAGCTTCTATAAAAACTTTTTTTGAGGCAGATGCCTAAACATACCTCATTTAATTGACACCATGACTGTCAAACAGTTCCCTAATACTGCTTTACTACATGCCACTGCAGAATGCTCCCCTAAAGTTAAAATTTGTGTTCATGCATTCCTATATTTAAATAGAACTGAAAGGGACTGAAAAATCATCAGCACAAACTTTGAACAAAAGCACCACAGTTTTATATAATTATTATTTATATGGCAATTATAAGATAATTACCATTTTCTTCTGAAGAAAACAGTTTAAAACAACCAAAAACACAGTACCATGCCAATAATACATTTTTTTGCTCACACTAATAATGACTCATTGATTTGGTCTATTACTGTTTAATTAGCTACAGATAAACAACAATAGAAGAATGAAACTACAGGCTTTTTTAGTTTTGAAAGTCTAATTGCATCAAAATGCCAAAAAGAAGTGTGAAACCATGAAGTGGTCAAACACACAGAAGATATCCAAGATGCTGCTTGACCAAGCAATACATAAAAATTCATTTAGGAATAATTCTGGGAAAGAAATTTTCCAATTTACGCAAAGGGTTTCTGAAATCTACTATTAAAACTTTCTTCCCAAATTTCTAAATTGTTACTGTCAATACTTTTGTAATGATGCAATGGAAATTCCCTAGACAGAGCATTTTTATATGCATGCATGTGTTTGCTTTCAAAGAATGTAGTGGTTTCAGGCACCAGAAAATTTATAACGTAGGTTTCCACTAAAGTGCAGGAAAACCAGATGTAAATATTTTTGCTTTTAAGTGTAAATTAGAATTCTTACAGTCTTTTCTCTTTCATGATGTCAAAAGATGCTGCCATATTCATTAGCGTTGGTAAGCAGTGCAGGTGGTGGCTGTGAGAATGCGGCAGAATTGTGTTTGCCTAAAAAAAAAACCACCAGTTGTAATAGCTTATCACACAATTTTCAGCCATGTTTTCAGGATAAACGTTTGAAGAATCTACCACTTTTCACAAGACTAACAAATGCATGACAGCAGAACTAGCTTTTGCGTAATATCAGAGCAATAAATATACATATAATTTTGAATATTTTATCTAACTAATCAATCTGAAAGGTAAATGAAAGCAACAAAAAATTTCAGATTTCAAAGCCTTCTGATCTCTACTGTTTGCATTGATGTCTTTTTCAAGTGGTAACATGCAAAAACATGCAAAGCATCAGATACCCTTACTTCATGTGTATAAAACCAAAAAAAGTCTAAAATAACGAATACAAATTAAGCTGATGTTTTCTATTAAAATCTTTCTGCACAGAAAAAAATCTGATTAATTAACATAACTTCCTAAATTACTAGACATTCAACTGCCTTTATTTGGGGAAATATACGTAGTTCTGCAAATATTTTTGGGAACTAAAGAGTAATGAAGATGATAAAGAAACTCCCTGAATCTCAAAGCTAAATAAAAGTACAAATATTTGTAAAGTATTTTGATAAAAAGTGTAAATAATGAACCGTCTCTTCAGAGAACCACAAAGTCTTTATGGTTTAGCAGCATAGTCGAATGTCAGCAACAGTCATTCTCATTCAAATTGTATGCTTTTTCATACTTCGAAAAGTATTCTAGAAACCGGTAAAATAGCATACGTTACTAAAGATTCCTCCATTTAAACTACATGACTGAATGCTTAATTCCACAAATTTTTTTAAAGAAACATCACTGAAGAGACTAAAGATTTTTGTGGTTGTGACCCTTGCTGCTGAGCTGAGATGTCATAAATCACTGTAGTAAAATGCAATCCTATATCTGAATATTGTGATCTTCACTGAAATAAGTCGACTGTCTGAAGATGCAGACCATGTCTGGTAACTCATATTCAAACTTCCGTAACACAAAGTTGTATTTCACAATCTTACCATCTCTTATGAAGTAGTCTATTTGGAAAAAAAGACTTTAAAATCCCACAAGAATATTGATCAAGAAGTGCCCCGATACGCTATTTTTGTCATCAAGAGAGGATGCAAAAAATAAAAACTTCAATTGCAAGAAAGGTTAGTGACATCACTTTACGCATGACTAACTGCTCCCTGGGAGGCTGAAAAGTAGCACTGAAGTGTATGTAAAAACAATAATATCTCTATAACAAAATAGTTTAGCTTAAGAGAAAGAAGCTACCATAAAATATATGTTAGGTAGAGGGAAGTGGAAAGAAGCAAAGTACCTTCATCTTCTCTGTAGCAGGTGCTACCTAGAGCAGTGGTGAAAGAGCATTTCAAGTTGAAGGTGCCTGAATGAATAGTACCAAGTGCCCCAACCACATCAAGCTCAACATAAAGTTTCATCTGCCTAGCATGTTAGGCAGAAAGCCAAACATGCTTCCACAGAGCTACCAGTGTTCACAAAAAAGCAAAAATCAGCAATGGTCCTTTACTCAAATACTGATAGAAATTAACTAATCATTCTGATGAAAATTAGATGTTCCAAGTTCATAACACAAATTCAAAGCTGTAACAGAAATACGTATTTAAAACTAGCTACTAACACTACTTATTCTCAGCAAAAAGTTTCACCTACCATGTGCAAAAGTTCTCCTAAAAGGATAGTTGCTCTAACAGATACATGGTCATCACTGCTTGTGATCACTTCAACCAGACCCTTCAAAAAGTTAAAAAATTATTACAGCATTCAATGTACAACAGACTATTTTAATGTTTATAGGGAAAAAAAAGTAGCAATCATCTATTCAAACCTAAAAGTCATCAGTTACCTCTAGAAGTCCATTGGTAATAAAAGCTGAAAGCACTAAAGCCAAATAATTGTCCATGAGATCAGGCCTAGGGACAAGAAGTACGGAAACAATTTAGAAAGCTCATTTTTTACTGTATCTGCAAGAAGACAACAAATACCTTGTCACTATCACCACAAAACAAAATTAAATGTTTAAACTAAGTTCACTAAATGCTCACCTTGACCTGGCTCGATGGGGTAATATAGTTTTAGCTTCAGCAGCGACAAAGCCATCAGAAAGTCTCCAGCAGTCCTGAAACCTGCTTGGATCTAGAACAAGAAAATACAGACAATGATAATTATAACACTATGAAGTCCAATGTTATTTTAATGGTTGTCAGTATGTAAATAATAGTCCTTGCCAATAAACTTTATTTCAGGTTTCAAGTCATAGAAAACTTTGTCAGAAGGGACCTCTTAACAACTCATCTAATCCACACTCCTGAACAAAGCGAAGCAAACTTCAAAGCTAGGACAAAGACTGTGTGTGTCTAAGCATCAACCAAAATAGTGACATTTCTGAATCATAAAACACACTAAACAGAAAATATCATAACATCTAAAATTTTAAAATGTACATCCATATGTTGCACATTTTGGAATGAAGAATTATTTATTTACTCAGTAATGCAAAATACGGATTAAGCTTTTGTAATCAACTGCATGACAAAACATTTATAACCACAGTTTAGAGAAGGGAACTGCTGGAATTAAAGGCTGAAACTTGCTCCTTTTGGGTTCATACTTTTGAACTGTGAGACAAAGCAGAGGATACTCTTGGGTTTAGAAAGGAGTAATTCTAAAGATAAACCAGTAACTCTCTTAAATCCAAAGACATGAAAAAGCATACAATTGCCCTAAAGTCTGCTAAAGAGTCTGCTAAAGTGCAATGGAGATAGCTAACAGATACACAATATATAGAAAGGATTCTAAGAACTTTTCTGCTACTACATTACTAAGGCTTCTAACACTCCAAAGTAGTCTAATTTGTAGCAGTGGGTTTAAACAGTCTCTTGTGTAAATCCTCCATTATGCTCCAGTGCTGATCTTTTATAAAATTTAAAATTTGACAGCTAATAAAGACTTTGAAGCAGGACTTCAGAGCACTTAATGACGTCAGTGTTGAAACAGTTAAAACTGATGAAATTTACAATACAGAGGAGACCGTGAAAGGTTCAAGTTTGTAGAAAAGCTTAAAAGAATTCTTACCTGAACTGATTCTAAACACTTACCTACACTGAGAAGCGCCTCAATAAATTCTTCTGCGATAACAGGAAGAGGAAGACGAAATATATCATAGAGAACTTCAAGCAGACCTCGCTATCAAAAAAACCAAAATCCATACAACAGGAATTTTACATATTTACAAAAAATTGTTTTTGTTCACTACCAAAATTGAAACTGAGATTACTCCAGAGTGCTAAAACTGGTGGATTTACGTCAGTGCTTCATTTTTTGATAACATACTGATTTTCATAAACTGAAATAATGTGGCGAAGTAGGGAAGGGGCTTGTTTACCTTTAAAACTGTGCCATATTATCCCCATGAATCCAACATAAGCTCAGGTTATTTGGACCACAGATTTTTATAAAAGTTATAGCTACCACTATCAACTTGTTGTTTTAATAGGTAGTCGGGAAGAAACGTTTTTATTTATCTCAGACTCAACTCTATAATGCTTTATACCCATAACTGCAGCTAACGTGAACTTGCTTTGACTTGTGACAGAGTAAAAATTAATTTATGTAACCTTCTCTCCTTCATTCCCTCCTCTCAGATATACAGGGTGTGCTTCCATACTCACAGGGATTTATAATGGAATTATAGACTTGAACTTAGAGGTCTAATAAACACAAGGGTAGTGGCATAATTACTGGAGTCTGTTTAAAACACTAACTTGTTAAAATGTTACAAATGTTAACTAAAACATCCAATATTATTCCTACATTAGTACTAAATATTTACCACCTACCCGTATTTCCATATTTGGTATACATAGTACCCCAATAAGAGACTGAATCCCAGAATTTCCAGGTTTGCACAGGCTGATAATACCTAGAAAACGTTAAATATATAATAATGTTCACTCAGCAAACAAAAAAAGCATTAGAGACATTGATAAAATTGATTTCCAGTTTGAGGAACAGTACTGATGACAAGAATAACTGATCATAAACTTGTTCACCTTTATAATTTATCTTCTTTCCAATCAATAATATTTAACAAAACATTTTAATAAAAGTTTTGTTTAGACATTAAATTTACAGTTTTTGCCTTTCATACTGAGTAGTATTTTTAAATTATCTGCCAAATCAATATTTACATGGAATAAACAGCAGAAAGGAAAGACAAAATTGTAAGAACTGTGAGAAGTTTCTCTATCAAATCTGCATCTTAACCTAACAAATTATTCCTTTTAATCTGAGGTGAATACTAAACAGCAAGTTTAAACATCCTTGGAAAAACATTCTGTGCACTGTTTGTAATCATCTTTTCCAAAACCATCACTGCTCATCTCCAGAAGTTTCAACGTAGTAGATTTGACACAGTAGATTTAACCTTGTATAAAATCTGTGTCTTATAATTTGGTCAGTTTACACTGTTAGAATATAAACACTACAGAACACCATCTAAAGCTTGCACTAACTTTCAGGTTGACTGAAGGCATTTAAATATGTTCCACAGTGCACCTCAGATGCCTTTTCCAAGAGCAGATAGCAGAGACAACCCATTTGGGAAGAAAGAGTGTAATGACATTTTTGTACTAAAAACATTTACAATCTTGGTCTCCAGCATAACAAGCAATATAAAAACAATGAACGTGTAACAGTGAAAATGCCATGTCAAGTAACATACTCCAAGGCAACCGTTTCTTCAATCACTTGACCTTTCAGGCATATGTTATTAGTTCCAAGTGTCTGTGTAAAGGGTAAGACAGCAGTACTATCAGAAACTGCTTCCTAGAAGTTTCAAAGTTGTCACAAACTTCCAAGCTTCCTCCAAAAACAAGTGAGAGCAAATTTGATATACATCTGAAGTATACATGGGTATTTAATTAAGCTTACTGATAATTGCCAGAACATAATAAATAGTCTTACAATGAAAAGGTCTGTCTACGCAATGTGAATCTTTCCTCAGTATAGCAGTACCTTCACGTTACATATTGTAATATTGTAGAGAAAGGACTTAGAAAAATGCAAAACCTGCTTATTCTATTTAGAAATATCTTACACAAGGACATAGTTTTGGATTTCTCATCTGAAATTTCTCTTCAGCTATGGTACCTGGTAAAAACAGGTGCTAATGAAACTAATCTGTTGGTATCTCTTCACATTGGTAAAACCTTATTTACAGTGGCAGAACCATCTCCACGCAAGTTCTTATGTTATTTTTAACATCCTCTCACCCACCAATATCAAGAAGTAACATCATGGTACAATTTACAAGGTGTTCTATACAGGGGAGGTATCTGCGTCTTGTCCATAGACTTAATCAAAAAAAGAAACTATGTATGCGTCCTCCAATTTTACAATATCACATCACATCAGTAGCATTGTAAGAAGATTCTGATAAAAATTAGGCACATCAAATGCGACATATTCTATGTTTAAACAAACCCCTCTTCTATACTAGAAAGTAAAATTTCTCATCCAATCGTCCAGCTTCAAACAAAAAAAAGTCTTACCTGCCCATGATCGAAATGCTGCCACTATTCCCATTTTACTAGCTAGGAACCGTGCTTCTCTGTCTTCCCTGTCATCAAAATAACAAGTGTCACAATGCAGTTAATTACTATAAAACAGCACCACTAGCAAAGCGAATAAAATGTAATATATATGCATCTATGTATTTATGCAGTGTTCCTACACAGACACGAAAATTAGAATTTTTAAGTACTGTTACTTCTCCTTTCTCAGAAGACCTTCTGTGGCAGGAGGATAACATCACAAAGTAAAATACACTTACGTGTTTGAGTGAATCACGCTGTGATTTGGACCTTATTCAGTTACCCCAACCTAAGCACCTAATGCCATTAGATTATTAAAAACCTCATGAATTAATTCCAGTTGGAAACAATCTCAGGAGACCTCTAGCCTAACCTTCTGCACAAGGAAGTTGTTAGCTCTGATATGAGACCAGGTTATAGTCAAGGCTATAACCAGGTGGGTCCTAGAAGGTCTCAAGAACGAATGCTGCAGGACCTCTCCTCTTGACTGGCCTCATAGAAAATTCACCTCCACCCCTTGTATCAGTTCAACCTCTCGTTTCAATTTTCTTCTGTTGCTTCTCGTTCTCCCACCTTCCATCACCACAAAGGGCCCTGGCTACACACTTTCTTATTAACATCTTCATAGGTGTTAGAAAGGCTGCTGTTCAGGGGACAGTGTCCCACAACCTCCTCTTCTCCAGGCAACACAAGCCCTTTAAATCTTAAATACTTAACAGCATTACAGGAAGTTGCAATCTAACCTACTACATTCAACTTCAAGTAGTTTAGTATTAGGATATTGCTTTTATTTTCACTTTGGAAAGAAAAATAGTTTAATTCCAACCATGAACACAATTGGTATCACAAGTAGCAGCAATAACACTTACTTGAGTTGTCCTTCTGCAGTGTCTGGGTTATGCCTGTAGTGAAAATCTGTGTAAGGAGCTAAAATTCGCTAAACAGAAGAAAGATACGATTACTTTCACATGAAGATACAGTTAAATGGGTCTTGTCCTTTCCTCAGTCCCACTCCAATCTGTCATGTTATTACTGCTTTCTAAATCATTACACTCTTACCCTAAAATATTGTATTTTAAAAATTTTGCAGTAACAGAGGTTGAAATCAGATGAAAATGAAACATTGTCATTAGTAATACCATGCTTAGTTTTCATCACTAAACAATTAAAACTGAACCCACCTCTAATTCTACATCTGCTCGCACATACTGTCGGGTCTTTGGATGATTAATGAGGTGCAAAACTGTAGTTATCAGAGCCTCATTTATTCGACTTAGCTGACAATCAATCACATTTTTCAAGATGGTACTTAAACCACCCCGAAGAGCCACCACCTCAGGATTCTGAAGTGCTAGATAAAGAAAAAAACACATCAATTTGGCAAGTGATAGAACAGAAAACATTCCATGTTTTCCAGCTTCCAATATGACAAACCTATTGTCTCTTTAGCACGTATATCTTTTTGGTCCTGAACACTCAGAAGGCACTTGTAAAGCTTTTACTGGAACTGACTGACACTAGCAATGAACTGAGATTTTGGATTAATTCATCATGAGCAAAAATACCGGTTTGTGCAGCAACTTTCTAACTTATTTCCAACTGATTTTCCATACAGCAGATTGAGGACTTCCCTGTAAAAAGGTTTTGTGCGTGACCTGACTGATATAATTATTATATTAGAATAGAGTAACAGATTGTTTATTTCTTTAAAACTGAAGTTTCTATTTTGAAAACACCACTGAAGCTATTTCTCACTGATTGATTCTGAAGAAAAATTTAAAAATCACCACCCACATGCTGTAAAACACTGTCCAGACAGCCTTTACATGGACACAAATACTGACTTCCAGAAGCCAGCTAACCAGAATACCCACTGTAAATTTTTTGAAGGAAGATGGTGTGCTGTTCTCTGAAGTCTTGTATATTTGTCAATTATTAAACAAATACCCTTAGTTATTTGAATACAACCTATGTATTACAAACCCACGAAAGAAAATAAGATAGCTTTCAGTTATCTTACCTAGTTCACAGATAATGGCTATACATGCTCGAACCATTCTGTCTCGTTCTTGAAGACCATCGTTTCCAACTGCTATCAAAGAATTTGTAATAGAACTGGGGAACAATGAAGCATTCACAGTGATCATCTGCCAAAAATGAAAGAAAAAGCTCTCTGGTTTCTTCATAGTATTTCTTTAAGTATACTCACAGATTCACCATCATTCTGTTTCCTAGATACAACCAGACAGACCACTCCATAGATGACTTCATTGTATCTGGCAAATACACAAAACTTTCTTTTGTTCTTGGTATTTTCTTTTATCTATTTACTTTAACATTCTTTTCCTGATTCAGTTTTTTTATTTTTATATTATTTTATCATAATAAAAACAGCTAAAAAGATGACTGTTGCAGAGAACTATGGCTACCCTTTTCGTATATTTTGCAACAATTTTTTTGTCAGCAAAGAATGCTATCCAATGACACAGAGCAGATTACAAAGTCTTCCAGACTCATACTACAGCAGATTCTTCAACATCTATTCAGTTGTTTAATTAACCAAGACTAAAATCTCCTGTTTTATAGACAGATCCTTAGTTTGCTGCAGACTATTAAAAAGGACAGCCAACAGAAGAAACTGCTATAGTGTCAGGAAGGCAGCTGTCAATAACCCCCCTATATCCTCTTGCATAGTACCTCATCTTCCTAGAACTGCCGTGTAATTCAGCTTCATCATAAGTTATACAGCTATGGCACAAAACACATACACACTCCTTAAACATGTTAAGCTGAAAAGCAAAGATGAAAATGAGACCTGTGTCCATTAATGAGTCATTCTTCAATTAAAAAAAATGCAACAGAATTTAAGACAGTACAGAACAGATTTTAACAATCAATGCTAATCATTTATACTACAGAAGAGGTGCCGCACCATGGAAATCCTAAGCTGTTAGTTTAGAACAAGAAGAATTTACACCAGATCAAGAATCAATACCCTGTGCACATATTAAAGGCAATTATTCTACTTCAGAACAACCAATACCACGACACCTTGCTCTCCCTCAAATGAGGCTTCAACTACAAAGGCAGAGTAGCTGTTTGTTCACATTTTTTCATACTTCATGAAAATTAAATACACATATCCTCTATACCACGAAACATGAACATCACTAATATTACTAAGGAGAAAGTAAACTTTTTGCTTGTCTGACTGCTTAAAAAGGGAACAACGTAATGTGTTATAGCCCATTCAGACATGTCACATTTGTTTCTAACTGATAAATAAAAGCAAGGTGTGAAAAAAATACTAACTATTCAAAAACCTAAAAGTGTTTTAAAATCCCTTCTGTTTCTAACAGAAGCAGTCTTATCTTCATTATTTTTTCCAAAATTGTTCTGTCCTCTATTCTTACAGCTGCCTTCAATGTCTTTTATCTGTTTGTTCATACAAAGGGAGTTTATTATCCCACCCTTCTTTGCAGAGGACATTAAATGAGAAGAGATCAACCATTACGGCAAATAAATAAACTTGTTAGTGTTCCAATATAAGAAGAGTTTTTCAGAAACATCTTGCTATATACAATGT
Source organism: Dromococcyx pavoninus (assembly GCA_033558185.1). Lineage (NCBI taxonomy): Eukaryota > Metazoa > Chordata > Aves > Cuculiformes > Neomorphidae > Dromococcyx > Dromococcyx pavoninus. The sequence continues at coordinate 34,619 of JAUMJL010000102.1, read as the reverse complement.
CACCCACAAAACAGGAAGCTTTAAGACAGGACTCTTCCCCACCCACAGTCTTTCACTTTTACAATGGCATGAAGCAACAAGAATTAGCAACAGAATGCACGTAACAATCCAATCTACAAAATCAGAACTTGTTTCCTACTCATATTAACATGTATTTAGCTGAGGACACAAACAGCCTCTTAAGGTTGTTCTGCTCCATTGTTTTCTTTGGTTTTAAGACAGAAGTAAAGATTTCTTTCTTCTAATATCCAAGTGTATTAGTAGAATAAATCCAAACTTTATTTGCTTCCATTCTGCTGTAGGTACTGAAATGTAGTTCTAAAGTCAAAGCACAGGTGATACAAGGTGATTTACAAGCAATTATAATTAAATGGGTAACAAAGACTATGAATTTGGTCTTTAAAGATTCCTTTAAAAAAGAGGAAGAAAGAAGGCGGTTCATATTGTACCTAACTCTGACATCTGCTTCGAAAATAGAACATCCTGCTTACTAAATTATTAAAAAAAATGGTCGTACGTTATGACTTCTATTACATGGAAAAACATTTTCTGAAGCAACTTTATGCCATCTTTTTCATGGCTGAAGACACTGCTAAATTGCAAAGCCCTTACTAAGAAATGTAGAGGCAATTAGAATCAAGAGACTGAGCACTTAAATCCTTTGAAAAATAAAAAACAGAAACCAAGTTTAAATGGTTTAAAGTTGTTTTTCTCTTCCTCTACTACTTTAACCTGCACATGGAGGGAGAAAAGCAGAAAATGTTTTTATTTTTAAAGCAGAAAATAGAAGGGTTTGGGTTGGAAGGGACGTCTGTGCTATTCTTACATAGGAGTTTTCACTATCAAAGATGAGGTTAAAGAATTACTGCCAGACTTTGAAAATGATAGCTGTGACGCTTGTAGAACTCAGTTCAGCTCTTCCATGGCTCGCAGTGAATTATCTCCTGCACAAAGGAATTAACTTTGAATGTTTAATTCGTCATTATGTAAAGGTCTGGAAGAGGAAAATTAATCTTTTAAGAATCCTGGTACCAAATCAGAGTCTTGAGATGTTGAGAGATGAAGAGAGATGGGAAAAGGGAAAGAGCAGGTTAACAAATACAGAATGTGCCATTCCGGTCATGTGTCATAGAAAGAAACTCACAAAAGCTTCTGAAGTACACACTACTCTATGCCAATGCATGCTTAACTGCTGTAGCCCAGACAGGACATGAAAAATGTATTACTAGTAGGTAGGTTGGGTGGCTTTGTGTTTGTCTGACATTGTCTTAAGAAAGAAGGATGTTCTAGGTAGCAAAAATGTTAGGAAACACCTTTTATCAACATGGTTTTCAACACTGAGAAACCATCAGCATCTCTGTACAGCATGTACATTCTATGCACGTACATCCCATGTACACGCTATTGTTAGTGGTGCAGTGTGCGTAGTGATTGTTAGTAGTGCATCCCTGTGCAGTGATGGAGGAAAAAGCACTGGTGGTTAGCTATGATTTTTTTAATGCTTATCTGTCAGGATCATTTTTTCAAAACAAACCAATGGACTTATTTCTCCTGCTTCCTCTTGTTTCTTTCAAGCAAGACAGAAGTCTTCACTCAACTAGGAAATGATCAAAACAGCCCAGGAATAATGAGGACAAATTTCTGACCCAAATAAAAACAATTAATTATAAATATGTTTCTATTCCATCTTCTGATTTAAGTTATTCTGGATCTACTTTGAAACTCTTTTTTAAAGCAGGTTAGCAAAGAATTTTTATAAATTATGACTTCTTCAAAGACTCATTCCTTTATGGTTGTGTTTTCAGTTTGTTTGACTTTGAGGATGATGGTGGTATTTGAATTTTAAAACTCTCTTCTTGACCCAATTGTTACTCAAGCATACTGTCTCTCCTCTAAGATTATGAGATTACTATTAATTATGAGAAAAAAATGCATATCAAGCTTCCATATTTTCAACACATATATACACACACGCACATATAAATACATATACATACAAAATAGAATAAACACACAGAGTGGTCCTGGGGAACAATTCTTCCAACTACTTCAAACTTTACTTGGTAGTTTTTCCTAAGATGCTCAGCAGAATTAGAAGAATACAAGCACCATAAAAAACAGTGCAAGTCCAGTACAGAGGCACCATACTATGTTGCTGAAAAAAATATCTTCAGTAGCTGTTAATGCCAATTTCTCTAGGACGAACTTGAAAACGCAGCTATTGCAGCTTCAGACATCTCAACTGCATCTGTACACAGTACAGTAACCACCACTATGTCTTATTGCGTATCTGAGAAAAGAACTATTGATAGCATCAACATCTATGGATAAAGCAATAAGGCTAGAAGCATTCCTTCAACTCACTTCCCAACAGCAGAATGCCATTTCAATATTCCATTTCTCAAATGGCAGAAAGTCTTTCAGTCTTGATTCACACATGCTTAAACGAACTATAAAGTTAAATCATTAGATAAAACTTAATAATATGGCTCTTACACCTTTGTGTTCATCACTTCAGAAGTTTTTCCAAAGTCTCGTCCAGAATGTTCTCTCCCAAAGGAAAAATAGCAGGACTTTTCTAGCCCACTACAGATTCTCAGTGGTAGAACATATAAAAATCACAAGTTTCAGCACCACCCTTCCTTCTCCCTCCTCAATTATCAGCTGCAATTTCTTCTTATGCAGTAAAGTAAGGTAAGTATTAGAGACTGAAAAAAAAATGCCGACGGAGAAAAAACAGGAGTCAGCCAGCTATGACTGGCATAGCTGATAAGACCATATATAGTTAGATTTTACCTTTCTGACTAATCGAAGTGCTTGTGTTCTTTCTACTTCATTACTCTGCTGTATGTCAATGCACCTAAAATAAGTTAAAAAACATGATTTGTTTATAACAAAACTAATTTTCACCTTAACTATTAACACCTCACATTAGTATTTATTCAAATGAAGAAACAAAAGACAAAGACAAAGAATATTGTGACTGACTCTTTAAAAATTCTGCCTTTCAGCAAGCATACTCATCATGATTGGTCAGTTAGCTTCAGTTTATATTTTTTTCAGGTATCTTCATTATAATCAGATCATTAGAATTTCTAAAATACACAACAAATATTTTGAGCTAGCTTTTGTCATTTCAAATCAGACAAAATCAAATATTTGTCATGTTTTCACATCAACATGTTTTGTCAGTGTTCTTGGATCAGATAAGCCCTTTGCTCAAACGAAATTAAACAGCACACTAAACCAGACTATGTGTATATTTATAAACACACATCTGTATCAGTCCCTTAATCCAAATAGGTTTCAACAAAGGAAGCACAGGAAATACTAATATTTACATCTAATCATCACACCGATCTTATGTCATTGCTAGTTTGCCCTTCATTATTCTTCTGTTGTGCCATGGGTTATACTTAGATTACAAACTATTGGGCATGAACTACTTTTTAGCCCTGACTGAACTAGAGGCCCCAAAGCACCATACCAATAAAAAGAATCAGAACATCTCCCATAAAACAACTTGAGACATGAAAATCAGTGACAGTTCAACCTTCTAGTAACACCACAGATTAATTCATGACTAATGGCATTTATGACTGAAAAACACATAATTGTTTTAGACAACTCATACTATATCACATAATAGGATATAATCTTGTATCAATTAGCTGGTGTGACGTATTATCCTTCTATTACTAAAGGATGTCATACACACTGAAGACAAATGGCTTTTATAAAACTATGTATTGAGAATGTAACAGGATATGAAAACACCTTTTCTCATTTGTCTAAATCATGAAAAAGTGTTTTACAACAGTTCAACTTACAAGAAGGAGGAGAAAAATTACCTGGCTATCAAGTAATCCACTTTGAGCTTTAGCACCTTCTGGAGAATACTGGAGTCTCGAATGAGATAGCGGAGGGCTCGCAATCCTGCTGCTCGCACCTCTTTTGCTTCATTTAGCAATGCTAACCTCAGACTACAATTAAGGAAACAAGGGGGACAAACCATTATGTAGCACTAGTTTTTTGTCTTCGAGATAGTCATATGTACAGCTTACAAGGCAAATGTTCACCCTGCCAGCAGATGTAGACAACATATTAATCTAAAAACGCCACAAACCAATCTCCCCCCCACAAAGCCTGTATATACACAAAATGACACATGACCAAGATCTGTATACAAATTGTTATTTGACAAAACAGCTGAGCACAGTAGGAGTCCAAGAAAATTAACAGTTAGAGAGCATTTCCTCCTTTGCTACACTGCCAGTCCATAAGCATGAGTCCTCAAAATAATGTCACACAAGAGATGAATTTGCACTTTAAGTACTTACATGAAATTCATGGAAGACATTATGATATCTTGATATTTTTACATGACAGAGTCATAATTTAGCTCAAAACAACATAGATTCCTATGTACTTCGTTTTTCAATCTAACCAAAGCGTATTTCTCTTTAGACAGATTTTGAAAGCATTTTGCTTGCATCAAGGTGAACTTTCCTAAATATAACTGTCATCATGTCAGTTCCTAAATTCACTATCTAGGCAAAAAGAAATGAGATACTGAAGGCCTCTAGAGACGGCATTTTGAAGTATTGACACACTTTTGAAGGCATTCAAAAGACTTGCCCATTTTCCTTCACTACAAAGCTGAGTAAAAACCCCCCGCTTCCTATTGAAGTATTTTAGCAGGATTCCTTCAGCGAACATCTAAGAATGTAAATACTTCTGCCAATGAGGCTGAATTTTTACATATACAAATGGCTTATTTTTTTTCTTTTCTTATTCTAGGATCTTCATGCATGGTAATCAGCTACGCCAATGCCAAGTCCTCTGAATGCAAAGTCTTCTGGAGATTAATCACCCTATCTAAAAGTCACTACTATGAGAGGAAGTTAATTGATTCCTAGACAAAGCAGAAAGGCTGCTATGCTACATGCAAATAAAGCTGAAATTATTACTATTTTCAGCACCAAGTAGGAAATTCATTGAGGAAGAACCATCTTTGATGTAATGTCAAATATGATTCTTCACATAAAGAGTGCCACTAATTGCCTTTATTTATTTATTGCAGGCTGATACAGAAACAAATAACAGATTCTCAATACTGTGAGATTAAGAAAAATTCTTTTCTCTAAAAAAACTGTACTAGAGGACATATTTATTTCCAAAGTAATTAAAGAAAAGTAGACAAATAAAACTTCGGCTGCGCTAAGTGGATAACAGGTATTCTTTAGATCATGAATCATGTTTTGTTTCTAGTTTTGTAGTTTTGCAGAGACGGAAGTGTAACTGACGAGTACATAAGAATCGGTTATATTCAGTAGTATTTTTCTATTTGGACTTTCACCTCACAGTTTACAATTGGTTTGGATATGCCAGTTTAAGACACTTTAGCAGAGTTTTCTTTTGGGGCAGAAGTTACCCATTACACATGCAAACAGTCTTGTTGCTATCCACGATACTTCTGATTAGCTCAGCAAAACACTGAATCTGAACTTTTTCCTTCTCATCAAGTGAAGTGTGTTACTTTTATATTTGAGAGGAAAATGCTTCTTGAACGACAGACTAAAGCAATCTTTAGACAAATAGCTTCTCAAAAGGAATAAATGTTTCAAAAGTTTGTTCTACAATTCACAAGAGGAAGATATTCTTAATTTGTAGACAACAGTTAATTTTAGAACAGGCAACGGCAAAACCACTACAAAGGACAACACTATAAAAAACTCGACATCCCAAAGCAGAAGGTAACAAAAAAGGTTGTGTCACTATCTTTAAATAGCAAGAATGCAATGAAAATATACAGCTAGCCAGAAAGATACAGACCTAAAATAAAGGCCATAAAAATCCATAAAGGTCCAATGAAAGCAATGACATACATCTGTGCAAGAAAAACCTCTCCATTAAAAACAGTTAAACATAAAAACTTCACCAGTCAATGTCTAAACTGCAAAAACCCTGAGGGAATGCTGACCTTATAAAGACAATGAAGATACACTCCTGCAGGCAGACAAAAATATATAAGACCACCCGTGTGTGTGTCTGTCTACATGTTCCAACTTCTCAGTTGTACAAGGAGAAACCTTAAAAATTTAAAGTGAACTCGCTGGATAACTCAAAATGTAAAGGAGAATGAATGAAGCAAGTAAGAGACTGATACAGTTATGATAGAAACAAGCATTTTCTTCATATGTTAAGTCATTAGAGAGCTGCAGGAAGATTCCTATCCCAAAGCCTGTCGTCTTATATGAAATACAATTTAGTCTAAGAAGCAAAAGTGATAGAAGAATTGGAGGAGATCTACCGGTAAGTATTGTCACCAAGCTTAACACCTAAGTGTTTGGAAAGAGCGTTAACATGAACTATGGACATCTATTTGCTAGTGCTGTATTACAAACAGTAGCGGCCAAAATGGAGAAAAAGCAACAAACAAGTCTATACAAAAAGTTTCCACAGGGCATCCAGAGGACTGTTTATGATCTTAAGGAAAAAAAAATCACCTTATTATAAAACAGGTTAGCTATGTGAAACACCCAATGCAATTTACAAAAAATATCACTCATCTTTTGAAGGACTTGAAAGGACTTATTACGATTGTGTATAAATAGGCATGAGGTGTTTCTGAAGATTATATTAGGGCATATGAAGAGATTATACAGTGATGAAAAGTCATTTCACAAATCAAAATCTGAAAAAAAATGAATTCCAAGTGCAGAGATGAATGGAAGATTTCTACCCTGACAATTTCATCCAGGTTCACAATCTCCTTTTCTAGGCAGTATTCAGTGTACAATTCTTGATATGGAGGAAGCAGCAGGCAGAAATACAGAAGGCAAGGTATTTTATATTAATAATAAGAATAGCATGGGTTATGACAAGCTTCAAAAGAGATCGTGAAGAAAACTGCAGATTGCAGAATGTGACTTAATGCACATGAAGACAAAAACTGTGTTACAAACCCATACGATGGGATTCAAACTAGCCACTGGATCAAGAAAACGATTTTAATATGCACACTCTATGTGCATCTGTGACTAAAAGTGCCAAAAAGACATCTTAGGCAATCATGAGTGTGTAAGAGAAAAAGTAAGTACAATGCTACTTGCCCCAGTACTTCAAGTGTCATTGCAGAAATGAACAGAACTTCCCAAGGCAGCATTAGGACTGATAAACTTCCAGACTGATAGGAAGTCTAGAGGAACTAACTAAAGATGAAATAAGAAAAGGTATTCACTGACTATTACAAGACCACTCTTGCACCTTTTCCTAAAGCAACCACGGTTTTGACAAATCTCTGTTTGATCCAGCCAGCCAGTTGTAAGTATTCTGGTATTTGCTCTTATGGCCAAAGCATTTTGGTATTTTACTCTAAGACCTCAAAAGTCTGAGGCCTACAGACATATTTTCTTCATGGCTCAACGCTTTCTCTAATCTGTCAATGGCATGGTGCTCTGAGAATTGAGAAGATCCATCTACACTAGGAATGCCAACAAAATGTGTCACTGTTATCTCCATCTGCCAGAAAGAAGAAACTATACAGGAGCCTCGACTAACAACTTTATGAAGAAAAAGAGTTCTAAACTACAGATCTGAACTTGAGAATAATTGCAATTATGGCAGACCGCCACTGTCTTTGATTCCGGTAAATATTCTAAATTTGATTCTATAAATATTCTGTATTCTAGATTACTGACTCCAAAACCTAGAACTTCATAGGAAATCTACAATTATTTATCTAAAAGATTGATTCCTATATAGTTTAATGCTTTAAGGTTAGCCATTCATACTTCACAAATGCAGAAAACGTGCTAATTATTTCTTGTATTTAAATATTTTTTCATGTTTTTTGAAGAAAAAAGTTTGTTCCCTAGAACAAAGAGGTTTCCCTCTCGAAATCTAAGATAACTTTGGGAACATCAGAGCAAATTATAGATCTTGTATGCTCTATCCAAAGCCCGAAGGTCATTTCCAAAATTAAAAGTTCAGTATCTGGAAGTTACTCAGAATGGCTGTATGTTGCATAGCTAAATAATCTGCAAACAGTACTACTACAGAGTGGCTATAACTCCATAGGACAAAATTTTAAATTTGCCTAAAAAGTCTGTATTTCATTAAAAGAATCTATCCTATAAGTATTTCTAAAGTATCGTCAATCAGCATAATTCTGGTTGTTAAAATGTGAGCATTTGAGTGGGATTCTTGAGTTTGAAAATTATCACTATAGCAGAATAACGTGCATACATGCACAAAAATTTGCTTTTCATGTATATACAATAGAGATGAACCATTGGGCTGTCTAAAGCTATGACAGTAACCAAGACCACTTTTCTGCTATGTCTTTTTTTTTTGAAAAATTATTTTTGGCATTTTTTTTAGGTATGGGGCTATTTTGCTTCACATGTCGGTTGAACAACATTTTTGTCTCTTATCAGTATCTATACTTGGATTTGGATTAGCCCATTTTTCTGCAAACTTCTTTCTATGAAAACGAACAGCAGTATCTGCGTTGCCTTTATATTTAAAAATAATTGGTAAAGAATTCTGAATTTTGAAGTTCTATGCAAGTTATTTTTAGTCTCGTAATAAAGGGCTATCATAAATTACATACATGAGATCAGAAGATAACCTATTAAAACTTACAACAAAACATGCGCTCAGAAAAATACACTAGCATTTATCAGTTTTAGTTTGAGCAAGGAAAATAAGTTCCCACTAGCTTTACCAACATTTTACTTAAAAATTGACTAGCTTTTCTAAGCTTGCTTTCTTAAATCAGATAACTAAATTTGAAGAACAAAATCATATTCAGTAATAGATCCTAGTTGTTTCTGCCACCAATGCTTAGACTCAAGACAAATTTACAAACATCTGCGTAAAACCACAGAAATTCTGGAAATAAACATGTAGTTACTATTGACCGTCAGAAATGGCAACAAAATATAGAATTCCACTTGAAAGTACGTATTCAGGATATTTTATACCAAATTAACATAAAATATTTATCTTTAAATCCTGATTTTATATCAAGAGTATGCTCTAAATTCTGTAGGTACATATTTTTAGTAAAAGTGAAGTCCCTTCACAACTACAGAGGTATTTAGAGGTATTTTTACATTTATGCAGAATATATTAAGGAAATCTACACTTAACTTCAATGCTCTTCCCCCCCCCTCTTTACCCAAAACCAAAGAATGTACTTCCTATTTACTCATTAAAATATTTGTAAGGTGTATGTTCGCATCATGAAGCTTCAAACACTTTAGAAATGCAAAATACTAGCTCAAAAATACAAACAAACCTTAATTGTTCTGGATGCAATAGTGCTCTTTACTACTTACCATATTATGATGCTGTCATATGTAAATCCCAGCTTTTCTTCAGTGTGGCCAGTATTACAAAGAAGCTGAAAATAAAAGAAAATATCTATTAATTATAACTCTTTAAAATGACTAAGTAAAACTGTAGATTTCTGGCAATGCTTCATTCACAACAATGGGAAGCACAGGACTTCAGACTTCCCTGAGAATTCCTGCTGTCAGTATTCTGTTTCTATACATAACAGACACCCACAAGACTGTGGCTTCTCATACTAGAGAAAAGCTTGCACAATTGTGTAAGCTGCCTACTGTCAGTTTTTTAACTCCACATTGCTCCGCTTGCAAAAGCCACTAGTTGGGCAATTGGTAACGTGAGCAGAGATGAAAGACTGAAGTCAAAGCACATCTGCATTCAAAAAGAGGGCTCAGGTGAGAGTTTTGAACCAAAGACTGACACTGATGGTTCCCTGCCAAGTTTTGCCACAGCAGCCAAGCCCACAAAAAAATCAAAAGGCACTGCCAACGGTAAGTGTCCTGTTAAGTGACATTTTGCCTGGTCTGCAACCCATTCCATAAAACTTGTACCTCTGAAAATCACTGCAAAGGTTGAATTTATGCACACAAAGACACCTGTAAACTGTTGCAAATTCTGAACATTTCAACCAAATCCATCTATTTTAAACAAAAGAGTGAAGATCTACGGGTGCAGTTTTTAAGTATAACACCAATCTCAAAAGAAGCAATCTACCGTGTGCCAATGTTTTAGCCTCTTGAGGAAAGGCAAACCATCTCTTCCGTAAGAAAACCTAATGCTGTTCTCCTTTGCAAAATCAACATAGAAATTTCTACTAAACTGATTTTCTACTCCTAGCTAACCTATATAATAGTTTACTATTGTGCCCTAAGCCCAGAGCACTTTCCTAAGCACTTCCAAAAACTCAAGTGACTAATACCGAATACATTTTGCACTCTCTTTTCAGAACAGGTCTGTGTTCAGAGCCAGCATGGTATTAAATTTTTCCTCAGTAAGGAATTCAGGAAGTGTTTGTGCGAACTACTGAATATTCCTACTCTGAAAGTATTAAAATACATAAACCCCTATGGCGTGTTCTTTGTATGTATTTACTGCTAAAAATAAGAAATTTATAATAAGCCAAAAAAACCAGTTAAATTAACGCTACTGTAAGTTGAAATATTTAATGTGTTCCATGCTCCTGTTCTACTGTTCACCTCCACCTGAAAAATCGCATATTGCAGAGAAACTCTGCTTTTAAGTAAACTCCTCCTATTAGCTTGATGGTTTAAATTCAAACAATGCTTAGTTTTATGCTCAAGAAGTACAAATTCTTCCAAGAACCATATTACATTAAGAAATTATTTTTCACAGTGTCAGAAAAATGCATAGTAATAATGCTGAAATAAAAAGTTGTTAAAGAGAGATTATTATATTGGCCTGGATCAGCTTCACATCTGGGCTCAAATAATCTAAGTTAATGGAAATATTTTGGATTTAGCATTTTTCTTCACACTGTCTCTAAACCAAAGATGGCTATAAAACATATGGAAAATTATTATAAAGTGTCTTTTCCCCCCACCTTTCAAATTTAAGTGATAAAACTAGACAATTGGTGCATTAACTGGTTATGACAGTATGTCACTTCCTAACATCAATCTATTTTTATGCCATTTGTTGGACTGCCTAAGGCCACCACTGCTGCTTTAGCATTTCTATTGACATCTTGTGAACTGTAAAAATTGGCTGGCAGAGGGTAAGCAAAACAGTGTGAGAAGATAGTGGGAAAAAAACCAGTTCATTGTGCAGTTTCAGACAAGTAAATCAATAGCTGTTCAGCTCAACATTTACACATCTAAACCCTTCTCTATCATTCTATTTCAGACACAAATGAGCAATTCTAGCTTAATATACCAGATTGTTCAACAGCCTTTTTTCCTACTTAAAATAAAAAACAAAACCACACACAGAATCATAACTCTGATTTAGGAAAAAAAAACATTTTAGAGAACGCTGCTATTGTGTGAACTACTGCATTTCTGAAGTGAGTCTGCTATCACCACACTTACCATTGGTTTGTACCTTGAGCTGTCCTGAAATGAAACTAAAACAGATGACATGTTTCAGGAACCCACATAACTTGCTGCAATCGCTAAAGCACATTCAGTTTACTGGACCAGCTCTAGTCTGGTTGTCAGTAACTCTTACCAAACACAGGCATTGTGGTTATTAGCTCCTTAATACCAATTGTTTTCCTCTACACGCGTTCCCACTCCGCACAACCTAACTGATGCAGCAAGAAACTTGACCTTATCTCAAAACTCAAACATAGTCATCAAGTTTAACCACTGTGTGAATACAAATTTCAGGATATGATAATAATTTTTATCAAAGTGTTCGATGGCATCTGTGCACACATGTGAAAATTCTCAGAGAATGAACAGAGAAAATTTGCTATTAAAAAAGTAGAGTAGAAGATTAGCTACTTTAGCTATTACTTTACTCTCATTCCAATGTGCCACCATTACTTAGGTATTAGCTTTATTTAGAATTCAGACACAATAGTGTGCTTACAGGATTTCTAGCTAGAAAATCATTTAGAAGAACAGCAAGATCAGAATTCAGAAAGTTTCAGTCATTTGAGAGGAGTGATCTAACTCGGTAAGGAAATGCAATTAAATAAAAAGATCAGCATATTGTATCCTTCAAGGTACCACACATTAACAGACACATAAAAACTGAAAGGAGGTAAGCAGAAAACAATCAGAATGTTACTTACAAAACTCGGTAAGGAAATGCAATTAAATAAAAAGATCAGCATATTGTATCCTTCAAGGTACCACACATTAACAGACACATAAAAACTGAAAGGAGGTAAGCAGAAAACAATCAGAATGTTACTTACAAAACCAATGTTCAAAAGGAAAGCAAGATCAGCAAGATACAGCAAACTGAAAATTAAATGAGTTAATGTGATGTCCTTTCAGGGAATAAAAAAAAAGGAAGCTTTACCTTTGGAAATACTAATAGGACTGCATTATATTTGAGACTAAGAGACCTTTTTTCTTCCTGCTTCACAGGTTGCTCTCAAAACTGCATGAATAATGTTGTGGGTCCCACATTTTAAGAGCAGACAAACTGGAAAAAGTGTAGCGGAAAAATGTAAAAGGAAGATAGAAAATGCACTCATGAAAGCTGTGCCATTAGGTTTATTTAGTCTAGGAAAAAAAACCCTGGCAAAAGTAAGGTTGGATTGATAGATGTTTAAAAGTGGAAAAAGAAGTCATGGAAGCTGCTATAAAAAAGATACTATTCAGCTGGTCTCAGAGCTTTGGGTACTTGCTCAGTTCTAAATGTCTAAATTAAGCAGAACAATGATTCTGGCCAAAATGGAGTGAATTTTGTACTGAATTCCTGACAAAACCAACTAATTGGCATATATTTGTGCATACTGTTTAATAATTAATATGCATGTCATTGTAACAGAAGTTTGTAGGCAACCAGAACACAAATCTGCTTTTGGTCACACACTGGTATATTTCACTAAAATGGCAATGGATTATATTATCTTATTATGTAAATGCCTGGAATTATGCATACAATTTTTGTTTTTCATGTACATGTCTTATAAAATTCATATATTTTTATATACATATAATATTTATATATATACACAGAGTATATTATGCTTTTTAAGTGTCCATAGTCAACTCTCAACCCCCAAATTTTTGATATAATAGCCAATGAATGAGAATAGCATAGATGCTTAGAGGGTATGGCTTAATATTAGGACAAAATGGTACTTACGCTAGGCCATACAGTGACTAACTTACAGTGAAGGTTTTTTTCATGCTTTCTGTCAGCTATGAGTTTTTAATGCTACTTAGATGAGTCATAGCAATATGAGTTACAGATCAACATGTCTTAGAAACAGTAGCTCCAAACAACAAAACCACAGGAGGTCAACAGCATACACGAGTGCACGCTGAGACCACTCAAATTTATATTTAACAGAACAGTCATAGCATGCGACTTAGTAGATCCTACTCTTAACTGAAGACCCTACTGAAACTGTCCACTATGGATTTAGACCCACTAGCTTCCCTGGTTTTTTTCACAGCTGAATGCCCCTAAGCAGTTGTTCCGTTACTATCTACTACGTCCTTCATCGGGAGATTTCAAGGTTTGTCCGCACTAGTTTAGCCATTTGGATGAATATTACAGTGTGTCAATACTGCATTCAGAATCTAAGATACTTGGGTTTTGCAAAGGACAACTGAGACTCTGAAATGACAGACTATGAATCTGACAGACAGAAACCATGAAAGCCTATATAGCCCTAAACTCAACCCCTGCTCTAGTGAAATTTAGCAGAATGTCAAAAGCTAAAAGCTATATAGAGTTTCATTAAATGACAACAGAATTAGTTTTGAGAAGATAAAAATATAACTTTCCATATCACTGATGTCATTCAATTGCTACATTTAAGCTAATTTAAGCATCTTTATTTCTGAATGAAAAATAGAAATCCCTATAACAACATCTGTGTATCTATTTTTCTGTGCATTATGTAAATACATTTTTAGGTTTAAAAAGATATAAAATATTTCTCAGAAGGTAACAGTGGGATGAATTTTTTATAATAAATTATTCTAAATTAATAGTTCAAATCCAGAAGATACTTCCACTAAGTAAACACAGTTGTGAAATTCCTTCAGTTTTCAGTAATCTACCACTGACTACTACTCAAGACGGTGGGGAAAACCCCAAAGAAGTAACCATGATATTTTGTTATTAATCAGCAGAACTTAGGAAACTTTGAGGTGCTTGTCTTATGTAACTGGCCATATAAATGGAAGATGGGTGATCCTACTCAGCTTACTGAAGCCAAAGGCACGTACTGAGCTTGAAAACAACTCTAAGGACTGAAATTGTGACTGAATGCTTAGACAAGTCAAATCCTCAAAGCATTCAGCTCAAAATTCAGGTTAGCTTAAATGGTAATATGGGTGGTTTGAAAGTAACAAGATTATTTTTATCTAATGCAGATAGGTGATACTTCATAAGCGTTTTTGCCTACAAAACTGCAACTTCTCTTAAGTGATGAGCAGCAGATAAGGAGAAAAACTTCTACATCTGCCACTGCTGCAATTCAGAAGTAAACATACCTTTCCGTCATCTGAATATTACCAGACTGAGAATGCTAATTTCTTGAAGCAGAAAACTTAAGTGTCCTTTGGGCAAGAATAACCCATGTTCTGCAGTCAAAGAGGCAAAAACATGAACCTTACAGTTTTTACTGAGAATACTAGCTAAAACGGTGAATTAAATGTAAGCTTTTGTAAAATGTAATGTATACAGCACTTTGCACAGTAAGTATGAGTGCTGTGAGGGCTAGGAACAATACTAGTTAACCCTCCTCTTAAAGGGAAAGACAAATGAAAAGCGAGTTACATCTCAGGCATGCAAGCTTCATAGAAAATATCTGCCTTAAAGTATCCTTTTAGCAGATAAAAGTAACAAATCCTGTTGACTGCTGACCACCGTTAATTTAGTAAATTTTATTTGAAGTATTTTAACTTCTGCATAACCTAGAGTCTAGATCAATTTTAGTTCAATAGCTTTTAAGGTTTTGAAACAGTTTTTACTTTTCATTTTCTTAAATAAAGGAGGGTGAGGGGATCAACCCCCAGCTTGAAAATCTAGTCCTCTTTCAAGGAAAAAAACTGGATCCTTACACACCTTAGATATTTTGAATTAATGCAAAATTTAATAACTACCATGATCTCTGTCAGGAAAGTCCACTTGAACCCACAGTATTAGTTTCCACACAAATACAAACATTTTGCTGATCCAGACCAAAAAAGTATAACAGTATTTCTTCCAAATGCAAGATTTGACCAGTCGTTGAAATAGAAATCAGGGACAGCGAGGACCAACCACTTAAACAGGTGTTAACATTCAAGCATAATAATATTCCTAGCAGGAGAGTTAAACTTTATAGATCTTCTAGGACAAACATCCTTGATAACTAGTAGCCTTTCAAAAATGGACCATGATATGCAAGAATTTATAGACAAATCAAGTTTATCTTCAATATAATTCCAAGACAGGATACAAACACCCTCCGCTTTTAGCACATCTATCTTCCCTACACTCCTACCTCAGGCAATCGAGGAGCAACTGAGACTACACCAATTCACGGTAAAAGACCAGAGTGTAAAAAGGAAATAAAGCCATCTCCCCCAAGCTCCAGGCTTTCACTCTTAACCACTGGAATGAAAAACGCAGAACTGCTCCAACCACAAGGCAGACAATGTAACACAATCTGCAACTGTTATTCTATTTTCATAACTGCGTTTACAGATCAAACAAAATTAGGAAGAGTACTCAAAATTAACATACAAGTTATAAATTTATAAAGCAGGTATTTCAGGGAGACGAAAACAAGAGCAAGTGTTAAATATCAAATAGAGTAGCATGATTCCCCCATACAAGGTAACAGATTCAGTATTAAAACCAGGTTTTAAACTATAGCCTTTGTCTTCTAAAGTCTAATATTTAATTCTAGCAAATTGATTTTCAAATTCATCATTTCTTGACAGTTGCTAAGTCCAACTTATTAAAACCTTCCTTGTATTTTCCAACTTTAGCATCACGTACCTATAAAGAACAAATAATTCAAGTAGTCAATGATTATATTTAAAAAGTTTAATTCATCTTTTAATTTCTGTATGCATATTCACTAATTTACCAGATCTACAAGTGCTTAACATCTGTTATTCAGCAGTAAAATCAATGCTGTTTTAAGACCTACTTAGACATATTGACTTTTCACTAGAAATCATGAATCTGCAAACCTAATCTAGCTCTTGAATTTTAAGGCAACTAAGGAATTTGGAAGCACTCGTGTTTAAGTTTCCAGATTAGTACAAACAGGAAACACAGCTATGCATTGCTAGCAGGATAAGGGGCATTCTTGCAACACAGTTTGGAATCTCAGTAGAAGCAGCAGCATTTTGTC
The DNA here is from genome assembly GCA_033558185.1 of Dromococcyx pavoninus. Lineage (NCBI taxonomy): Eukaryota > Metazoa > Chordata > Aves > Cuculiformes > Neomorphidae > Dromococcyx > Dromococcyx pavoninus. The sequence goes on along the minus strand of JAUMJL010000102.1, from coordinate 18,256 downwards.
AATGGTGGTCTGATAGACTGATAAGACACAATAAGGCACTGACCCACAGAAAAGACTGCAGTGTATGTAAGTTCAGTTCCACAGTGAACGCTATGCACCTACAGGTACTCTGAACCAACTCAGAAAAAGGAGCATTTACAGATTTGTTATTAATGCACCAGAAGATAATGCTGTTCTGATTTTGTTCTTCACTCCTGCTAAGTGAATCTCATGCACTATCACTGAAGTGTTGTTCAGTCCCACAGGTAGTGCTTGTAATGGCCAAGAAACATGCCTACTTCAAAGATTATCATGCATGTTTGTTCTTATCAACTGATTCCCCAAATCTGTCCCCAAGCATTTGTTCTTTCACTTGAGATTCTCAAAACTGCCAAGCTGCCTCTTGGATACCTCATTCAATGATTTGTTATCAGTGCATCTTCAACAACAATTTAAACCTTAACTTGATCCACAAAATTCTTCACTCCTACCTCGCTTTATGGGCTACTGTGATGCTCTATCAGAAAGGTGTACGATTTTCCAGATCCTTCTGAGCATCAGTCCATCTATCAGCATAACACACAGAGCAAAGGTCCAAAGTCTCTTGCCTCACTGGCTGCAACGCACTGCTTCCTTGCCTTAACAAACAGAACACTGGCCCCACCAGAACCATTCCATATGTTACAAACACCCCTTTCCTAACTCCCTGCCTACATGCCGTCAGTCCTCTCTGTTCCTCTCCATAAACTCCTCATCTACCTAAAAGATGGTACTTGCTTCTCCTTATGAAGGCCTTTCATGGTCTCTTTCTTCAGACTACATTCTCTGTAAGATTTTAATTCTTGCCTCCTATAAGCTCACACTGTCAACTCCCAACATATCCATGATACTTTCAGGCAAGTATCTGTCACATACCCGTTATTTGGAAGCGTGAATTTGTAAAAAGCACCTGAAAATCAGCAATACAGAATATTTCTGGAAATCACCTCTTTAAATCTTTTTCACTATGAAAAATGCAGTGAAACTTCATGATTGCTATTCTATTAGTGCCCAGATCATTGCATATTGCTCTCACTGATGCAATCCTTACCCTCACCATACTTCATCAGTTCATATCCAGGGAGTCTGTCATTTCACATATTTGATTCAATTCTGTGGAGTAGGAACCAATATTTAGATTTATTCATGCAACTTAATCCATTCATTGGGAGATACTTCAGGCTTCTAAGCACTAAAAAATTCTGCAAAAAACTACAAAAATTCAGTTACTAGGACAGGAAGAGAAACTTCAGCAATAACCCTGCATTCGTGTATTTGCTTGTCCTTATTTGATCCTTTCCCACAGTATGTACATTTCAAGTACTGTTCCATGATATTAATCTGCTTCACATACAAAACATTGCCTTGTTCTATAATACCTTTTGAGTTCTTACCTTAGTAAAATTATTTAAGTGACCCAGCTTTCTCATATTTGAAACACCTTGTAACTTGGCCACATTTTGTAGAATCTCTCTCATATTATCACAGGGTTCTGCAAAAGAAAACAGGTAATTACCAGATACTGTTAAAAAAACCTAAACATGCATTCAACGTGTAGCTTGCTAAATATAACAGGTACTTTGCTTGTCTTCATTAAGGATGCAGATCATTTTTGCCTCAATAGGCATCAATTTAATTGATGCTTAGAACCAGAACCAGGCACACTTGAGTTCTCTAGAATAAATGCTAAAGCCCATTGATGAGAGTGACTCCTATTTTAAAGCCGATCTCAGTCAATATCTTAAATTTACAACTGACAAAGAAATCCATTTACTGCTTGAAACTCCAATCCTGTAACTGAAAAGCTTTACCCTTAATCCTCTTGTAATCTAACGGCAAGAAACAAATTTAAAGTCCGAAATAAAAAGATAGCACACAGCTGGTTTACATGTTGATTATATCAACACTAGTGTTGTAGAAAAAACAAGACAGTAGAGCAATATATACCCTCTAATAGCATATTACCTCAGAAAGAACTAAGATTGTGGAAGCTTCTTCAATCAAGCCTTGCAAGTCCAACTCTTGCTTTAAACTTCAAAAGGACCTTCTTGCAAAAAATCTCTCCCCAGAAAAGTTAACAGAAGAATTGTGACATACTAACTTCAAGGAAAGATGAGCAACCCTGTTTTTCTTCTTCTGGAAATACATCATATATTAGAAAGAGGTAGAAAATTTACTTAGTTACACAAGCACAACTGATTTGTAATAATAAAACCAATAGGAAAGATAGGCCATCCTAAAGGAATTAAACATCTGGCAGTTTTAAAAGAACATAAAGTAATGTGACTTCAGAAATGGAGGTACAGCCTCTCCCTTACATTGAAATGGGCTTGAAAATAGACCATATACATTCCGGATTCTACCAACTAAGCAATTGTAATCAAAGATCAGATCCAGCACTGCACATCTCCCTGTCAGAAAATCTCATGCAATGCTGCTGAAGAACATGGATTAATTAAAAAATGGAAAAACATGGTACAAACCAGAGACTGACATCCCAAAAGAAGAAATAGCATGGCCTTAACATTTTATTGTCAAGGTTAACAGTTCATGTTGGTGTTAACAAGGACTTTTGCTGTTTACATTTTTGAAGAACACCAATTCAGATCACTACTGCAGAGATTTCATAGCTCTGATTAACCCTTACTGTTCATTAACCCTTGCTCTTCATAAGTTCTTACTTTTCCATCAGACAATAAGACTAAGAAGAAAAACTTCTTGTTATAATTTTAAGACCCCTGAAAAAGTCTGTTTTTTTCCTGACTTAGGTATTACTGCGATGTTGACTCATCTCGAGCTGGCTCACAGCAACAACCAAATAACTTCATGTTCTTTCCCATGGTGCTTCTGAGGGTGGAGCTGTGCAAAATGACTGAGCTGATCTTAACAGCTCTTCTTTGCCAAAAGATACACAACTTCTTCCCCTACTCTCCTTCCCTCTACTCCGTCCCACTACATGATACAACCTATGCTTTACACTACTCCAACACCCAATGACTTCACATTAAAATGATTTCAGTAACTCAGCAAAATACTTTCTATTCTTTTAGCTATGTCATTTTGCTGCTGGGTTACCAAGTTAAACTGAATACTAAAGTATTACAGAAGTAGACACATCAGTGGCTGTGCCACTAAGCCATTCACAGGTAGAATGGTGGAAGCAGGACATAATCTTTTCAGAAGGGACTCATTAGAAAAAAGTCAAACTATCTTTTTTTTCAAACTGCACTTTTACATTTGGGAAAGTGTCCTGATTAATGTACACAAAGCCGCTTTGCCTCAAGACTTATATAAAAACTTGTTGAGACATATAAAAAATTTCAAGCTTGCACACTTGTGTTCTGCAACAACAGCTTAGCTTGCTGTTCATTACCATCTTATTTTCTGTTTATCTGTCTTCTCCGTGGAAAGCAAGCACTTGGAAGAAGCATATATCTTTATTCTGCATATTTTCATTAAACTAAACAGTTTCCCATCCACAACTGTTTTCACTGAATAATACCCAGTACATATAATGATGATATATGGCACAGAGTGAAACTGGTGTTTTTAAAATCCTAGCCTCAAGAATTGAGTGACTCTCTGCATCTTAAAGTAATTCATAGCTGCATGTATATTAAAAATCTCCAAAGTTGTGTTGTTTGTTTTTAAACTCTCATGACCTTTCAAGGCTTGACTCATTTTTTTTTTCCACCTCTTCAGGACTGTGACATTGCTTTTCCCCAGTGCGAATTGTGATACATTCTGACAGATCCCACTCTCCAGAAAGAACTCCACAGAGCTTTGGCTACACAAAACAGCTCACGCCTCATGTAATGCAGGGATGAAACAGGACCAGCAACAGCTACATTAGCAAAAGTGACGACTCCTTTCCCCTGACAGATTTAGTAGCATTGTTTGATCACACTCAGTAGGCTAGTGCCATGCCAATTCGCTATTCTGCTATGCACGTGTGAATAAAAAGCAAACAAAAATAATAAGATTTAGCACACAAATAATTCAGTAACTCTGAAGCCAGGCATAATGACAAACTGAGGAGTGTTTATTTTCTACGAATCAATTTGTAGATGCTCGGACTGTAGCCATACCCAGTAACCAGTTTAAACTTTCAAGCGAGAGACTGCACTAGGAGCTGCTATCCACACCTACAGGAATCACAGAACTGAAATACGAGACTAAATATACCTAGACTTCTCTCAAAGAAGGAAGTTGTACTTCCTTACAGTTAAGCATTTAATAATTGATCAAGAACACAAAAGGCATCTTCTTATTATTGAAGAAAAGGATCACAATATAAATGGTTGGTGCTGGTGAACTTACTACACACCTTGACATTCATTACAGGTTTCTGAAATCTAAGTGCTAAGCAACAGTATATTGCAAAGCTGCTCTCAGTGGCATGTTAAACTACATGCTGCCAAAATGAAGGAAGTAGAGTGAAATGTACGCCAACTAGAAAAATTAATGCGGTGTTCTCTATTTCCACCAGAATAGTCATGAGTTATCAGTTATTAAAAGCAATGAAACATTAAAAATCAGTTACTTAAAGGTGTCTATGTAAGCCTAGATGACAGGCAGTCTGCTGAAATACTTTTTACCAACACCTTTTAAATTAAATGAAACACCAATGAGAAGGCATATCCTGCTGTTATCAACTTACTGGGAAAAAAAGTCAAGACAATTATGTAATCTCTCACAACATGAGGTATTCTTCATTTACATCACATTCGAAATGTGGAAACTGCACAGTAGAAAATCCACCAGGTTCTGAGGACAACGGAAGAAGAGAGAGGTACATAAAAAGCAAACTCTATGACACAGAAATCATTCCTGAATTATTTATATGCATGCATCAACTCCGCTTTGCCAGAAACAAAAAAAAAGTGCATGAACAGTTTAAATTTATAACTTATATTGTGATTCTTGAAAACACATCAATATGTTTTGACTGAAGGTATGTCTTTTTATAAGATCAATTTATAAGGTAAAAACATAGAAATTGTTCATTTGTAAACCCAAATTTAGGTAGTTAGTATCATATTGAAAAAATAACTGAATACTAAACCAGGTAGACATCCTCTATGATCACTGTTAAAATTCTACTACCACGCCTGAATCAGTAAGGTGCAAAATAATGTGCACTGGTATGGTGTGATGTATAAGTTTTGCCAAATAATTCTCAAATTTTAGACTAAACCCCATAACATGTAAGGAATCTTAACAACTGAAAGATTCCCCTTGACCAAACCCAGCGGATTTCTGCAGAATGTACCTAGCGATTTATCTAGTTTGATTTCTATGGCTACCATAGGTGAACCATACATAAAACACTATTTTGAATACAACTACATAGAAGATGCAGTAACTCATGTTCATGAAAACTGGAAGAAAATAAAAACTACAAACTCAGATTATTTTCACTCTTGCTGCTTAAGAAAGCTATGAAGAAATGAAAGTTGCTCCGTAATATGGAAAAAAGTACACCTCTTTCACAGCAGTCAAAGAAAAGAAAACAAAAGAACTGCTCTTCCTACAACAATCAGGTAGAAATTAACCTTCACATTTACAAAAACGTCTGCTAACTAGAAAGCAGTGCAAATGATAGTATATCCAACGTGGAATCCAGGAACCACTAAAACCTCAGATAAAAAGAAAGTCTGGGATCAAGATTATACTTAGGAGTCTAATACTTCATATTTAGCTCTGTACATCCAGACTTGCACTTACGTCCTTCTGCAAGTAAACAGAAAAGTAAAGTTTAAATGCCTACTGTGAATGTATAGATTTCTCTTTAGCAGATGTGCATCAAATACTGCAAATTAAAGGATAATCTTTTTATTATTCCTAAGTATGAATAAAACTGGCAGGAAATAGCACATTCTGGTGCTGCAGTCACCTTGAAGCAATGAAAGCAGCTAAAAAATGGACCACTTCCCAAATTACTCTCTTACAGTATTATTTCTAACCAAGACACTGAGACTGTGTGTGTAGAAAAGCCACCCTTAAATCCTCACACCTGGAATTATGTTAATTGTCCCCAGTATGCAATCTTGTATGCCAGATTTGTAGACAGCATTGCCTTACTACTAAAACATCTTAAAACCAGGTTTTATAGTTGAAATGATAGCAGCTTTTTAAAGCTACAGTATAACTACTTACTCTGAAGCACATAACAAAGCTGAATATGGGCCACAAATTATTTTGGATTGCCAGAGACAAACTTTAAAGACCTTTGAACACAAATAGAGAAAACTGAAGGACCATTCCAAAGGATAGGTGTGATGCTGAAAAATAATTAGATAGAGCTTTTGATAAACAAACTATTCTTTACATGTTTCATAGCAGAAGACAAGCTACTGTCCTGCATGAATTTCCTCAAAGCCCAATTACAAAAATAATATTAACATCACCTACAAAAAGGTACTACGGCAGGTTTACAAAAACCTGTTGTTCTTCAAATAACTTGTCTATTCACAACAGACGTTTGATTGAATTCTCCATTGAAACTTACAGTTAGGTCCTCGGTTCTCAGGAAGACATGATGTTAATGCCAAGAACCTTAGCAATCATTCCTGGTTTATACAGTTGTCATGTATTACACACTTATTCCCTGCCCCACCCCCTTCAAAGCCCCATAATGTCATCTTTCTATGATATTAGATACACAACTGTAACTACTGCACACTACGATGACTAAAACCAAGCTGAGATTATAGTCTCCTAACAAACTTTGTCTCATTACCACTTCATAGTAAAAAAGAAATAAAAATTATTTCAGAACATATTCAAACTCTGAAACTTGCTCTAGAACTTTCAAAAGTTAAGATATTTCAAAGATAAAGGGAAAGAAAAAAGAATTTAAAAAGAAAATAAATGGAGGTACAAAATTCTGGAGGCTGGGGACACTCCATAGCAGCATGACTACGCATTTCTTTGCCCTGTTGTTCTACTCTCTCTGCTGCATAAGCTACCATCAAAAGACAGAACACAAGGCTGGAGTGACCCACTGCAGCTGTATTTATGCTCAAAAGCCAGACAAAGCCTGGAGGATAACCTTTTCCTAGATTCACAACATTGATTATGTTGGTACACAAATCAAATTAATCCTTTCCAGAACATCATCTATGAATCTGAATGGTGAACATGAGCTTATTCTAATGGTTTATAAAATTATTTTCATTTCATCCAACCCACTATCTTCTTTTCTGCCACCAATTCTAGAAACAGAAAATTCAGTCAAAAGTTTTAGTTGCTTTAACAAAAAATATCCCATGACTGCTTCACATCATGCAACTACAGTCTGGCAAACACATCACATAAATCTCTTTTCAGAAATACTCACAAAAACCCCGATCTTGTAATTCTCTGAATATGATCCAATTGACACGCAAGTTAATAATACATGACATTAGAAGAAAATTTGTAAAAGGGAGAAATATTATTTCATCTAAGAATACATTCCCAACTAACATTCTGATCCTGATTTTCATCTGTTCAAGAACTCCAAAACATAACCTTCACCCAGTTAAATGGCCCTTACTGAACAACTCTAAGCCGTCAGGAGACAGTCACTGTCCCCAGAAATACCTTAACGCACAGGGTGTCACGTAAGAAGAAAAAGCCTAGCATCACTAGCAGACCCAACCTCCTGATGAAGACGTGAAAGGCAGTTTGGCAAGACATGGAAAGAGAAAATTAAGAACATCCTCAAATACAAACATTAACGAAGGTACACACTGAAACTAGGAAGAATTCACAAAAAGCACTAACTGCAGCAAGAAACGTTTAAACTGTGGCAAATACATGATGCAATAATTACCTCCCTTAATATGTTATAAGCAGAAAACTTCCAAATAGTGCACATACCGGGGTGCTTGTGTACTCCAGTCCCTTGTACTAGGGACAGGACAGGTCTCAGCCAGCTACAGCTGGGACTGTTCAAACCTACTCTTCCCCCTGAAGAGGTAGTTTTCAGAGAAGGGACGTATTTATAAATTTCACAACAAGATGTAAGTACAATTCTTTACGCAAAGAGGACACCTAATTCATTGATCAACTTTAACTTTGAAAAATATGTTCCACTGCAGTAACAGGATAACCTAAAAAAACTGAGCTAGAAACACCACATTTATGGAAACAGCAATTTTTTTTCCATTTCTTTTTTCGTATTTCATGAAAAAAACTAATTCTACCCGTAAGAATCACATATGGTTTGCATAAAGGGGATGAACACATTCCAAATTCTCTAGATATGAGGTTGCTAAAGCTGAATTCTGATTTCATGATGCTCAGAAGGTAACAAAGTTAAAAAGATTACTTACAGATTTAATCAGTTTTTTAAAAAAAGTAATTTTCAAGCAACAGCTGTTCTTGATAATCCTCTATCAAGTATTTTTTTTTCAATATTTTTATTTATAGTCTGCTTACACTCCAAGTAGGAAACCAATCTTTTATGTAGCCAAAAAAACCCATGGTCTCTGAAGTGTTCATTGTATAACTTTATGAAGAGAGTAATCAAACTATTATTAGTTTTGTTTTTATGATTATTATATATTTTTCCATACATCAAGACCATATTGTTTGGCTTTAAATACTTTACCTCTATGCATAAGAGTCTCCTTCTTTCATTTTAACCAAAGAAGTGCTAACTGACAGTAGTAGTTTCAAGTACGGGTGAGTAACTGTCCTAGTTCACCATAACCATTTTGCCACCCTTTTGGTGGTAGTCTCGCAAGACTCGGGTTACTCAAAGTATCACCAATAAGCAGCATGAAATTTTGTACCTATTTCTCCAACTGAAAGCGAATTAAAAATATTTTTACTCTTTATTTTACATCTTAGACAATTATGCATATTTATTTCCTACAATATAAATAAAAAAAAGTTAAAAGTAGCTTTCTGAAATGTTCCAGGAGCTGCTATCTGAATAAAGGGTCACATGTAGCCAAAACCGCAGCAAGAAGTAGCACATAATGAGCTTAGAGAGGCCTATATAGTGAAGAACATGACCAGTAAATTCAGAAACAAGGTCTCCCCTTTTCAGAAAGCTTTCATAAGACATCTATCACTCAGATTAATTTACTGATAAACTACATTGATTCCAACGATATTGCTGTTCAGGTAGAATTTAGGAAAAGACTTCCTCATAGTATTTAGTTACTCAGACACATTCAGGCCACTGCTGAGTTGCAGCTGGCAACGCTCTGTTGAATACAACAGAAGCATAAGAACATGAGTCCCATAGAACTTTCAGGTATGTGCGAAGTGAAACAGTCACATAACTAAGAAAATACAACCCTAAGCAGGGTTTTTTGTTCTTTGGGGTTGGGTTTTTTTCATTAGGTTTTGCATCCTTTTTTTAAAATCAATTTTCTCACTTCTTCACTTCTGCATCTTTACCAGTATTCCTCCTATTCACCATATGCAAGGATTTGGTGTTGGTGAACACGCTTGCCATTAACCATGTTCTGAAGTTTTGCTAACTTCTGCCTTTTTCTTGTTGCAATCTACCCAAGTTTTCCATCTCCACAATAATCGGTTGGCAAATGAAAACAAATTCATTAACACTGGATACAGGAATATACCAATACTACAGATTTTTAAACCAGAATAAAGCAGAATACATTTTTTTGTGTCAGTGAAGGTTACAAGCGCTGCAGTTAAAACAATTTGACAAATATAAGGCAGCACTTCTGTAGCAGTGTTATGGCACCTTCCCTTCCATAACAGAACTCATCACAGGAGTGCTGCTTAGTGTGCAAATTCACTTGCCCTATAGTATAACCACCTGCCTACCTGCATGCAGTTGAAAACACTTCCAAGAAAAAGCAAATCTCTTATTTTATCAAATCTTTTGTACAGTTATTAAATCCTTAAGTCACATGCTTATGTCTTAGTTGCAAGAAGCTAGCTGATTTTAAGGTAAATTACCTGTGTAGTTGATTATTTAAAAAAACAAGTCTCAAGCAGGACTTTCAACTAGCATGAAATACAAAAAGCTTATCCAATTCTTCAGAACATTCCCCCTAACTAGCCACCTATCATTTCAACATCAATTCTCAAGCCATCCTGTAACCCTCTTGAACATCATTCTTTCTTGGAGCATTTGACTTTGGACCAATATAGGCAGTTGGTAAACTGCTGGTTTTCAACATACTATTTCACTTCTTCCTATTTCGAAGAGAAAAACTCTACCTGATGTTGAGCATTTCTTCTACGCTATTAGGAGAAAACTGAGATTGCTAGGTAATTGGTGAAGTATGCATGAAGACCATGAGATTAGGCAAATATGCTTCCTTATTTACTGTAATTATGATGAGGGGTGTGTTTCTTTACACAGCATCAACACTGGATAGGCTCGGACAAAAAAAAAATTCCTGAAACTACGCACTGCAATAATCTGAAAGGAGGGTGGGGAGGGAAGGAAGAAAGCCTGAAGAACAATTATGACAGACTAAACATTGATATGAAGAAGGCAGCAGAAACTAGAAATTTTGGTACTTCAACATTTCTAAGAGTCAAATGTTGGGGTCTGGGAAAAGACAGAATACTCAATGTTCTGTAAACATAGCATTGTTTAAACACCTAAGAAGCTATTTATACCAACCGATCCAAATCACAGAACAATCTCTTTTGTCAAATATGAACAGAAAATCACAAGATATTAGAACAGACATTTTATTCTCTGCCCTTCAGAAGAAAAGTTCTAACATTTGTTGACCAGTCTGAACCACAACAGTCAAACACATAAAGAACCCCACAAAAACAAATGTAGAGATGCTGTACACAAAAACTTTAAAGATGGATATGACTGCAGATCTTGACAGACAGCACCCAGCTCCTGTAATGACAGGTAAGCAAGTCACAAGGCTTCAAAGTTCCATTTTTTCTTTTTTAAAATTTTTACTTCACTAAAAACATTTTTCCTGTTTTCAAGAAATGAAAAGTGAAACTACTGTAAGCACACACCATTTTAGTAGTTCTGAGAAGTCTAAGATTGTAGAAGCAGTAATAACATAGGAAGCAAAGCCAACGGCACACAAGTCTTATTTCAATTCCAAAACAATGGTCAACTAAAGCACAAGTGCACACACAAAAGCTAAGTGCATGCCTTAATTCTGGAGTGCATGTACTCATCACCTCTAACTCTTCCACTTTTAAACCTAACAAAAGGTTACACATTGCCCCAAAATTTAGCATGCCACCTTAACTGATCACTTCCTCTTTGGTTTTCCTCTATAAAAAAACCAACAACAACCCAATATACAAGAATAACACTGTAGAAAATTTCTCAGACTTGAAGACTAGTGAGATCTCCCTCCACCTGTTTTTCAAGTTGCTCATTTATAGCTCAAAAGAACTGAAAAAAATATTGCTAATTACCTTCCTGCTCCTATTGTGGTTTCTGTTAGACTCACAAACAAGAGAGCAAAGAACCAGCTACAGCTGTGTGATCTGCTCTTACTCCAGCATCCTGCTATAGTTATCCATCGCAATGATGGCATACTGCTAACTGAGGGTGAAAGGTCACCATACCTTTTGTTTATTTCGCTATTTTTAATATAATGTTTCTACATTGTGGTGGAGCCCCGCTTCTTCATATCTTCAAGCCAGATCACCTCCTCCAAGAGTGTGCAAAGAAGAACTTCAAGTGTTCTGTAACATTCTCGGCTTTAGTGTGGAAGAACTGCCTTCAACCATCAAGAAGGTATACGCCAGCTACTCTGATTTCCTACTGCCTTGCAGCAAGCACTCCACAAGGGGTCTTTCCCTCCCCCATTCATTGAGATCTCAGTGTCAGACAGGTGCAGCAGCGTCCCTCCCTGCTTTATCCTTGCTTCACTCATACTGATCAAGGAAGCTGGAAACAGTGTAGTCATCAAATCTCAAGCTGAATCTGGAAACAAAATTCATCCAGCCTTCTTTGACTACTCCACAAATAACCCTTAAAAATGCCCAACATTTTTGTGGGCTGTAAACTGCACAGAGTGTCTGGAGATGTTTGCCCTGCATGAAACGCGTTATGTTTTGCCATGTGGGCGCACAGAATCAAAGACAGCATGGTTTAAAGTGATCCAAGCACATTAAGAGAAGTAACACGGTTCAGATCTTGAAGTTAAATGGAATTTCTTTTTTATCTTTACCAATATGACAGAAGGAAACGATGGACAAGGGAGACAAAAATAAAGGAAAAGGGTATTTTTTCAGGTAACAGTAGCTAATTTTGTGAAACTCACTCTCACATAGAAAAAAAACACTTCTCAGCTACTTTATACATACCTGTCTTGTGTTGTAGCTAGAATAGTCAACACTTACAAAACAGAGAGAATTGGCTGTACAAAAAAAGCTGCTAAATCGAAGTAGTATCTCATAATGTAAGTTTATGAATAATAAATGAAAGTATTGATGTTGGAGATAGGTACATTTCAGTTAATTAAAGAGTAGAGTATCAGAAAGTTACCCTCAAAAAGGAGGAAATGAAGTCATAAAGACAGAAGAGCACTGGACCATCAGCAGTTGGCACCCTTTTACCTCTTCAAAGCTTTGGAAAGTCAACAAACTCTAGTAACTGCTATTGCAGGTCCAGAGCTACAGGAATCCAAGTAAACAGGGAATCCTTGAAAGAAGGGCATTCAAAGGACCATGACTAGAGATAAGGCACTGTTAAGACACAACTCTCAACTAGGCAAGCTCTGAACTACTCAGGCCTTCACAACTCAAAGGGAAGAGCTGAAACTCCAACAAAGGAAGAGGCACTGGTCACCCAAAAGGATAAGGCTATTCAGTTAGAGATGCGCAAAGAACTCATATAGCATATATTACACAAGCCTTTTACAGTGCCCAGTCCTTACGGGAGTATATAAACTCGTGTAATTCCACTTGGAATACCTGTAAAACAGTCAGAAACTAAGATGAATTACGCTAATAGTATATAATACTTGTATTACAGTTACATATACAACCATGACGTGACTCAGTGCAACAATTCCACCTAACACACTAACCTGGTCAATAATTCCATCTGTCCTTTCTCACCTTAGGAAGTTATGAGCTTGAACCCAGCAGTCTAATCTGCCTCATCTGAGATGACTGCAATGGGAGTTGCATTGGTGGTGAGTCTGTCCTCCTTTTCCTCTTCTGTTCTAGTCTGAGAAGGTAATATAATACAAGGCCAAAACCCAACTACTCTGAATCACAATTATTAACTGCAATTTTGTAATCAATAGAAGGCACAACACATGACCTTAAGCAGGGAAAAGCAATAGGTCTAACCTGTACCAGTACAGTTTTTTCCTCACTATAGTAACATTATGCCCCACAATGTTTGTGATAGGGACAATTTTTCCAGAGCTGATCACCCTTTCAGCAAACTGATTTCCTTAAGAAAATTACTGTCCCAAAAGATTTATCCTTCTAAAAGATGAGGTACTGCCAGAGCTGACTATCCAAGGGGTCTTAAAAAAAACCCAAAAAAACCAACAAAACACAACAAAAAACCAAAACCCACACAACCAAAAACCCTCCAGGAATAATGTAAAAATCTGTGATTTGCTATCATCTTTAACCAGGCAAATTATGTACATACAGAGTTCACATGCGCATATACAAACAGAATGCACCATCACATAAAATGTCTTTCACAAACACTATTACATACTGTTTTTAAAAACGCACTGAGAAGCACCAAAGACTAAAACCCTACTGTACCAGCCTTGGTAAAATCATGTAAGAGAACAACGTGGTATTACCTAGGAAAATAAAGGCAACTCTCTAACCACAGCATCAGAGAAAAAAACCAAAAAGCATGCAGAGGAAGGTAAATCAGGTCTACAAGCAGCAAAGCACTCCCTGAGCCATTACAGCACAAAAAGCCAGGAAGAAGCAGGACCCAAAGCAGCACAAACAGGGCTGGCACTCTCCTCACATCTATTATTACCTCCGATATACTCAATAGCCTTGCGTGGCAAGAGCGTAGTTAGCATAGAGTCCATACCTGTGGACTAGTGAAGGCCAGACTTGTATGCTAAGTCACATTCGTCAAGCCACCAATAATAGGAACCTCTTTTAAAAACAGTAATTCCAATATAATTTCACATGTTTGTAATAAAGAGGCCACTGTAACTAGAAGCATATGGCTAAGGCTCTGCTTATGGCAATCCTCTACTTTGCTCAAATTAGACAGACACTTCCCATTAATCTATGTAAAGTTCAGATGTCTGGGGAAACAAAAATCGTTACAATCTTCTTTTAAGTTATGAAGCCCTGTGGAAAATGATGTTATCTGCTCAACACAGTGAATAAGAACAGTGCATTATTACTACAAAATTAGGGTAACAATTTAAAATACTTTAATTGCTCGTATAGCCATTGTAACAGCTGGAAGAACAAGCATTCATTGTGTTTAGTGTGAAAATCAAGTTATCATCTAGCTTAGTTAATTTGCTGAGACTTCTCAACATTTTGTTTTCTCTTTAAAATGAAGGTAATATCTACTATGGATAGCTATGCGATTACTGATCGGTCAGCTGTATTTGACCTCACTTTGTGATGAGAGGTTCACTACTAAAGCAGCTTCTTATTCAACTGCAACCACCACAACAGTTATTCTTTATAAAAAAAAAAAACAGGCTATATACAGTCACAGTGCAAAACACCTTTTTTTCATTGTGTTAAAAATTTATTGTGCATCTTATCTGAGAACCTCTTTCACAGGATACACATGAAGTACTTACGCTGCTACTACTACAGGTCTCATGAAATCAGTGTGAGCCTGAAACACCTTATGGCAAAAATCAGTTATCATAATGACAGTAACCTACTGAATTCAAAGTAACAGATTTCAAACAGACCACAACTACAAATTACCACTCCAGCATTCAAATTTTGTGTATTGTTCTTCCAGATCAGAACACTTCAGTATGCTACACAACCTAAAAAAGTTACTAAACCCAATCACTGAAATACTGGTTCTGTACATTTCATGAACAGATACCACTGCTTACAGTAACAACTGTGTCACGTGTTTGAACTGTTAAGGTCTTTGTGCCACATTTTGTTGACCAGAGTTTCACTTGTTTTAGTTTTCCAGACACTGTCTCACTAATGCAATCAAACATTTGGAGACAGGTGGGAGGCTTACGAGTCTGTGTCTCTAAATTGAAAAAAACTCAGTGCTTTTCCCAGGAATTAAAATACACTTGTGAATGATACATAAAAGCAGAGCTAACGTTCAGCCCGCAGTAAAACCCCTTAACAAAAAAATTCTAAGCACTGATTATACTTGGGAGAAAAAAGAATTAGAAGTGGAATTGTTGATACAGCCTTTTCCTTTTACTAAGCTGAAAACTGTACTGATGCTGCTAATACTTGTACTTCCTTTACATTTCACAGTCCACTTTTATTTCATTGATTCTGTCATATCCGTGCCAGCTTCCTCAAAACATGGATCTACTGGGGACAACAGCCGTCCTGGATCTCCTGAAGCAGAACAGTTATACTGCAAGCATCAACTTTACTCTCTCCTCCAGAGAAAGACCTTCTGCCCCAGGGATAATCATTGCTTCTAGTGGGCCAGTTTGTGTTCTGCATTTTTTTGCCTCTTTTGGGAGACTCTAACCCCTACCTTAGCCCTCAGCAAGGCAAGAAGAACCCACATCTGGGTAGGGAACGAGTGTCTATTTGTCTTCGAAAAAATTAAGTTTGTGTATAGCAGAGGTTATTATTGCTTCCTTCCTCTTATTCCCTCCTCTGAGAGCTGAGGAGGATGTTTGGAGCGATTTAAGAAGTAAAGGAGAGATGAGTGTCTGCTGGTCTTACAGCAAGAGGCTCAGAGTACGCACCGCGATCAGCCAGCCTGGGACAGGTAGAGATACTCGACAGGGGATGGGGCAGGACCAGCCGCCGCCGCTCCCCATGGGCGCCCGGAGGCCGAGGGGAGGGCGCAGCCAATAACCCCGTCTACACGCAAGTACTTCCTCCGAACACCACCCCAGAAACGGCCGAGGGGACTCAGCCCCTCGTCGGTGGCCCGGGAGGGCAGTCCCACCGCGGCGCCTGAGGGGCGGTGGCGCTCCCCGCCGGGTACTGGGCACTCCTGCGCCCTCCGAGCTCCCCGCGCCCCCACGGAGCATCAGCCCGCTCCCCGGCTCCCAGGGTCTGCCCCCGGCCCATACCTCGGCTGAGATCGAGCGGGACGTTCTCCTCACCGCTGTCGTTGCGACCTGCGGAGACGGGGAGGAGAGAAGCGCGTTAGGCTGGCGGGGAGGAGAGAAGCGCGTTAGGCTGGCGGGGAGGAGAGAAGCGCGTTAGGCTGGCGGGGAGGAGAGAAGCGCGTTAGGCTGGCGGGGAGGAGAGAAGCGCGTTAGGCTGGCGGGGAGGAGAGAAGCGCGTTAGGCTGGCGGGGAGGAGAGAAGCGCGTTAGGCTGGCGGGGAGGAGAGAAGCGCGTTAGGCTGGCGGGGAGGAGAGAAGCGCGTTAGGCTGGCGGGGAGGAGAGAAGCGCGTTAGGCTGGCGGGGAGGAGAGAAGCGCGTTAGGCTGGCGGGGAGGAGAGAAGCGCGTTAGGCTGGCGGGGAGGAGAGAAGCGCGTTAGGCTGGCGGGGAGGAGAGAAGCGCGTTAGGCTGGCGGGGAGGAGAGAAGCGCGTTAGGCTGGCGGGGAGGAGAGAAGCGCGTTAGGCTGGCGGGGAGGAGAGAAGCGCGTTAGGCTGGCGGGGAGGAGAGAAGCGCGTTAGGCTGGCGGGGAGGAGAGAAGCGCGTTAGGCTGGCGGGGAGGAGAGAAGCGCGTTAGGCTGGCGGGGAGGAGAGAAGCGCGTTAGGCTGGCGGGGAGGAGAGAAGCGCGTTAGGCTGGCGGGGAGGAGAGAAGCGCGTTAGGCTGGCGGGGAGGAGAGAAGCGCGTTAGGCTGGCGGGGAGGAGAGAAGCGCGTTAGGCTGGCGGGGAGGAGAGAAGCGCGTTAGGCTGGCGGGGAGGAGAGAAGCGCGTTAGGCTGGCGGGGAGGAGAGAAGCGCGTTAGGCTGGCGGGGAGGAGAGAAGCGCGTTAGGCTGGCGGGGAGGAGAGAAGCGCGTTAGGCTGGCGGGGAGGAGAGAAGCGCGTTAGGCTGGCGGGGAGGAGAGAAGCGCGTTAGGCTGGCGGGGAGGAGAGAAGCGCGTTAGGCTGGCGGGGAGGAGAGAAGCGCGTTAGGCTGGCGGGGAGGAGAGAAGCGCGTTAGGCTGGCGGGGAGGAGAGAAGCGCGTTAGGCTGGCGGGGAGGAGAGAAGCGCGTTAGGCTGGCGGGGAGGAGAGAAGCGCGTTAGGCTGGCGGGGAGGAGAGAAGCGCGTTAGGCTGGCGGGGAGGAGAGAAGCGCGTTAGGCTGGCGGGGAGGAGAGAAGCGCGTTAGGCTGGCGGGGAGGAGAGAAGCGCGTTAGGCTGGCGGGGAGGAGAGAAGCGCGTTAGGCTGGCGGGGAGGAGAGAAGCGCGTTAGGCTGGCGGGGAGGAGAGAAGCGCGTTAGGCTGGCGGGGAGGAGAGAAGCGCGTTAGGCTGGCGGGGAGGAGAGAAGCGCGTTAGGCTGGCGGGGAGGAGAGAAGCGCGTTAGGCTGGCGGGGAGGAGAGAAGCGCGTTAGGCTGGCGGGGAGGAGAGAAGCGCGTTAGGCTGGCGGGGAGGAGAGAAGCGCGTTAGGCTGGCGGGGGAGGAGAGAAGCGCGTTAGGCTGGCGGGGAGGAGAGAAGCGCGTAGGCTGCGGGGAGGAGAGAAGCGCGTAGGCTGGCGGGGAGGAGAGAAGCGGCGCTAGGCTGGCGGGGAGGAGAGAAGCGCGTTAGGCTGGCGGGGGACGGAGAGAAGCGCGTTAGGCTGGCGGGGAGGAGAGAAGCGCGGTAGGCTGGGCGGGGAGGATGGAGAAGCGCGTAGGCTGGCGGGGAGGAGAGAAGCGCGTTAGGCTGGCGGGGAGGAGAGAAGCGCGTTAGGCTGGCGGGGAGAGAGAAGCGCGTAGGCCTGGCGGGAGGAAGAAGCGCGTTAGGCTGGCGGGGGAGGGAGGAACCCGAGAGGGGAAAGGGAGGAAGGTACGGAGGAGGGGCAGCTGGCACCGGCGCGGGGGGAGCAGCCCGCCGGCGCCGCGGCCCGCGCGGGCCCTCACCTCGATGCGGAGGTGCCTGAGCGAGCGGGCGCGGAGGCTCCCCGCCATGTTTGCGGCCCCACAGTCACAACACCGGAAACCTCACACGATCTCGCGAGAGAAAGCAAACGGAGTCGCCAGCGCCGCCGCCACC